>JAJJWX010004804.1:4800000-6000000 GCA_023529315.1 Papaver bracteatum | reverse complement strand
CAAAGGGTTAGACAAACCTCGCACAATCTCTTGTAACACGGAATCCTCTTCATCCTTGAAAAATTCAAGTGAAATATTCACCTCTTGTATATCATGGTCCTCTATCAAACTTTGCAACCATTCTTCGTCCGTTTCTGCCTTAACCAAAGTCTCGACATAAACATCATCATTACAATCATTCACAAGTTCAATTGGGTCTTCCATAATATTGGTCATAACGGTCACATTCTCAACATACTCCTCTTCATTAGACTCAAACCATGTTGCAAAATCTTGTAAAACACTAGTTTCATCATACTCATGTACCTTTTGAATAGGTTCTTGATCATTATAAAGATCAAGGATTGAGTCAACTACACTAATGTCATCCAATATCTCCAAAGGTTGGTCCTTTTCTACTTCACATTGATTGCAAAAAGACTCCATTGTACACTCCTCGGGGATGTCACCATAAATTGGTTCAAGCGATGTACTTTCATAGTCATCGTCACTATCATAAGATTGGCTACCACTTCCCAAAGATTGGTCTTTCGCAGAATTGTGCATGTCCTCTTTGTATTCTTCAATGCCTTGTCTTAAACATGAAACACTTTTTTGAAGCTCTTGGAGTGATCCATCCAAGTTCTGAAAATAGCATTCCATTTGTTGGTAAAACTCATTCGACATAGACAAAGTAGAATCACTTACCTCAGTATTGCTAGGCCAATTATCTTCCCTTTGAATGGGTGAATGATCATAACTACGATCAGAAATTGGGCTAAACATACTATGAGCACTCTCGGTCGATGAAATTGGTTCCACGATTGGTTGTATACAAATTGACTCCATGCTAGCCATAAATCGTTGCATCTCATCTACCAAACTAGAGGATATATTAAAAGGAGTACAACTATTCTCCCCTCCTTGTGGTTGCTCACTTACATAACCACCATAAGAATGTTGATATGTATGAGAATAACTCATAGGGTACGTGGAGTATTGATCATAACCAAAGGATTGGTTTTGATTGTACTCCCCATAAGGGTGATAGTTTCCATGTTGTTGAGGTTGAAATCCGTATTGATTGCTCCAATATGCTCCGTCCATAATAGGTACCTGAAATACGATTCTCAAACCAAGGTTAAAAAAACAGAAAATAAGAAAAACAAAAATAAGACTAAAAACAAAAACAAAACAAAAATAAGAAACCAAAAACAAGTGACAACCGTTGCCTCCCCGGCAACGGCGCCAAAATTTGATCGCTGTCGTATGCGTCAAAAATAATTTACACTTTCTTACAACTCAAAATATAAATATAGCAAGGGAAAGAAAGGATCGATCCCATAGAGAGGTCTAGGTTGTCTCGTTGTTTCGGTTTCCTATATAAAATACCGGGAGTTTTCTGATTTTTATATACTAAAATAAAATAAAAGCAAGTAAAGAAATAAGCAAACAAATCAAATAGAAAAGATATTGGTTAAGGATTCATCTTCATTCACAAACATGCTTTCAAAACAATAATTAGAATTGATATTTAATCTCAACTTTTATCAAAAGCTCTAGAATATCTTGATCGCAAGAATATCCCGCTAATCTCCTTTTGTCATCAACAAACATATTAAAAGATGCGGATATGAGTTCTATCTTAAAGAACAACCTAATGTATAAAAGCACTAATCAAGTTTAATTCCCTAGATGCATTAAGTTCTATGAAATCAGGCCAATCAAAGCAATCGAACGTGGAAAACGCACTAATTCAATTTAACAAAGGTTATGGTTCACATATGATTATAAGGATGCATCACTAAAAGATATAACCATATTCATGCTACTTGCAATCAGGAATCTATAACTTTTACGTATAACAAACCCTAATCTAGCAATAGAGATGAAAACAAACTCAACCGATTCGCGACTCGATCAAACAAGCATTCAAATCATATAACAATATTAATTGTGAATAATAATCGATAAAGTATGGAGACAAAACTAATTTATCATATCAAAAACCATATTGTGTGAAATCCAATTATTCCATAACCAATAATAAAATTAAGTACTCATGTTAATGGAGTTCATAACAAGAAGAAAGAGAAACCCTATCATGTTCTAAACCCTAGAAATAAAAGTAGAAGATATATCTAGGTTTAGAAAAGAGTTTTTATTTATATGCTTCTCCCAAAAGGATACCCAAAAGTAGGTCAAGTCTTCTCAAAACCCGTATCAAATTCGTCCACCAAGCCCATGTGTGAAACATCTCCACTGGAAATTTTGGGTCCAAAGAAATGACGTCGGAATTGATGAGTCGTCGCCGGAATCCGGCTACCGTCGCCGGAATCCGGTCACCGGAAAATATTTCTGGGCACTGAACCATGGGAAACTATCACCAGCAACTCACTATCCTTATCTGCATTTCATATACTCACTATTCACAGCCATACGTCACAACTGAACCATTTAAACCAATTCCTTGTTCTTGCGAAAACGCGCCTAAAAGCGTGGCCCGTAGCTCATATGTCCGACCATCAATTCTTTCATCCGACTCATACCCCCCTCGTGATTCAGTGAAACATTACCATGCCCACTTCCGGTTCCAAAATCCGATAACCAGAACTATGCTCACCGGCTCACCAATTTCGCTCCGTTTTCGCACTGCGGCTGCAACTCCACCAGAACCATCCTTGCACATTCGATGCAGCAACACACCATCCCTTGCATCCCAGCACTTCCTCAGCTCTGCATTCTTCCTTAGGCAACCTGCAACTCAGTCGCAGACATCTTTCAGCTACTCGAGTTCTTCCCTGCACTGCCACTTCACATATTTGCTCGAATAGTCCATGGAAGCAATATCAATTCCTAATGGTAGCAAGTCTTATTACTTGGGTACTCGGCTTACTTCGCTGGCAGACAGAATTCCAGCAAAAGCGCAATTCTCCAGTTCCTACATTCATTACTAGCAACACCATATTACAACTACCAGCACCAATTCCACTCATAGCGTCATGACAGATTCAACACTGAACCATGTGCAGTTCCAACCACTCCCATTCCAGCATACTGCAAAACCACCATTTGCTTCTTCAGTTCAAATCACCACCAACTGCAACATGGCTGTAATGAACCTATCTCAATTCCACCTGTAGTTTCAATTTCTATCTTGAATCCCATACTCTGCCATGAACCCACCAGCTCCTTGTAACACAAACACCAATATTTCCACAAGCCACTTTTACTGCAGCTGCAACCAAAACTCTGCAGTCTTCATCATCACTGAATGCATTCTCCTTCATTGGTTGCACAGTTCAACCACAAGCCCTTGAAGCCGATACAACCAACCTTTAACGACATCAGGTCCTCATTCCATATCAGCAGCCAATCAAAACTTCCTGAACTTCCACTTATCTATTACACTCAGCACCAACAGTTTTGTGTTGCTCTTACTCGACTGCTCTAACAGCTCCAGCTCTCGACCAATCGATATTTGCTACCTCAAAAACCTTCCACCATGAATTCAACTT
Source organism: Papaver bracteatum (assembly GCA_023529315.1). Lineage (NCBI taxonomy): Eukaryota > Viridiplantae > Streptophyta > Magnoliopsida > Ranunculales > Papaveraceae > Papaver > Papaver bracteatum. The sequence continues at coordinate 5,996,503 of JAJJWX010004804.1, read as the reverse complement.
CAACTTCTTCGCAGTGTGAACTATAATCCCATTTCGATTTCGGTTTCTCCAACCATACTTATCTCAGTCATTAGATGACTCAAAGCCACCACAACAAACTCCCGATCAATCAATTCGAGCTCCGTCTTCCTGCGACCACAGACCACCACACCAGCTCAATGGAGGCAGCATTTTTCTCTTATTTCTTCTCGATATCTCTTAGAAATTCCCAGCTTCAAGAAATCACCACAACAACGAGTTCCTTCCAGTTTATACCATTCCAACCACATCAACCCTAGTCTCGATCTTCTCCTTACAGACCCCTGGATAGTCAGTTGTAACCTGGTTGTAGAACAAGAAATTGAGGCCTTTTGACAAACAACATGTGTACGTGAAACTGGTAATCCAGATTCCATCTTGCTGGTGATGATACTTTGCACATCTCCTTCCCTGCAGCATTCAATCACAAAACAACCCAAACATTTAATCCTTCTCTCTAGCGTCATCATTTGGTAACATGGTAGAGACAAGTTCTATTCTTTCCTGACTTCTCTTGGCAAAACAAATACACCTCTTCCAGTATCCGATTCTTTCTTGAATCAGTATCACTCTTCCCCTGCGCGTACATTCTTCTCAGTCTTCAATACTGTCTTCAATCCAACCAAAATCACCCATCGGACCTGAGGTAATTGAACACTGGCAGACTTGATGCAGAGCTTCTCTTGGTTATGAAGAAATGGCGTTGTACTGGGCTCGACCTAGGTTTAGTGATTAAGGAGGAGGTGGCCCATAGCAGAAATGTTTGTTTGCCTTTAGTGATTCTATCAGCTGGTTACCCCTTAACCTCCACTGGGTTCCCAATAGCAATTCTTTGCTCTTGTACATCTTTCGCGACTTTGACTTCCTTCAATCGCCCATCAATTCTTCATGCGACGTCGGAATCACTCCATTCTTTCATCGTTCTCTTCGTATTTTCGTCCTCTTCAAGGTGGTGTGAAGAAATCCCGACTTAGAACGAGTTCCACTTCCTTTTTGCTCTAATGACTCCATAGCACCTAAATAACTCAAAAGCAAACATAAGATACATTATTCACACGAAAAAATAGCAAAGAAAGCATAAATACTAAATATAAATAAGGTGTTTTAGATACCTATCAGCCACACGCGCCACTAGCATCTCTGGCATTTCTATTTGCACTCAAGGTGCAACCTGCAACAAAGGCATTCCGCACATGACATTGGCACATGCCGCCACTTGCAGCGCCACTTGCACTCAAGGTGCAAACAACACTCGAGACATCAACACAAACTGGGGGATGCTTTCAAGGGTCTTGGTTTTGCGGTCATAGCATGCAGCGTACACTACGCTCACTTTAAGAAAGCGTGAAAAGGAATAAAGCGGTCAAATAAATGAGGAAATAATGGTGAAAACTTTTTCACCCATAAACACCATACGGTTACCACCTCCTCCCATTATTTCACCCTTTACTCTCTTCCTTCATGAGGCCATGGTACGTTTCAATCTCGACTTGTATAAATAGGTCTTACCTATTTCCACCAGATACAAGTCTCGGTCAGGAGAAAAACAAAACACTCTCAGAAAAGACAACTTTGAAAGCTCTCCAAAAAATCTTTCATATCTTGCAAGCTTCTGAAGCTTGCACTTTCTGATACAAGTCGAGACACTACTCTTCCAGAATTATTCTGGTCTCAACACCTTTCTTTTCTTCCCTCCCCAAATCAACCCTTCTCCTCCACTTTGTGACCGAAGCAAGTCTGGAATGGCCATTTCTTGGTTTAGGTCGAACTTGTACAGATTGATCTCTCGAATCTAGAAAGTGCTCACGTGCAGCACATTTGTTTAGGGTTTGAACCAGTTTCTCACTCACCTACTGAATTTACCAAAATCGGCAGAAACGATTTTTACCCATAAATAATTGGCGACCACAGCGGGAGGATTCATATATCGGTTACAATACCAACTCCGACTCCTGATTTCGTTTCTCGAACGTCAATCCCAACATGGTGGAACTCAGGTCTAGAGTGGCTGCCGAGAATACCGGCAAAGAACACATCCCTGATGTTAGCGTCTCTCCCAATAACGTTGTTGCATCACCTACTGACTATAGTAAAATCGAATGCACTCCCTCAAGCGTAACACCGCCAATATCTAGGGCCAGAGATGCTGCCTCCTATGGTGTATCTGCACAACCCTCTAATCACGGCAACGAAAATACATCTTCGGGTATCACACCACCATTCACCAGGGCCAAAGCCGCCGTTGCGGCCCCTAATGCTTCGTATAGCATGGCGCCTCCGACCACAACTAAGGTTCCGACTACCCCTCCAACCGGACGAGAGACTGGAGGGACCAGAGGAAGCCGTCCTTATGTCACCATCGCTGATTTGATGGAACGACAAGAGATGCTCGCCAGAGCCCAGACGGATATGGTTTCAACACAGAAGGAGGTACTCGTATTTTTCAAGACCCTGACAGAGCGACTACCACGTGAGTCGCGTCCTCCAGATCCGCTTAGGAAAGTCTTCAACAACCCCAATGCCAACACCTTGGAAGAGCGCCGCGGATTAGGAAACTCACGCTAGAATCCCGTTGGAAAGAAATCAGCCGTCCAACTTCGCCATGCGAGAAGATCTAGAATAATTTATCCGCAACCGAATCAAGAATGATGAATTGGACGTGCATCATCACCAACCCCCTTACCCATCCTAAATACAGAGAATCCCTCTCCCAAGGGGGTACTCTTCTCCTCAATTTACCATGTACGATGGTACCGGGAATGCACATGAGCATGTCTCCCATTTCCTGGAATCCCTAGGTGAACATAAATATAATCACGTTCTTTGTTTAAGGGAATTTTCAAAATCACTTACTGGAAGGGCGTATACATGGTATAACAGCATCCCACCGAACAACATTCCCAACTGGAGTAGCATGGTCATTGCGTTCTACAAGAAATACTTCTTCGTGTCTGAACAAGTTATTTTCTCAGACCTCAGAAGAATGTACCAGTGGGATAATGAACATCCAAATGATTTCTTCAAAAGGTTCAGGGTTCAAGCACTCGACTGTCATGACCCAAACGTGACCGAGCAGCAACTGGTGAATGCATGCATCAATGGTATGGTTCCTATTTACCGCGCCTTGCTAGAGAACTTACGCTTCCAAACATTCTCCTAACTCCATAAAGCCGACAGATGATCTGCAACAACAGCACCAGCATTACTGGATATAATTAGGCCAACTCAAACCGAAGACACGCGTAAAACTCGCGGGAGTAGATGCCTCATCAGCAAGCAATTTGATGCCGGCTCATCCTCCGTGAACATAGTAAACAAAAGTGGAAAAAGAAAAGCCCCAACTACGAGACACCAGCCAAAACTTAAAGCACCAGCACAACAGGAACCCCCGCCATGAAAGACCGTCGCTAAAACTCCCATGAAGCATCATGAGACCGAAGGAAATACCCTTGATTTCCCGTTTCCCATCGAGGAGGTGATTGACATCCTAGATGCCTGGGTTCAAGATGATGTTATCAGACTGCCACCTCCCAGACGTCCACCAACTGAGGCTGAGATGGCGAACTCCAAATACTGCCATTACCACAGGTTCGTTCACCACCCGACTAGCGATTGCAACAGACTAAAGCATATTTTCAAAGAAAGGATGGAATCGGGAGAACTCCAACTAGGAGATGAAAGAGTGCATCGAGACCCACTCCCGATAAGAAACTATGGGTCCTACGGGGAATCCGTGCACGAGACTGTACAATCCATGATGCAACATGTATGCGAAATTCTCTATCTTTCCAAGGTGCAACGCCAAGATATTTTCGCAGCTCTCAATCGCGTTGTATCCGGAAAACGACTTTTTCTCTCCTCGGAAACCATGCCAGGGGCCCAAGCTTTCCAAACATGCGGAACCAAAAAGGAGAACTGGGGACTACTGACCACGTCCCGCTTAAGAGGTTACGAATTTGACGATACAGTCATCGACACGGCCTCTGACCACAACATCATTACTTTAAAGACACTAAAGGCAGCAGGATTTACAAAACAAGACGCTACCTATTCCCCGTCTGTGATTAAGAACTTGAGAGGGGAAGCTTTGAACGCGCATGGCTACATCAACCTAGATATCAAGATGGGAGACGCTATAACGCATGCCAAATTCCACATTGTCAAAGAACTAGACCATGACATGATATTGGGACGCTTATGGGTGCTCGACAACAAAGCGAAATTGGATGTACACCCTCTGCCGACGTCCACGCCCGAAGGAATTTCCAACAAATCATCCTACTGGTTCTCGCAACAATGAACTAGCGAAGGAACCCAGACACCCGTAGAGGACCCGTTGGCGTTAGCTCATGGTTTTCAAATGCAAGTAAGTCTGATCGAGCAACCTTTTCTGCAACCAGTCATTCCTTCCCTCATTCCATCATGGGGACTCGGCGCGATTACTGGCACGAACACTGTCAAGAAATGTGAATAGGGAGCTGGACCATTTGAACACTTTGCAAGAAGCTTGGAAACTTCTATCAAAACCAACAAAGTCAAGACTCAAACGGTTGCACGGCATCTGAACCCGTTTTTAATCGGAGATGTAGTGGTTAAGGAAAGGTCGTTTCAAGTTGGGAGGATGACAGTAAAAATGGCTATTCAGACTGATTCGCCCAATGAAAGAGAAGACAATCTATATCTGGTGGCAGATACCCTTTTGGGAGAATATAGCAAGCTCATCAATGCAGACATACCTGAAGGCGTGATAATTCACTCGCGATGGCTCAAGGCCTCCAATCCCTAAAATGTTGTACTTCCCAGTCACTCCCCCTTTTAGTATTTCCTTTAACAATTCCTCTTAGTAGTTTTACTCCCCCAAGATGAATACACCATTTGTATTTTTCCCTGGGGATTCCCTTTTCCGTAAAAAACAAAAAAAAAAAAAAAAGCATAAATACATCTCTTTCCAAACAAGTTCTCCAGATATCAGAGAAATATATCAGGTAAACCTAAAAAACCATTGCAGAGCCATCATACCACAACCTCTTTCAAAAAATATATATGAAGCAAAATGTTGACTGATGAAGAAGAAGGTAAAGTGAGTTTACGAAAGAAATAAAACATCAGGGGAACTAAGCAGTTAACAGAAATAACTAAAGGGATGAACTAGCCCTCGAAGGATGGAGCACAAGTCCCCTCAGTAAAGGCTATCTTCAAGCACTTCTCATAGCAATCCCTCGGGCAACAGAGGTTCCATTCAACGGTGTTAGAAGCAGCAACCTCAACATCCCATCCTGAAGCAACCACATCAACAATAGTGTCCTCTCCGACTACCGGTCCAGCATACGCCACCATGACCCCTCCGATATCACCAACGACACCTTTGGCATCAAATTCAAAGGCTATTTCGCTTCCGTCAGATGCTCCTTCAAAGTTTTTCTCATTGACACTTCGAATAAAGTTTTTTGATTCATCCGCATCAAAATCAAGAACCATGGCACTCTCCTCCAAGAGTTTCACACGTTCGTCTTTCCATCGCTTCGACCTAGAAAAAGTTCGATCCTCCCCATACCCGGACCGAGGAAAGGCTTTGCCGCACTAAAGCTTATCAATATGCCAAGACTCTTCCTCGTTCTCTCGCCACTCCTCCATGCTCACTGAACCCAAGAAAGTCCGAACATGCGCCTGTTCTTCATGGGGGTAGATGGAAGGGAGGTCCTTAATGATTTCACTAGCTTCATGGAACAGAGATTCAATCCCAACCAATGCCTCCTCAAGAGAAGAAGATCGATCTCCGCCAATTCTGAAGTCATTCTCCGAAAAGTTAAAGGCGTGGCCATCCCTGGAGGGTCCCATCATACACTACAAAAATGGGGAAAATGATCAAGTTCCATCCTATCTATACACATATAAAAAGTGGATAACATGAACATAAAAGAAGAAGAAAACATACCGGTATGATCTTCTTAGACCGAATAACCCTAGTCGGGGTTCTCTTGCAAGAGTCAGGCCTCGCGTCTTCATCTAGAGAATCTGGCTGTTTAGAGGATGATTCGTCTCTGGGAAAAAAAAGAGACTCAACAAGAAGAACCTTTTCTCAAACAAGGGAGACGGTAAAATTGTGTTGGATATGAATACAGAACCTTAAAAAAAGGAAAGGAAGTAATGAGGGACATAACGCTTCCAGATTTTAGCATGGATAATGCCCTGATTGAAGCCGCACGTGAAGGAAGGAAAAATAATGAAACTTTGCTATCTGTAGAAACACCTACTCCCTCCTTGTTTACACCGGTCCCATCAAGCTCGCGCCCAATCTCCCAAGCCACACCGGTCTCACTAATTGCGTTAACTTCCCAATGACCGCCAAACGCCAGCTAGCACGATCAGCTTCCCCACCATGTGTCGGTCCCACCATCTAGCACGCTCAGTTTCCCAAATCGCATCAACTTCTCGATGTCGCCCAGTTTCCTGTCTCTCAATGATGTGTACCTCCTAATCATGCAAGCCTCCCGATTTGTGCAAAACTGCCAGAGGCAGGGATTCCAAATCCTATCTATAAAAAGGTCAGACAAGCCTCTTCAATTGTCTTTACGATTTACTGCTGATAGTTTGTCACCATCTTATGCTTACCTCGCAACAAAGCTCCTGTTCCGAGCTAAGCATGGGACTTAATGTTGATGGTGGTTTTTAGACAAAGGGTAAAATCGTAAAACCCCAAATAACCTAATGTCACCGGTGACACATTTATTAGAAAATTTAATACATGTAGTCAGTAATTAATAGGGGGTATTTTTTCAAATTAGGGTTACAACGAGCAAAACCATAATTCACCTATGTGCTAATGACAAATCATGCCAGTCACACCTAGCCCAAGCTATCCGCACCATGCCAAACGCACTCTTCCTTGGCCATAGCTATGCTAGTTACACCAAACGTGCCAAAGCATGCCAACCATGCTAGCCGCACCTCCGTGCCGATGGCAAATAATGCCAGCCACACCTAGCCCAAGCTAGCCGCGCCATGCCAAACACACTCTGCCTTGGCCCTAGATATGCTAGTCACGCCAAACACGCCAAAGCATGCCAACCATGCTAGCCGCACCTCCGTGCCAATGGAAAATAATGACATCCACACCTAGCCCAAGCTATTCGCGCCATGACAAACGCACTATGTCTTATCCCTAGCTATGCTAGTCACACCAAACGCGCCAAAGCATGCCAACCATGCCAGACGCACCTCCGTGCCAATGGAAAATCATGTTAGCCACACCTAGCCCAAGCTATCCGCTCTATGCCAAACGCACTTTGCCTTGGCACTAGCTATGCTAGTCCCGCCAAACGCGCCAAAGCATGCCAACCATGCTAGCCGCACCTCCATGCCAATGGAAAATCATGCCAGCCTCATCTAGCCCAAGCTAGCCGCGCCATGCCAAACGCACTCTGCCTTGGCCCTAGCTATGCTAGTCACACCAAACGCGCCAAAGAATGCCAACCATGCTAGCCACACCTCTGTGCCAATGGCAAATCATGCCAGCCACACCTATCCCAAGCTAGCCACGCCATGCCAAACGCACTCTGCCTTGGCCCTATCTATGCTAGTCACACCAAACGCGCCAAAGAATGCCAACCATGCTAGCCGCACCTCTGTGCCATGCAAAGTGATCCTTCTAGTTATGTTCTATATTGAAAACATAACTGAGAAGATGTGAATAATTATACTCTAGTAGACATAGTGTTAAGGAATTAAAATATGAAGTATAACGCTTATCTTTTGAACTTCGTATGTAAGACATCGACATAATCGTATGAATGCTATTGTGATTATGTGTATGGGTATGGATGGATATTTCGTCCTAGAAAACAATGTTTACATTCATTTAAAGGAAGTATATTCATGAACTTGTTTTATGAATCGAAAGGGAAATCGCTAGGCTTATTGGTATTGTTATTCATTGCATATCTTTGGATTACCAATATGTGTGAGTTAGTAGAACCAATCATAAATTTTTATGTATCTAGGTAAAACTAGTCACAATGCCTGACTTATGTATTGGTATGAATTTTTTTAGTGCAACCGATCCTAAATAATCACCTAAGATGGTATGATCGATATTTGTAATTGGTGTGACCGATCATAGTAATTGGTGTGACCGATCACAAAAGAGTGTGTAATCGATCCTTGTAATTGGTATATCCGGTCATGGTAATTGGTGTAACCGATCTTGGTAACTGGTGTGACCGATCACAAGTAATATCATTAGAATATGGTAACCGGTCCTGGTAATTGATGTAACCGATCCTGGTAACTGATGTAACCGATCCCAGTAACAATATTAAGGTAGAACCGATCCTTTTGTTTGGTAGAACCGTAAACCCATGATTAATGTTTGATATTTGATCAATCACATAGTTCTTGGAAATCAGATGAACCAGTTCTAAACTTGTTTGGAAGTGTGGTATAATCGGTTCCAAGATTGTAAATATGAAAAAGGATTTACAAAGAAATAATATGTCGACATACTTTGAACATGGTCGGTAACTCTTATCTTTTACTGTTCAAAGATATTCCTTAATAACTCAAGGAAATCCCTGACCGAAATAAGTTGAGAATCTCTTAATTAAGGTTGTTAATTTTATATGCTTTTAATTACTAGCAATTAAAATGTATATCTTTGGAAAATTAAAATTGGTAATATGCATTTACTAATTGGAGATTTTCTAGTAGGATTTCGGTTAAATTTGGACAGAGTATTTCTAGGAATTATGAAAACCGATTTTGGAAATATTTCATATCTTAAAAATATTTTGGATTTGGAAATTCCTTGGTGTCCAAACTTCCTTGGTCTATAAATACCCAAGTTTGCATTTTGAGCAAACTATCGTAAGAGCCAGCAAAACTACCTTGTTGTGTTGTTACTGGTGGAGCCGTCTATTCGGAGAGGAAAGTACCCTAATTAGGCGAAATCTCTTACGACCGCTCGTTTAAAGACTTCTGCGGGATCAAAAAGATCTACGAGTACCGTTGGTGGAAAACTAATTGCAGTATTATTAGTTTTTGATTTGATTTGATTGACTAGCAATTGTTGAACTTTGATTGCACCTAGTTTGTTTATTCTTGAGAATATTCTCTTCTGATGTAAGATTCACTCAAACTAGATCGAAGTGTCGACGGGATCTTTAGAACTGTTTGTAGATCTAAAGATATCTTATGATAATCCACTGTTAACAAACTCTGTTTTGTGTGTTGATCACAAGAGATTCAAGTTATGGTGTGCAGGTGTTTATTGAAGATTTAAGAAGATTCGAAGACAAAAAAGATTTCTTATTGGTTTCATAATATTTGGTGTGCACAAAACTTGATCGGCTGGGATCCAACTATAATCGGTTTATCTTGATAGAATTGATTGATTAGTTGCGTAGATCGGCATCGGTATTTAGTATCTTGGTATATCCTATTATTGATTGCAAAATATAAACTCTGCTACATTGGTATTTGTTGGATAGATAGATCTAAACCAGATGGATTAAACAGAAGATCCTTTGTCTAACTCATATCACTGAGATTGAATAGAGATGTTACCGAACAGATTTGTTGTCCCTTTACTTTTTGGAATATGAACCAAAGGAAATGTTCCAGTGCGTGCACTTATTGAATGTCAGAAGCACATGGATACTGAAGAAACTAGGTGAACTATATGTTTAGTTGCTTGGTCTCAACTATACCAAGTTGGTTTGATTTTGTATAGCGACTTGATTCTCAAAGTATTCAATTTTGGACTAGGTCCCGGGGTTTTTATGCATTTGCGGTTTCCTCGTTAATAAAATCTTGCTGTGTCATTTACTTTTATCTTCCGCAATTATAATTGTTGTTATTATAATTTAAAGTAAATTACATAAACGTTAACTTCGTATTACTTGATAGTGATCCTATAAATTTTGGTTAAGTCTGAACCTATTATCAAGTAATCACACTTTGATTGTTGTATATTCTCGATCTCGTATCCATAGACGATCACACACAGTGTGAATACCGATTCGTTGTATTATCTCGACTCAGTCCATAGACAATCAATTTTGGTAAGAGGACTTATAGGTGGAAAAGTTTAAGATTGTGGTATATTTGGGTACCCTCATCTTTTTAATTGGTATTAGAGCTGGAAAACACGAAAAGATCTAAAAATCTGTGTTTGGTGCGATCCAACCTATAAAAATTGAATCTATATCTGATTCAGTTAACGTTATGCAAGAGTATGAGTACTCAAATGTTGAAGATGTTACAACTTCGTCAACTCATGACCCAAGAGTTACGAAAATATCTGAGTCTATCTCTGGTGAAAAAAATAATTCTGATAAAGAGTTGGTGAAACTCCTAAAGCCAATAAGATCTCTGTCTACACAGATATTAATATTAAAGACAGAATCTAATCTTCTTAAGAATGAGATCAGAGAAAAAGACATTCGACTAAATATTCTAGCCAAAGAGAATATTGATCTCACTGTCAAACTAGAAGTCACTGGTAAATCTCTTACTCAAAATCTATAAACTCGTCCCGTGACTCTGCCTGATGATGTTGTTTTAATTTCTTATGATAATGAAGAAACTAAAAGTCCTTGCTCTACTTTTACAGACTGTGATAAAAAAACTTGTTTGATCACATGTGAAACAAATCATGATGATGGTAGTTTGCCTAACTACATCAAGTCAGAAAAGGATGAGAAACCATATTTTACATCTACTAATGATCAGACGAAATCTTGTCCAAAGGAAACTATGAACCGATTTCATGAACGTGATCTTAAGGAGTACAACTTTCAGTCATTTGACAGGAAACTTATACTTCTGCAAAATACGGTGGTAAAAATATTGAAAGAAGTTTCTTGTCTTAAAAAACTGAAAGATTATTCCTCAATAGAAAGACAGAATATACCTCAAACCAACAAAGTCAACTCAAGACAATCTGTAGTAAGAGTTGATAATCGCTTCTGGAAAAATGTTCCCCCTCACTCATGTCGAGACAATCCTTGTTTACATGAAGAACGATTCTAGAACAAAGGGAAAGGGAGAATTTCTGCCGGAGGAAACAATAAGGAATTTCCAATAATTATTTCTAGTAATCATGCTGATGCACATCATAAGGAAATCCTTAGAATGAGAAAATCTTATGGAAATATCATTGACAGAATTAAGAGATTGTTAGAGTATTGCTCGGTCGAACTCGCATGCGTTGCTATCTCAAGCATGTTTGTCAATATTAGTGATCAAAACTATAAAGTCTCGATTCTAGTCTACTATAACTAAGGTCTCAGACTAGGATAGAAAGTGTAGTTGATCTCAAGAACTCCATGGAGATCATCATACAAGATGAAGGACTAATTAAGGAACCAGTGGATATTCATCGACTAAAAGGTATGTAGAGACTCGAACTTATCTATCACTCAATAGTCTATCAACTCTATCTCCTATCTTGAGATAAAAGTCGTATTACTATTGTTGATGGTGGTTTTTAGCCTAGGGTTAAAATCGTAAAACCATAAACCCCAGTAGATAGTGACGTCACAATATTTAAGTAACAAGCATTTACTAGGCACATTTATTGAAATATTTAATGTGTCTGTAAATAATTATAGGGGTATCTTTTTCAATTAGGGTTGCGACAAGCCAAACCCTAATTCCCTCTGTGCCAATGGAAAATCATGCCAGCCACACCAACTGTGCCAAAGCATGCCAACCATGCTAGACGCACTTCAGTGCCGATGGAAAATCATGCCAGCCACACCAACCATGCCAAAGCATGCCAACCATGCTAGCCGCACCTCTGTGCCAATGGTAAATCATGCCATCCACACCAACCGCGCCAAAGCATGCTAACCATGCTAGCCACACTTCTGTGCCAATGGAAAATCATGACAGCCACACCAACCGCGCCAAAGCATGCCAACCATGCTATCCGCACCTCTGTGCCAATGGAAAATCATGTCAGCCACACCAACCACGCGAAAGCATGCCAACCATGCTAGCCGAACCTCTGTGCCAATGGAAAATCATGCCAGCCACACCAACCGCGCCAAAGCATGCCAACCATGCTAGCCGCACCTCTGTGCCAATGGCAAATCATGCCAGCCACGCCAACCGCGCCAAATCATGCCAACCATGCTATCCGCACTTCTATGCCAATGGAAAATCATGCCATCCACACCAACCTCTCCAAAGCATGCCAACCATGTTAGCCGCACTTATATTCCAATGGAAAATCATGCCAGCCACACCAACCGCGCCAAAGCATGCCAACCATGCTAGCCGAACATCTGTGCCAATGGTAAACCATGCCAACCATGCTATCCGCATCTCTGGACTCTGAGCTTTCATCTTTCTCGGATTCCCCTCCGTCATGGGTAGGCTCAGCATCGCTGCTTTCTGTCTCAAGAGGTGTTGTTTTCTGACTACGTGCAAGTTTAGCAAAGGCACAAGGACATACACTTAGGAACAAGACAAAGACATACGTAATCCGATTAAGTCAGGAAGAAAATTATATGTACTCGCATATTGGAAGAGCTAAAATTCAGGAGAGCCTCCAAACCCGACTGAAAACCTCCAACACGATTTTTAGATCTCCGCTCCTTCACTTGGGAACTATCTGTATTCGGGCTAACATATTTTTGCTTGGTAACCCTCAGCAGTGGATGTTCCGCTAAAACCGCAGAAGAAGGCTTGTTGCGATGATTCTCTACTACGCTGTTCATGAATCCATGGATAACAATAAACTCGTCCTGACAAAATGTGTTATACTTGGAGGTTGTTGATGGATTCCATTCCGCGAGCAGGAAAGGGAGAATTTTACATGACATAAGAGCACCAGCATGAAGAACAGTCGACAATGGGACTTCTAGAACAACCGGCTGACGAACAAGTGGGATCCCCTGATCAAAGCCCATATGTAGTTGCAGGAAGTACCACACTACACCCTTGTTAAGATTTTATAGAAATCTATTGGAAATCAACTAAACTTCAAAGATTTAAATGACACTTTACTATTCAAATCTCAGAAATGTTTACATAATTGGAAGAAATCAAGATTACAAATATTCTCTTGAAGTTTCTCTCTCCTCAAGACTCTTTTAACTCTCAAAAATACATCATCCTTTTCTGGATCTATCGAGACCTTTATATAGGGATTTACATAATGGATGACAACTAAATTTTCCTCCTATTTCGGATCTATTCTGCGATCTCATCACGATCGCTACAATATTCTTTATCGCAAGAATGATGATCATCGCAGGATCAACATATTCTTCTTTCATTTCTTCCATCGTCAGTTTCTTTTGGATGTTCTATGATGCTCGTGAAATGTTGTTAAAGAATTGGCAGTGGCGCTTGCAGAAACGTTGTTATTATCGCAGGAATAACGTTGTAGCGATATTCTGGTCCTACATCTTGCCTCTTCTCATGTCTTTTCTGCGAAGAAGAGAAGATCATGGGAACTTTTTTAAAAATGCCATAACTGCTTATCTTTTCAGACTTTTCCGTTCTGACACGTTTCTATGTCCTTCGCCAGCTGTTTTCACGAACTCTTTCTTCCAATAAATTTTTGACACGTCTCCTCTAACCGCTGCGATCTGACCACCCACGTCTTTTCTTTGCATTAATTTCCTTCTTCTTCTTCGAGAAATTTCTTCTTCTATAAATACTCTTCTCATTCCTTTCCTTTTTCTCTTTTACTTTCTTCTTCTTTCTCTCCATACCCTCTCTGCAAATTTTATTGTTCTTCCGCGAATTGCGCTTCTGTTACTGCTGTGATTTCTTTCTTCTTTTCAACCTTTTCTTTCATTACCATACTCGAAAATGGTTGCTGCTGGTACTAAAAACTTGAAGGCCTTTAATGAGATGCGCGAGAAACTTGAAATTAAAGGTTTTAACTTGTCTTTAATTCCAGATCAGGATTCTAGATCCGAACTTTCCCTTAAATTATTTACTGATGATCAATGTTCTCACGAAAAAATCATAGTATCACTAGGACAACTTGAAGCTGGTCTTCCCATTCCTCTCTATGACCCAAAACTTCCATTATTTTATCAAATAATTTTGGACGAAAGGTTCTCGCGAGCGATATATCATCTAGGTGGAGATTGTATCATACTGCTGCTTGAATATGCTTCTCGCGGCACTAATAAAGGAACTCGCTACCCTGAAGCTCCAAAGAATCCTCCATTTAAAGATGTCCCCATTGTTTCTGCGGATTATACTGTGGACAACTTCTTTGTAAATTATAGTATAGTCCCTATGAAGAGGGATAGCACCTGTTGGGGTGTTCGTTTGAAAAAAGAGAAGGTCGCTGGTGACAAAGCTCTTATGCTGGATATTGATTTTCATACATCTACCAATCAAGTTCCTCGCCATTCTAGCGATGAAAAGTGGTTCATCTTTCCATTATGTCTTGAAGGTCCTTATATATCTGGTTCTCTCCCATTACCTGCAAATCTCTCAGAGTATGAGCCATGGGTCTTTAACTGGCCTGAAAGATCTAAATAAGTATATCCTCTCAACTTTTTATATTATCATTTACTGTATTCTTTATATTCTCGCTAACTATTTTGATCTTTCTCAGATTGAAAGAATGAAGCTCAGCTACCAAACTCTTAGGAAGCCTAGCACTTTCTTGGCTCTGAAATCTTTCACAGATGAAGTAAGAAATATCTCTTTATAAATTTTAACAATATATTGTTGCCCCTATTTCTTATCTTCATCTGTGCTCGCAGGAAATTGAAGAATTACCGCCAATAAAACTCGTGAAAACTAAGGAGAAGCCTTCAAAGGATAAATCTGATGTTCTTCCTAAAGGAAAATCTTCTGCCCCTCGCGGTGGAAAATCTAGCGATCAGGATAAAAATATTGTTACTCCCAAAGGGAAACCTTCTGCCCCTTGTGGTGAGGATTATGGCGATCCTCCTTTGAAGAAAAGGAAAACCCGACCCTCTTCTTCTTCAACTCCTCAACCTATTCCAGAAACCCTAAATGTGGAATTTGATAAGGATAAATATGATGAAGATTTTAATAATAATAATAACAGATTCCCTTCTATAAAGAACTCTTCTTCATTTGATTCATCAATGGCCCATTTATCCAGAATTTTTAGCGATATTTCCCACAACATAACTTGTAATGACGAGGATGAAGTTATTAACAAGACATCTCAAGCTCTTTCCAGTATCTGCGATGCTCCCATACTGGTGGACAATGATTCTCTCCAAGGAGTCTCACGATTGCTGACTCCTAGTCTCTTAAATTCTCTTGGTGCCTTGGTATGTTCTCATTTCTTCAATTTGTTTATATATTTTCTCCATCGCTAGATCTTAATTTATATTTTTCTTTCTCAGGTTGGAAGAACTTCTTTTGCTGTTGCTTCTGATTTAGATAAAAGACGTGCCAACTCTGAAAAGAAGGCTGCTAAGCTTCGCGAGGATAAATAAAAATTAGAATCTGAAGTTATTGAGCTTCGCAAGAAGAATAAACAGTTGGAGATTGAAGCTTCAGTTGATATACAAAAGATCTCTGATCTTGATAGAGCTAACCAACAACTCTATGGTATGACTGATTTCCCTTCTCTCTTAATTCTTTTTACTCTATCGCAGCTTATTCAAGTAACCACTTTTAACTTGCAGATATTTATGGTCTTACTGACGAGGCTATACTCTTTCAGTATTTCCCTGAACCTATAGATGATAATACTCTTCTTGCCTGTCTTAATAATTCTTTAAGTAATTTCTCAGATGATAAAATTAAATCCTTCTCTATAGATGAACTAAGATCCAAGCTTAATCTCTTAAAAATTGAACACAGGTTCAATTTAGGTTTGACTGACAAATATAAGCGCTTTTATCTTGATTCAAAGAAAGAAATATATAGATTAAGACAGAAGAATAGCGATCTTATTGACGAGAAAGATCTTGCCATCAAAAATGGATCCAAGACCCTAGCAGACTTTCATAAAACTCTCCTTGATGTTCAAATGGACAGAGATAAACTTATCCGCGAGAATGAAGATCTTCTTGCGAGGGAGACTCAAGTTCGACCTCGTCTCCTTATTAATAGCGATGATGAGTTTTCTTGGGCTGCGAAGGTTCTTGATAATGCCAGGAATGACCTAGGTGTAAATGTTAGCCTTCAAGTTGAACAAGCGGCTTTAATTAGGGATATGATTTCTGAAAGAGAAGGTTGTTTGTTGTTCTTCTTCTCGCAAGTTTCCTATTTTTATTACTCTTCTTTACAAAATTTATAACTTGTTGTCATACGTTCTCGCAGGAGCTGAAAAAATATATCTTGAAAGAATTGGGGAACTTGAAAATGAGAAGAATCGGCTCGCGAATACTCTTGCTGCTCGCAATAATAAATATTCACGATTGAAAGAGCAGTTTGACATTACCACCGCGAATTTCAATAGATCTCTCATTGTTGTTCGTAATGATTCCGTTGAGTTGGTCTGCAATGATCATGAAATTTCTCCTTCTATATATCCTGATCTTGCAAAGGAAATCCCCGCAATAATCCCAAATATTAACATCTATGATAGGGAAGCTGAGGATTCTGATGAGGATGAAAATAATAATGATAATGATGAAGGAGAAAAATCTGGTGGAGGAGAAGAATCTGATAAGAATGAAGATGGTGATGAAAAGGAGAAATCTGGCGATGAAGAGAAGTCTGATAAAGAAGATGGCGATGGATCTAGCTAGTTCCTCTCTTTCCTTCTATTTTCTTTGTATATTTATTTTCTTCTTTCTGTAACATTGCTGTGAGTTTCTCCAATTTTGTGAATTTCTTTTGCTTCTACCTGTACAAATTAGAAAACAGTTCTTTTTCTACAAGTCAATCAATCAATATAATTATTATCCTTTAATTATCTGCGTGCACTTATCTATGCAATTTTTTATATGATAGATGAATAATAATTTCATCGTTCTCATGCATTCCCATACTTGCCTCTATTATTCATCTGCAATATGAAAAATTGATTAGAGATTAAACATTAGTGGTAAATAAAATTTTCCTTAATATTGGCGATCTTATCGCCAGCAATAAATGCGTGAAATCGCAATTCTCATAACATCTGCGAGTATTATCGCAGTAATCTTGTGGTCTTATTACGCCTCCCTAATTAGAGGTCTTATTTTGCCATGCTCTTTCTTTCTACGACAAAATCGCAGGACGTCTTTACATTTGCATGTATTGACCCATTGATCTTGCCTTATCTGTATTCTTTTGATTGTATTGCGACAATATGACAAGTCTAAGCTCTCTCGCGAAATCAAAGCCTCGTGACATTGCCGTCTTGCGATGAAATCGCAGGACGTCTTTACACTTTCATGTAAAAACCCATTGATCTCATCTTAACATTTCTCTCATGGCTTGTTGCCTCTGTATCATTTACGTCACGCGACAATATGACAGGCCTAAATGTTCTTGCGATCATAAATCCCCATGACATTGCCGTCTTAAGACACTTATCAGCTCCCTAATGGAGGGTGCCGCCCTTATCTCCCCCCTCGTTGCCCCTTCAAGGAGGGCACATCAGCCATACAAGACTAGCTCCTCCCATCCAGATTTACCAACAACCAGCTGTTTTCGCAGCCTCTTGTCCTTTATGCCTATATGGCTTATAGTTACAAGACTGCACCCTAAGTGGGGTTTTCTTCAAGCCAAGTGCATCATAGCCAAGACTTACCAAGAATGGCAAGGGAGTTTCGTACGCCCTTGGCACCCTTGGCTCAACCGTGTACCTCGGCGCCTTGGTCATACTTTGCACTTCTTGGAAGAGATTCTCGGTCGTCCAACCAGGGTATAACCATATATAGTTGGAAATCCAATATCTCTCTCCCGGATAGGTTTTCTTTAACCCCAACATCTGCATGACTCAGGATCTAGCAGCGGTATAACCTTACCCCTGAATCATGTCAAGAGATACCCCTCCTATGACGCGCTATTAGGTCTTACATTTTCCTCTTGCGAAATTTTATTCGCGAACTAGGGTGCATGCCATAAAGGTTCGTCCCATTCTTTAATCTCTGTGAAATTTTATTCGCGCTTCTCGCGAGTATTGTAACTCTGATAGAATTTCATAACTTTGATCTTATTTATTTTTGTAAAATCTTGCGATTCTTTGAAGCAGAATATTCTGTTCAATTACATATTCTTCAAACAAATCATTCATAAAGTTCTCTAAAGTTCATCATTTTACCTCTCTACTTACTATTTTCTGATTCTTCTTTTCTGCTACGTTTTATTGTTGTTTCTTTTTCTGCAAGACGCTCCCTATCAGCTTTCACATCCTATTTCCGCTCTATTGTATCAATCATTAACCTTTCACATCTCTGTTGTTGTTTGATTTTGTACTTCCAATTGCTATTCTTTTCAGCTCTTTCTTCGCAAGACTTCATATCGATTTCATAACATTTCTTGCTTTCTCCCCAATCTCCTTTAATAACTCCAACACCTTTAGGATGAGGAAATTTGATACATTGGTGATAAGTAGATGCTACACCCAATATTCCGTGTAACCAAGGTCGTCCTATCAAAGCGTTGTAAGGTGACTCGATGTCCACAACACAGAATAAGATTTTTGAAGATATTCCTTTTAACGGAATTTGCATTTCAATTTCCCCCTTTGGTTTGTTAGATGTGCCGTTAAAACCATAGATTTTGTATGTTGATTGAATTAGATCTTCGTCTCTTCCGCCCATGGTCTTATAGGTATGATAAAATAATATATCAACTGAGCACCCTGTGTCTATTAGAACTCTGTTGATAGCCCAAGAATCTTCACTTTCGGTATCATTTTCTTCACCTTCTTCTACTACTTTCTTGGGGTTTATCTCTAACCTTACTACCAATGGGTTATCATGCTGCTCACCAGGCTCTGGTACTTCTTGTGCAGTGAAATATATAGTTTGTTTCTTCCATTCCTCTAATGGCGAGGCTCTCGCGATATTCAATATCTCTCTTCCATCTGTGTCTCTCACGAAGACCCTGCTTAGAATATTATCATGGAAATCCTCTATAGTTTTGTGTGAATGCACAATGGAATTACAAAACAAATTCTTTGTTTTAGCTCCAACTTCTATTACGAATGATCCTACGAATTTCTGGTGCTGGAGGTAATCGCTGAGATTGTGGATGTCCTACTAAAAAGTGATTTAGTTTTCCTTGTTCGATCATCCTTAAAATTATCCTCTTTACATTCATGCAGTCATTTACTGTGTGGCCATGAAAATGATGGTAAGGACAAAATTCTTGACTGCGATTGTTAGGATATGGTTCTTTTCCCATGTTCCATGGAGATGGTATATTTTCCATTAAAATGATAGCTTCCCAAATTTTTTCTATACTAGCATTGAGAGGAGGCATCTTAATTTCTTCCCATATGATCTTCTGATTCCCTTGACTTTTGAAATTGTTTTGCCTCTGTCCTCCATAAGTTTCTTGCGGCTGATCAAGCCTTTGAATCTTATTATTTCCACCGCGATTGTAGTAATTCTTCTCCCTTTCATATTCTTCTTGATCTCTACTACCCATAGCTACCAACTTCTGCTGGTTATCAATCTCTACTTTTTCTTGCTGCACTTGCGAGCTGCTCGCTACATTGTTTATCATTTTAGGAAGTAAACTCCCATTTGCTGCTCCGGATTTGGTGTTCGCGATGGGATATGATTCCATCTCATTTTGTTTCTCCTCCAAAGAAATGTATTCTTCCTGTAGTTCTCGCAGTTCGGTCATAGTGATTGTATTCTTGACTCTGAAAATTTGTATGTACAGTAGATTGGTCGCGAACATTGCATTGATAAAAGACAAGATAAGATATCTCTCGTCAACTCTTCCTGCCATCTCACTGCACATTGTCTTCCATCTTATGGTTAAATGTTTCAGACTCTCGCCAACTCTCTGTTTTAACCCAAACACATCTTCAATACCCGGCCGCGATGAATTGTTGCTAATATACGCTCCTAAAAATGTAGGTTGTAAATGATCAAAAGAAGTTATGGTATTTTTTGGTAATCCCTCGAACCATTTCAACACCTCGTCAATTAAGATGGATGCAAAATATTTGCATAGCACAGCATCATGATTTTCCCACTGTAGCATACATCTAACATAAGCTTTGACGTGTTGAACAACACAAGTAGTTCCATCAAAAATGCTGGTTAATGCTGGTAAATTGCATTTTGGTGGTATCCCTCTTAACTGTACTTCTTGAGTAAATGGAGTTCTCGCAGCTTCTTCAATAGCTTCATCAAGTTGCCTTCTACCTACTTCTCTTCTATTGTTTATCATTCCTCGCATTTCTGCTAATTCTCTCAGTATTTTCTCATTCTCAGTTGAGTTCTGCTCCATTGGCATTTTTAATGCATCTTCCTTTCTTCTGCGCTTTTGCCTTTCTTGTCTCGCGAGATATTGTGTGTCTTCTTATTCATTGTCATCTCGTCTTTCTCTGCGATTTTCTTTTTCACCCTCTTCTTGAAATTGCAGCTGTCTACTTTTTTCTCTACGGATTTCTTCATTTCTCCTCATTTCTCTTCGCTGCCTTTCTAATCTTCTTTGTATTCTATCATACTCCTCCTAAATATTATCATTGTAGCGATTTTGTGTACGTCTCCTTTCTCGATTTTCATGGTTATTTTGTCGTACTGCTTCTCGGAATTCTTGGTCTTCTATTTCTGCCCTTAGTCTTTCTCTCTCGCAAGCCAGGCGTGCTTGTTCGGCGTAATGTCTCTCAATTTCTTCTTCAATTATTCTTTGATTCCTTTGATTCTCTCGCCCATGTAATATCCTCCTACCTTCTTCTAGATTTTCTTTTTCATTTTGGTTGTTTCTTCCTCCTTGATTATTATTGTTGCGTCTATTATCCAATGCTTCGCCATGTGGATTATAACGATCTCCAATTATCTCTTCTTCTCTATGATGTTGTTCTCCATTTAAATTTTGCACTTCTTCACTAACATTTCTCATTGGGTAATTTTGCCTTGGTTCTTCTCTGAATGATCTTAAATTTGATCTAATAGTACTTCTTGATCTCCTTATTTGTAACCTCAAATTCTCCATTCTTAGCTCATGATTTTGTCTTGTTAAATTCTCACGCTCTTCTGCCTCTAATCTTCTTTGTTCCTGTATTCTTTGTCTCAAATCATCTACTATTTCACGTCCTTCATGAATTAATCCTCCAACCACTTCTTGATTTCTTTCTCCTTCTTCTTCATTTCTCAATTTTCGATTTTATGCTTCTTCTATCGAATCTGACCTCCAAGTATGCACACTCACTCTATCATAATCCACATCCCTATCTTGCGTTTGTGCTTGTTGATTCGACTATTGAATTGAACTTTCTTCTTCATTTCTTATTCTATTTCTTCCTGATCTTATCCTTAAAGATTCTTCTAATTCACCTGTTCCTTCACCTGCAAGTCTTTTACTTCTCCTCACAGTTGTTAGTGGTTCTGATGTGTTTCTTCTTCTTCTAGCCATTTCTTCAATTCTAACAATTTCTTCAAATTTCCAAATTGTAATTAGATATTTCTTAACCTGATTCTCCCTGTTTCAGGTGCCAAAATGTAGTTGCATGAATTCCCACACTGCACCCTTGTTAAGATTCTATAGAAATCTATTGGAAATCAACTAAACTTCAAAGATTTAAATGACACTTTACTATTCAAATCTCTGAAATGTTTACAGAATTAGAAGAAATCAAGATTACAAATATTCTCTTGAAGTTTCTCTCTCCTCAAGACTCTTTCAACTCTCAAAAATACATCATCCTTTTCTGGATCTATTGAGCCCTTTATATAGGGATTTACATAATGGATGACAACTAAGTTTTCCTCCTATTTCGGATCTATTTTGCGATATCATCGCGATCGCTACAATATTCTTTATCGCAAGAATGATGATCATCGCAGGATCAACATATTCTTCTTTCATTTCTTCCATCGTCAGTTTCTTTTGTATGTTCTGTGACGCTCGTGAAACGTTGTTAAAGAATTGGAAGTAGCGCTCGCAGAAACGTTGTTATTATCGCAGGAATAGCGTTGTTGCGATATTCTAGTCCTACACCATATGCCGATCCACTCTATCGATATTGTAAGAGGTTGATTTGCAAGATCCTTGGAAGAAAGACGACACATGATCAGGCGTGCAACTTCGCATGAACACCATCTCTCTAACACTCAGATCCTCTTTATCAGAAGTCAAAGACATGTTTGGAGAAGGAGAAAAGCTAGTGACCTGAGTTATAGACCCATGCACCAGAGCCCATGGACAAAAATTAACTGCGTACGAGTTGTCAAGAAATCCAACCAGGTTCAAACCATTCTTGGGACGCCTGTTCAACCAGCGCAGTATCTTAGAGCCACCCCAAGACTCGGGAAGTACATCCAACGGTTTCTGGGCATACTTATCGAAGTGCTCCCACAACCACGCCTGGAGAAAAGCGGTATGAATATACGAATCTACTTTCATGTAGCCATTTGAGGCGCGCATGTCCGAAACCATTTGATCTAAGTGTGCATATAGATAACCAAGACACATACCGCCAATGGGGAGAACGAAACCTTTTTCCAATTTTATGGCAAACTTGATAAGTTTATGTCTTATCTCTTTCTTGCCCGAGCCATCATCAAAAATATCTCTGGATAGCCGAAGAGCCAAGAACGCTGCAACATGAAGTATATTGTTCTTCTGGTTTAACTCTAACTCGTCAGGAAACCACTGAGACACCCACCAGTCATAGAAGCACTTCGTCACATTTTCTTTTCCTTTTGATTTCGCAACTAGGGCGGAATGCATTTCTTCTTCATCTGCAGACAACTTAACATCAAGGTTTCCAACTACGGAAAGGTTCAGCAATACAACCACACTCTCCAAGGAAATGGTCATTTTACCCCATCTGCATACGGCCGTGTGGGTGTCCGGACACTATCTAGAAATAAAAGAAACCAAAACTGGAATAGCTTTCCTAATCTAAAGCACCGCGGAAGCCGCAACGGCATCAATGATCTGCGCCTTGTTTAAATTGGTTCTTACATGCTCCTGGATAATCATGAACCGCATCCATTTCTCTAAGGAACGCAACGGACTCACAGAGATTTTAAAGTCAATAGGAGAGGCATGTTCTTTCCTCTGAAGGCAAAACCTTACTACACTGCCTGGCCGAACCGACCGGCCTTCTCCCCCACTTTCCGAGATGGTCAGAAGAATCGGCACATAGTTGGGATGGTTTCTCCAAGCCGTGACCGATGTGGTGAAGAATTCATCATCTACGTTTGGTTTGGAATTTCAAACGTCTTTCGGTACAGCAGAACTTTCCTTTAGTTACATCATAATGAAGATTCTCTCACGCTACTTTCACCTTCCAAACAACTACAATGGAACAATACGAAGAGAAATTATTACAGAAAGTGCACTGAAATTATTATTATTTTTTCACCCAAGACGCAAGCCAGTCTGTTTCAAGGCCGTACCCTGCAGCATAAAATTCTTGTCCAACTGAGGAGATGGTGCCCCAATATGGGAACCATACACACGGCCACACCAAAACAAGGAGCAAACCCTAATAACTAGGTTTTTGTGGAAAGGATGGAAATTGCGTGCTTACTTTACACAGTGAGTTGAGACAATCAACATTACTATGGTATTCATGCCTAAGTACTACTACGAGCTCGCACAAAACATGCATACGGCTAGGATTCACACCAAAATTTTCTACAAGGCCATGAAAAGGTACGCCTACGACTAGGGTTTACACCAACACAAAAGAAAAGAGAAAAACAAGTTAAAGAAGAAGTGTTGGAAGGCATACACTTGCTTTACTACCACACACGGCCGAGAATTTGCAAAAATAGAGGTCGTCCCCCCTTTTATATATACATGGTACGTGGGAGTTTGAACAAGGAAATGATTTCCTATTTTGAGCCAAGAAAGGAAAAGAGGAAACTGGTCCCGCAAAGACCAATTTCCATGACCAAGACTGCTCATGCCATGCCTTGGCCCCACGCGCAAAGCTATCCACTCTACTCAAGGCCAAGCCATCTGCTCCATTGTTGCGTCCCCACCACACCTAGCCGACCATACACACCTCACCTCACCGAGACGCGCCTTGAGATAAATAAACGCCTCACCTCAGGCGTGAAACAAAATCCGCTCCATTAGACCCACCACACCAAACCGTCCGTCTTTGCCTCCCCCCTTTTATATATACATTACGCAGTAAGCGGTTAGGAGTTTGAACAAGTCACCATCATATGAAATGATTTCCTATTTTGAGCCAAGAAAGGAAAAAATATTTAATGAGTAAATAAACAATTAGGTCCCAAACCCTAATTCCTCTATGCCAATGAAAAATCATGTCAGACCAATTTCCATGACCAAGACCAATCGCTCATGCCATGCCTTCATGGCCAACCGCGCCAAAGCATGCCAACCATGCTAGACGCAAAATGGAAAATCTATCCACTCTGCATCATCCAGGCCAAAGCATGCCAACCATGCTAGCCGCTCCATTCATGTTGCGTCCCCACCACACCTAGCCGGAAAATCATGCATCGCGCCACACACTCTGTCACCTCAAAGCATGCCAACCATGCTAGACCATGCGCCCTGCCATGCCAAATGCACCTCGCCATGGCCCCATACCAATTTAGCACCATGCTAGCCTTCCTCCGAGGCCAAATCAACGCCACCCCTGCTCCATTATCGCGGCCCCAACACACCTAGCCGTCCATGCACGCCTCACCTCAATGAGATGCACCCATGGCAAACCCTTGGCCCCACATGCCAAGCCTCTGTTGGCCTTCCCTACACGGCTAAAGGTTACCTTACAACACATGGTAACCTTTGGGACAGATCCATGCCAACCTCGACCCATGCTGGCCTCCCCATGCGGCCACCAAGGTCAACGACTACCTTGCCTTTTAAGATGCAAGATCTCGACCGTCGAAGGTCACCAAGCTACCAAGTCTCCCAAGCTCGACTTGCCAGGCAACAACGATGTGCCACATGTTTTCCACAAAAATATTCGAGACATCAAACACATATCACAAACTGGGGGATCCTCTTTGGGTATTGGCGGTTTACAACGTGTGGCGTACACTACGCCCGTCATAAGGAAGTGTCATAAGGTGAGGCGGTTAGTAAATATAGGGAGTCAATGGTGAGACGCTCAACATTCAATTTCATGCATTAACAACCTTATGGAACATCAATTCCATATGTTAACGGTTTTATGGAATATTAATTCCATACGTTAACGGTTTTATGGAATATCAATTCCATGCATACGGTTATCACCTCCTCCTATTTACTTACCCATTTATCCATCCCTTAATGAGACCAGAGTATGTTTTACTTCGACTTGTATAAATAGGTCTTACCTATTTTCACCGAACAACAAGTTCATTCGGGAATATACAACACTCAGAAAACACTTGCTAGCTTACCACTTGTTAGCCTTCCCACTTTTCTGATACAAGTCACAGTAACGCAACTAATCTTCCAGAATCAACTATTCTGGTCTCATCACTTTCCTTGCTTCCCTCCCCAAAACCAACCCATTCTCCTCCACTTTGTGACTGAAGAAAGTCTGGAACGACCATTTCTTGGTTTAGGCTGGATTTGTACAGATTGATCTCTCGAACTTAAAGTACTCCCTTGCAGTACATTGTTTAGGGTTTAAATTGTTTCTCACCTGTACACTCGAAATTACCGAAATCAACAGAAACTATTTTCACCTTCAAACAACTATATAGACTAAGAATATACACATATGTCATTTCGAGCTGAGTATATCTCGCTTATCTATTTCTCAAAATGTGTGTTGTTTAAGCTTTCGCTTTATCCAAGTTCATCTTTGCTTAGTGACGAAAGTCATGTTACGTTTCAATCATTTTGGAAATCGCTCTGACGAAAAATAGTATGTGAATAACAACTATATAACGTCCTCTGAGAATGTTTCAATGATTGAAATAAGAGTTTAGACAATATAACCAATGGAGGATATAAACATTGTTGTGGTAACAAATATATGTATAAGTCCTTATTGCTTGAACCTAAGTTTGCGAACTTTGTTGATCAGGTGAAACCGGAACGTGAGCTCACGAACTGAAGTAGTTCTCGAACCCGAGAATTTTTGCTGGAGTTGTAGCTCAGTTTCAGTCCGTGAACTGACGGAAGTTCTCGAACCGAGAATTTCTGCTGGAGTTTGTACACTCCGACCGGTTGACTTGAGTCCGCGAACCCAATCCGCGAACTTGAGTAGGTTATGTCTAAAAATAATGATTGTGAACTTATCTTAATAAACTAAGGAATGCTATTGCAAACCGTGGCTTTATAGTTCATGAATCGATTCGAGTGAATCACATCGTTTTTGCTTCAACTGTGTCTTGTGTAGAACATGGGATCTCATAGCAATTGAACAACTCTCTAACTAGTTCATTTGAGTCATTTGGACTAGTTATGGTGAATAAGAATATGGTTGATATGAAAGTTATCATTTGGATAACCATTTGATTAACTAGTGTTAACCAACTAATGTACAAGTTTGGGTACAATTACACAAAACCAAAATCGTCTAGTACATGTGTGTATAACAAGCTATGTTTTCGATCTAACGGTTCATAAATATTAGCTTTTATCTATCAGGTTTTCATCTAACGGTGAATATTGAATGCTTTGTTACTAAGCTAACATTGATTGCAAACCCTAATTTGAAAGACTATATAAGGAAGAACTCTAGCAACTGGGAAAGCTAATCCTCACACCTTACGTGTGATACTAGTTGCATAGCTAGAGTCAATTTTCCTTTAACCTTTGGTTTTCTTCTTCTAAAACCAGGTTAACGACTTAAAGACTTCATTGGGATTGTGAAGCCAGATCGATACTTCTTTTATCGTAGTTGTCTGATCTGATCTTGTTGTTTCTATCATACGAGTACAATTGCAATAATTGGCTTGAGATTTCTATCTCCGATAGGCAATATATAAAAGTAATCACAAACATCTTCGTCTCATCGTTTGTGATTCTACAATATCTTTTTTCGCTGCGTCGATTAAGACTATTGTGAGGTAATTGATAAAACTGAGTTGTTCTTCGGGAATATAAGTTTGGTTTTATTGATTGGTTCATGTTCACCTTGATTTATCAAAAGACGGAATAAAACTCATAGGTTTATTCGTGGGAGACGAATTTATCTATCTTATAGACTTTTCTGTGTGAGACATATTTGTTTATAAAGTCTTCGACTTTGGGTCATAGCAACTCTTGGTTGTGGGTGAGATCATCTAAGGGAATCAAGTACGCAGTATCCTGTTGGGATCAGAGGCATAGGAGCATAAATGTACCTTGGATCAGTGTGAGATTGATTGGGGTTCAACTACAGTCCAGACCGAAGTTAATTTGGAGTAGGCTAGTGTCTGTAGTGGCTTAATATAGTGTATGTTTAATCTGGACTAGGTCCCGGGGTTTTTCTGCATTTGCGGTTTCCTCGTTAACAAAATTCTGGTGTCTGTATTATTTAATTTCCGCATTATATTTTGTTATATAATTGAAATAATACAGGTTGTGCGTTTTTCTATCAATTAGAATATCCGACCTTATTGGTTGTTGATTTAAATTGATTGACACTTGGATATTGTTCTTTGGTACCATCCAAGTTATCTCTATTTGATTAAGACTCGCATATTATATTTGCTTGAGTAAATCAAATTGAGAGATTGAGATAATAACTCATTGAGATATTTTCTATTGATTGAGTCTAGTTGATTCTCTAGAAAGTAACTCGGAGTTGTCCATACAGATTGCTAATCGAAATATTGGGTGTGGTTGTTAGACCCCCGCTTTTTCAATTGGTATCAGAGCAGGCAAACACGTTCAAGACCTTACAAGTCTGTGTTTGTAGCGATCTGACTCTATGGACAAAGGTGCTATCTGAATAAACGTACCAACAGTCTTCGATGGCTCTAATTACTTATGGTGGAAAATTGCTATGCGAGCTTTTCTTCAAGCACGTGATTTTCAATTATAGGTATATGTTGTTAATGGCTATGACGCTCCCGTTGAGGCTGTTGGAGGTGTAAACGTTCCAAAGAATATTGGTGAATACACTCCTGCAGAGATTCTTGTTGCAAAGCAAAACTCCGACGGTTTGAATGCCATTGTTGAGTGTGTAAACACGATATTTTTACATCTCAATTTACAATTTTTAGTTCTCTATTTTGTACAATTTGATGGTTTTGTTTAGTTTTGCAGTATGTGGCAAATTAAGCTGGAATAGGCTAAAATGCCGGGACTTTGCACGTAAAATGATATAAATAGCCATTACGGCTATCTCAAGGCGTTCTGGCGTTGGCGTTTTTTTTTTGTTGTTCTTGGATCATAATAGACGGAGCCAGCCTGGAAGCAAAAGAAGGAAGGCCCGGCTCCACATTTCAACGCAACTCCACAAGCTCCCCACACTCAATTACTCGTATGCATATATACAATTAATGGGAAGACATTTGTTAATGAAGAAATAAAGGAAAATCAGTGTAGAATGCTAAATGTCGACATCGTATTGGAAGATATAAAGAGTGAAAGGAATGATTGGACTAATTTGGAAGCTCCATTACATATTAGGAAAGAAATATGGAGGATTTGAAATTCATTCAACAAATGAATCTACACCAGCACACTCATGACCGTGCATGCAATATTTGAAGAGTTGATTAAAAATCTCACCACTATGGAAACTGGAGGAAATGGTATGCTATTAAAGGGGTGGGGTGACCGGGAGTTTGGAGGAGGAGGAGGAGGAGAATTAGTGGGAACTTGTCTTTTGTCCTCTAGTTATTTTGACACAAGCAATACAAAAGTATTAGAGGTGTTTACTTTGGATTTTGGTGTTTGTGGAGAACGAGCGTTTTGCCATGGCTCGAGATATTATTGTTCACCGGTGAGGAAAATTCTTCGCCTCTTTTCTTATCTGTAAGTCATTTAAGCTATTAATAAAATGATTTCTTTCTCATTCATTTGTGATTTCATTATTATGTCTAGCTAAATTTCTATCTAGGATTAGAGAGGAAGTCCTACTATATGTGCTAATATGTTTTGATTATTATTTTTATAACAATTCTCTTGGTCCTTATTCTTGATTCGTAACGATAATGATTTTCTTCATGTGTCATATGATGCTTGATAATTGATTTATATATTCTATGTTAGAGACTAGCATTTTATAGTGAAGAAGATTGTTAATTCTTTTAGAAAAATAATTGTTTGAAAAGATTTATTTTCCGAGACGTATTATTTGTCCTAAATCGTTTTGTGTAATTTTGAGAGAGTGTTATAGGGAATAGTTACAATAATTTAGTATGCATAGTAGTGATGGAATCTTGACATCCTAGACTCCTTTAATTGAATATAAAAATCATTTTTAGCATTTCCATTATTTTAGAGTTTTATAAAAAAATCACCATATTTTAATCTAAAAACCGAATCATTAAAAAGTCAGAAAATCAAATTCCTACTTCCACTGTTAAAATTACATCAGTTTTTGGCACCGCCAACGCGGACTTGCTTTTAGGTTAGGTTTTAGATTTTTATTTTATTTCTTTGTTTTTAGTTTTTCATTTATTTTTATTTTGGATAGTTTAATTATATTTATTTTATTTTACTTGGGTACTAGCTTGAAACACGTGCTACGCACCGGGACTGCTGGAATTTCTTATATCGTCAGTTCATGTTCACTGAGGCGGGGCTTCTCCCCGCACCCGTCCTAATAAGAGTTCTAATAAGCTTATAGAATTACTATCCAACAAATTGATAAGTAACAGTTAAAACTTTATAATAATCAAATATATAATATTATTATGATTTGAAGATCTAACATGGTTTTGAAAACTAATTTCATGCATCATAATAAAATAATAATCAATTTTACAAATAAACTAAAATATTTTAATCTATAAATACATAATCATTTTTTTTAGTATTTAACCCATGCTTCGTACAGGGTACGACGGAATCGATTCTCAGTTGGGCGAAGCACCGCACCCGTCCAAGAAGGGATCTCAATTAACAACTGCAGTGTACCATGAAAACACAAATTATCATATTTATTTATTTTTGAAGCAATCATTTAGTAGATTAACAATCGAAACCAAATTATTCACCAGTTATATATTATTTAAAGTGTTGGAGACAAAGAAATCCTCTTAATACAATACTTTTGAAAAATTATGCCGACCTTTGAAATCAATAAGTAGTTCATTACATTACATGTATCAGTACT
This sequence comes from Papaver bracteatum, assembly GCA_023529315.1. Classification (NCBI taxonomy): domain Eukaryota; kingdom Viridiplantae; phylum Streptophyta; class Magnoliopsida; order Ranunculales; family Papaveraceae; genus Papaver; species Papaver bracteatum. Next base: position 5,966,202 of record JAJJWX010004804.1, on the reverse strand, counting down.
ATTGGTAGTTAACTGAAACATCACACTTTCTATACAGTTGTATCAATATCTGATATTGGAGACACTAAAAAAAACACGATATTAATATAAAATAGATTGAAAACTCGAAATGGTGCACAACATATGAATTGCTTCCAGTCAAAGAAAATGTTATCAAGGAAATGTATTGATATATCTTTCTTCGGAAATCATATATTTGTGTTAAGAATTAAGGGACCAACTCAACTGCTCTTCCATGCTCCAACTTCTTATAGTTAAATGAAAGATCACACTAATTAGCCATTATATAGGCATCGATATCTGAATTTAGAGACACTAAAAAATCGTGATATTAATATGAAATAGATTGTAAACTCTAAATAGGCAAAGCATATGAAGTGGTTCTCGTCAAAGAAAATGTAATTAAGGAAACATACATATATATTTTTATTTAGAAATCATATACTTCCGTTAAAAATAAAGCGACTAACTCAACTGTTTTTCTAGGCTCCAACTTCTTGTAGTTCTTGTAGTTGAATGAAAAATCACCCATATTATGAAGTTGTGTTGATATCTCACTTTAAATACACTGTAAATAACACGATATTGATATAAAATAGATTGCCAACCCTAAATAGTCCAAAGCGTACAAAGTGCTTCCCGTCAAAGAAGTAATCAAGGAAATGTCATTAGTCATTATATAGGCATCGATATGTGATATTAGAGGCATTCAAAAAATCATGATATTAATATAAAATAGATTGTCAACTCTAAATAATGCAAAGCATGTGAATTTCTTCCCGTCAAAGGAAATGTAATTAAGGAAACACATATATATATTTTTCTTCAGAAATCGTATACTTGCGGAAAAAATTAAGCGGGTAACTCAATTGTTTTTCCTGGCTCCAACTTCTTGTAGTTGAGTGAAAAATCACACATATTATAGAGATATGCTGATATCTGACATTAGAGACTAAAAATAACACGATCATAATATAAAATAGATTGTTAACCCTAAATATCGCAAAGCATGTAGAGTGCTTCCCGTCAAAGAAGTAATCAAGAAAATGCACTGATATATCTTTCTTAAGAATCAGAAGCTTGCGTTAGGAATCAAGCAGCCAACTCAAGTTCTCTTCTAGGCTCCAAGTCTGTAAAGTTAAATGAAAAATCACACTCATTGTATGGTTATATCAATATCTGATATTAGAGACATTAAAATAACACACGATGTAAAACATAAAAATAGCTTGCAAATTCTAAATAGTGCAAAACAGATAAAGTGAGTCAAAAGAAGTTGTAATCAAGGAAATGCACTAATATCCCACTATGACCCCGTTTTAATACCCGTGATTGTTGCTTTAACCGTAAGGATCGCCTAATAACTGGAATATTTTTGTTGGCAAATAAAATATAAATTATATTGGTTATGAATTCTCATCATTTTTTTGTTTTCCTATTTATGACTCCTACTGGTTAGAATTGTATTTATTGTTAATATAAAATAGATTTGCAACCCTAAATATTGCAAAACATATATATAAATTGCTTCCCGTCGAAGATGATGTAATCAAGGAAATTCACCGATCTATATTTTTAAGAATCATATACTTGCGTTTGGAATCAAACGGCCAACTCAAGTTCTCATCCAGGATCCAAGTCCCTATAGTTAGATGAAAATCATACTCATTGTATAGTTGTATGGATATCTGATATTAGTGATACTAAAAATCGATATTAATATAAAATAGATTTTCAACCCTAAATAGTGAAAAATAATATAAAGTGTTTCCCGTCAAAGATGATGTAATCAAGAAAATGCATTGATATATCTTTCTTCAAAAATCATATACTTGTGTTAAGAATCAAGCAATGGACTAACATCCCACCCAAATAATCGTGATTGTTACTTTAACAAAGGATTGTCCACAACTCCTAAATATAATTAAATGAAAAATCACACTTATTAGAGACATTAAAAATTGAACTATTAAAGGGGCGATATAACATAAAATAGTTTTTTTCAATTCTAGATAATAAGTACAAAAAACTATAATTTAATAATCTAATGAAACTTCAAAAATATCGTCAAAGAAATGTTGACAATAATCAAGCAATGGACTAACATCCCACTAATCCTTTTGACCCTACATAGAATTAAAATAATCGTGATTGTTACTTTAACCACAAGGATTGTCCACTAATTAAAGATTGGAGTACCTTTATTGGCAACAAAATATAACAAAGTAAAGGAAAGACTTTTCTTCCCTAAATTAATTAAAGGAAAGACTTTTCTTCCCTAAATTAATTCGAAAATACAGGGTAAGAAAAAGTTTTTTTTTTTTAACATACTAAATATTAAAGTCATCCGTTTGGGATTTTACCATAAGTGGACCTCTAAAAAAAAATTGTCCTAAGGTTTTTTAGATATTTTGAGTTTTATAAACACTAATTTAAAATTTTCTTTCCACATATAATTACAACTATTGGAAAAATTTACATCATTAATATGTATCCATCGTTCCATAAATGCTTCAAAAAACAAATCTTTCCATAAATATAATATAGGTGTAAATTACTAATTTTAAAGAAATTAAGCTAACAGTTACACAAAGTGTAGAGTCGCCAACATTTTGGTTAACTATGTTGATTCTGACAGAGAGTTATCTAGTTCTAACATGAGAAAAGATTTTTTTTTACACCTAATGGAGTAAATTTAAGCAATTTTAATCCCAAAAAATATCAAATTATTAGAAATCCATTTGCAGCGTGCATATAAAACTTAGGAATAACACATCTAATTCACGGAATACAAATTATAAGCACCATTTAGTTAACCCGCACTGCATCCTACGATAGGAAAAACCTAGAATTTGTGTCCAGCAAATGATACCAATAACACAAAAATACAACTACCATTATAATGAATAGGTTGTGTCCCTCCTTCCAAAAATTTATCATTTTTAGATCATGAACACGTGAACTGATGTAACCATTATGAACAAATAATCTCAATGAACTAAACATTTGTGTGAACTCAAAATATCATACCGTGAACAACATTACAAAAGATAACAACAAGACGATTAAACACCTACCTTTGTCATACATATTTTATTTTGAGAAAATCATCATAATAAAACAGAAAATGAACAAAACAAAATAAACAACCTTACATCGCATCTTCATAAGCTAAACCCAACCACTGCACACCACCATTTTCCTCCACAAAGTTTAATAAAAATTAATCCACCATATAAGTTACCTGTTGTCAGCATAATTGTTTGTAGGCATCTCCTCAACCCCGCAAAAAATAGCAAATAACAATTTCTATGTGTAAAATGTACCCACGAATAATCATGCTTACCCCATTCTAATGAAATTATTCTGGAATTTCTCTCGCACCTGAAACACATAGATAGTCAACAAACAAACTATAACCTTAGGAAAAAACGGATTGAGACCTAAAATGAAATTGGTACTTCAATTTCACCTTTTCAAATAGACACTTTTAATGAGATGTCGACTTCTTAAACCACCTTTCCAAACTAAATATTTTGATATTTTTGAAAAGATCAAACCCATAAACATCATGGACTATATTGAAAATGGGTAAGAAACATACCACCAGTAAAAGCTTAATATTGACCTCCCATCACCGCAACCTATTGATTACATGCAAAACAAATAATAAAAATAGATTAGACAACAAAATCCTAGATTGTAAGAAACCGAAAAAAAAAAAAAGGAAGAAAAAACCCTAAAAGAAAAGTAACGCGCAAACAATGAGGTTTGGCTTTCGCTTGAGTTATTTATATTCAGTCACCAAAACTAAATTTTGATAAGAAATTACTTTTATTAAGAAAACATATCAATCAATATCTTAAAGGAAGAAAATTGGGAAAATTATTTTCATAATTTATTAACAACATATTAGTAATATTTAAATTATTTTCATAATTGTAACAAATATTTTTAATAGTAGTATTATTAAAGAAATTATCTGCGTTTTGATATTTTTTTCCCCAATTAACTGTCTGTATATTAAAGGATACCATTTTTAAGACCATATTAATATTAATATTAATTTTTTTTACCCCATTGAAATGGATAAAATCTTTGAAATTATTTTATGTATCAAATTTATGAATATGCTTGGATTTTTTGTCAAACGCATAAACTTGGGCTGTCAATGGGTCCGGTTCCACCCGGGTATCATAATACTCAGAACCGGACCGATTATATTTACCGGTTCCGGGTCTTAGCGGTTCCGGGTCCGGTTCCTAATTTAGTTGGCCCAGAATCGGACCCTATTAAACGGCCGGGTACCCATCGGTTCCGGGTATTTAATGGGTATTACTAAATATTTTGAAATCGAGTTTTCACAAATTTATTACAGCTTTGTAAGATCAGGTTGACATTCTTTCACACCCAAATTAATTGTAAAGAGCTCACTGGCTTTGTAAGCTTTCGATTCTTTTATCATCAGTTGAGGATTTAATAAAAAAATAACAATAGCACAATAACACTACTGTTAGTGGTATTAATAATGAATTCCAAAGCTTGAATTGTTGAAAAATCTCAATTAATTATTTAATATATAAGCAATGCAGAGACATTTATAGTTGTTAGAAATGTGGTACATACTATATACGGCCTACAGTAAGGGGCAACGTCTTATTGTTCTTGAATAAAACTAAAAAAAAATGAAAAGATTGAAAAAATAAGCTTTGGAATGGCAAATAAAAATGATATATTAGCAACACTAGGAAATTCGCAAGCTAAGGAAGCATGATTTATTAACGCATGTCCACAGTTAGGGAGTTGTAAAACATTTAACCGGGTACCCAATACCCGCAGGTACCCGTCGGGTATACCCAATTAGGACCCAATATTAATCGGTTCCTAAACAGGTCTACCCGTTGGGTACTAAATCTACTAATGGGTCCAATATTACTACCCGGAACCGGACCCATTACACTCGGGTCCGGTTCGGTTCCGGGTAATTGGGTACCCATTGACAGCCCTAGCATAAACATGTCTTGATTTTCTAGATGTTTATTATTAATACAAAAAATTAATATAGTCATTTCTAGATTTTTTTCCTTATAAAAAATTCAAAAATATAAATCCTATTATTTTATTCCATAAATATGTTGAATTGATTTTTTTATGTCAGTCATAAATTTACAAAATTAATATAATATTTTTTTTATTTTCTGGATTTTTTATAATAAAAAATTAAATTAAATTGATATTTATTTTATTATATTTTAATCATAAATTTTCGAAATTAATATAGTAGTTTTCTTTGTCATTTTTATATTTCTTTTCCGTATAAAAGATTCAAAAAATATATATCTTATTATTTTATTCCATAAATATGTTGAATTGATTTTTTTTTATATAAGTCATAAATGTTCGAAATTAATATAGTAGTTTTCTTTATTTTCTAAGATAGATTTTCACACTAAATGCACAAAATTAATAAAGCAATTTTTCTAAATAATGAGGGTCATCCGTCCCCAACAATCCGCCTAATCTACACCGCACATTGTCAGATCAACGCACCATATCTCACGAAATTTCATCCGACGAATACGAATGGTTTCTCAATTAGCCAATGAGAGCGCGGGTTACACTCACCAACCAATAGGAGAGAAAATAAGCTCCACCAGTGCTACTTTTATTCTGGAGTGAGGATGGTATTGAGTTTTCAGGTTGTTGATAACAAATTTAAATTTATATACACCTAATTTACCCTAAGAATTTTTTTTAAAAAAATCAAGTCATATTCCATACATGTGAATTATGTAACCTAAAATATATATGCTTCAAAAAAAGAGAAAAAATAAAAAACTGATACGGATATAATAATAATTATTTTTTAAAAATGGCAATATATCTTGGATGATTTTCTTACCTGATAGACATATCATTTTCGATATTTATGAAGTATATCTAGATTTGCTATCAGATCTCCTACTTGATTTTCTAGAATTTTTTTCGCCATACATGTGAATTATGTAACCTAAAAGATATGCTTCAAAAAAAGGGAAAAAAATGAAAAACTGATACAAATATAATAATTTTTTTTTTAAATGGCAATATATCTTGGATGATTTTCTTACCTGATAGACATACCATTTTCGATATTTATGAAATATATCTAGATTTTCTATCAAATCACCTACTTGATTTTCTAGTTTTGTTTTTCGCCATCCATGTATGGAAGCTTAATCATTCCATACATGTGAATTATGTAACCTAAAAAATATGCTTAAAACAAATAAAAAACTGATATGGATATAATAATTATTACTTTTAAAAAAAGGCAATATATTTTGGATGATTTTCTTACCTGATATTTATGAAACATATCTAAGTTTGCCATCAGATCTCCTACTTAATTTTCTAGATTTGTTTTTTTTACATAAGCCCCACCACTCTAAATTTGTAGCATGTATAATAATATCGACGCCTTAGATATAATTATGTAAAGTTTTTTTAATATTTTTTTTTAGCAATTTATAAAAAGGATTTTAGTTAAATAGGGTTTTGGATTATTTTTTTATTTTTTTGTAGCTTTGCTGTAAACAATTGTTGTATCTGTGTTTAAGAATTCCTGGTGATGTCTGTTATATAACATTTGAATAACCTGAAGAAAAAATCTAGCACCTAACTCTTAATAAAATTCGCATAAAAATTCGACCACGGTAAATAGTCTGGTGATCCTTCACATATGTACCAGTGACAATAATCATCACAGGTACATTAGGACGACCATCCAACATCCCATCCTTGATAGCATGAACGAAATCACCCCATAAGGTTACTTTCATTGTAGTTCCCCTAAAGACGAACAAAAATCCATTAGGCCAATCCACTCAACAAAAATTATTGAATAAAAAACCCATAAAATACCGTGTAGTTTACCTCTCATTCTCAATCATAATCTCCCTCATAAGCACATCACTTACTTTCTCAAATTCTTCAACTGATTTCGTCACAACGTTCGACATGGAATTTAGCCTTCCAATTACAGCTGCAGGAATTATATAAGAAGAGGTTAATGTTAGTTATTTTTTTCCAAACAAAAAAAATAGTTTTTTTCTTATTTCCGACTGTTCACCTGTTAATACGTAGTATCATTTTTTCTGGTCCCAATATTCTCCAGAGCAAGGAAACTAAATATCTCTTGGGGAAAAGTCGAGAGGTCAACTTTCAGATATTCCACCTTTCTAAACCTGTTCAGCCACATTATATTTTCAAATGACACAATTATATAACCGGCTGATGGCTTGGAAATGCTAAACCTCTGAATGGAATACACATTTCCCTCCTCAAATTTCTCTTCAAACAACTGTATATAATCTTTGCCTACCCTAGCATGCATTTGAGTACCCTGCATTATATCCAATCAACAATTAATTTCTAATCGGCTAAAAAAAAACAATTAGCTTTTACCGATAATATGCAACAAAGGTCGACTAACCTACCTCTTGGTCAATGAGATGTAGGTCCAAACTCCATAATTGACCTGTTTTTCTGTTTTCAAACCTCCATTTTTTCAGAACAAAAACCCGCACGACTTTCTGTTATGTCTGATTCCTAACCAGGTGCTTGAAGGGGGTATAAACTGTTCCCGAAGGTTTCTTACCTACATATAAACAGTATATATTTAAATTTTCCACTTGGTTGTTATAAATAAAAAATTTATAAGAGGAAACAAAAAAAAACAGCAACCAAGGAATATAAAGAAAAAATTGATAGGAGAAAAAAAAAAAGACAGCAACATAGGAATCCAAATTATGACACTTGAATAAGTCTACATACCATCGGAATCAACTACCATTGCTTCCCCTTTGTTGTGATTTTCTTCAAAAGTCATAGTTGATATCTTCTGTTCGCTACCTCTTTTTTCACAGAAAGTACTTGGTTTATGCAGGAATAAAGAGTGATTTGCATCCTTTATATAGATGTTGGAAACTTGGTTCCAAAGATTTTTTTTAAAATTGTTATGGAATTAAATCCAGTTATATGGCTTGTTATGAAGAAAATAGGGATGAAGAATGATTTCCATCCTTTATTAACCATTGGCTTTGTTTTTATTAGTAAATTAATCGTATTAATGGAGCTTGTTAGATTGTGTTCAGGTAAATAATCAGATTTTTTTATATTTTAATGGATATTGTTAACATAAATACAAATAGTAATTTAAATATCAATTAATGTAGTATTTTATATATTGTTGGTTTTTCCTTTTTTAGATATTTATCATCAATACTAAAAACTAATATAGTTATTTCTATAAAAAAATTCCTTTTAAAAGATTCAAAAAATATAAATATTTTTTTATTCCGTAAATACGATGATTCTTTTTTTACATAAATGTCCAAAATTATAATATAGTATCTTTTTAATTCTCTGGATCTTTTTTTAAATGTAATTATTTTATTTCATAAATATGTTGAATTGATTTTTTTTATTTTAATCATAAATGTCCAAAAATAATATATTATTTTTTTTTAATTTTTGGATTTTCATAAAATTATAAAAGATTATTTTATTGCATAAATATGTTGAATTGATTTCTTTTTTTTTAATCATAAATGTCCAAAATTAATATAGTAGTTTTTTTTTATTTTTTGGATTTTCACAATAAATACACGAAATTAATATAGCAATTTTTCTAAATAATGGGGGACGTCCGTCGCGTGTGTCCCACTAATCCATCCAATCTACAACGTACATTGTCATATCAACGCAACATATCTAACGAAATTTCATCTGACGAATACGAATGGTTTCTCAATTAGCCAATGAGAGCGCGAGGTTACGGTAACCAACCAATAGGAGGGAGGGTAAGCAGCACCAGTGCTACTTTTATTCTGGAGTGAGGGATGGTATTGAGCTTTTAGGTTGTTGATTTTTCTTGTTTTTATTGTGCAGGTAATAATCTACATTTATTGTGGAATTGCCTACCAAAAGAGGTAAGTATAAAACCCAACTTTTCTTTATTCTTTAAGATTTTATTTCCTTTTGTATATATTTGCTTTAATTTCTTTTATTTAAAAAATAAAATAAGCACGCACACACCAATTGTATTATTCGTCTGGCACCGATTTTAGGAAAACACGTGGTTCAGTACGGTGAACCCTCTGGGCGTTATCATCCGAAACACCACAAACCTCAGACCAGTACCTGTGACCAGTCTTTGATTGTAGGTATATTTTGATGTAGGTAACCCAAGCTTACCTAAATTAGTGAACTCCATCATTTGCATGTTCACGATTTTCTTGCTTCACTATTATTATTGCTTGTGTATGCGACGTTGGAAACGGGTAGAAGATAGAGTTGTAGAGAACGACCTTTTTAATTTGAGTCTGACCCGTTATACGGATTTAGGTGGTAATTCTATTTTTACCGAAATGGTTAATGAAAATGATGAGGGTGAAGTCCCGCCAACCAAAACCCTGAGGGACAGTTTGAACCCATCTAGAGTGATACGTGAACCTGGGGTTGTTTTACCAGCCACTACCGTTAAGTTTGATATTAAACCTGGGATATTTGGCATGCTACGTAAGTTTAGGGGGATAGATAATGAGAACCCGTATACCCACATCCGAGACTTTGAGATGATTTGTGACACTATGAGTTATCTGAATGTCACCAAAGATGTTCTTAGGTTACGTTTGTTCCCTTTCTCTCTTGAAAAGAGGTACAATGAGTGGTATCATATCATTCCTTCTTAAACAATCACTACCTAGGATGGCCTTGTAGTGGTTTTCATTAAGAAATTCTACCCACACCATAGGATTGCTGCTGTTCGACAGTCAATCCAAACCTTTAAGCAGAAAATAGGTGAAAGCTTACATGATTACATAGAAAGTTTTAATGAATTGTTATACCAATGCCCGCACCATGGCTTTGATAAATCCCACATGGCCCAAATCTTATATGAGGGCCTTGATAGTGAAACCAGAATGCAGGTATAAATAATGAGTGGTGGAGAATTTACTCATTAAGACCCAGATGAATGTTTTGAAGAGTTGGTCGAGTTAGTTGAAAATACTCGTCAATGGGATTCAATGAGGGAGCCCGAAATAACTAGGAACCCTATCCATAGGGTCAATAGAGTTGATAATAGGTCTGATATCCTTAGGCGTCTAGAGGCCTTAGAGATGAACCAAGGGTCCAACCAGACTATAAGCTATAATAGTGAGCCCATAACCTATCCATGTACCATTTGTGGTGATCAAAGTCATATTGGACCTAAGTGCCCCCTGTTTTACCCGACTGAAACTACTCGTAACCAGGTTAGTGTCCTACATGGTGGTATGAACTCTAAATATGAGGGTCGACCCAAGTTTGACCCATACTCTAATACCTATAACCCTGGTTGGAGACATAACCCGAATTTCTCGTGGTCTAAAGGTAACCATCAAGGTGGACCATCTAGCAACCCACCACCCGGTTTTTCTAGGAACCAAGCTCAAGTTCAAGAACCGAGCCCAGTTGATAAAAAGGTGTCATCCCTAGAGGAAAGTCTAAAGCTCTTTATTGACCTTAGTGTGATAAACCATGCCCAGGATACCCAACATATTAACCATTTAAGTCAGAGGTTTGATAACTTTGGTCAGAAGTTTGTTGTAGTAATAAAACAGTTAGACAAACAGATGGATAGAATTAGTGATAAACACCTCATAAATCAATAGATTCAGGCCGAATATGAGTTCAGAGAACACAGCCATGAAGAACAAAGTTCTTATTTGATAAATGATAATAGACTGCTTTACAAAATAGACCGACTCAGACCTTATAAGGCCAAGTTACTCGGATATTATCCTACGGCCACTAACAATCCATGTGTGCTAATCTAAACCAATCATTACACTGAAATAAAGACAGACACTAATACTATATGGGCACTCCTAAATAACTACTAATGGCACACATCCCGGTAGCCCCTATATTCTATAATACGACATTCCACTCCCCTTGAAAACATCCTTATCCTCAAGGATGAGAATAGAACAACCAGCATGTGGAGAGTTGTCGCTTGAGACATCTTCAGGAGCATGATAGGGTCAACGCAAGCCCATTCAAAAGGACTAGTAGTATTGTTGTGTCTTCTAACTCCAACAGTGACCAATGTGAAGCCCTTCAAATCTTTAGAATGAAGTCTGAAATTCCACTGTCCAGTTCCCTTATCTTCACAACTCTTTGCTTGGGAAGCACCAACACAAACACCTCTTAAAGAATTAGTCGTGGTTGTTGAGGCAGGAACATCTGTGCAGAGAACCCGATGATCATGCATTTTGATCCATGGTTCTGTACAGCTAGAAATCTTGGTTGGGAAATTGCCGAGACCCCTTAGTTGACTCAAAAGGATTACACCTCTATCTACCTGTCCCTCATTCCACAAGCCATTTGGAAGCAATCTGAACTTCCACCTCAAGTAATCCACCCATATCCATACACAAAGAATTTGAATTACCTGGAGCAAAAGTGGAGTTTGTTGAATCCGCCAGAGAACTGAAACTGTCCAACTCACACTAGAAGCATTTTTGAGATCTGTACAGCATAATTTTTATTTCCATCTCAAAAAGGACACCCACATCAGCATATAAGGAGCATGGTATTCAGTCATAACAGCACTCCATGAAGTAGCATTATTAGCCATGCATCCAGTGTAGTCAGGGATAATTATAAAAACAAAATTGCAATGTCTGGTGCATATCCATTCACTTTGCTTATCAAAAGTAGAAAAACGATTAGGTGGCTTTAAAAAACTGGCAATAAAGGTCTGCACAGAAATGCAAACCAGTATACAAGCAAGCCGAGCATAGTCATTTACTGCAAGTTGTTGTAGCTTGTAATTGTCATTCTCCCCTTTTTCCTCAAACTGTTTTAGATTCTGATAGTTGAACTCAACCATCAATACTGAAATGAAGTATAGATTTATGCCTTGAACACTTATTGCACTCCCAAAATCTGTAGGGATGAGATGGAATTCCCACTTCAATGAGATCACCAATTGCGACGCATCTGGATTTTCTATCATAGTGGAAAAAATTTGTATATCCCTCTGCCTTCCCTCGAACTTCCACAGTTCACCAACTGAGACTTTTTGAGCGTTATAGAAAGCCTAATTAATCAAGACAATATAAGTAGCCCCACCATTCAGTCGCCAGATTAAATTCCCAACTAATGTATCACACAACTTTGCTATCAAAAACTGACCTTAAGAAATAAACTTGGTTGTCATCCCAAAATCAACCTTTAGCTGCTCAAAAACTTTAGTATAAAGCTTCATGACACATGTGGGAATTACAAGAAACGTGGGAGTAGAAATTTGCATGAAAGATTATATTGGTGTAGACCCCTTAGTATCTTCAAACTGATTAAGCCCTTCCTACAATACACAGATGAGCTTGGCAACAAAGTTTGTAGCAATTTGATGATGAATCCTAGCTTCACTGAACATATTACTCCACCAACCAGTTGGAAACAACTTATATTTCCACCGTAAGAACTCAATTCTCAATAAGACATTTAGAATTTGAATGACAAGGAGTAAGACCTGGTGTGCCTTTTCCTGTGCATGTGTACTAGCACAGACCTTGAACCATTCACTGTAGAAGACTTGTGCATCTCTAGGTAAACTATGAGAAGCAAATCCCAGAAGATCTCCCCCTCTTTAATGCAAGCAAGCCAAAATGATAATCCTTACCCATTTTTTGGTTAACCAAACGGATTTTGGTTCACCAAACGGAATAGGACCAAAATGCTTAACAGAATAGGGACCTTTTGGTTTTATCTAAAAAACAAGGACATAAATGATTAACTGATTAGGGACCTAAAAGTAATAATATGTGAAACTATTTATTTACAGAAATGCCATTTTTATAAAAAAAGAAGACAAATATTTAAAAACTTCATATCTTCCAAATGGTACCTCGGATTTTTGTGAATTTTGTTTGGAAAGCTCTTTGAATTACCTACTCAACAAGTATAAACAACAATATCAAATTTTTATTTTTTAATGTAAATTGAAAAAAATATATAATTTAAAGATAAATTGAAAGAACCTATGTAACTTTTATATGTTGCCTATATGATACTCAAATACTTCACTAGATACGCTATAAAATTACTTAGAAGAATCTATAGATTTTAGTTTCGAATATGAAAGATTACTTCTGTTTCATTAAAAGTGATATTTTCACTTTTTTATTTTTACCTAATAATAAGCCAAATTGGAAAATAAAATAAAAGTACCGATTTTTAAGAAATGGAAGGAAAAATTAAAAAAAAAAAAGTAATGTCGCCGACGTGCATCGCACGTGCCCACTACTTGTACTTGTAATACCAATGAGGATATTGACCGACTCCGGAAGGATAAAATTGAGTTGTAGTAGTGGTATGAACTGAGAAATGAACTGCTGCATTAATACTTCTTCTACTCCAAAAAGCAAGTGAAAATAACTTGAATTTCCAGCTCAAGTACTCTATCCACAACAACATATTTAGACTCTGAGTTTCGTTTGTTTGAGATACGAGACTCTGCAATCTATGACAGTAAAAAAGTTTATGTTGAAGAGCCTATAAAGAAAAAGGAACAACTATGCTAGTAACTGTGAGAATCTTCCTATGGGCATAGTAAGGAAGTCTAACACAATCACCGACTGAACTTGAAACTCTAATCACTTGGATAGATAATACAGTTGCTTGCACATAGGATTCGTTATTGAGTAGCTCAAAACCAACCCCCACTGACAAAAATTGAAGAATCAAAATCACAATTAGAAACCCACTGCCCAACTGAAAGATGAAAGAACCACAAAAAATCCACCTACGACTGTAATGTAGTTGATCAATTAATTCCCTTGCAGTACCAGCTTCACTATTACTTGTCACTCGAAGTATCAATCTCGACCAATGACGCGTACCTTGCTGTAACAATTTATCAGACTCAAGCAACTCACATTTGAGATGTAAGAAATTTTTTACTACTCGTTGCAAGCAAGGCAGTTGTGCATACCATTTATGTGTCATGTCAAAGTTCACCACTATAGAAAATAAGGGAAACAGAAATTTACTCCTCTCTGAGAATTCAGCAACTAATTTCCAATCACCACCAAATTCAACAACATATATAATTCGAGGACTCAACAAATTCAGAAAACAGAATTAATAATCAGTCACAGAATGAGTAGACCGCTGAATAAACTCAATGCCTTTTCCACGATTAAATACTGGACAAGGGTACACAAAACAAAGATAGTAACAAACACCACCATCAGTAAAACTCCACAAAACACTATCAGGCAGTTCACCCAAGAATTCTTGTACCATTTCAAGTTCATATACCCTAATCCAGATGAGTATCAAAATTTTGTTTCTCTTAGCAATATGAACAAACAGCTTTCTCTCATCATAAACTTTGGAATCATTAACACATAAAAATTGAAATGATTGCACAAATGAAAAATATGATTTATCCCCAAAGTTAAGAAGCAATCGAAGAATCAATCTACCAGAAAATTTACCTCGATCGAATAACAAACGAGAATCATCAAGGTTGAAGTGAAAACAAACCATACCTAGAATTTTGCTGTGGATAAATAAAAATTCGTTCAAGCATTCAACATTTCCCTGGTTTGGTGAAGAAAAATTGACGTAATTCGCTCTCTTAACATCATTTAGCACCAATTGTGAAATATCTTCAAGTTGTAAAATCAAAGCATTAAGGGAATATACATCTTCTTCAAATAAAAACGGCGGAAGCAACTTGCAATCAAGAGATTCATCTGCGGATTCATCTTCTTCTTCATCGACATCAGAAGAAAGAAACTCGAAATCAGAAGAATCACCTACTTCAATGACAGTAAAAGGAATTGAATCGAACACGTCTGACTTGGTAGAGGCTTTTCATCAGTAATAGGTGGAGAAGGGGTGCTATAAAATTCATCCAAGATGTTACCGAAGTTGCGATTATATTCTTGAAAGATGTCGAAAATGGTTGCAGATGAATTAAGCTTAGCAGTTAGATCTGTTGATAACGCCTCTAAAGCTGCTTTTAGTTTTTGATCCATGAGAGAAAAAAAATATTTTGACTGTTTTCCAATGGATAGAACGGCTCTGATGCCAATTGTTGTAGTAATACAACAGTTAGAAAAACATATGGATAGAATTGGTGATAAACACCTCCTAAATCAATAGATTCAGGCCAAATCTGAGTTCAGAGAACACAGCCATGAAGAACAAAGTTCTTATTTGATAAATGATAATAGACTGCTTTACTGTAGGACCAGAATATCGCTACAACTATGTTCACGCGGGATTAACAACACTTCTGCGAGCATCATCGCAAGCTCTCTAACAACACTTTGCGAGAGTCAGAGAATAATACAAAGAATGACGTTATAGACAATGACAGCATAAAACATGAGAAAGATGTGAATATTTTGTAGTTAGAGTGAATGCTCGCGAGGACAAGGCGGGAGCTCGCGAGAGAAAGGCAGGAAATAAATATTTTGTGGTTATAAAAGAGTCTCGCAAGTACGATAGCAGATCTCGCGAGAACGACAAAAGTTTCTCGCGAGCACGACAAAAGAGTCTCGCGAGCACGATAGCAGATCTCGCGAGCACGACAAAAGAGTCTCGCGAGCACGATAGCAGATCTCGTGAGCACGATAGCAGAGCCTGCAAGGAGCATAGCAGAAATCCTAAAAAATGGGAAAGATGAGTTTAATGTGAGCTGTCACCCACTATGAAGATACCTATATAAAGAAAAGAGAAGAGAGAGAGATATGGGGCAGAGAAATATTAGGAGAGAGAATGTATTTTTCTTTATCATCTTCTTCCCCAAAACTAGATTTAGAACTCCATTAATGGAGATTATCAATGTAAATCAAATGTAAACTTAAACGATTATAGTGAAGAATCATGGATGTAGATCATATTGATCGAACCATGTAAAACATCTTGGTGTCCGTTTATAATTTTAGCAATTTTACTACCATTTTTATATGTAGATCTAGAAATTAATATCAAGATATGATAAGGGGTGTGTTGTAGGATTTCCTTCAACTACATTTTGGCGCTAGAAACACTACCTGCTATTTGATAGATTGAAGAAGCTCAAAGAAATTAGCTACCGGGAGAGTTAGAATTCGTGGGATCTAAAAGTTTTGAGAGGAAAAGTGGAAATTTCAATGGAGAAATTGTGCCTTCAAGCAAACACCAACAACACAGTGAGAGAAAGTTAAAGAAAAAGACGAAGATGCAAAGCTACGTCAAAAGGATGAATTTCTACATCAACAGAGTCTACATCAACTATGAGTTTAAAAAGGAAAAATCCCTTACTATTCTATCTTGTTTTATGCTTGATTGTTTATATCCGGAATTTTGGGAAAATTTAATTTGATTATTAAGTTTTGCTCTTCATGAAAAAAACGTCAGAAATAAGCTTTGTTTTTCATAGAAATTTGATTCTCAATTGTAATCTTACATAAAAACGAGTTATGTTCAAAGATTTGCATCATCCAAACCCAGTTTGTTATGACGTCACGTGATTCAGCTCTTTGGCATAGTAATAGAGTCAAACATGCTCAGGATTATTTGATGGCGATTCCTATTGATGGGCTTAATCAAACAATTGGGGCGAGACAGTTTCGTGCTGTTGTGTGTTATAGATTGGGGATCCCTCTCTTTAATGTTGGAGATTTGTGATCCAGCTGTGGTAAAGGGATGGATATCTTTGGGGACCATGCCTTGCATTGCAATAAAGGGGTTGGGCTCAAATACATGCATGATCTTGTCCGTGATACCTTCGCGGACATTTGTTATCGAGCGGGTGTTTCAGCCAGAAAAGAAGTAGATTTGGGACTCCTCTCGGACAATGGACTGGCCTTACGACCTAGGAATATCCTTGTGTATGGTTGGGATAGTGGTCAGGATATGTGCTTGGATGTTACCGGTGTTTCCCCCTTCACGGGTGACTGGGAGCATAATTTTGTTCTTGGTCGAGCAATTGACAACGCGGTTGTGAAGAAGAGGGCCAAGTATTTTGAGAAATGTACGAGTCAGAGGCTGGGGTTTGGTGTTCTTGCCTTCACTACCTTGGGTGGGCTAGGGAGTGATACTGTGGATTTCCTGAAGAGGTTGTGAAATTACATGGCTAGTCATGATGAGAATGTTGTTGTTGGAGATTTCCTTTTTCATAGGATATGTGTTGTTATCCAAAAAGGGATTGGAGCCCAGCTTGTCGCCAGGCTTCCATCCAATACTTGTAAACTCCTTTCCGTTAATGATGATTAATTCTTTTTTCTAAAAAAAAAAAAAAATATTACAGAGAACGTATGAAAAAAAAATTGCCATGCGAATTTCAAATTTTTAGATTGTGCGAATTTCTCGAATTTCAGAGCATCAAAAAATTTCGTTCTTTTTAGGTTATGTGATTTTAAAAATAAAATTGATGATTATCCTTATTTTCAATTTTATGAAGTTGATATAAAACTTGCATTACTCATGGTAATTGCTCGCAGGGAATGAACTCTCGCAAGAAAGAAAGATAAAATTGCATGACTAGAAAAGAAAATAGAAAGGGACAAGGAGAAAGCTTATACAAAGGACAACTAAAAAGAATAAGTCATGTGAATCTCGCCACTCTTTCACAAGTTGAAGACAGTACAGTTGGTCATACCAGAAACGTACAAGTTTAAGGTCGCGGGATCGATTCTTCCGAACTGCGATATTTTCGCATATTCTTGATGAAATACTAAGGACAAATAAAAGAACAAGTGATAAGTGTTATGCGAAGATATCTCAAAGAAATATTAGAACAGCTGGTTCAAGGTTCAAAGAACAAACAAGAGGTCAAGGGTTCGAATTCGCAGAGATTCATATTTTTCATTTTCTTCTCATTTTCATTGGCGAGTAAAAGAATAAGGAAAAACGTTCTGCGATAATCTCGCAAAGAGGTTCTTGAACAGATGGTCCAGAGAACAGCATGGGAGATTGTATTCACAGGTTCGAATTTGCCTGCAAGCATAATTTTCTTCTTTTTACAGAGGGTGAAAAAATAGATAATCTCTCAGCATTGTTTCATTATTTCGCAAGCAAGAGGCAGCACAATTGGTGATCTGCAAAGATTAATGAGTTCATGTTCGCGAGTTCAAGTCCCAACAAATGCATATTTTTTCGCGAAATCCTTGATAATTTCGCAAGTATATTTCACACAGAAGAGAGTTCATGATAATTTCGCAGAGAAATATCGCAAGCAAGAGAACTAGCAAAGTTGGTTGAGAGGCTTGAATGAAAGCAGCAGATCGCAGGATCAATTCTTGCTTCTCATAAGTTTATTTTTAATATGCGAAATTTCTACATAATTGTCTCTCGAACAGTTAAACTTTGATTACATCGCAAGATCTTTGATTAATTCTCAAGAGAGGGCTAGCACAGTTGGTTTGTTGCGAGAAAATGCAAGCGGCAGGTCAAGGGTTCAAGTCTCATCTCTCACTCTTCTTTTTGCTGCGAGAAGTTCAAACAATTCACATAAGAGCTAAGTACCATTTCCTAGAACATTTTACTTACCGCAAGTAAAGATTTTTGATTTAAATTACAAAAAATGACACAATCGCAAGATTTCAAAGATTTTAAAAGATTACAAAAGGTGAAATCATCGCAAAAAATTTATAGATCTCAAAAAATTTCAAAACATTTCAAAAAGCGAAATTATCGCAAAAATTTCTAAGATTTCAAAACATCTCAAAGTTTTTTGATTTATTTTACAAAAAGAGATACTATCGCAATATTTCAAAGAACATTTCTAAGATTTCGAAGATTTTTTATTTGACTTACCAAAAATTATCGCAAAAATTTAAAAATCTCTAAAAATTTTGAAGGTTTCAAAGATTATAGAAAATGAAATTATCACAAAGACTTCTAAGATTTCAAAAAAAATTGATTTAATTTCCAAAAAAGCGATACCATCGCAAGATTACAAAGACTTCAAAATTACAAAAAACCGAGAACATTCAATTTATATATTTCTCTAGAAATTTTTTATTCAAAATTTTTTTGATTTAAAAACACGATACAATCGCAAGATTTCAAAAATTTCTCTAGAATCTTTCTTTTACGGAAAGAGATTTTTGATTTAACAAATGTGATACAATCGCAAGATTTCAAAGAATATTTCTAAGATTTCAAAAGATTTTAAAGAATATTTACCTCAAATATGATGTTATGAGAATGAAAGAAGAAATGATAGAAATGAAAGAATTGACAGAAATGAAAGAATAAAGAAACGTGAAGCTATCGCAAGAAACGCGAATACAATTTCGCAGAGACATAAGAACGGGATGAACCTTTATGGCGTGCACCCTAGTTCGTGGATAAAATTTCGCGAGAGGCAAATGTAAGACCTAATAGTGCATCCAATAAGGGGGTATCTCTTTGCGTGACTCAGGGATAAGGTTATACCGTTGATGGAACCTGAGTCATGAAGATGTTGGGGTTGAAGAAAACCTATCCAGGAGAGGTACCTTGGATTTCCAACTATATAAGGTTATACCCTGGTTGGACGACCGAGGGTATCTTCTAAGAAGTGCAGAGTATGACCAAGGCGATGAGGTACACGGTTGAGCCAAGAGTGCCCGGGACGGAAGAACCTACCCTAGCCATTCTTGGTAAGTCTTGGCTACGATGCACTTGGCCCGAAGAAAACCCAACTTAGGGTGAAGTCTTGTAACTATAAGCCGTATAGGCATAAAGGACAAGAGGCTGCGAAAACAACTGGTTGTTGGTAAATCCGGATGGGAGGATCTAGTCTTGTATGGACGATGTGCCCTCCTTAAAGGGGCAACCATGGGGAAGATAAGGGAGGCACCCTCCATTAGGGAGCTGATAAGACGGCAATGTCATGGGGCTTTATGATCGCAAGAACATTTAGGCCTGTCATATTATCGCGTGACAAAAATTATACAGAGGCAACAAGCCATAAGAGAAAAATTTAAGATGAGATCAATGGGTTTTTACATGAAAATGTAAAGACGTCATGCGATTTCATCGCAAGACGGAAATATCATGAGGCTTTGATCTCGCGAGGGAACTTAGACTTGTCATATTGTCGCAATACAATCAAAGAATAAAGATAAGGCAAGATCAATGGGTCAATACATGCAAATGTAAAGACGTCCTGCGATTTTGTCGCAAAAAGAAAAATTGGCAAAATAAGACCTTTAACTAGGAAGGCAAAATAAGACCAATAGAATAGTATCAAACATTAATTATTTTCTTTTAAGAATGCAGGACAGATTTGTTCATCGCAAGAGAAAAAGAAAGTACTATTCAGAATCTTTCAGATATACTATTCAGAATCTTTCAGAAATACTATTCAGAATTTCTCAGAAGTATTATTCAGAGTTTCTCAAGAGGATTATCTACAATCTCGCAACACTATTCATAATCTTGCGGCACTATTCATCAGTTCACAGCACTATTTCAGGAGCACTATTCATAATTTCACAGGGTTATTCAGAAACTCGCAGATACATTTATAATCTTGCATACACATTCAAAAACTTGCAAACTCATTCAGCACCTCGCAAACTATTCCAGAATTTCGCAGGAAATGTGATTATTTCGCAGAATATGATTATTTTATCGCATGAGGAAGAGGCAAGATAAGAATAAAGAAATAATTCGTTCATTTAACATTTTCTCAAGGATTCTACCTCCATAGATAAAGAACAGAGGCAACTATGGATTACCAAGAAAACATTTTATGTTCTTTATCTTCTCGGCAAGAATCATTTCCAAAATGGACAGGGATTTTCACCAAAAATGAAGAAATAATTTCGCATGAACAGAGGCAATACTTATGATTTTCATTTAAGGACGGATACTTCTTATATTTTGAGGATTGAGTACTTCTTATATTTCTTCAAGGATACTTCATACTTCGAATACTTCAAGAATTAATCCTTCTTATTTACTTAGCAAAGATATGGAACTTCACAAAAGAATAGAGGCAAGTACGTACTTTTCGAGTCTAGTATTCTTTCGCTCGTTCCTTCATCAACAAAGATCAAAGACTACTACAAAAACATATTTTTTCTTAAATATTACTTTTCAAGAAATATTCAAGAAAAAAGAGGCAAGATGTAGGACTAGAATATCGCTACAACTATGTTCACGCGGGATTAGCAACACTTCTGCGAGCATCATCGCAAGCTCTCCAACAACACTTTGCAAGAGTCAGAGAATAATACAAAGAATGATGTAATAGACAACGACAACATAAAACATGAGAAAGATGTGAAGATTTTGTAGTTAGAGAGAATTCTCGCGAGCACAAGGCGGGAGATCGCGAGAGCAAGGCAGGAAATGAATATTTTGTGGTTATAAAAGAGTCTCGCGAGCACGACAGCAGATCTCGCGAGCACGACAAAAGAGTCTCGCGATCACGACAAAAGAGTCTCGCAAGCACGACAAAAGAGTCTCTCGAGCACGACAAAAGAGTCTCACGAGCACGATAGCAGATCTCGCGATCACGATAGCAGATCTCGCGAGCACGATAGCAGATCTCGCGAGCACGATAGAAGATCTCACGATCACGATAGCAGAGCCTGCAAGGAGCATAGAAGAAATCCTAAAAAATGGGAAAGATGAGTTGAATGTGAGTTGTCACCCACTATGAAGATACCTATATAAAGAAAAGAGAAGAGAGAGAGATATGGGGCAGAGAAATATTAGGAGAGAGAATGTATTTTTCTTTATCATCTTCTTCCCCAAAACTAGATTTAGAACTCCATTAATGGAGATTATCAATGTAAATCAAATGTAAAATTAAACGATTATAGTAAAGAATCATGGATATAGATCATATTGATCGAACCATGTAAAAAATCTTGGTGTCCGTTTATAATTTTAGCAATATTACTACCATTTTTATATGTAGATCTAGAAATTAATATCAAGATATGATAAGGGGTGTGTTGTAGGATTTCCTGCAACTACATTTACAAAACAAACCGACTCAGACCTTATAAGGCCAAGTTACTCAGTTATTATCCTACGGCCACTAACAATCCATGTGGGATAATCTAAACCAATCATTACATTGAAATAAAGACAGACACTAATACTATATGGGCACTCCTAAATAACTACTAATGGCACACATCCTGGTAGCCCCTATATTATATACTACGACAAAGTTCGATGACTTTTTCTTTACGAGTCAACGTTCCCAAAAAAATAATGAACGAGTCATTAGCAACTTGGAGACTCAAATAAGTCAACTTTCAAACCGTTTAAATGATAGAGAGAATGGGACATTTCCTAGCCAAACGACTCTAAATCCGAAAGGAGTTAACCAGGTTAATGGGTCAGGTAGTTCTAACCACAACGAACATGTCAAAGCAGTTATCACCCCTAGGAGTGGTAAAACTCTAGAGAACTCGGTAAAACCACCTAAAGATAGAGTCCAGCTGAAAAAGAGATTGAGGTTGACCAAACTTCGTCCAAAGACCCTGATGGCCATGAGGATGCTAAGAGTACAAGTAAGGAAACTACCCCTGAGAGAGTGTACATACCACCTGCACCATTTTCTCAAAGACTCGCTAAGAAAAAGCCTAGTACATATGCTGAAATCCTAGACATCTTTAAGCAAGTTAAGATCAACCTGCCCTTGTTAGATGCAATTAAACATGTACCGGCTATGGACAAGTTTTTAAAAAAGATGTGCACTGTCAAGAGAGATGAGAGTGTCCATAAAAAATCATTTTTGACCCAACAAGTTAGTTCCATAATCTCACAAAAGTACCCAGTCAAATTTAAAGATCCTGGTTGTCCTATTGTCACATGTGTCATAGGTATCCAAAAGATAAAATATGCTCTTTTAGATCTTGGGGCTAGTGTGAATCTTTTACCGTTCTCGGTATATGAATAACTTGGAGTAGGTGAGATGAAACCAACTAGGATAATACTACAGTTAGTCGATAGGTCATTCAAAATCCCACGTGGAATTATTGAAGACGTTTTGGTTCAAGTAGAAAAATTTATTTATCCAGTTGACTTTGGGATTTTAGACACTCAACCTGTCTCTAGTCAAGATATCAATATCCCAGTCATCCGAGGTCGTCCATTTCTAGCCACTGCAAATGCAGTCATAAATTGTTAAACTGGCCTAGTAGAATTTTCCTTTGGGAATCAGAAAATCTCGGTAAACGTATTTAAGGTGTTACAAGCCCCACCGGATCCCGAATACTATAAGTCTATATGCATGATTGATTCTCTAGTTGATAATACCTTTACCACTAATAGTTTTAGTGATCCTTTAGAGGCATGCTTGGCCCACTTTGGAGCCTACTATGATGAGGATAGTCATTTTGAAGAAGTTAATGCGTTGTTAGATTCTACGCCAGTAATGAATTATGGTAAATGGAAGCGTAAACCAGAACATCTTCCGCCGACTATAGATAAACCCCACCCATCAACATTTAAGGGCCCCACCCTTGAATTAAAGCCATTACCAGATACACTAAAATATATATTTCTTGGTAGTAAAAATACTCTTCCTTCCATAATTGCTTCTGACCTAGAGCCTGATCAGGAAAGTAGACTAGTTAGTGTTCTCCGAGAGAACAAGACTTCAATAGTATGGTCTATAGCAGATTTCAAATGAATTAGTCATGTTGATTATATGCACCACATCTATCTAGAAGAGGGTGACAAAACCTCAAAAGAAATGCATATAAGTTTGAATCCTAATATGAAGGAAGTTGTCCGCACCGAGGTGCTCAAGTTATTAGATACGGGTATCATATACCCCATCTCTGATAGTAAATAGGCCATTCATGTACAGGTTGTCCCAAAGAAGTCTGGGATTACTGTAGTTGTGAATGAGAATAATGAATTGATCCCTACCCGTGTTACTACTGGGTGGAGAGTTTGTATAGAATATCGTAAGCTGAACTCAGCAACTAAGAAAGACCACTTTCCTCTACCATTCATCGACCAGATGTTAGAACGATTAGCTGGCCACAACCATTATTGTTTCCTATATGGATACTCTGGTTATAACCAAATCCCTATAGCCCTGGAGGACCAAGAGAAAACAACCTTCACATGTCCATTTAGTACTTTTGCTTACAGGCGTATTCCTTTTGGGTTGCGTAATGCACCCACAACATTCCAACGTTGCATGCTAAGTATCTTTTCGGACATTGTTGAGCGATTTCTTGAGGTCTTTATGGATGATTTTTTGGTTTTGGATCCTCTTTCGATGAATGTTTGCACCATCTTATACTAGTTCTAGAACGTTGTAAAGAAAAGAAATTAGTCCTTAATTGGGAAAAGTGTCATTTTATGGTTAAATCTGGAATAATGTTAGGACATGTGGTGTCCTCTAAGGGAATAGAAGTTGATAAATCCAAGGTTGACCTAATTTCAAAATTAAGACCACCTAAGAATGTAACAGATGTTAGATATTTCCTTGGCCATTCCGTATTTTATCGTCGTTTCATCAAATACTTTATCAAGATTGCCTTACCTCTGTCGAACCTACTACTAAAATACTGCATTTATATTCGATGAAGCCTGTGTTGAGGCTTTTGAGAAGCTAATCATTATTAACTTCTGCCCCTATTATCCAACCACCCAATTGGAACCTCCCATTTAAACTCATATGTGATGCGTCCAATTATGCGTTTGGTGTTATCCTTGGCCAATGTCATGATAAAGCACCTAGTGTGATTTATTATGCTAGTAGGACCCTAAACGATGCCCAGTTGAACTACACAACCACCGAGAAACAAATGTTAGCCATCGTTTTTGCATTGGAGAAATTTAGATCATATATCCTAGGGTCTAAGGTCATAGTTTACTTTGATCATGCCGCATTCAAATATCTCCTTTCCAAAAAGGACTCAAATTCCCGGCTAATCATATGGGTACTACTTTTTCAAGAATTTACTTTAGATATTCGTGATAAGAAAGGGTCTGAAAATGTAGTAGATAACCATTTATTATGTATCCTTGATGAGACTAGAGATGATAAGAGACCGATCAATGACACGTTCCCTGATGAACAATTATTTTCCATCTCTGAGTTACCCTGGTTTGCTGACATTGTTAATTATTTGGTAACTGGTCAAATGCCCGACCATTGGTCTAAAAAGGATAGAGCTAAATTCTTGTTTGAGGTTAAATACTTTTTCTGCGATGATTCGTACTTATTTAAATACTGCCATGATCATATCATCTGTCGTGTATTCCTGACAACGAAATCTCCAGCTTCCTGGATTTTTGTCATTCTGGAGCTTGTGGGGGTCACTTTAGTTCTAAGAAAATAGCTGCGAAGGTTTTGCAATCCGATATTTATTGGCTAACTCTGTTTAAGGAATCCCACCTATTTTGTCAAAGTTGTGAGAGATGTCAAAATTTAGGAAAGATGACCCGACGTAATATGATGCAACTTAGTCATATACTAATAATAAAAATATTTGATGTGTGGGATATAGATTTTATGGGTCCTTTTGTCAATTCTTATGGAAACTTTTACATCTTATTAGCTGTTGACTACGTGTCTAAGTGGGTTGAAGCAAAGCTACCAAGACAAACGATCGCCATGTTGTTATCAAGTTTGTTAGAGACAATATTTTATCTCGATTTGGTATGCCTAGAGCAATCATTAGTGATGGAGGTTCCCATTTTTATAACCGGGTTTTGAGACGCTTATGAAGAAATACTCCATTACCCATAAGGTTTCTACACCTTACCACCCACAAACTTGTGGCCAAGTAGAAGTGTCTTTTTTTTTTGAAGCATAAGTAGAAGTGTCTAATAGGCAGATTAAACAAATTTTAGAGAAGATCGTAAACCCTACCCAGAAGGATTGGTCTTTGCGCTTAATAGAAGATTTGTGGGCTTACCGAACCGCTTTTAAGACTCCACTTGGGATATCTCCGTATAGGCTTGTCTTCGGTAAATCCTGCCATTTTCCTGTAGAATTAGAATACCGAGCTTATTGGGCTATTAAAAGGCTAAACTTTGACCTACCTACTACTGGTGATAACCGTTACTTCAACTCAATGAGTTAGAAAAATTAGTAATGATTCTAACCAAAATGCGAAAATTTACAAGTAAAAGACCAAAGTTTTTCGCGACAAATCGATTCTTCGAAAGTCGTTTACACCAGGCCAGAAAGTTCTCTTGTATAATTCTCGCCTTCACATTTTTCCTGGTAAGCTTAGATCTCGTTGGACTGGCCCATTTATGTCAAGACCGTGTATCCGCATGGTGTTATTGAGGTTAGGAACCATGATACTAGAGAGACTTTTAAAGTCAACAGTCAGCGGTTGAAACCATTTATCGAATTGACCAACCCAGAAGTGAAAAATATAAATTTACAGGATCCCGTTTATCACGACTAATTTTATGCAGGTACATTCATGTCTGGATGAAGACATTAAACTTAGCGCTTTATGGGAGGCAACCCACCTTTGTGGTACATGGTCCTGGTAACATCTTTCCCTATCTATTTTCTTTTGATTAGCATTTCTCTTTGTTCATGCATTTATATATTTATATCTAGAACATCGAGGACTATGTTCAATTTAGGTTTGGGGGTAAGGGAGAAAATGTTTAGTTGTACCAAGAATATCCAACATTCAAAGTCACATAGTATTCAGTTAGCTAAGTTTACATATTTTTTCTCACCGAAAAGATTGAAATTCGAATTGATGGGGATAACATTCTAGTGAGACATTAGAGAGAAAAATATTGAGATCATTGACAATCAGGAGAGAACATGCACCTTTTAGAGGGTAATCGTGATGGATCTAACCATCCATGATGGAAAGACAATTAGTTCATAAGGAAATGCCAGAAAGACAAAGAAACCTCCCATTTAGTCTTAGTTACTGGATTACGACTCTCTCTCGGTAGAAACTTATCATCATCAATAAGTGGAGCGACATCAAGATCTATGAAGAAAGTTGAAGACGTTTAAGGTTTATAAGCAACAATAGAAAGAAAAGAAAAATTCAAAATCAAAGTTGAAGACTTAGAGCAAAGATTTTTGAAGTTCATGATACCAAGTGCTAAAGTCCTTGTCTCATGGACATGTAAATATTAATCTTGTTATTATTTTCTTAAAAAAAAAATATTAAATAAAAAAATAATATTTACATTTAAATTTTGTAATTATCTTTTTGTTTAATAAGGCCATGGGGAAGAAGAGAAATCAATAAGAAGTTTCAAGCAAGAAATCAAAGAGAATAGTTAATTGTCAAGGTTCTACGAAGTTCAAGAGTTTATCATTAACAGTTGAAGCTGAAGAAGACTTTGTTTCTACTGAGCACTATGAGAGAGTCAAAGAGAGATGCGATGCATATTGGTTGCTTTGTTTGTCCGCTTTTCATCTGGCACAAGATCTTTCTAACACTGGTTCAACTCATCACACGTAATTTGTCCAGCTGTGTAGCAGATGTCTCTCTCATCTTTATCTCTCTCCTTATATTATCCAGCTGTAAAGCGGATGTATCTCATAATGTTTATCTAGCTGTGTAGCAGATATCTCTTTATCTAGCATTATTGAGGATGTGTCTCCCCTTTGCTTTATTCGGCTTTTGAGCAGATACCTTTAATTTCTTTGGCATTCTAGTTACTTGGCGATAGGTTGAGAAATTTTATGTCCACATAGCTCTTTGAATACTTGTGACCAATTTGGAGTAAATGTTTTGTGGGTACACCTCTGGTAAACCCTCTCGAGACTATAACTCAGCCACTAGAGCCACCTAGGGGTTTAAAGGATTATTGCATACACTAAATGTAATAGCGATGCCTGTGACAGTGAGTTAGGATTTTTATTTTTGCTCGGGGATAAAAAAATGTAAGTTTGGGGGTATTTGTTGAGTGTGTAAATATGAAGTTTTTACATCTCAATTTACAATTGTTAGTTCTCTATTTTGTACAATTTGATGGTTTGTTTAGTTTTGCAGTATTTGGCAAATTTAGCTGGAATAGGCTAAAATGACGGGACTTTGCACGTAAAATGATATAAATAGACATTCATGTTATAAACGTGTAATTATGTTAAGAATATCTAGGGCAAATCCCGTTTATTACTGGTATGCCTTTGTGTCTAGCCCTATAAATAGAGGCTCTAATGTTAGTCTATTATACACATCTAATAAGATTTAATTTCTCTCCTTCTTCGTCTCTACTTTGTGTCTTTTGTTCTTTGTCTTCTATATATTACAACACGTCATCAGCAACGTAGCTCTACCGATTAAGCAGTGATTTTTATTCTATTTTCACAAAAATAAAAACTAATTAGTTTTCAATCATAGTTAATGATTTTATTTTAATCGTTTGTGTTTCTACTTGTGTACTCGATTGATTTGTTTTTCTTATAATCAAATCATAAGTATATTAGTGAATATTTTTCTTAATTCTTTTTGTATCATCCAATTTATGTCTATTGTCTATCAAATATTGATAGTATATAATTGATATAGCAAGGATCACTGCATACTGATACGGCAGTATAAATCGGCATAATTTTATCACTGTCCGTCAAGTTTTCCTAGTACGTATATGGATCCCTATTTTTTTTAGGGTTCGTGCTATTTACCAAGTTTGGTTATGCATTATAAGATATTAACTTTGACACCGGCCGCATTTATGGTTCATTAGTTCGTAAGCTTTTGGTTTTCTTTGTCTCATATGATTCATAAGAGAAACCATGCTACAATAAGCCTGCATATGTCTTTCTGTCTCGTATGAATTCTTTTAATGTTCTCATATGTCCTCTACACCGATTTTCTATTACTGGTGGTCATGTGCTTCTTATTTAAGAATTAAGCGTATATTTGGTTCTGTCTTGTACATATGTAAAAGAAACTTCACCTCACCTTTACGTACAGCAGTTAAGCATGGCATATTCAATCTTAATGGCTTATTACCATTCACGAGGACATGTTTGACGGTCTTTACTGCAAGGTAAGTGTACTGTCCATTTCTTTTACTCATATTATATTTTTTCTTACAATATTTTGGAGCAAGTTCAATTTCCCCTTCTTCTCTTATCTTTTAATGGAGAAAGAAAAAAGAAAATTCCATTGTAAGGTGGTTTATCATTTCTATTCCTTTAATGAAATTGTAATAACTAAAAATTGGTATTACCGTAATCTAACCACTTTTACGGTATCCAATCACATGCATGGTTGAAAAACCTCCGGCCAGTTAATATTGGCGTCTTTGTCCATTGGACAATGATCATGTGATTCGTATTTGGTTTCTATTCTTTATAGAAACCATTTTGTTTTACCACAAAATGGATTTTCCATAGCAAACAACATTTTTTTCCAGTCGTCGATATGATTTTGGTATATCGTTTTACCAATCGGTATTAATTTTTTTTTCATAGATTCTCTATAATGAGATGCAAAAAATAAAAAATAAAAAATAAAATAAAAAATTGGCAATTTAAGTATTTTAGCCAATTTTTGTTATTGATTTCTATTCCTTCAAAGAAATCCTTTATCAACCAAAATGTAGATTTTTCTCTACAAAGAATACCTTAATGATTTCTTTATTTTTCTCAAAAGAATCATTTAAACCAATTCAAATTAGATTTCTCCATGGATCCTAGAAGGATGAGATTGGTTATTACGACAAACACCAATTTAATAATTTTTGGTTTTCTTTATTATATTATTCTCCAAAATTTGAAATAGTTCCACTTGTAGTTGGAATTGGACACTAAAGATCAAAGGGTGCGCACCCGGCTTGTTAGCCAATATTATTAGTCCTTATAGTGTCTACATTGATTTTAATTTGATTTTCTTTTGATAAATAATGTGTCCATAATTTCATTCTAAAGTGAATGATTATCTCGTCGGCCCTATAGGTCACGATTTTAGTTTTATTTTGGAGATTTGTTTGCATATTTTTAATGCCTTTTGTTAAATATATATTTTTTTTAATTATTTCAAAAATAATCCATGGTTGATGATAAATATGTAGGTCTACTAAGACTACATTTTCTTTATGTCGAAAGACATGTTTCATTATGAGTATATGTCTTCGAATTAACCGGATAATACTTTACGAAACTTGTTTTTCGATTTTATGAGATGAAAATATATCTGCCATAATCAGGGGGAGATTATACACTACCAGCAAAAGTTGGTTTTAATTAACTTCAATGTTATATCAGTTTCTCTCCCATCATGATCAAATTGAAAAAGGATGCTATTGATTAGGCGTAAAATGTCTCATTTGCTTTTATATAAGCTTTTGCCTATATAAGAGGAAAACCCAGTCACATCTAGCAAAATACGTAGCGTTTCGTAAGAAGCTATTGGTAGTGCTCCAATTGAGTGTACCAAAAACACGATTCACATTCTCAACGTTATTATCTTTCATTTGAATATAAGGAGATTATAATGCCCGTGGGCGCTGGTGCCAGTAATTCTGTGAATATTTTTTTCAAGATATGCATACACTTGAGAATTTTGTGGGATCGTGATAAGCTAAATATTGCCGAATGTTCGTTTATAGTAGCTACTCAAATAAATGATAGTGGTTTCGAACCCCTTTGCAAAGAAATGTCGACATATGTGATTGGATGGCATACAATCCAAATTACGTTGGATTAGTTTCTCAATTAATGCAATTTTTGGATCCAAAACTTAACACTTTGAAAATTCCAAGCCTATATTAATTACAGGCTAGTGTAGTCATAATGCGTTATACGAGAAAAATTTTGTTGTAAATATGATTTTAAGGGTTTCATTTTTTTTCAAACCCTAGGATTGATTCATTAATTGTTCTCTTTATACAATGCACTTGGCGTGGTAGTCTTTGAAGGACTCATATTGCGTTGACACAAGAAATGTGGTCGAAGAACATATTGAATTTGTAATATTTTGAGGATTCAAAATTTTATCCATGCAACCACCTGAATCGACTATATTAGGTTTAGCAATCATTTATGTGCTTTTAGAAATTTGGTACAAGACCAAAAAAAAAATAATCCGGATTAATTAGTTGTTTATGTCAACTTCATAGGTCTCTTGATGAGTCCATAAAAACACTAAAATCCACGTTTTAGCAGCATAAATTCTATTTTTTTCTTCTTTCTTAAATCTGCAGTTAGAATTATGCTAGCTCAAACTCGTCTATTGATATAGACTAGAGTTATTCTTTTGATGCTTATCTTTTGAGAAAAAAAATCATATAGTTGGGTTCGCATCCATATTTGCGTCAAAAGTTGTACTCTTTTTCCTTAGTTTCAGGTTTTGTCACATGTGGTTTCCTTGACAAGGTTTTAATGAGGCAACATCTCATTGACGTTTCATTTTCTTTCAAAATGTTGATATTTATGCTCTCTTTTATTTTTCCCTTCGCCCATTTTTTTTTCCCATCGGGTTTTATTGGCAAGGAAAATTAATTCAACATGATGGTCATCCAAGGGGGAGTTGTATATATCTTGGTTGTTTAGTGCATGCCCACATTTTATTAAACCAAATCAACTTAATCATCTCCTTAGAATTTGGATTTCCTTCAAACAAATACGATTTTTGTTCACGTATGATAAGGTATTCATATCTTGGCACTTTGTTGAAGAAACCACATCAACTATTACTGCAAATCATCTCCAAGAAATCAGCAATCCAAGACACGAGTACTTAATGTATCTGAAAGAAGCATGAAGACAAGAGAACACTATCATTAAAAGACTAACACAAACGAAGAATTCATCAACTAGAAGACTCTCACGAACGCATTACTATATTCAGCATTCAAGAAATTTGTTCACCGAAATTTGGAAGTCTGGACTCAAAGATTTGCAAGCCAATATTTAACTGAAGTACTTATCAGGGGGGGCATCATTGTGAAAGGTATTTTACTGGACTATCACGTTGTACTCTTTTTCCTTCGTCAAGGTTTTGTCCCATTGGGTTTTTCCTTGTCAAGGTTTTAATGAGGCAACATTTGCATGTCCAAATTTTTTCTAAGTTTTCTTAATTGTACTCTTTTCCCTTCGATCAGGTTTTGTCCTTTTGGAATTTCCTGACAAGGTTTTAACGAGGCAATTAGCTTAGACACAATGTCATCGGGGGGAGTGTTATAAACGTGTAATTATGTTAAGAATATCTAGGGCAAATCCCGTTTATTACTGGGATGCCTTTGTGTCTAGCCCTATAAATAGAGGCTCTAATGTTAGTCTATTGTACACATCTAATAAGATTTAATTTCTCTCCTTCTTCGTCTCTACTTTGTGTCTTTTGTTCTTTGTCTTCTATATATCACAACAATTCCGGCTATCTCAAGGCGCTGGCGTTTTTTTTTTTTTAGTTCTTGGATCATAGTAGACGGAGCCAGCCAGGAAGCAAAAGAAGGAAGGCCCTGCTCCATATTTCCACGCAACTCCACAAGCTCCCCAAACTCAATTACTCGTATGCATGCAATTGTACTATACAATTAATGGGAAGATATTTTTTAATGAAGAAATAAAAGAAAATCAGTGTAGAATGCTAAATGTCGACATCGTATTGGAAGATATAAAGAATGAAAGGAATGATTGGACTAATTTGGAAGTTCCATTACATATTAGGAAGGAAATATGGAGGATTTGAAATTCATTTAAGAAATGAATCTACACCAGCACACTCATGACCGTGCATGCAAGATTTGAAGAGTTAATTAAAAATCTCACCGCTATGGAAACTGGAGGAAATGGTATGCTATTAAAGGGGTGGGGTGACCGGGAGTTTGGAGGAGGAGGATGATTAGTGGGAACTTGTATTTTGTCCTCTAGTTATTTTGACACAAGCAATACAAAAGTATTAGAGGTGCTTACTTTTGATTTTGGTGTTTGTGGAGAACGAGCGTTTTGCCCTGGCTCGAGATATTATTGTTCACCGGTGAGGAAAATTCTTCACCTCTTTTCTTATCTGTAAGTCATTTAAGCTATTAATAAAATGATGTCTTTCTCATTTATTTGCGATTTCATTATTATGTCTAGCTAAATTTCTATCTAGGATTAGAGAGGAAGTCCTACTATGTGTGCTAATATGTTTTGATATTTTTTTTATAACAATTCTCTTGGTCCTTATTTTTGATTCGTAACGATAATGATTTTCTTCATGTGTCATATGATGCTTGATAATTGATTTATATATTCTATATTAGAGACTATCATTTTATAGTGAAGAAAATTGTTAATTCTTTGAGAAAAATAATTGTTTGAAAAGATTTATTTTCCGAGACGTGTTATTTGTCTTAAATCGTCTTGTGTAATTTTGAGAGAGTGTTATAGGGAATAGTTACAATCGTTTATTATGCATAGTAATGATGGAATCTTGACATCCTAGACTCCTTTAATTGAATATAAAAATCATTTTTAGCATTTCCATTATTTTAGAGTTTTATAAAAAAATCACCATCTTTTAATCTAAAAACTGAATCTTTGAAAAGTCAGAGAATCGAATTCCTACTTTCACTGTTAAAACTACATCAGGTTTTGCTCTTGTTGTACATTAGTGTAATTTTTGTATTTATTTTTTCTTGCTCTTGTTTTTGCTCTTGTTGTACATTAGTATGAAAAAATCACCATCCTCTTGTTGTACATTAGTGTAATTTTTGTATTTATTTTTTCTTGCTCCCATGGAAAATGTGGAAAATCAACACCGATTTTTTCCACATGCCAATAGACAAGCAGAGGCAACAAATAAGACAATTGCAGATATATTGAAGAAAAAAATTAGAAGGGCACCACAGAGCATGGTGCGAGCAAGTGCATAATGCAATATGGGCTTACAACACAACTAGACGGGAAGCTACTAGAATGTCACCTTTTTGTTTGACATATGGGGTTGAAGCTGTGTTACCAACAGAAGTTGTTATTCCTACAACAAAAAGAGAGGCTTGGAGAAAAATCTTAGTGCTGGTATGATTCTAAATAAACTCGATGAGTTAGAAGAGAAGAGAGAAAAAGCTTTACAACATATGTAAAATTATCAGCGGAGATTAGCTCGTGAGTATAACAAACGTGTCAAAATACGTGAGTTCCAACCGGATGATTTAGTGTTGCGAGAAACACCAGGTTATCAACGAGAAAATGGTGGAAAGCTGGCGAAAAAATGGGATGGACCGTACATCATTAAAGAGATAGTTGGAACAGGGGCATACAAATTAATGGATCCGGAAGGTAGAGATGTTGGTCAAAAACTTGATAGACCATGGAATAGATTATATCTAAAAAGATATTACCAATGACAAACTCCGCGACATTTGAGATGCTGGTTTATTATATGATGAAGTGGATAATAAAAAAATTTATCACAGTTGCAAGATTTTTTTAAGTGACAGAAAAAATAAGAAACGCGAATAAAATTTCTTTCTTGCTCCCATGGAAACAAGAAAAAATAATTTTTGATTTTTGTATCTTATTTTTTTCCTTGATTTCATGGTATTTTTTCCTTGTTGTACATTAGTGTAATCTGCACAGTTTATTCACAATTGTCTGAATTTTTATGCATCTCGCAACTGGATTTGTCATCATGCTGGATATGAAACAAAAAGCATCTGCGAGTCTGTTATCTTTTCTTGATATATGTCTCCATTTTATTTTTGGAATTCTCGCAAACAATTCTTCAACAGGTTTCTTGTATTTCTTCAAATATGGTTCATTTGTTGTGTATTCTCCTTTTATCTGGCGAATAACCAATCGCGAGTCACTTGTAATTCTAGCATTCTCCAACTTCATTTCTATTGCGAATTTTAGAGCATGAATCACAACTTCATATTCCGTCTCATTATTAGTGGATGCGAATTCCAATCTGAATGAAAAAGCTATTTTTTCTCCTTCTGGTGAGATAAAGATAATTCCAATTCCATTTCCTTCCCCATTTGATGATCCATCCACTAATATTTCCCATCTGTTGTGTTCTACTAATAGATCTCTTGGATCCCCATGTTCTTCTTCTACATCCATCATTTCTTCTACAGCTTCATCAACTTCTAAAGGAAACTCTGCTATGAAATCTTCTACAACTTGTGATTTTGGCGAAGATAGGATTTCATACTTAATATCGAAGTGTCCTACTTGTGCATTCCATCTCTCAACTCTACCTGATCTTTTGGAATTCTTCATTACTGACCCAATTGGCACCTTTGTTAGTACTTTTACTTTATGTGCTTGAAAATAGATGCGAAGCTTAAAAGTTGCATAGACCAATTCCAGAATTAGCTTCTCAATTTTTGAATAATTTCTCTCTGCAGAATTAAAGGTTTTGCTGATGTAATAAATTGGTTTTTCTACCCCTGCATCTACTCGCAGTAATACTGCACTTAATGCATGGGAAGTTGTCGCAAGGTAAATCAATAATTCTTCTCCCGGTTCTGCTTTCTGCAAGATAGATATGTTCATTAGATATTCTTTAACTCCTTGAAAAGCCTTCTCACATTCATCTGTCCACTTGAACTTTTTACCCTTCCTGAGTATATTGAAGAAATGCTTGCATTTATCTGAAGATCGCGAGATAAACCTTCCTAGCTAGGCTAAGAACCCGTTCAACTTCTGCACATCTTTTACTGTTGCTGGCGTTGGCATATCGCGAATTGCTTGTACCTTCTCTGGATCCACTTGTATTCCTTCTTTTGACACAATATATCCTAAAAAAATTCCTGAAGCTACTCCAAAAGTACACTTTTAAGGATTCACCTTGATGTTAAAATGTCGCATTTGATCGAAAATCTCCTTCAAGTCCTGCACATGGTTTTTAGCTTCTTTACTCTTGATTAACATGTCATCTACATATACCTCTAATGTTTTATGGATCCATTTCACAAATACTTTCTCCACCATTCTTTGATATGTTGCACCAACATTTCGTAAAACGAAAGGCATCTTTGTATAGCAGTACAATACTCTTGGAGCAAAGAATGCGGTGTGCTCTTGATCTTCTTCAGCGAGAGGAATCTGATTATACCCTTTATACCCATCCAATGAAGATATTCTATCATTTCCCACCGCTGATTCGACCATTTAAGGAATATCCGGTAATGGAAAGCTATATTTAACAAGCTTTGTTTAAATCAGTAAAGTCTATAAAAATTCTTATCCCTTTATTTTTCTTTAGAACCACCACCATATTTGCAATCCATTCTGGGTATTTTGCCTGCCTTATAATTCCTGCATCAAGCATCTTCTGTAATTCTTCTTCTATTTGAGAATGGTATGTTGTTGCGATTTTTCTTATCCTTTGTTTAAATGGTCTTACATTCTTGTCAATTTCTAACTTATGACAAGCAATTGACGGGTCTATTCCGGGTATTTCATCCATACTCCACGTGAAGATTTCTTTATATTCTCGCAAGAGGTTTACGGTTCGCTCTTCCTCATCTGCGTCCATCTTCATTCCAATTTTCAGTATCTTAGGTTCTTCTTTACTCCCAATATTTACTTCCTTTGTTGGTTCTGCTGCGATGTAACTGGCCTCAGGCTCTCCCATTGGTGTTGAGGTTTTCACAACTCTCGCGGATTCATCTCCTTCTAGCGAGATTTCGCTGGGTATTCCTTTTCCTTCTTTTGCTCTTATCATGTAAACTTTAAATTCTTCTTCTTTCTTTTTATCTTTCGCCATTTTTCTGCGAGCTTTTCGCAGCTTTGGATGCCTTTCATAATTTCTCACTTCAATTTGATAACACAGCTTCGCAAGATCAATATCTCCTCTAATTTCTCCAATTCCATTAGGCATAGGAAATTTGATGCATTGATGCAATGTTGATGTTACATCCTTGATTGCATGTATCCATGGTCTTCCCAATATCATGTTATATGGCGATTCCATGTCTACCACACATAATGTTACTTGTGTTTCAATCTTTCCTAGCAGAATTCGTATCATTATTTCGCCTTTAGGTTTTGTTAAATATTTTCCAAAGCCATGAATATGATATGTTGAACAAGACATTTCTTCATCCTTATATCCCATCTTCTTAAATGCATGATAAAATATTATATCTACAGAACTTCCTGTATCCACCAAAGTTCTATTTACAGCCCATTCTTCCGCTGATCTTGTTGATTTTCCTTTTTTCATTTGTATAATGGATACCGTAATTACCAAAGGAGATGTATGATTCAAATTTTCTATTGGTACTTCTGCTGCTGTAAATGTGATTTTCTGCTTTTCCCAATCCTTCAACGGTGATATTTTTTCCACCGTCATAATTTTCTTTCCTTCAAAATCTCATTTATGTATCCTCCCTTTAATGTTTTCATGGAATTTGTCGACCATTGTTCTTGTTATCATACCACACTCCAATTTCCTACTATTCTCTTTGGCTCTAATCATTTTTCCTTCAACTATTTCATCGATTTGTTCAATTATCTTCTTAATCTTGAATAATTCTTATCTTCAACCTCACTTTTTCTTTGATTTTCGTTAATTCATTCCCTGTTTCAGGCGCCAAAATGTAGTTGCAGAAAAACCTACACTACACCCTTTACAATAATTTACAATAATCAACACATATTTGAAAATTAAAAACAACACTTTATTATTTGATTCTCAGAAATGTTTACAAGAAATGGAAGAAATCAAGAATACAACCGCTCTCTTGGATTTTCTCTCTCCTCAAAACTTTCTTCACGCTCAAAAATTCATCACTCTCTTCTGAATCTAATGGTTCTCTTTATATAGGGTAGTTACATAATGGATGACAACTAATCTGTCCCTTAATTTCGGATCTGACTCGCGGCGTTCTCGCAGAAGTGATAATGCTAATTTTCGCAGATAATATAACCCTCGCAGAATTGTCATGCTCTTATCATGTTTCAGCTATCGTCATCTGCTACGTCATTCTTTGAGTCATTATGCGACACTCGCAGTATGTTATTGAAGAACCGCAGACAAATTCGCAGAAGTGTTGTAAATCTCACAAGAATAATATCATGGAGATATTCTGGTCTTACAATAATAACAACAATATAATTGCGGAAAACAAAAGTAAATGACACAGCAAGATTTTTTTAACGAGGAAACCGCAAATGCAGAAAAACCCCGGGACCTAATCCATAATTGAATACTCTTATAATTAAGACGCTATAAAAATCAAACCAACTTCGTATAGTTGAGACCAAGTAACTAAAACTATAGTTCACCTAGTTCCTTAAGTATCCTTGCGCTTCCGATATTCAATAAGTGCACGCACTAGAACAATTCCTTTGGTTCGTATTCCAAACAGTAAAGGAACAAAAAATCTGTTCGGTAATAACTATATTCAATCTCAGGGATATAAGTTAGACAAAAGATCTTCTGTTTAATCTAATAAACTCCTTTGTCGGGTTTAGATCTATCTATCCAACAAATAGAAAAGTAGCATATATTAAATTTGCAATCAATAATAGGATCTACCAAGATAATAGATAATGATGCCGATCTACGCAACTAATCAATCAAGTCTATCAAGATAAACTGATTATAGTTGGACCCCATCCGATCAAGTTTTGTGCAACAAGGATTATGAAACCAATAAGAAATCTTCTTTGTCTTCAAATCTTTTTAAATCTTCAATAAACACCTGCACACCACAACTTGAATCTCTTGTGATCAATCACGTACAAAACAGAGTCTGTTAACAATGGATTATCTCAAGATGTCTTTAGATCTACAAATAGTTCTAAAGATCTCGTCGACACTTCGATCTAGTTTGAGTGAATCTTATATCAGAAGAGAATATTCTCAAGAATAAAAAAAACTAGGTGCAATCAAAGTTCAACAACCGTTAGTTAATCAAATCAAATTGAAAACTAATAATACTGCAATTATCTAGTTTCCCACCAACGGTACTCGTAGAGCTTCTTGATCCCGCAGAATTCTTTAAACGAGCGGTCGTAAGAGATTTCGCCTAATTAGGGTACTTTCCTCTCCGAATAAACGGCTCCACCAGTAACAACACAACAAGGTAGTTTTGCTGGCTCTTAGGATAGTTTTCTCGAAATGCAAACTTGGGTATTTATAGACCAAGGAAGTTTGGACACCAAGGAATTTCCAAAACCGAAATATTCTTAAGATATGCAATATTTCCAAAATCGGTTTTCATAATTCCCAGAAATTCTCTGTCCAAATTTAACCGAAATCCTACTAGAAAATCTCCAATTAGTAAATGCACATTACCAATTTTTATTTTCCAGAGACATGCATTTTAATTGTTGGTAAATAAAAGCATATAAAATTAACAACCATAATTAAAAGATTCTCAACTTATTTCGGTCCGGGATCTCCTTGAGTTATTAAGGAATATATTTGAACAATAAAAGATAAGAGTTGCTGAACATGTTCAATGTATGTCGACATCTTATTTCTTTGTAAATCCTTTTTTATATTTACAATCTTGGAACCGATTATACCATACTTCCAAACAAGTTTAGAACTGGTTCATCTGATTTCCAAGTACTATGTGATTGATCAAATATCAAACACTAATCATGGGTTTACGGTTCTACCAAACACAAGGATCGGTTCTACCTTAATATTATTACTGGGACCGGTTACATCAATTACCAGGACCGGATACCATATTCTAATGATATTACTTTTGATCGGTCACACCAATTACTAGGATCAGTTATACCAATTACCAGGACCGGTTACACCAATTACAAGGATCGATTACACACTCTTTTGTGATCGGTTACACCAATTACTAGGATCAGTCACACCAATTACAAATATCGATAATACCATCTTAGGTGATTACTTAGGATCGGTTGTACTAATAAAAGTCATACCAATACATAAGTCAGGCATTGCGACTAGTTTTACCAAGATACATAACAAGTTATGATCGGTTCTACTAACTCACACATATTGGTAATCCAAAGATATGCAATGAATAACAATACCAATAAGCCTAGTGATTTCCCTTTCGATTCATAAAACAAGTTCATGAATCTACTTCCTTTAAAGGAATGTAAACATTGTTTCCTAGGACGAAATATCCACCAATACCCATACACATAATCACAATAGCATTCATACGATTATTTCGATGTCTTATATACGAAGTTCAAAAGATAAGCGTTATACTTCGTATTATAATTCCTTAACTATATGTATACTAAAGTATAATCATTCACAGCTTCGCAGTTATGTTTTCAATATAGCACGACTTTAAAGATAGTAAGGAATGAAACCGTTCAAGTCACAATATTACTAACCTCAAGAGGAAGGATGATGTCGTCGATGTAGCTTGTTACTTCTTCACATTCTTCAAGTCTTCGAGTAATACTTGTATGTCTCATAATCCTAATCTTTCTAGCCTAACCTATACGAAGTTGTCTCAAGTACATAATCAAGAGACTCTTTAATTGAGTTTTGATTCACTAAAATATGACAACCAAACTTGACATACCAACGCTTGGTGGGTTCAACTGAGCTATGCTCTAACAATCTCCCCCTTTGTCAATTTTAGTTACAAAACTCTTACACTCATATGGATAAACAAATTACGAAAATTCATTATAGATACGCTTGATTCCAAGTTTCAACAACACAATCACCCACATATATTCAATCCATAAATGCCGCTATTCACATTTAAATAACAAAGCTATTACTCCCCCTAAAGGTAAGATAAGTAGATTTTCAATCCGCACATCTTTGTTATTTCCCATTTGTAGTCCAATTAACTGTAATCAACATATGATATGTTTCTCCCCCATAGTCAATGCTTTAATCTTTCGTTATATATAACGTTTAAGCACAATTGTCCTTTCCTTAGTGATTACAAATCACTTGTTTACCCAATATATTTCTCCCCTTTTTTGTCACAAAATGACAAAGGTTCGAGCAAATACCAAAAAACGAAAGGATCTTACAAATTTAAAATAATTGTACAACCTATAAGAGTTAAGCACGAAGGTTTCACATACCATTTTAGACAACCAATATCAAAACCGAAACTACAAGTAATTTGGTTTTAATATGTTATCAAAGAAACAATTTCCCGAAGAAATTTTCCTTAATAGTTTAGAAATTGACTAAGAAACTTAGTTCCCCTGCTAATGATTGTACAAATACAATCACTTATTTCGATAAGACCAAAATAAAGATCAGAATTAACTTTATTTTTCTCATCAAGCTCTAATTATTCAGATAATAACTTAGTCCTTTCACTTTAGACAAGACAAATACTAGGTTAGTTTAACTAATATTTCTTGTCACGGCATTCGATTAGACTTGAATAACCGAATCCTTTACTTTTGATAAGTTTAACTAAGATCAGAATTAACTTAGTTTCTCTTATCCGAAATCTAATTGGACTAAACAAATGATCCCATATTTTGTTAAGCCATAAACAATACATACAAACCAAATAAATTTACTTGCACAATTATTTATCTTAACATAGAAATTAAAGCACCGCAATTGCACCGAAATTTCATTAAATCTAAAACAATCGATACCAAACAATAAAGAAAGATATCAAACCCGTTTTTCTTAACCGGAAACAATTGAATCACACACACATACATCCATACATTCATAATGGAATAAACATCAATTGTGCCGAATTTTATTAAGCAAAAGAAAAATATATGTAATAAACTCAATCTTTTCTTAAACAGGAAAACGATTAACTAACAAATTCGTTACCTCAAATTCCACATTCTCTTCTGCCCAGAAATATATATCATTAAGCGCAAGTTCAAGTTAGAACTCTCCCCCATTGTGTTGTCATCCTCTCGCAAGAACAAAAGAACAACAACAAAAACAACCTTTACCAGAGAAAGGTTGAATCGGTTTTAACTAATGCGTGCCAATAACAAAAGTTGAAAACCCGAAACACATATGCTTTTATGTTAAACACAAATCGATTCAACATATTGTGACTTTTTCACATATGAGTTTCAATCGGAACACCTTATGATCCTTTGATAAAGCCTACCAACATGGGGTAGAACTTAATCTCGCCAAATTAAAAAGCCGCACAAACCATAAGGGTTCACACATCATATGAGATCGAATATTAAGGTTAAGAAAAACCAAAATCAAACATCCTATAAAAAATATAACAATAATATAAAGCATTCAAGCACATGCTATGTAATCGAAAAACTATCACAAGAAAATTATAAAATAATAATTTTATTCATAAATAATAGATAGTTTTATTCATCAGTAGACCTTACACAATAATTGAAAGAATCAAAAATTGATGTTTATTTTTCTTGGATTAAGTATAACTTAATCTCTAGTGGTGCTCTTATTGCTCACTGAAGTTTCTTCAGTGTTCAAACTCTTGAAGCATGTCTTCAGGGACTTGTATGCAACCACTTACTATGTCTCAAGTTTTTCAACTTGAATCTTCATACTCGCAAGATCATCTTTTGTTTCTTCAATTCTATCCTTGAGCCAATCATGATGACGGATCGTCATTATGAGGTTGGTTCTTAGTTCTTCAAAGCCTTGGATATAGTCAATCATACTATCAGAATGTATCCACTTGGTCTTTGTTAGATCATGAAGGTTGTAAGCCAACAAACATAACTCATCTTGAGATCCAATAGAACTATCAGAATCATAATCAGACATGATTTTTGATGTAATGTTCTTCTTCCTTTCTGTATTGATTCCTTGACAATCCTTAACCTTTTGAGATTCCTCCTTATTGA
This sequence comes from Papaver bracteatum, assembly GCA_023529315.1. NCBI lineage: Eukaryota > Viridiplantae > Streptophyta > Magnoliopsida > Ranunculales > Papaveraceae > Papaver > Papaver bracteatum. The sequence continues at coordinate 5,923,508 of JAJJWX010004804.1, read as the reverse complement.
CCTTTGTAATACTATGAGTTATTGGAGGCATGCTAGGTATTTTAATAAGAATTGATCAGGGTTTCTTATTACCGGAAAGAGATTGTATCACTTAAGAAGAGATAATTCTCGGACCGAAAATACTAGGGAAATTCCGAAAATATATACATAATATATTTTGTGTCCTTTGTCCGAACTTCTCATGCTGGAAGGTTTATTAAAATTCAAAAAATTTCAATAAAACCTAATTTTGGATCATGATAAACATGAACAGTTTTTTAGACAAAAATGGATTCGCAGTTATCCAGTGATTGTCACACATTTTTCATACAAACTATACAAAAAAAATGTGCTCTTATTTTTATGTGTTTCTCATCTCAAAAGTATGAGCATGAATAAGGATGAGAGTGCCCAGTCTCCATACAACTAGGTTGCATTGGAGTAAGCCTTTTATTTCTTACAGTGAGTATCAGAAACATAGTTCATGTTCCTCTTCGGAAATTTCTGCCCAAAGTATTTTCTCCCAAGAAGATAACCCTTCCTTGATCCAAAGATATGATAATATGGAGAAACAATACTGATGTGAGAATTTTCAGAGATAGATAAATATCTCTGAAAAAGCATGGGTCTAACAACCACACCCAAAATTTCGATTAGCAATCTGTATGGACAACTCCGAGTTACTTTCTAGAGAATCAACTAGAATCAATCAATAGAAAATATCTCAAGGAGTTATTATCTTAATCTCTCAATTTGATTTACTCAAGCAAATACAATATGAGAGTATTAATCAAAGAAAGATAAGTTGGATGTACCAAAGACCAATATCCAAGTGTCAATCAATTTAAATCAACAACCAATAAGGTAGGATATTCTAATTGATTGAACAACTCACAACCTGTATTATTTCATTTATATAACAAAATATAATACGGAAAAGAAATAACACAGACACCGGAATTTTGTTAACGAGGAAACCGCAAATGCAGAAAAACCCCGGGACCTAGTCCATATTAAACATACACTGTATTAAGCCGCTACAGACACTAGCCTACTTCAAATTAACTTCGGTCTGGACTGTAGTTGAACCCCAATCAATCTCATACTGATCCAAGGTACAATTATGCTCCTACGCCTCTGATCCCAGCAGGATACTGTGCACTTGATTCCCTTAGCTGATCTCACCCATAACCAAGAGTTGCTATGACCCAAAGTCGAAGACTTTAATAAACAAATCTGTCTCACACAGAAAAGTATATAAGATAGATAAATTCGTCTCCCATGAATAAACCTATGAGTTTTGTTCCGTATTTTGATAAATCAAGGTGAACAGGATCCAATCAATAAAACCAGACTTATATTCCCGAAGAATAGCTCAGTTTTACCAATCACCTCACAATAGTCTTAATCGACGCAGGGGAAAAAGATATTGTGGAATCACAAATGATGAGACGAAGATGTTTGTTATTACTTTTATATCTTTCCTATTGGAGATAGAAATCTCAAGCCAATTATTACAATTGTACTCGTACAATAGAAATAGCAAGATCAGATCACACAACTACGATAAAAGTAGTATCGGCCTGGCTTCATAATCCCAATGAAGTCTTTAAGTCGTTAACCTGGTTTTAGAAGAAGAAAACCAAAGGTTAAAGGAGAATTGACTCTAGATGTGCAACTAGTATCACACGTAAGGTGTGGGGATTAGGTTTCCCAGTTGCTAGAGTTCTCCCTTATACATGCTTTCAAATCAGGGTTTGCAATCAATGTTAGATTAGTAACAAAGCATTCAATATTTACCATTAGATGAAAACCTGATTAGATACAAGCTAATATTTATCAACCGTTAGATCGAAAACATAGCTTGTTATACACACATGTACTAGACGATTTTGGGTTTGTGTAACCGTACCCAAACTTGTACATTAGTTGGTTCAACACTAGTTAACCATATGGTTATCCAAATAATAACTTTCATATAAACCATATTCTTCTTCACCATAACTAGTCCAAATGACACAAATTAACTAGTTAGAGAGTTGTTAAATTGCTATGAGATCCCATGTACTACACACGACACAATTGAAGCAAAAACGATGTGATTCACTCGAATCGATTCATGAACTATAAAGCCACGGTTTTCAATAGAATTCCTTAGTTTATTAAGATAAGTTCACAATCATCATTTTTAGACATAACCTACTCAAGTTCGCGGACTCAAGTCAACCGGTTGGAGTGTACAAACTCCAGTAGAAATTATCGGTTCAAGAACTTCTGTCAGTTCGCGGACTGAAACTGAGCTACAACACCAGCAGAAATTCTCGGGTTCGAGAACTACATCAGTTCGTAGACTGAGTTGACAGCTCACGTTCATATTTCACTTGATAAACAAAGTTCGCAAACTTCGGTTTAAGCAATAAGGACTTATACATATATGTGTTACCACAATAATGTTTATATCCTCCATTGGTTATATTGTCTAAACTCTCATTTCAATCATTGAAACATTCTCAGAGGACGTTATATAGTTGTTATTCACAAACTATTTTTCGTCAGAGCGATTTCCAAAATGATTGAAACGTAACATGACTTTTGTCACTAGGGAAAGATGAACTTGGCTAAAGCGAAAGCTTAACCAACACACATTTAGATAAATAGATAAGCAAGATATACTCAGCTCGAAATGACATATGTGTATATTCATAGTATATATAGTAATACGACTTTTGTCTCAAGATAGGAGATAGAATAAATATACTTTTGAGTGATAAATAATTTCAAGTCTCCACATACCTTTTAGTCGATGAAGATCCACTGGTTCCTTGAGTAGTCCTTCGTCTTGTATGATGATCGCCAAGGAGTTATTGAGCTCAACTACACTTTATATCCTAGTCCGAGACCTTAGCTATAGTAGACTAGAATCAAGACTTTATAGTTTTGATCACTAACATTGACAAACATGCTTGAGATAGCAACACATGCGAGTTCGACTGAGCAATGCTCTAACAATCTCCCTCTTTGTCAATTTTAGCGGCAAAACTATGAATACATATGAAATACAAAAAATATATAAATAAACTTTGTAGCTCCTATTCTACATGTCTAATCTTCAACAATACTCGAATTCTTTGTCACTTCTAAGTAGTCCAATGATCCCAAATGTTGTAAGTTTAGTATCATCGTTGTTGAAAATCCGTAGCTATAACAATGAGAAAACAAGGGTTCTTAATCATTGTTATACAATGTCATAGTGTCATTAAACAGCGTCAAAGTCCAATTGCATCACAACTTTAACAACAATACTATGGTGATACTTCACTCTCCCTTAGTCAATACTCCTTCTCACATGGAAACCACTCCCCCTTACATAATGATCCGAAAACCATATGTATTTGTAGTATGAACTACATATTAATTCTCCCCCTTTTTGTCAATAAAATTGGCAAATGTACAAGAACGGGATCCTAATGAAATTTCCGTAAGAGACATTTCATGACCAAAGGTAAATGTATATCATCTTGTTTAGATGCAATCATAAAGCCGAAGCTAAATGCATTCATCTAGGAGTTTATAAAGATATAAGATAACCCCTCTAATATTCCACAACCGCACTCCCCACAAAGATTTGGCAATTAATCATAAGTTCAAAAGAACCCCCCCCCCCCCCCATAAAATGTCATTCCCAAGGGAACAACAAGAGCGAGCTTAATTTCAAGAGAAAAGAAGGATTTCTTTAGACTCAACAAATTACATACAAATATGAATTTGGAATCCAAAATATTAAATCATATTAACCAAGGAAATCCAAGATTAATTTGACTAAATATGCTCAACACAAGTAAACTTATGGAAACTTAAGAAACCAATTAGATTTATCACAAGAGAACTTGCAAGCAATCTAATTGTCATACTCAACCAAAATAATTACAAAAGTAATCAATTTAATTGGCCACACTCGACATAAGAAACTCTATGGAGAAATGACTAAGTTAATCACGAATAACCAACTCAGTCAAGGAGATGCTCAAACATAAGAAAACTTATGGAGTGATAACTAAATAACCATACAAGATGATTAATTTAGTTCAACATGTTCAACATAAAGTACCTTACGGAACAACAACTAAGCTAATCACAAAAGCAATCAACTTTTGTTGTTTTAGTGCTCAACATAAGACACTTCATGGAACAACACAGTAGTTACACAAAAAATTATGGATCGGAGATTCGACCTATAACGTGGAATAAGCAAGGATTCATTTTATATTTCCATCACTATTTGCACAATGACACACAATAGACATAATCCTTGAATCACAAAAGATTTTAACTTATCTTACTGATAGGTGTCTAAAACACCTTGATATTTATCTATAGTTTATGCTTTCTTTGCAAGTTTTCTTGTAAAACATGTATCTTATGTTTGTTTTTGAGTATTTAGGTACTTTGGAGTCAATTGGAACAAAAGGAGAGGAAACAGGGGGAAATGGAAAAAGTGTTGGAGGCGGACTATTTCTCATTATTCGCTTTTATTTCTTCATCTCTATCTGAAAAGTATGTTGGATTTTGTGATGCAATTTCTGTCTGAAAAGTATGACAACTTTAGTGATAAAGAGACATTAAAGAAAAGAAGTGGACTTGAGAAGTAAGAGACGAGATGTTGTTGGTGGAAGAATTCGAAGAAGAGCAAAAACAACGTTTCTCATGTGCAAATGCTATTTGAAGCACAATGGAGCAATTGGAGCTGTCATTCTTTGGTGGCTCATATCAACACTTAGGGTGCCTAGAGTCAGCTGGGTACCCCCTTAGCCAATTCACCTGAGTGGCAGTATCATTTCAGTTTCTCTTACCCTAAAATTCAGAGAAGAGTTTATCTTCTCATTATTTTCTACAACACATGGAATTGAAAGAAGAAAAGCAGCAGGTGCCATCACCCTGGTGAGAAGAAGATCGATAGATTCAGAGATTAATGGCAGAAATTGTGAGATGATGAAGCTTCAGTTGTTGGCATGAATTGAAGCAAGAAATATGAGAGAAGTTAGGGTTTTGTTGAAGATGATCGATTCAAGAATATGGTGATGTTAATGATTGATTCAAGGGTTTATAAAGCTTGGGTGTGTGCTTAATCTCAAGAATTTGTGATGTAATTGATTCGTAAGCAACACATAGAAAAGATTGAAGATGATGTAGCATTCAAATTGTATTTTGAGTTTGTGTATAGCTGAGAGAACAGAAAATGGGTTTGGTTGAGTTTGTTGTTTGAGGTATTACAAAGAGAAGTTCAGGGAGGAGGTTTAATGGTGTTAGCTCTAGCTTGAGTTACATCTGGGTATTGAGTGTTGGTGTTGTGTTTCAGGTGGTGTAAAACAAGATGGAAATGGGTTCTGAAAAAAGAATAATTACATGGGTTTGTGGTGGAATATGTGAAGCTAGAAACTGAGATGGAGTGTTGGTGGTTGATTTACTGATGCTGTGCGTATTAATCTGTGTTAAAGAGAAGAGCAGGTATTAGTGCCAGTGGTGGTTATAGTGAGTTCAATGGAGGATACAATGGGTACAGACTGGTGATGGCTTGAGATTATTGTACAAGCAGAATGGGTCTGTGGTGACTGAACTGGTGAAGAGTAATCATTGTGCTTCATTAACTTAGGAAAATGCAAGTGAGTTAGATTGGAGGTGACTTGGTTTGTTGTTGCAGCCATAGTAGTTGCAATTGTGATCTTGAGCAGGTACAACAAGAGTTTAATGGAGTTTTAGGTTTAAAAGTGATGGAATGGCTTGGGAAAATGGTTGTTAGCAGGATTGTGTGAGATGGGTCTGCTGGTGGTGTTTCCTGTGATTTAGATAATAAAATGGTGTCTTACAGCTGAGATGAATGGCAATGAACTGCTAAGGATGTTTGTGTGGACTGAAGCAGAAATGGATGATATTGTGTTGGTTCTGCAATGAGTTGAAGTTGTTGAACTGATAAGCTAAGTTCCGTTAGTGGAGCTGGCTGTAGCAGGAAATAAGTGAAGTTAGTGGGACTTAAAATCAAGGAAGGTGTTGTAGTTGCTTAGATATTGCAGCCGGTGATCAGGACGGTGTCGAGAGTTGGACAGTGAATCTGGTGGGTGACGATGACATGTATGTCAGTTGTAGCCGAGATGAATAATGGTTCTTTATGATGGCTGCAGTTCTCAAAATGGTGGTCGAATTCAGGGGTTGTGGCTAAGGGTGCACAGGAACCGAGCCGGACCGACGGACCGTCCCGGAACCGATGGAACCATACATGATTATGTACCGAACCGAGGAAGGGGGTACAGGTACCGGTCCAAAAAATAGGAACAGAGCTCTTGGGGGTACAGGTACACGGTCCAATACAAGTCTGGTGCCGTCCCGGACCGAATATACCGAGTAGTATTAGCCGTTAGATTTTGGGATAATAAATTAATAATAGCCATTAGATTAAGGGTCGTATATAATAGAAAATCTGAATAAATTAACTCCGTTGCATTTGGAGGAGAATTTGTTAACATGATCCATACCAAAAGAGCTTGAAGGTCTCCTTTCTGATGGTGATATTTGTGTTGGGAATGTTGGCAGGGCAAAGTTCAGCATGTTGGACTACATGTACGAAGGAATATCAAGATCCATTAGGATGGATTCCATGTGCTATTTACTGTAAGATAGAATGTAGAAAGCATGATGACGCAGTGTTTTCAGATAATAAGGTTATGATCACATCTGCTACTGATAACTGCAAACTTGGTTGTGGGATCCTCAACTGTGCTAACAAATCCGCCACTCCTTGGCAAGTGGATGATTTCATCAATGCTCGTAGCGAGAAAAAGTGCACCAATTAAGTAAAAAGTGTCGGATTCACCATGATTAGAAGATATTATTTGTATTTTAAATGGTTTCACTCTTGAAATGTTCTTTTTCTCCGGGAGAGGCTAATAACACAGCTCTTAATCCAAAAAAATTATGCTTTCATATTAAAATGAATTGATCTATTCTAGTTTACTCTCTGTTAATGCAACTTCGCAATGGAATGAATGAACTAATTCTTTTTGTTCTATTAATGTTAACTCTTTACAAAAATACCGATTGGTACCGGTACCATACCTGGTAGCGAATGGTACCGGAACCGAGGTACAAGGTTCAAGTACCGGTCCAAATTTTTGGAACCGAGGCGGGGGAAGTACAGGTACTCGGCCTCGGCAAGAACCGAGCCGAACCGTACCGTGTGGACCCTTAGTTGTGGCTGGTTTTTGAATTGAGTAATCTCTGCCAATGGAGTAAATGGTTATGGTTGGTTTGTACTATGAACTGGTACTCATATGGAGCTGTGATGCATGAGAAGATCTTGTTGTTGTATGAGAAGAGAAGAAGACATTGCAACTGTTGGTTTGAACTGAAGCGAGAATGGAGATATGTTGGTGGTCTGTGAACTGAGATGGCTATGCTGAGTTTCTGGGCAAAGCTGCAAAGCGGTCGAGCCAAGAAGATGGCTTTACTGTGTTGGTGGTAGTGTTGAAGTGGAGGTTTGTGACGCTACAGGAGTTGGGCGCTGGCAGATGCAGTGCAGGAAGCAGGGCCATCATGGCTGGATTTTCCTAAGTGAAGTGCAATAATGGTGTAGCACAATGTATGGCTTGTGCAAGATTGTAATGGCCTTGGTCTTGGCCAAGGCCCACTCAGCTCTGATTCAATGCCTGATATTCTGACCGACGATATTTTTCGGTCACCTGATATGGTTTTCGGTGCCGAATTCCTGCCAAATTCCGGCGATGCACCTAGTTTTCCAACGAGTTATTTTTTGGGACATATTTTCTTCATGGGTTTCTCACACATATGGGCTTGGTGGATTTTCACCTAATGGACTTTGAAGACTAAACCTATTTTTGGAGCAAAGGTTTATAAAAAGAAAGACTTCTACTTTTTTGGGGATATCACGTATTCTACTTGGAGCTTTGGAGGATAGCAGCAACTAGGGTTTGCTTTCGTATTTAATTTTTAATATTCTTTATTTGATTATTGATGATGATGAACTCTATTAATATGTGTAGCTAAATCTTATATTATTGGTTAAGGATGTAATCCTATTTCTAAAACTTGTGCTTGAGTTATGTATTAGTTTTCTCTCTTGATTATCGTTCATATCTCTACTGTTTTTAATATCACATGATTGATGTATTGTGATAGGACTTTGATGTTTGGTTAGTTAAGTGGCCAATTAATTGAACTTGCATCTTGTCCATAGCTATTTTAGGGTTTTCATCGAGCGATTACCCTAAATACAAGTAGCATGATATGATTATAGTTTGTAGTGATACACTCTTATAATCATATGTAGAGTTTGACCATTGTCCGAATTGTCATGCGCAATGTATGACAATTGCATTGATTAGCCTATTTCCCAAAATTAATGCTCCTAGGAATTGAACTTAATTAGCGCAAGGCGTTAGGTTATTCTTTAGGTAGAATTCGCATACGCAGCTCTAATGTGTGTGTTGGTGAACTTAGGAAATTTTCAGATTATCTTGCTCTCTTGATATTCTAGGCTTTTGATAATAAAAGAGATTAAATTGTAATTCTAATCACATATGCAAGCACATGTTTAAGATTTAAGATGAATTCCTTGACCAATATCTTTCTCTCATTGATTACTTCTAACTATTTACTTTGCGTTTATTTTACTTCTATTTTACAAAAATCATAAATCCCCCCTTTTGGTTACTAAGAAACTAGAATTTGATAACAACAATTGCCTAATACTATTTTATACTTCATTTATATTTTGCGTTGAATTATTTTTGACGATAATATATCACTTATATCAATATTTGACAATATAGGCTTAACTTTTTTGTTTTTCCAAAAGTCTATTCATTCTTTTATCAATATTTGCATACCAATTCACGAATGACTTTACTTTTTACAAAATATGGGACAATTAAGTTCACGGGCATAAACACACATATCCCATAAAAATATTGCAATATATAAAATTAACAGATTAATACTGCAACCATCATCTTCCAAACAAGTTTAGAATTTAACATAAAAAATCTAAAAACGAGAAGATGAAAAATAATGGATATAGCTATGTGTAATCACAATAATTGCTATTCCAAAACACTAGTTATTCTTCTAAACCAAAGAGAATAAATAGAAGATTTACTAGGCTATAAGACCTTTGAAGAATTCTTTATCATCCCAGAACTCCTTGTCATTAACAGCCATTGGAACATAAGGTTCATTAAGGTAGGAGTTTATATCAATAAACCTTCTTGGTTGCTGTTGTCGAACCAGGGCCTTTTGAATCTCATGAGTCTTATACACAAAATCCTTTATTTGCCGAATCTCCTTTCGCAACTCCTTTAACATTTCAAGAACATCAGAAAACTTCTGAGAATTTGAAGGAACAACTCTTGGCTTCCTCCTATTCCTCCTTTTTATTTTCAAGGTTGGAGGCAATGGAGATTTTTCTTTTTCCTTCATTATTGATGGCTTAACAATCATATTACCTTCTTTTTCATCAGAAGACACCATTCTTGGAGTTTCCATGAACGTATGGGTTTGTGAGAGGAAATCACAATTAACTCAACAAGTAGTCTTGAGATAAAAAGAGGTTTTTAGATAAGGAAAAGGAATGTAGGGTTTGAAACCTAAAACAGGTTCGTAAACGATCAACTCTTATCCCTATAAAGAGTAGAATTGTCGATAGTACACTTTCTTTTGTTTGATAGACAAAACAAACCTAAGAAAAGAAGGATGAAATAAAACTTTTCTTAAAGCCTGAGAGGTACAAAATCATTGTCTCTTTTGATCAGGCACATGAGACAAGATTTAACAACAACACAATCAAGTTACGTTGTGGTGAACAACAATTTGTCCACCAATTTCCTATTGTGAGGAATGCACAGACCTCTGTCTATCAAAACTATTTGACCATAATTTCTTCTCTAATGGTCTTAGTTTATCCTTAGAAACTAACTTCTTAGATGAAGATAAAATCTTACATACCTCAGCGGTCTTCTGAGCAAGTTTAAGATTTCTTGCTAGATGATTTGCTCTTCGTTGAAGTTTGTTGACATGCCTTTGTTGGTGAATGAACTTGTAGCACCTTGAGAGTTCATGACCTTTTAATGAACAATATGAGCATGTCAGACTTGGATAAAAATCAGGCATGTGGAATATGCAAGCAGCTAAGCACATATTGGGACCTGAGACATTATAGGCAGTGTTTCCAAAGATTGGGTCAACTCTCTCTTCCAGAATTGTTGGATTTTCTTCTGAAAGAATATCAAGATTGATACGTGTATTGCTACAATCATCAAAATCAATTTCACCAAGAAGTGCAACACTAGATTTCTCGTCTTCATTAGAGTCATAATTGTCAGACATTTCATCAAGAGTTGCAGCAAGACCTTTGTTCCCAGTGCATTTTCTCCGATTTGGACATTCATTAGAAAAATGACCAAAACCTTTACACTTAAAGCACTGAGGCATATCCTCATCATCAGTTTCATCAATATCCCTATTTTTAGGAGGAACACGATTATGAGGTTTGACTGATGCCTTAGGCTTATCTCTGGAGAACCGTTTACTTCTCTTCAACAAGATCCCTAAACTGTCTTGTGATCATCGAGACTGATTTGTCAAGATCTTCATCTGATGAATCTGTCTCAGAGTGATCATCTTCAGAGATATACACTTTTTTACTTTTATCAAGTAATTTAGTGTCCTTTAGTTCTTTGAACGCAACATCCTTAGATTTGGATGAATGTTCATGATCAAAGATCTTAACCTTTCCAACCATCGTATTTCTGGAAAGAGTATCAAGGTTATTTCCCTCAACGATGACATGCTTCTTAGAATCGTATCTAGATGGCAGCGATCTGAGAATTTTCATCACAATGTCCTTTTCAGGAATAGTCTTACCCAATGCAAAAGATGCATTAACAATTTCAGACACTTGTGATTAAACTCATCAAATGTTTATTCATCTTCCATACGAAGGTTTTCCCAATCGGAATTAAGGTTTTGGAGCCTATCTTCCTTTTCACTGGTATTACCTTCAAATATGGTTGCTAAGATATACCAAGCTTCTTGTGACTTAGTGCAATTAGACACATGGTGCTGAAGATTTGGGGCAATAGCATGTATGATGGCTGATATAGTTTTGATTGTGGTAAGAAAAGTTCGTTGCTCGGACTCTTTTTAAAGATTTGGTTTTTTGATTATTAAAACAAAATACTAAGACAAACTAATTAAAATTGATTTTGTTTACCAAGGAGAGATGATTTTAGGGTTTTGGATTCCACTACTTCTAATGTTTGTAAACTCAAAAATTAAAACTTTGACATAATACTCCTAATTTACTCAAAACAATTCGAACTCAATCTCATACTTTGGAACATATAACGTTATAAGATATCTTTTTTTACGACTCTTGTCACTATTCTAAGGCCTAACTTTCCTTCGCTTATAAAAGATCGGCAGCTCAAACTACCCAAAACAGTTTTTACGAAGCATATAAAGAAGGGAAAAATTTTAATAAATTAAAAACACGAATATGGAGTAAATATGCCAAACAAATTAATTACTAAATATTACCCATCAAAAATAGTTTCCTCCAAAACCCTAGAGAATAGATTTAGCTACTCATAGAACCAGAATTGAAGAAGAATTGATTAATCATTGTATTAAAAATAATGAAATTCTGCTTGCAACGATTTTTAGTCGCTAAATGTATTCAGCAATGGAAACTGCTCAGCTTCTTCTGTTACTGAAGGTCTTTCTCTACCAAATAGGGAACGATATATTCCTTCTGTTGTTGAATAACGATATTGTTCTGCGACTGTTTATGGCAGTTCAATGTTCTTCGTGTTCTCGAGTATGCAACAACATCATAGATTACTGTGATTTTTTATTTATCGAATTCTAGCTAGCTATTCTATCCCAGACTCTCCGTATGCTGACTCTGACTTAAATCCAAGGCTATATAGATGTAGGACCAGAATATCGCTACAATACTTCTCTGCGAGATTAACAACACTTCCCAGCGAGCATCACCGTAAGATCTTCAACTACACTTTGCGAGTGTCACAAAAGCAGTCAAAAGAGCGACGTAATAAATGACGAGTGAATAAAAATTGAGAGAAGCATGCTTGTCCTGCGATGGTTACAAAACTTGCGAGATTTAACATTGTAATTATCGCGGTACAATCGCAGAATCAACCCGAAATAAGAGGAAAACTTAGCTGTCATCCACTATGTAACTACCCTATAAATATAGACCCAATGTGTCCAGAAAATGATGATGTATTTTTGAGAGTTAAGAAAGTCTTGAGGAGAGAGAAACTTCAAGAGAATAGTTGTAATCTTGAATTCTTCCATTTCTGTAAACATTTCTGAGAACAAAATAATAACGTGTCGTTTTTAATCTTCAATTATGAGTTGATTATAGCAAGATCTTAACAAGGGTGTAGTGTGGGAAATCCTGCAACTACATTTTGGCGCTAGAAACACTACCTGCTGTTTGATAGATTGAAGAAGTTCAAAGAAATTAGCTACCGGGAGAGTTAGAATTCGTGGGATCTAAAAGTTTTGAGAGGAAAAGTGGAAATTTCAATGGAGAAATTTTGTATTCAAGCAAACACCAACAACACAATGAGAGAAAGTTAAAGAAAAAGACGAAGATGCAAAGCTACGTCAAAAGGATGAATTTCTACATCAACAGAGTCTACATCAACTATGAGTTTAAAAAGGACAAATCCCTTACTATTCTATCTTGTTTTATGCTTGATTGTTTATATCCGGAATTTTGGGAAAAATTAATTTGATTATTAAGTTTTGCTCTTCACGAAACAAACGTCAGAAATAAGCTTTGTTTTTCATAGAAATTTGATTCTCAATTGTAATCTTACATCAAAACGAGTTCTATTCAAAGATTTGCATCATCCAAATTTAATTTTCCAAACCTATATGATCGTTTAAAAAAAAAAAAAATAATAATAATTACAGAAAACGTATGAAATTTTTTTGCCCATGCGAATTTCAAATTTTTAGATTGTGCGAATTTCTCGAATTTCAGAGAATCAAAAAATTTCGTTCTTTTTAGGTTATGTGATTTTAAAAATAAAATTGATGATTATCCTTGTTTTCAATTTTATGAAGTTGATATAAAACTTGCATTACTCATGGTGATTGCTCGCAGGGAATGAACTCTCGCAAGAAAGAAAGATAAAATTGCATGACTAGAAAATAAAATAGAAAGGGACAAGGAGAAAGCTTATACAAAGGACAACTAAAAAGAATAAGTCATGTGAATCTCTCCACTCTTTCACAAGTTGAAGACATTACAGTTGGTCAAACAAGAAGCGTACTAGTTTAAGGTCGCGGGATCGATTCTTCCTAACTGCGATATTTTCACATATTTTTGATGAAATACTAAGGACAAGTAAAAGAACAAGTGATAAGTGTTATGCGAAGATATCGCAAAGAAATATTAGAACAGCTGGTTCAAGGTTCAAAGAACAAACAAGAGGTCACGGGTTCGAATTCGCAGAGATTCATATTTTTCATTTTCTTCTCATTTTTATTGGCGAGTAAAAGAATAAGGAAAAACGTTCTGCGATAATCTCGCAAAGTGGTTCTTGAACAGATGGTCCAGAGATTAGTATGGGAGATTGTAGTCACAGGTTCGAATTTGCCTGCAAGCATAATTTTTTTCTTTTTACAGAGGGTGAAAAAATAGATAATCTCTCAGCATTGTTTCATTATTTCGCAAGCAAGAGGCAGCACAGTTGGTGATCTGCGAATATTAATGAGTTCATGGTCGCGAGTTCAAGTCCCAACACATGCATATTTTTTCGCGAAATCCTTGATAATTTCGCAGGTATATTTCACACAAAAGAGAGTTCATGATAATTTCGCAGAGAAATCTCGCAAGCAAGAGAACTAGCACAGTTGGTTGAGAGGCTTGAATGAAATCAGCAGATCGCAGGATCAATCCTTGATTCTCGCAAGTTTATTTTTGTTATGTGAAATTCGCAAGTCAACCTTTGATTATTTCGCAAATAAATTTCGCAAGAAAGAGAACAAGCACAGTTGGTTGGGAGGCATGAATGCACGCAGCAGATCGCGGGATCAATTCTTGCTTCTCGCAAGTTTATTTTTAATATGCGAAATTTCTACATAATTGTCTCTCGAACAGTTAAACTTTGATTACATCGCAAGATCTTTGATTAAATCGCAAGAGAGGGCTAGCACAGTTGGTTTGTTGCGAGAAAATGCAAGAGGCGGGTCAAGGGTTCAAGTCTCATCTCTCACTCTTCTTTTTGCTGCGAGACGTTCAAACAACTCACATAAGAGCTAAGTACCCTTTCCTAGAACATTTTACTTACCGCAAGTAAAGATTTTTTATTTAAATTAAAAAAAATAACACAATCGCAAGATTTCAAATATTTTAAAAGATTACAAAAGGTGAAATCATCGCAAAAAATTTATAGATCTCAAACAATTTCAAAAAGCGAAATTATCGCAAAAAATTCTAAGATTTCAAAACATTTCAAAGATTTTTGATTTATTTTACAAAAAGCGATAGAATCGCAAGACTTCAAAGATTTCAAAATTTCAACAAACCGAGAAAATTCGATTTATATATTTCTTTAGAATATTTCTTTTATAGAAAAAGATTTTTGATTTAACAATGCGATACAATCACAAGATTTCAAATAAGATTTCTAAGATTTCTCTAGAATATTACTTTTACAGAAAAATATTTTTGATTTAACAACGCGATACAATCGCAAGATTTCAAAGAATATTTCTAAGATTTCAAAAGATTTTAAAGAATATTTACTTCAAATATGATGTTATGAGAATTAAAGAAGAAATGAAAGAAATGAAATAAGAACTCACAGAAATTAGCAAAACAAATTTTTATCAGAGCTGCGAGTGTAATCGCGAGATTATTCAAAATTATATAAAGAATTGACAGAAATGAAAGAATGAAGAAAAGCGAAAATATCGCAAGAAACAAGAATACAATTTCGCAGAGACTAATAGAATGGGACGAACCTTTATGGCGTACACCTTAGTTCGCGGGTACAATCTCACAAGAGGCAAATGTAAGACCTAATAGTGCGTCATATAAGGGGGTATCTGATTGCATGGATCAGGGGTAAGGTCATACCGCTGCTGGATCCTGAGTCATGGAGAGAAAGGGGTCCATATCTTTGAGATACCTATCCAGGAGAGGTACCTTGGATTTCCAACTTCATAAGGTTATAATCTGGTTGGACGACCGAGGGTCTCTTCTAAGGAGTGCAAAGTATGACCAAGGCGCCGAGTTACACGGTTGAGTCAAGGGTGCTCGGGGCGTACGAAACTACCCTGGCCATCCTTTAAAAGTCTTGGCTATGATGCACTCGGCCCGAAGAAAACCCCACTTAGGGTGCAGTCTTGTAACTATAAGCCATATAGGCATAAAGGACAAGAGGCTGCGAAAAACAACTAGTTGTTGGCAAATATGGATGGGAGGAGCTAGTCTTGTATGGCCGATGTGCCCTCCTTGAAGGGGCAACCAGGGGGAAGATAAGGGCAGCACCCTCCATTAGGGAGCTGATAAGTGTCTAAAGACGGCAATGTCATGGGGCTTTATGATCGCAAGAACATTTAGGCCTATCATATTGTCGCGTGACAAAAATTATACAGAGTCAACGAGCCAAAAGAGAAAAGTTAAGATGAGATCAATGGGTTTTTACATGAAAGTATAAAGGCATCCTGCGATTTCATCGCAAGACGACAATGTCATAAGCTATAATTCTTGCAAGAGAATTTAAACTTATCATATTGTCGCAAAGACGCTGAAAAAGATAAGACAAAATCAATGGGTCAATACATGCAAACGTAAAGACGTCCTGCGATTTTGTCGCAGAAAGAAAAACTTTTTTGGAAAAATAAGACCTTTAACTAGGAAGGAAAAATAAGACCAACAGAATAATCTTAACAAATTAACTATTATATTTTAAGATGCAGGAAAGATTTGTTCATCGCAGGAGAATATATAAGAAGGCAGATTCATAACATCGTAAACTCTTTCAGAATTTTTCGGAATATCGCAGTTGTACTCATTACATCGCAGATATATTCATACTTTCACGAATAATATAGCCACACAGTTCACAGAAAGGAGACACATGAAATAATTCACCATTTCAAGAAAGATAATGAAGGGCAAGTAGGGGAATGGAGAAATAAGATTTCATTATCTTCCTTGAGGATATTCAAAGTAAATAAAATCAAAAGTTGAATTCTAAAATTTTTAAAAGTTACATTATTCGCAAGAAAGAAGAAGAAAAAGAAAGCAAAAATGAAATTCAAGTTTTGACGATTGTCTCACCGGATTCGTTATTCTTGCCAGAATTGTTAGCTTCATCAGTATTCTTCTCACCGCTTGTAGTTACTTCTTTAGGAGGACTTCTTTCTTCTTCATCATCTTCTTGAGTGGTATTTTCTTCATCATTAGTGAATTCTAATTCCTTATCCATGGGAAGAGGAATTTCATCATCATCAAATTCTAAAGGAGGAATAGATACAGTAGGGAGAGAATGGGAGAGAAGAATATCGTTCACAAGAACTTCAGCACTGAGGTGAACCTTGCGAAGGAAACCTCTGTCACGATTCCTAATCTCTATATTTTTGAAGTACTCGAGATAATCAAGTATTCTTTCTGGTTTGTCGCAAGCTTCAATGTAATTGGAAGTAAGAGTCTTGTTTTCTTTGCAAACTTTATCCAATTTATCAGTAAGATCAGCGATGGTAGAATGAAGACTTCTTTCAGATTCTGCGAGTAACAAAACTGATAAAAGATCATGCAGTCAAAGATTTTGCAAGAAATATAACACAAAATTTGACAGAAAGGTCAACAAGAGAGGCAGTCACTTGACTACCTTCTTTCTGCGAGGTTAAGTTTTGAATTAATGTAAAGAAACAGTTTTCCCATTGATTCATAGCGTCATAAAATTTATCGCCAACCACACCCTTCAGACGAGACTTCATGTTTTCTTCCCTGGTGCGTAGATACGAGTTTTCCTTTGCTAGTAAAGAATGAGACTTCTTCAATTGAGAGTATTGATCTTGAAGCTCGCTGGTCTTCAAACTAAGAGTTAACCTACCCTTGATAAGTTTATCCTTCTCAGTAGCAGATGATTCAATTACTTCCTTGAGTTCATCTTTAAGGGAACGAAGAGATTGCTCTTGATTATCACATATTCTTTGTAGATTACTCAATTGCTGCGAAGAAATCGCCATCAAGCTTGAAAATCTATGTTTCTCTTGGGATAAAGTTCTATTTTCATCTGATAAAGATTCTACCGCCAAGTTAGACTTGGTTAACGAATATGAGAGACGAGTAATCTCGTTACTTAATAAATTTTGACTTTGCGATAGTTGGTTATTCTCATTAGTAAGATTATCTATTTGATCGATCGAATATGTGTAGAGATTATCTAATCTATTATACTGGTCCATCCAAGAATCTCTTTCAAAACGAGCTTCGTCAGCAATAGATTCAAATTTAAGTCTCTCCATGAAACGAGTCCGATTTGAAACTAATATATGAATCAAGAATTTAAGAAGGAGACTTGACTACGGAGGATATGAAAGAAAAATAGAAAAACAAAGGGGTAGATGCAGGAAAATTGTACCTTTCAGCTTGTCTTTTTTTCTGCGAAGGTTCTCGCAGTTAAGAGAAGAGTTGCGAAGCATATGGTTCAGAGTATCACATTCAGAAATTTTGACTTGAAGGATTTTTCTCAGAGTTTCAATTTCATTCTATAAAGATGCTCGTGAAGCAGTATTATCAGAGCCAAAATATTTAAGTAAGGTCTCGCAAGCTTCATATTAGAGAGGGTCAGTAAAAGATTTTCTAGCATCGTCTAAAATATTAGATAAAATTTTAAAAGCAACATCAACTCCAGCTAAGATTCCATTCGATGGAGGAAGAGATGCAGAGGGTGAAGTGGTAACTAGGACAAGTTAGCGATTAGAGTCATTTGCGATGGTTGTATTATCAGAAGGAGGAGTGTTGGGAAAAACAACAGTTGAAGGCAACAGAGGGCTAGAAGGAACTTCAGTCACAGCAATTTCAGGAGCTTGATTTATCAATGAATCAAAAGAAGTAGAGGTGTTGGCAGCGATATTCTCGTAGGTAAAAGAAAGAGGATCCAGTTGCGAGTGTGTGGGAGTAAATCTTGCAGATGCTAATGTGGGGATGGAGAAATCATCCTCAAGAGCTTTAAATTGACGAGGTCTTTTGGGAGGATTAGCGATGTTCTCGACATTCTGCGAATAATAACTTAGATAAGAAACAGAGGCAACAATATTGTTATTAAGAAATATGATGTGTTTCTTACCACCTTATCATTCGCAGAACTTCTCTTTTTTCTTCTCAGTCGGTATTTTGCGGGCATTAGGGTTTTTACCTGAGGATTGGGTGTTAGGGATAGTTCCACTGAAGGGAAGACATAATACGGGAGTTATGAAGGATCAAATAGAGAATATCGAAGAATATGAGTAAAAATTGAATCAAATAAAGATTATAATCAAAAAACATACCTTGATGATTCCATTAGAACAGTAGCAGGAGAATATGAAGAAGAAGAAGAAGAAAAGTTGCAGACGGAAGATAAAATAAATAGATGAAGAAAATAGAGAAGTAGAAGAAGAAAATTAGTTTTGAAGTTTAACTCTACCTTTTATAGGCAAAATGGAATAACATGTTGAGTAAAGACGTGTCATTAAAAAGATGAATTTACAACACGTGTAGGCGGTTAAAGCTAAATTAACGGAGCAATGTCGAGAACAAAATATGGAAAGAAGAGAGGCTGCGAGCACTTTGAAGAATTGAAGATTCTAATATCCTCTCCAATTTGCGAAGAATACATGAGAAGAGGCAAGATGTAGGACCATAATATCACTACAATACTTCTCTGCGAGATTAACAACACTTCCTAGCGAGCATCACCGCAAGATCTTCAACTACACTTTGCGAGTGTCACAAAAGCAAACAAAAGAGCGACGTAATAAATGACGAGTGAAGAAAACTTGAGAGAAGCATGCTTGTCCTGCGATGGTTAAAAAACTTGCGAGATTTAACATTGTAACTATCGCGGTACAATCGCAGAATCAACCCGAAATAAGAGGAAAACTTAGCTGTCATCCACTATGTAACTACCCTATAAATATAGACCCAATGTGTCCAAAAAATGATGATGTATTTTTGAGAGTTAAGAAAGTCTTGAGGAGAGAGAAACTTCAAGAGAATAGTTGTAATCTTGAATTCTTCCATTTCTGTAAACATTTCTGAGAACAAAATAATAAAGTGTCGTTTTTAATCTTCAATTATGAGTTGATTATAGCAAGATCTTAACAAGGGTGTAGTGTGGGAAATCCTGCAACTACAATATATACCCCAGAACCCTAAATTTCTTCGAGAAAATCTCTTCTTTTCCTTCACGGAAAGCTACGGCTTTTTCTCCACCTCCCTGTTTTAGCACAACCACCAAATATAACGAGATCTTCTTCTTTTTTAGCTCCAATACACGTCATTCTTCCTTTTTAATTTGGTAACAATAAATCGAGACCGTATAACCCTTGAAACCTTCCACGTAACTTCCCGGAATAGCACAGAACCCGTGAAACTCTGTTATCGTCGTCGGGGATTATCCATCCCAAGTTAGCCGAATCAAAACAGTTTTCCAGTCCTGTTTAGCTTAATAACGTTCAGCCCAAGTCAAAACAACGATTGAATCTCCTTCTAAGTTGCTGAAAAACCGAACCCTAATTCTGTTTCTTGAAAACCCATTTTCCCGCCAAAATCCATGGGCTTTTATTCTTCTTTTGCCGATTATCTAGCCAATTCTGGTCAAAACAAAGATAATTACCAACTCTGTTTGGGCTTAAGTAAGATACCTATTCAGTTTTAGCCATTGAATCTCAGTATAACACCATCAATCCTCAAACCCTAGTTTGGTTGTTGTTTTCCCGCCAAAATTTGAATTTCAAACGAAGAAGATGACCTTCCCCTTATCCAACAGCTGGGGTGCCGATAGCAACCAGGGGTACATTTAGCAATTCCTGGGGGTGCGAATAGCACTTTGTGGGGTACAAAGATAACTTTTGGGCTGTATATAGTGAAACACTCCTCCGGGCGCCTTTATCGACTCTTCTGGGACATTTCTGGGGTGCCTTTAACACTTTTCTGGGTGCTTTTAGTAGCTTCTCGAGTAGCCATCTCTTACCTCTCATATCCACTTATTTTCTTCAATATTTATACATCACTAAGGTTGTCATTCTTTTCAGACATAACTTGCATCACTAAAGCCGACATGCCTTTCAGATAGAGATGAATAAATACAAGTATATAATGAGAGATAATTCGCCTCCAACAACAGTTGCATATGAAATGACACTTTAGCTCTTTTAAGCGACGTTTCCTCTTCTTTTGCTCCAAAGTACCTAAAACTCAAAATCAAACAAAAGATACATAATTTCCAAAAAAACATAGCAAAGAAAGCATAAACAATAGATAAATATCAAGGTGTTTTAGACACCTATCAAATTCCCCCACACTTAGACTTTGCTAGTCCTCGAGCAAATCAAATTAAAATAATTTTAAAACATACAACTCCATCTCGTTGAGGATACGATCACACTTAGCACGTATAACAATCCTTTAAACCCCTGGGTGGCCCTAGTGGCCAAGTTATAGTCTCGGGAAGGTTTACCAGAGGTGTACCTACAAAACCTTTATTCCAAACCCTAGCTATCTGTGAAGAACTCAGGAATGACACTGAAGAATCTCCTTGGTTGGCCTACTTTTATTGGTTACAAAAGGAAGTACCTGGATGAGAGTCATATTCTCATATATATATA
Source organism: Papaver bracteatum (assembly GCA_023529315.1). Taxonomy (NCBI): domain Eukaryota; kingdom Viridiplantae; phylum Streptophyta; class Magnoliopsida; order Ranunculales; family Papaveraceae; genus Papaver; species Papaver bracteatum. Next base: position 5,902,598 of record JAJJWX010004804.1, on the reverse strand, counting down.
TATATATATATATAAGTGACAGAGTTCTATTCAGATAGCCGCACTATGGACATCAATAATTGGAATCACACAAATGAATATATGAAGAAGATGAATTATAAAGATAGATAGTTTAAAACAATGTTGCCAAGATGAACCTATGATTCCTAATGGATTGAGATACTGGTCTGGACTAATATCAACACTGCTTGGCATATACAAGGGAACCAGCGGTCGATAATCCTAAATCTAGATCAACACAACTGGCATATACAAGGGAACCAGAGGTCGATTTTATTGCACAATAATAAACTTTTCATAATAACTTTTTTTTTTTGGACTGCATGATTTGATCTTTTGGATCCAAGCACATGCTTCTTGTCAGCAGATTACATGATAGTTCCCATGGATCCTGCGTTCCACGCTTGTTTAGGCGACGGATATAGGGAAAACACACACATATTGCTATCCAAGTGTCTTTTTTTTATCGACTTTATTCTGTTTGGTCTGATTGGTTTAGTCTATTTATTATTTAGTAACTCAATCACTCTATTCCATCCAGAAGTGGTAACAATTCGATATGTTGGGCCCCACCAAATCACTTAAAGAAACATATAATTTTTTAAATAAAATAAAATAAAAACAGAACGTAAGATTTCCAACTATATATATAAGGTTATACCCTGGTTGGACGACCGAGGGTCTCTCCTAAGGAGTGCAGAGTATGACCAAGGCGCCGAGGTACACGGTTGAGCCAAGGGTACCCGGGGCATACGAAACTACCCTGGTGTAGATGGTGGATTTTCAACAAGGGATAAAATCATAAAATCATGATTATACGGGCCTTTGGTCCAGCAATCGCACATGAGTATTGAGACACGGGTCTCTCATCGAATTCTCAATAGAGATTACTTTCTCTCAGAGTACATGTAGATATGCAGTCAACGCCTAGACAACAACATAATCTCATGAATACTGAATACTTTCAGTCATTTCTATATAGTATCACGGGATGGACGGCTCTACGGAGCAACATCGTCTTTAGGAACAAACAACGAGTTTAACCTGACTATATAAAGGATATGGCTTACCGGCAAGTCATGTCAGGATAATTAATGCTCCTATCGTAGTTAGTTTATTCTTCTAGGCATAGACCCATGAGGTTAATTATCCCTTCATTGATCTGATTCCATGGTAGAATCAACGACGATCCCATGGAATGGAAATAAGATTTCTCCTATTCCATGGTCGAATCAACGAAGATCCCATGGAATGGCAATATCATTGCTCCGATTCCATGGTCGAATCAACGACGATCCCATGGAATGGCAATAAGATTGCTCTGATTCCATGGTCGAATCAACGACGATCCCATGGAATGGCAATATCATTGCTCCGATTCCATGGTCGAATCAACGACGATCCCATGGAATGGAAATATCATTGCTTTGATTCCATGGTCGAATCAACGACGATCCCATGGAATGGAAATATCATTGCTCCGATTCCATGGTCGAATCAACGAAGATCCCATGGAATGGCAATAAGATTGCTCTGATTCCATGGTCGAATCAACAACGATCCCACGGAATGGCAATATCATTGCTCCGATTCCATGGTCGAATCAACGACGATCCCATGGAATGGCAATATCATTGCTCCTATTCCATCGTCGAATCAATGAAGATCCCATGGAATGGCATTGACCACCTCATCATTCTGAGTTCATAGTAGAATCTTCAGCTGATCCTATGAAGTAACAGTAATAATTTATCCACTTTTATTATTTTCATAAAAATTCTCTCGATTGATCAAATCTCCATCTTGAGGAAATTCCTCAGATTCGTGGTACTTCCACGAGTCCGTCAAAAATAATATAAAATTAGGAGAGTGTGTGGGACGTGACCATTGGACGATCGGCCATGCCTTGGTCCCAGCCGGCCCACACCTCACGGTCCCTTATTATTTTATTATTATGTTTCTCTAAAAATTACCTAATTTCATGTATTTTTATCACATGATTTTATCAAACACGATAAAGTTAGGAAAAATATCATGGGACCGGCCCCTTGAATTCTTCCTGAATTTTACTCTCGGGCTGTTTTCACCGCCCGAACGAGATTAAAACCTAAATATTCCCGCATTGGGAGATAGGAAATTCTTTTCCGTACATAATGGAGGGCGGACCATCAAAATCCGAGTCCGTATGAAAATTCTACATCGATTCTACTAAAGGGCGCTAATTAGGGTTTTAACCTAGCCGGTCCCATGTGTCCATTGTTTTATTATTATTTGGTATTTTGTTTCATGATTTCATAAAAAAAAAACTCCTTAATTTCATGGTATTTTCCCTCAAAATTCCTTTAAATCATCAAAAAATAATAATAAAATAAAATAAATTATGAAAACTTATGGGACCTGGCCTTGGCCGGCCGTCCATGCCCTAGCTGGTCCCACACGCCCTTGTTTTATTTATTTTAATATTAATTATCTTATTTTTTTCCTTGATTTCATGGTATTTTTCTCAAAAATTCCTTTAAACTATCAAAAAATACCAAAAAATTATTTAAAAATTATTAAAATTCATGGGATTGGGCCACGACCGATCGGTTACGCCTCCATGGTCCCACATGGCCGAATTTTATTATTTTAATATTTTTTCAAAGACCATGAACTCATGGAAACTCCTTCAATTCGTGAAAACTCCCTAAATTTATCAAATTTCTCAAAATTCATGAATCCTTCATAGAATCATCAAAAATATGTAAAACTAAGGAAGAGACACCACGGGACCGTGGTCATGACTGGACGACCGTTCCTTGACCAACGGTGGTCCCATGTCTCACAATTCCTTATTTTATAAATATTTTCTATCATCTCATGGTGTTTCCCTCAGTTCATCGAAACCCTAATTTTGGCATATTTTCTTGAATGGATGCTCAATTGCACGCCACAAAATATCAAAATTCTCAGGACTAAGTCGCGGACACCTTAGGGACATGAGCACATTATCTTGACCGACCAAGATTATCTCTTTGGCTCACGGAAGCTGATCCCATCGATTTTCACAGTTTTGACCTAATTTGCACAATTGCTTGTATTAGGTCCAAGACTCTTCCAAACGCTTTGGATTTTCATGAAGTGATCATCATTCGGTCACGTGACAACCCAGGGATGGCTCCATGACTCTATGGTCGGTCCATCACTCTGTCATAATTAATTAGGTTTCCACACCTAAGTCTCAGATGAGCATTTTTGAATAATGATTGAACCAGCATTTAATCATTCTTTCACCAATAAATCATGAACTCTTCATGAGCTCATCATATTTGCTCACGTGAGAACATGGACACTACATGGTTGATTCACGGTCCCATGTAGCCGCTCCTCATTTGTCCCATGGTTAAAACTTCTGACCATGAATTGATCATCAATCAGTCAAATTAGGGTTTCTGAGTTCAAGGACCATGTTTCTAAACTTTAACCTTAATAATTCTACTACGGCCTCATGGTCATGAATTAATATTAATAATTCTACGATGACCTCATGGTCATGAATTTTATTAATTATGCTAGGTTCAACGACCAGCACTTTAATTAATATTCTTGGCACACTGCCAATCATTCATGAGCAACACATGCTCAGACAGTCAAATATTCAACAAGTCATCACGAGAGCAACACTTGCTTAGATGATCAATATTTGCTCGTGTTAAGGAATATTGGTCCAACAATCCACCAATATTCAACAATCCATCGAATGGGCAATACTTTCCCACTTCATCGTATGAATTATACCTCTGTCTCGTGACACGTTCAGTTCGTGGGTTTCAGAACCTCTTGTTCGACTCAGCAACTACGTGGACTCATTGTCCCATCAAACCATGAAGTCATCAATTGACTAACAAACCACGAGATGATCAATCATGTCACTTGGGGGATATCAACTAGGGTTTTGGTCTGGCGGTCTACGGCACGTGTGTTCAAACACACGATGGAATGTGAGCAAGTCATGCAATTAGTTGAAGGAATTCATGAAGTAGTGGGTGGAAAGTCGACCAAGTCTTTACATGTTGGATAACTGGTTTCGAACACGATTTCCACTTCTCCACTCCTTGATTCCATCAACTGTCACACTTCATGGGATCATGGTGTCTACAATTCCAGTAATATAAATAAGTCCCTGAAGAGAGGATCGGAAAAACATAACGAATACACAGAATACTCAGAGTAAGAATCTCACGTCTCTTCGACAACACGAGATCATCAAACTCATCAATTGAGCAATTTCTTCACAATCGTTCAACTTCAATCATTTAGAACTTATCATATTCAGAATTCACACACCCACAATCCTTGAATCACCATTGATTCCATACATTTCTCATCTTCCCTCCTACAGATCAACCCATCCTCTCTTGTGTTACTCTGGAACGGTCGTTGTCTCAATTTAGGCCGGAGTACTACATATTGATCTCTCAAATATAAGCACCCCCTTTGCAGCGGTGCATCTGTGTGAGGATTAGCATTTTTCCTGGTTCGAGGAACCTCCTCCGTCCGGTCGTCTCCTCAATCCCTTAAAAACCAGCAGAACGTTTTCCCCATCCACAGATTGGAGACCACAGTGGGAGATCATTCTCTCGGTTGCAATCTCTCTTTCTCACAAAATAGTTGGTCTTAGGTCAGGATCGGTCACAAATCCTAACGCAAATATCGCTAGCACTAGCAACAATGAAGACATCCCGGAAACTATTCCAGCCACTAACATTGATGGTGGTGACATCACTCCTCCTCACGCCAATGCGGAAAGTCATCCTTTGTTTGGCCGACATCCCGAAGAAGTCAGAGGAAATCCACCACCTACCATGGATGATCTCATTAAGACACAAGAGACTCTTGCGAAGAATCAGACGGACATGGCTGCAGCACAACAGAAATTATTGGACTATCTAAAGACTCTCACGGACAAAATGTCAGAGAAGACTCAAGGAAAAAGGAGAGAAAAGGAAAAGTCCTCAGACGCTGATCCTGAGGTGATTCCAATTCATACAGTGGATGATGATGAAACTGTTAAAGCTGCAGGTGATTCATCAACAAATAAGTCATCAAACTTCATCACTCGTGAAGACCTGGAGCATCTTCTGGAGAACCGTGGAAAGGGCAAAACATCACATGTCCATCGTCACCAACCTCCTTATCCCTTGGATACACAAAGGATCCCTCTTCCCAAAGGTTACAGTTCTCCAACTTTTACTCTATATGATGGAACTGGTAACGCTCGAGAACATGTTTCCCGTTTCCTCGAAGCCTTGGGAGAACATGAACACAATCATGTTGTTCGTCTTAAAGAATTCTCAAAGTATTTGAATGGAAGAGCATACACCTGGTACAACAACATCGCACCAGGGACCATCAACAATTGGGGAGAAATAGTCAATGCATTCTACAGGAAATACTTCTTCGTGTCAGAACAAGTCACTCTCTCTGATCTTGGGAGAATGTCTCAGAATACAGGTGAGAACCCCAACGATTACGTGAAGAGGTTCAGAGTCCAAGCCTTGGACTGCCATGATCCAAACGTCACGAAACAACAATTGGTGGACTTATGCATCAACGACATGCTCCCGGTCTATAGATCTTTACTGGAGAACCTTCGATTCCAAACTTTCTCAGAGCTCCACGAAGCCGCAAAGAGATCAGTAACTACTACACCCGCTCTTCTGGAAAGACCAAAGTCTACAAGAACTGAGAAGTCAAAAGACCCTTGGGGAAACAGGCGTTTGAATTAACAAACAGTATACCCTGCAATCTTCGACGAACGCTGTCACAGAAGGAATCAAGCGGAAAGCTGAACCACAACATAAGCAGACAGCCTCCACTCCCTCGAAGGCACACAAAAAAGATAACTCGAAGACCTCTCCTCAACAAACAGATGAGCCAGAGGCACTTGATTTTCCTTGTTCCATGGAAGAAGTCAACGAGCTATTCGATGTCTGGATTCAAGATGGTGCAATCAAGTTGCCTTTTAACAAAAAGAAACCAACCGAAGAAGCCATGGGAAACCCTAGGTATCGTCGCTTCCATAGATATGTCAGTCATCCCACAAGTGATTGCAAAGTCCTGAAACACATATTCATAGAAAAGGTCGAATCAGTGGAACTCAACTTGGGGACTGAGGGAGTACATAAAAACCCTCTTCCAGTCCGAGCTTTCACCATCGGTGGACCCCCCCATCAAAGAAGCAGTTCAATCCCTGATTGAACATACCTGCGAGCTGTTGTATCTTTCGAAAGCTCCAAAGAAATATATGTTTGATGCATTGAACCACATCGTATCCGACAAACGACTACTAATCCAAGAGGCCACCATCGAGCCATCAGCAACAGACAAGGAAATGTACGACTGGGGACTGCTCACCACAGTGCACATAAAAGGGAACGAGTTCAGAAGAGCATTCGTTGATATCGGTACTGCTGTCAACATCATCCCTCTCAAGACTCTCAAAGCTACTGGCATAACTCGACAAGAAGCTACCCACGCTCCAACGACAATCAGAGACCACGAAGGGATCTCCCGAGATGCCTACGGCTACATCATCCTGAAAGTCGAAGAAAATTCGGTCTTCACCGAAACCAAATTCTTCATAATACGAGAGGATCCAAGGTATGATATGATTCTTGGACGCATGTGGATTCATGATGGAAAGGCAATGATGATGACTCCTGCAACGACACGTCCCCGTGAAGAAACTTCTGACCCGGAGGAAGAGGCGGAAGACATCTTGCCATTTGAATACCTGGAGGAGGTCAAAGCCTTAACAAAACTTGCACAAGAACCTGAGGAACATCCAAATGCATTCGTTAAGAGGTTCCACGACCAGGAAAGTTTCATCCCCTCTCTCGTGCCTTTACCACCAGTTTTCAAGTATGTCTCTTTAGTTCAAGGACTTCATTCCACGAACAACTTAGCAATTACAAAATTCTATGAGTGGATGATTTCGCCACAACAATATTTCACTCAGTGGTTGAGTCCAGAACTTCTCCAAGTCAATCATCTGATCAAGAGATTCATTATGGAGGATATGGCTAAGCATTACGAGAAGATCCCTCTCCCACACGAGTGTCCATATGTACCACGACTATGGAATCACGTCCCGCAAAGGATTCCGAGTCAACAGAAGATATTCAAAGCATGGGCGACCAAACCCAATAAATTTCATGAAGGAGACCTAGTTCTCAAAGCTGTTCAACGCAATCTTCATTCAGCAAGGAGCTCCAAATGGGAAGGACCATTCATGGTCGCTAAATCCATAACCGGAGGATACTATAAGCTGGTCAACACAGATGGAGGAACCCTACCAGTAATTCAGGAGAAATGGCTTAAGGCGTTTGTTTGAAAAGATGGGCATTTTGAGGTATCAGGCGTTTGAGCATCCATGACGTCTAGACTTGGCATTTAGAATTTTCATTGTATTTAAATTCCTCTAAAACGTTTGCAATACTTGCAATCAGTATTTGAATTCTACAATTTATCAAAATTCAACTCGTGTTTCTTAAAAGAAAATCTCTATCAAATCCCAAAATCCTCAAAAAAGACATCTACCAATCCAAAACCAAAATATCAAAACCCATGTAAAACCTCGCATCTCTCGGAAGTTTAGAAGTTCAAGAGATCATAAAAAATAAATCAGAAAAAATCAGCAAAGAAAGATTTTTCCGCCTCTGCATCCTTCAAAGCCTGCAAATCTTCCATTTCCTTTTTTAGCTCTTCAGTCAACCTTGCAATTTTCTTTTCCTTCTCTGTCACAGCAACATTTGGGAAGGGTATGTTATTCTCACACGAGTCCTTAATTGCATCCATTTGCTTACGAAGCCACTTCAAGTTGAAACCAAGCCTCTCAGAGTTACCCAAGTTGACCTCCCAATCAAATAGTACATCTTGAGTAATGGCACGTCTAGGCATACTATATATATCATTCACAACACGCAAGAGTGCACTTACTTGCATGGTCAATGCATAAGCGCGCCCAGGGATCCTCTCAATGATGATATGACCAAACTTCCGCCATATGGTTTCATACAATTCTGCATATCCAATGGGAACACCGAATCCGCCAACTAATTTGTGACCTGGGAGTGAAGCATCGAACGGAGGATCAAAAGAAATTCCTGCAGTAGGATATTCATGCACCACTATACTGTTTTCAGGAATGACTTCTACCAAGGAAACAACTCTTTCAGTATTCTCTACATGGATCCTGGGTTCTTCTATTTCTGAAGCAGCAATAATTTGGGATTCCATGACTTCATCAACAACTTTCTCTTGACTTCGAGGCTCAGGAATGGTCATCTCCTCATCAACGATCGCAGGTCCGCTCGAGTTTTCCTCGTTGATTTTTATATCCTCAACTTCGGTATTTAGCACCTAATACGAAGATTACATGGTGTTAGAGTCATGAAAGCTTGAAACCAAAAAAGGGAACATGAAATACAACATACAATCAATCCTAAATTGTCAAGATTCATCATTTTATGTTCAAGACATCGGAAAATAGCATAGAAGTCATGAAAACACGTTTTACGGTAACTACGTCTGAAGAAACTGTGCACTGATCTGTACTAAAAGATGAACTGGGAGAAATTTACAATGAATCTGAGGATTGGTCATATACCGTTCTCTTTGCATAGATTTCCTCTATAACATGATAAAATTTCATGACGATCCGATGAACAAGCAAGAAGATGTGGCCAAAACATCAACTAATGCGCAATCTGAAAAAGTTCTGGAAGTCTCCTGGAAGTTTACTATTTCGCCTTTTTCAGGCTCTAAACGCGCTCAGAACTTAAAAAGCTTCTTTATTAAAGCTTTGAAATTTTCTGGGCTTGAATTTGCACATGCAGATCATTGAAATCCGGTTCCAGATGAAGATTCTATGGCGTTTCTAACAAAATCTGGGTTCTGAATTTTCTGACGACGGAGTTCGACTGAGTTTTTCACATATTCACATGGGTTCTCATTCATTTATTCACAAGTCAGCAATTTTATACTTCTATGAAGAATATACGGGATATATACTTACTTGAGAAGTCTCCGAAGCGTCCAAGGGGTTGGAATTGTCCACATCAACGATGAGAGGAACATCACTTCCATCCAATGCCGAATCTTGGGAATTGCCTCCATTCCCAGAGGACGGTTGAGTTCCAGAGTTCTTCGTCCCCATGAAGATATCCTCCTGTATACCACCTTCAAAATCAGTATTTTCATCTATGAAGCACCACATTTGAACATGAGAAGAGATACTTACAGTTCTTCATCACTCAAATCGGCAATCGCCCGTTCAGTAGCAGAAAATTGAAGACCTCCAAGACTTGATGGAGTAAAATTATACAACGAAATTAACAACATTGGATTCATGATTCTAATGTTAATAGCAACAAAAGTCACGGTGAGAAATATTGGGAGCTCACCAAAGAACGAACCGGGGACTTCATGGTATTAGGTAACATCCTATAACTTTTGTTCCTTCCTTCTCCGCCGTGAACAACTTATTCAATATCCGAGAAATCTACACTGATTCGAGGTCGTACATTACGGACGTCTTGTGGTGGAATTCAGTAATATAATCAAGATACAATTCTCATAATTTCATGAATATTATATATAGAAACATACCTGAGAGCATCCGGGAGACAATTTTCGTTTATTACCAGAAAGATACTTCAATCTCGGACGACTGGAAATAATCTCAGCTGAAGGAAGATCCTTCAATGGAGGTCTGGCAAATCTTACAAATCCACGTAAACGCCCAAGTTGTTGGCCCCAGAATTTTACATAACCTGGGGTTACATAGGCGAATCTATCAGAGCTAGGAAACCAGTAATTAATCCCATCCACGTGATTATGATCCAGGTGAGCCCTAAGCCACTCAACCGATGGTTTCCTTCTCCGTATGGTTGGAATACACTGATACATACCCATTTTTCGAGCCTCCCTATCAATATTATACTCCTCCACCGAAATCTCTCCAAATGTGGCTGATAGCAAATGTCCAGGGGTGCAACTCAACATGAAAGATCTCTCGCCATCACTCAGATCCGTGCCAGATATCAAACTCATACTTTCTCCTGTATTGAAAGTGATCAGCTGAGAAATATGATCGGGGACTGACACCCACGGGCGGAAATTGAACTCAGATTCTTCATCTAACACATCAATGAAGCGTGTTTTAGAACGAGGCTGCTTTGTGGACCAACGCATGATCCTAGCATTATCTTTCTCGGGAAAAGTATGACGCGCATCAGTACTTGGTCCTTGCAGAACATTACGTGGAATAGGTGCATAGTTCTTGAAGTGTTCCCATATCCAAGCTTGAAGAAACATCGTGTTGGCATAACACTCAATCTTCATAAAGCCGTTCGACACGCTGGAGTCTATGATCAAAGAGTCTAAGTTGTAATACAAAGAGCCTAAGAACAAACTACCTATCGGAAGTTTCTCACCTTGAGTCATCTTAATAGAGAAGGGAATGACAAAAGGCTTCAACAAGTTTGCACTGTCTTCAAAAACGTCCCTAGACAACCATAAACATAAGAAAGCAACAATGGGTAACATACCATTGATGGGTTTATCAGAAACCTCGTCTTTGGGCCACCAGTGTGTTAACCAGAAAGCATAACATCCTTTACTGCCAGCCTTGTTCGCTTTCTCCATCGCAATCGTCAATACATGAGAAACATCGGTCTCCTCGTCTAAAAGATCCCCAGGGAGATTGCCTGTGATTGGAAGATGCATCAGAGCTGCCACGTCTTCCAAGGTGATGGTGAATTCTCCCCATCTACATATGAAAGTATACGTGGGAATGCACCAACGAGCCAATAGATCCACAATGCCGCTTGCGTCATGAAAAATGAACAACTCTCCGGAAGCTTGGACAACTCTCGTCACCTGCGCCTGGTCAAGCATAGATCTCACATGAGGAAAACCCAACATATGCCTCGCCCAGCCAGCAAATTTCTCCAAAGGTCGTCGAGAAAGCTAAAACTCTATGATCGACGGGGCGAATATCCCTCATTCAAGGAAAAATCGAATCACTGTCTTGGGATTTACCAATTTCTTTTGAGTAACAGTTATGGGATTTATCAAAAGACGATACGCTGGAGACCTCAATTGAACAGCTCCTGGAGTGTCTTCTTTGAAGAATGCATCATCTATGTTTGGGATATTCTTAATCCCAGGGGTTTCGTCTTCATCTACCCCAACAAAAGTTTCATCCGTACATGTCTCATCTCTAGAGATATCATCATCAACGCACATCTCTTCTCTCGAGGCGTCGTCAGCTTGATAATTGGCCATCTTTGCTGAGTAGCTGAAAAGGTTCACGCAACATTCTACTTCAGTATACTGTCCAAACATGAATCGAGGAAATAAAGCAAGAATGGTAACTCTTAACTCTTTCCTTTCACTTCCACTAACAATAGTGATAGTAATGCTAGAGTTAACACCAAAATCGTTCGTCTCTTCGAAAACTGCAAAAAAAAAAAAATGAACGAAACTTTATTAACCTCCGAAACTGATTTTTCATAAAATCACGGACGCAATCTTCATAATGTGAATATTCACACAACTAACATATGAAGTCAACAACAATAAAATATATCATCATAAATATATTATTTATCTTCGAAGGTTTCTCAAAACCCACGTCTTGATTTTTCGGAAAAAAATAATAATTAATGCAACTTGCATTCATGAACTCCCAAGGATTTTCATCTAATGGAAACAAATTCATGCAAATAAAATATATCATCATATTTTGCGTAATATGTGCCATGGCTGCACGTATTTATTTAAAAAAAAAAACTATTTTTCCTTCGTATCGTCGTTAGTTGTCTTTAAAACGAAGGTTTATTTCAAAATATTGTGAACACTCACAATCCATGCACATGATAAAGTTTTGTATTTACATGAAAGCTCATAAACAATTTTTTTATCACTGGACGCAAGTCCATCATACATATTTTCCTTCGTGTCGTTGTTATCATTAGTATAAAATAGGGTTTGGATAAGTTTGCCTTTGTTAGTGGTGGTCATGATTTGTCTGGACAAACATAAATCAAGGGTTGTGGTTCCTCAGACCACCCCCTACATCTCGCACGTGTGGCCTTCATTACAATATTATGAACGAAAAATGAGCACTCAAGACAAGATATGGAACTTCAAAAATTATAACGTGGAGGTTAGAACTCATGACCTATTGTGTCATAAGAGTGGCCTCTAACCAGTGCTCCACCTTGGTTGGAATTGATAGAAAAGATAAATCAAAAGTGGTGCTTTGTTCAACTTTAATACCATAATTGCTTTATTAATTAGTGTTCCACTAATTGCACATAATAAATAATATATTCATTATAAAGTGTTTCATTAATTAGTGTTTCACTAATTGCTCATAATAAATGACTAATTATTTTTTTAATTATAAATATTTTCTTAATTAATTATAATATTTATTTCTATTAATAAGTAATTTTGATAAATAATATCAATAGACATTTTTTGCGACAATGAGTAGTAGAAGAGATGGAGGACGAAAGATTAGTGGTGGTTAAGGGCGGAGCGAAGCACAATTATATTTATTTTTGTTCTTTTATCGTAAAATTGGATACAAAGTCCATTTTTCACATGTATCCAACTTGCCAAGAATTTTTTCTCCCTCTCTCCTCAAAATCATGGCTCCGCCCCTGGTTTGTGGTGGAAGAAGTAGTGACGGTGAATGCCGGTGAGTAGTGATGGACAATATTAATTTTATGTTTTCGTTACAACATCGATAACATCGTAGTGTGGAAGATGTGGTTGGTTGTTTATAACACTTTTGATAAATGAAGGTACCATATATTTCAGGGATGATATCATACAAGACAATATTTTCATGATCGTAGTTGGATCACCCAAATGGTACTCCTGTTATCTTTGGTACTATTTCGTATAAATCATGATTTTTTAATGTTAAAATAAAATTGATTGCAATACAAAAAAGAATATATACACGGAAAAATAATAATGAAACTAATCAATTGACGAAATTTTGCTCAATCTAAACCTCATACATGCCATTTGTGATTGAAAATTAGAATTGCGTCCAACAACCTACATGGGATGGGCGGCAGTGATGGTGGCAGTGGTGGAGTCAAAAATTTACATTGAGGAGGCCTATTTGTTTTTAAAAGAAACATGTAAACTTTGGTGGACTAAACCATAAATATATATGGACAAAGTACTATTTATAAAATAAACTAAAAAATTTATGTAGTTATTAAAAATTTAAAAGGTTAGAGCAAGGTTAGTTAACCCTTGGATCCTCCACTAGGTGGTGGTGGATAAAAAAAAGTGGATTCATATGGTTTTATGGTGGTGGCGGGTATTTGTGAACAAAAACATATTATGCTAATTTTGTAACGCCACAAAATATGTAATGTTGTATTATAAAGTATAAAACGTGGTTGATCATTCTAATGTTAAAATAAAATCGATAAAACACATGTCCATTTAAAAAAATTGGTGCAATCAATTTCCATGTTATGTAATAACTAAACGAACGACACTAATCAAGATCAGAACATATGAAATTATTTATTATCGATTTGTTTATGTAAAGAGTGGTCAGGATTTCTCCTTGGCAAAGATAAATTTATCACTGGGGTTTGTTCAACTTAACCATTTTTAAACGTTTTATTAATTAGTGTCTCATTGATTGTTCATAACGATTAATTAAATTTCTATTATAAATGTCCCTTTAATAATTTAACATAAATACATAATTTTATTAATAAATAATTTTACTAAAAACTATATTAATTCTAATAGTGGTAGTGGAAGTAGGGTTAGTATAAGTGGTGGCGGGTGTTTGTGAATGATGGAGGCGGTAACATTACTATTGGTGGAAGAAATAGTGGCGGTGGGTGTTGGTAATAGTAGTGTATAATAATAGTTTTTACTTTTTAGTTAGTTTTATTGACCAAGTAAAAAAAAAATCTTCAAAAAACATGCAACATTGTATTGTGAATGATGTAATCGGTTGTTTTTAGCACGATTGATAAGGACAAAAACCAAATATTTCAAGGATGATACCGGAACGTATAAGACAATATAATCATGACTGTTCGATAATCCGTATTATGCAAAGGCAATTGGTGTACCCGCGTAAGAGAACATTATCGCTCTCTCAAGTACTATTACATTCTTTTTCCTGAAAGACCATCAATGTCGAGTTGTTTCGCGACAATTACCTACAAAGACAACAACTTTCACTCAATTCCCGATATAAAACCTTATTGACCGGGAAAATGTATTTGCATTCTAAAATATTTGTTTGAAAATTATGTTTATTCATCAAAATCATCATTAAAAACTCTAAATCATAAATCTAAATTTCGCCTCCGAAGTTTATAGAATATTTTTATATTTAACATTCTCAAATCATGCGACCTCTTGATGATAAATCAACAATATCAAATTACGGATCAATATGTGTAGGTTTCATTCACTGGGTTAGAAGGTAGAGTAGACACAGATGGGTAGATCACACAATGCAGAACATGACTAAGAATACTTCAATAATTTTGTCAAGAGCTAGGGTCAAAAATTTAAGATTAACTTTCTATAGGACTAATTAGATCGGCTTCGATAGGAGCTGACTAAAATATGAATTAATAATAATTTTCACGTAAGACAATTGCAAAACATAATTTGGCTAACTCTGCCTATATAAAGAGTGGTCAAGATTTTTCCTTCCTCAATTGCTATGTTATGTGAGAAGAAGGTAATATCTAAGATTGAGGTATAATTCAAATCTATTAGATTCATACCATTTACAACTGGATGCCTTGAAAAAAATTGACGTGTTGTTATTATTATTACATGCAAGGGATACATTTACATTGACCACACTTGCGCAAATAGCTCACTTCGCAAATGATTGGTGTTGCATGTATTGTCTAGAATGCAACGAGGAATTTGAGGAAACAAGGCACCAGAAGCAGTGTCCGGAGTATTTTGGATATAGTAACTTAGACCCGATGTAATACTTATGTTATTTTTTTTTTCATGTAGAGCATTATCTCATTATAAGAAATGAACCTAAATAAAAAATTGTTTGGAAGTTAAGATAATATTTCTTTCCTTTGAGAAAATCTCCGGAGGTAAAATATTAAAGGAAAAAACAAATAAAAAAAGAGAGGAAAATCTCAACTATTTTTATGACAAACACATATTAAATCATAAGGAGTTGATAGGTATTCGAGACACAAATTATACGATATATTAAAAATGAACCAACATCATGGCCCGTGCCGTTACGGCACGGGTTAAGGGCTAGTCTTCTCTAAAACGAGGGTTTATGACGATTTCATGAAAATTCATATATCTTATGATAAAACCTTGGTACACATGAGAGATCATACACTAAGTTTTATCACTGGACCTAGGTTCATACATAAAAAATCTCTCAAAAAACAGGGATTATAGTTAGTCTTCGAAACTAACGATCGAACGAACATACGTTTTCAAAAACGAGGGTTTTTCATAAAGCTCACACTAATTATATACACATGTGTAATCCCAATATGATCAATTCATGAAACAACTCATGGAATCAGCAAACATCAAAAAAAAAAAAAAAGTGCTTACCTGGTCGGCGCCGGCCGGAACTGGTCGGACGGCGATCAAACAGCGCCGGCGATCGGTGGTAGCTGCTCCGACAAAAAATTTCCTCCTCTCATGTACGTGAATATGAAGATGATGAAGAGATCAAAGATCTGGTCATAAAAAAAAGAAAAAAAAGAAAAGGGAATTAACCCCTTTTTATAATTTTAAAACCTAATTCCACTAGGATTTCCTTATTTGGGCCCGACCCGCAGATCCTAACCGGCCACGGGCTCATCGTCCAAATCAGCGGTTCAACACCAATTTATGCTCACCAAATGGCTCTCTAACCATGACAATGAAGCCTTCGTCAAGTCGTGGCTCGCTCATGCCCTCAAAATACGGTAATGTCTCAACTTACGACTAAGTTCAATTACTAGTATAATTTCTGGCCTGAAAATCACCATTTAATGTTGACTAAGGAACACGCCTTTCCTCAGTAAGCAGGGGACTTAATGTAGATGGTAGATTTTCAACAAGGGCTAAAATCGTAAACTCATGATTATACGGGCCTTTGGTCCAACAATCGCACATGAGTATTGAGACACGGGTCTCTCATCGAATTCTCAATGGAGAGTACTTTCTCTCAGAGTACATGTAGATATGCAGTCAACGCCTAGACAAAGGCATAATCTCATGAATATTGAATACTTTCAGTCATTTCTATATAGTATCACAGGATGGACGGCTCTACGGAGCAACATCGTCTTCAGGAACAAACAACGAGTTTAACCTGACTATATAAAGGATATGGATTACCGGCAAGTCATGTCAGGATAATTAATGCTCCTATCATATTCAGTTTATTCTGCTAGGCATAGACCCATGAGGTTAATTATCCCTTCATTGCTCCGATTCCATGGTCGAATCAATGACGATCCCATGGAATGGCAATAAGATTGCTCTTATTCCATGGTCTAATCAACGACGATCCCATGGAATGGCAATATCATTGCTCCGATTCCATGGTCGAATCAACGACGATCCCATGGAATGGCAATAATATTTCTCCGATTCCATGGTCGAATCAACGACGATCCCATGGAATGGCAATATCATTGCTACGATTCCATGGTCGAATCAACGACGATCCCATGGAATGGCAATATCATTGCTTCGATTCCATGGTCGAATCAACGACGATCCCATGGAATGGAAATATCATTGCTCCGATTCCATGGTCGAATCAACAACGATCCCATGGAATGGAAATAAGATTGATTTGATTCCATGGTCGAATCAACGACGATCCCATGGAATGGCAATATCGTTGCTCCGATTCCATGGTCGAATCAACGACGATCCCATGGAATGGCAATATAATTGCTCATATTCCATGGTCGAATCAATGACGATCCCATGGAATGGCAATGACCACCTCATCGTTCTGAGTTCATAGTCGAATCTTCAGCTGATCCTATGAAGTAACAGTAATCATCTATCCACTTTTATCATTTTCATAAAAATTCTCTCGATTGATCAAATCTCCTTCTTGAGGAAATTCCTCAGATTCGTGGTACTTCCACGAGTCCGTCAAAAATAATATAAAATTAGGAGAGTGTGGGACGTGACCATTGGCCGATCGGCCATGCCTTGGTCCCAGCCGGCCCATAACTCACGGTCCCTTATTATTTTATTATTATTTTTCTCTAAAAATTACCTAATTTCATGTATTTTTATCACATGATTTTATCAAACACGATAAAGTTAGGAAAAATATCATGGGACCGGCCCCTTGAATTCTTCCTGAATTTTACTCTCGGGCTGTTTTCACCGCCCGAACGAGATTAAAACCTAAATATTCCCGCATTGGGAGATAGGAAATTCTTTTCCGTACATAATGGAAGGGCGGACCATCAAAATCCGAGTATGTATGAGAATTCTACATCGATTCTACTAAAAGGCGCTAATTAGGGTTTTAACCTAGCCGGTCCCATGTGTCCATTGTTTTATTATTATTTGGTATTTTGTTTCATGATTTCATAAAAAAAAAAACTCCTTAATTTCATGGTATTTTTCCTCAAAATTCCTTTAAATCATCAAAAAATAATAATAAAATAAAATAAATTATGAAAATTTGTGGGACCGGGCCTTGGTCGGCCGTCCATGCCCTAGCCGGTCCCACATTCCCTTGTTTTATTTATTTTAATATTAATTATCTTATTTTTTTCCTTGATTTCATGGTATTTTTCTCAAAAATTCCTTCTAACTATCAAAAAATACCCAAAAATTATTTAAAAATTATTAAAATTCGTGGGATTGGGCCACGACCGATCGGTCACGCCTCCATGGTCCCACACGGCCGAATATTATTATTTTAATATTTTTTCAAAGACCATGAACTCATGGAAACTCCTTCAATTCGTGAAAACTCCCTAAATTTATCAAATTTCTCAAAATTCATGAATCCTTCATAGAATCA
Organism: Papaver bracteatum; assembly: GCA_023529315.1. NCBI lineage: Eukaryota > Viridiplantae > Streptophyta > Magnoliopsida > Ranunculales > Papaveraceae > Papaver > Papaver bracteatum. Next base: position 5,884,501 of record JAJJWX010004804.1, on the reverse strand, counting down.
TCAAAAATATGTAAAACTAAGGAAGAGACACCACGTGACCGTGGTCATGACTGGACGACCGTGCCTTGACCAACGACGGTCCCATGTCTCACAATTCCTTATTTTATAAATATTTTCTATCATCTCATGGTTTTTCCCTCAGTTCATCGAAACCCTAATTTTAGCATATTTTCTTGAATGGATGCTCAATTGCACGCCAGAAAATATCAAAATTCTCAAGACTGAGACGCGGAAACCTTAGGGATACGAGCACGTTATCTTGACCGACCAAGATTATCCCTTTGGCTCACGGAAGCTGATCCCATCGATTTTCACCGTTTTGACCTAATTTGCACAATTGCTCGTATTAGGTCCAAGACTCTTCCAAACGCTTTGGATTTTCATGAAGTGATCATCAGTTGGTCACGTGACAACCCAGGTCTGGCTCCATGACTCTATGGTTGGTCCATCACTCTGTCATAATTAATTAGGTTTCCACACCTAAGTCTCAGACGAGCATTTTTGAATAATGATTGAACCAGCATTTAATCATTCTTTCACCAATAAATCATGAACTCTTCATGAGCTCATCATATTTGCTCACATGAGAACATGGACACTAAATGGTTGATTCATGGTCCCATGTAGCCGCTCCTCATTCGTCCCATGGTTAAAACTTCTGACCATGAATTGATCATCAATCGGTCAAATTAGGGTTTCTGAGTTCAAGGACCATGTTTCTAAACTTTAACCTTAATAATTCTACTACGGCCTCATGGTCATGAATTAATATTAATAATTCTACGATGACCTCATGGTCATGAATTTTATTAATTATGCTAGGTTCGACGACCAACACTTTAATTAATATTCTTGGCACACTGCCAATCATTTATGAGAAACACATACTCAGACAGTTAAATATTCAACAAGTCATCACGAGAGCAACACTTGCTTAGATGATCAATATTTGCTCGTGTTAAGGAATATTGGTCCAACAATCCACCAATATTCAACAATCCATCGAATAAGCAATACTTTCCCACTTCATCGTAAGAATTATACCTCTATATCATGACACGTTCAGTTCGTGGGTTTCAGAACCTATTTTTCGACTCAGCAACTACGTGGACTCATTGTCCCATCAAACCACGAAGTCATCAATTGACTAACAAACCACGAGACGATCAATCGTGTCACTTGGGGGATATCAACTAGGGTTTTGGTCTGGCAGTCTATGGCACGTGTGTTCAAACACACGATGGAATGTGAGCAAGTCATGCAATTAGTTGAATGAATTCACGAAGTAGTGGGTGGAAAGTCGACCAAGTCTTTACACGTTGGACAACTGGTTTCGAACACGATTTCCACTTCTCCACTCCTTGATTCCATCAACTGTCACACTTCATGGGATCATGGTGTCTACAATTCCAGTAATATAAATAAGTCCCTGAAGAGAGGATCGGAAAAATAGAACGAATACACAGAATACTCAGAGTAATAATCTCACGTCTCTTCGACAACACGAGATTATCAAACTCATCAATTGAACAATTTCTTCACAATCGTTCAACTTCAATCATTCAGAACTTATCATATTCAGAATTCACACACCCACAATCCTTGAATCACCATCGATTCCACACATTTCTCAGCTTCCCTCCTACAGATCAACCCATCCTCTCTTGTGACCGAATTTACTCTGGAACGGTCGTTGTCTCGATTTAGGCCGGAGTACTACAGATTGATATCTCGAATCTAAGCACCCCCTTTGCAGCGGTGCATCTATGTGGGGATTAGCATTTTGCCTGGTTCGAGGAACCTCCTCCATCCGGTCGTCTCCTCAATCCCTTAAAAACCAGCAGAGCGTTTTCCCCATCCACGCATGGCCATTCTTGGTAAATCTTGGATATGATGCACTCGGCCCGAAGAAAACCCCACTTAGGGTGCAGTCTCGTAACTATAAGCCATATAGGCAAAAAGGATAAGAGGATGCGAAAACAACTGGTTGTTGTTATGATCGGATGGGAGGAGCTAGTCTTGTATGGTCGATGTTCCCTCCTTGAAGTGGAAACCAGGGGGGAAGATAAGGGTGAAAACCTCCATTAGGGAGATTATAAGTGTCTAAAAGACGGAAATGTCATGGGGATTTATGTTTGCAAGAACATCTAGGCCTGTCATATTGTCGCGTGACAAGTATTATACAGAGGCAACAAGCCATAAGAAAAGTTAAGATGAGATCAATGGGTTTTTACATGAAAGTGTAAAGACGTCCTGCGATTTCATCTCAAGACGGAAATGTCATAAGGCTCTGTTCTCGCAAGGGAGCTTAGACTTATCATATTGATGCAGTATAATGAAAGAAAAAAGATAAGGTAAGATCAATGGGTCAATACATGCAAATGTAAGGACGTCCTGCGATTTTTTCGCATAAACAAAAAATTGGCAATATAAGACCCTTAACTAGGAAGGCAAAATATGACCAACAGAATAATCCCAAACATTAACTATTTTCTTTTAAGAATGCAGGAAAGATTTATTCATCGCAAGAGAGATAATGAGAAACAAGTACTATTTAGTATTTCTCAGAAGTATTATTCAAATTCTCGCAGTCCTATTCGCAACACTGTTCGCGGCAATATATTAAAGTGTAGGAAATATTTGTCCATTAGAAGAAAGATAACGAGGGGCAAGTATGGGAATTGATAAATAAAATATCATTATCTTTCTTGAAAATATTGAAATAACGGAAATGTAATTGAATTCCAAAGTTGCATAAAAGTACATTACTCGCAAGAAAGAGGAAGTAAAGAAAAACAAAAACAAAACTCAAGCTTATGTATTGGTCTCACAAGCTTCATTATTTTTGCCAATGTTATCATCTTCACCAATATTCTTCTCGTTATGATTGATTCGAGCTTCTTCTTCTTCAAGCTCTTCACCAGCAATTGCTCCACCACCAGTAGCTACTTCTCTAGGAGGGCTTTTTTTTTCTTCTGTGGGGTCTTCTTGATCTTCTTCACCGCTTGAATAATTTAGATTATTATCTATAGGAAGAGGAATTTCATCATAATCTACTTCTAGAGGCTCGACGGATACAGGGGGGAGAGACTTGGATATCAGAATGTCATTCACAAGAACTTCAGCACTAAGATGAACTTTGCGAAGAAAACCTTTATCGCGATTTCTAATCTCCATATTCTTGAAGTATTCAAGATAGTCATATCTTCTCTCTGATCGATCGCAATATTGAACAAGACGAGAAGTGAGAACTCCATTTTCTTTGCGAGCTTTAGCCAATTTGTCAGTCAGATCAGAAATGGTAGAGTGAAGGCTTTTTTCAGATTCTGTGAGAAAAATAAATTAACAGAAAAGATATTCAGGTAAAGATCTCGCAGGAAGTATAGCAGAGAAATTTAACAGAGAGATTAACAATTAAGGCAGTCAAAATGACTACCTTTCTTTTGCGAAGTTAAATTTTGAATTAGTGTTAAGCAATAATTCTCCCATTGGTTCATGGCGTCATCAAATTTATCCCCAACTATACCCTTCAGGCGAGATTTTATATTTTCTTCTTTGGAGAGGAGATACGAGTTTTCTTTTGATAATAAAGAGTAAGATTCTTCTAATTGGGAATATTGATCGTGGAGTTTACTGGCCTTTAAACTTAGAGTTATCCTACCCTTGATAAGTTTATCTTTTTCAGCGGCAGATGATTCAGTTACTTCATTGAGTTCATCTTTTAATGAGCGAAGAGATTGCTCTTGATTATCACACACTCTTTGAAGAATACTCAATTGTTGCGAGGAAATCGCCATCATGTTCGAAAAATTATGTTTCTCCTGAGACAAAGTTCTATTTTCATCTGATAAAGATTCCATCGCCAAGTTAGCCAGGGTTAATAAATATGAGAGGCGAGTAACTTCGCTACTTAAATTTTTTTTCCTTTGCAATAATTGTCCATTCTCATTAGTAAGATTATCTATTTGATCGATCAAGTATGTGTGAAGATTATCTAGTCTATTATATTGGTCCATCCAAGAATCTTTCTCAGCACGAACTTCTTCAGCAATAGACTCAAATTGAAATCTCTCCATAAGTCGTTTCTGGTTTAAAACTAAATATGCGAACCAAGGATTTAAAAAGGGAATTAAGTACATAAAAGATGAAAATTTGTTAGAACAGAAAGAAAAAAAAGAGACAGAGGCAGTGAAATTATACCTTTTAGTTCATTGTTTTTACTGCGAAGATTTTCACAATCAAGTGAAGAATTGCGAAGCTTTTGGCAAAGAATGTCACATTCTGAAGTTTTGGCTTGGAGACTTCTTTTTAAAGCTTCAACTTCATTCTCTAAAGATGCTTGTGAAGCCATTTGGTTAGAACCAAAATACTTACCTAAAACCTCGTAGACACCCTGCTTGACAAGATCAGTAGAAGACTTCCCAGCATCATCTAAAATATCAGACAAGATTTTAAAAGCAACATCTACTCCTACTGAAATTTCCTTAGAAGAAGGGAGAGAAGCAGGTGGTGAATTAGTGATAATAAAAAGATGGAGATTTGAATCATTTGCAATAATTGCATCGCCAGAAGGGGGAGTGTCTGGAAAAGTAACAGTTGGAAGTGATATAGGATAGGAAGACGTTTTGTTCACAACATCTTTAGGAGACTCATTTGTCAGAAGATCAGCTGAGGCAGGGATATTGGCAACGACATTCTCACAGATAGAGGATGGAGGATCCATTTGCGAGGTTATAGGAACAGAACTCATAGCTGATAATTTGGGAATGATAATGTCAACCTCAAAAGTCTTAGCTTGGCGAGATCGCTTGCGATATTTAGCAATACCTTCATCATCCTGCGAATAATAATTTAGATAAGAAACAGAGGAAACAATATTGTTATTAAGAAAACAAATATTTCTTACTACCTTTTGACTCGCAGGCTTCCTTTTCTTTTCAGCTAGTTTTTTCCGCGAATCTTTAAGAAGATTAGGGTTCTGGATTACAGACTGGGTGTTAGGAGTAGTTCCGCTGAAAAGAAAACACGGTATGGGAATTACAAAAAATCAAGTAGAAAAGATTGAATAATATGGATGAACATAGTTCAGAAAAACAAAATCGAGTCTAAATAGCGTCAGAAGAACACATACCTTGGTGATTCAATTGAAGCAGTAGCAGGTGAATTTGTAGAAGAAGAAAGTTGCAGGTGGGAAAAGTTTGCAGAGAACGAAGAGGTGAAGAAGACGAAGAAGTAAAAGAAGAAAAATATTTCTTTGACAGATTCTCTCTTTTATAGACAGAAGAATGGTAACTGGTAAAGAAGAGAATATTCGACACGTGTAGGCAGTTACACTTAATTTACAGAGATTTGTCGGAAAAAGAAGATGAAAAAATGGGTAGCTGCGGCATTAAGAAGATATAAATTTCTCATGATCTTCTCCTCTTTGCAGAAAAGGCATGAGAAGAGGGAAGATGTAGGACCAGAATATCTCCATGATATTATTCTCGCGAGATTTAAAACACTTCTGTGAATTTGTCTGCGGTTCTTCAACAACATACTGCGAGTGTCGCATAATGACTCAAAGAATGACGTATCAGATGACGATAACTAAAACATGAGAAGAGCATGAAAATTCTGCGAGGGTTATATTATCTGCGAAAATTAGCATTATCACTTTTGTGAGAACGCCACGAGTCAGATCCGAAATTAAGGGACAGATTAGCTGTCATCCATTATGTAACTACCCTATATAAAGAGACCCAATAGATTCAGAAGAGAGAGATGAATCTTTGAGCGTGAAGAAAGTTTTGAGGAGAGAGAAAATCCAAGAGAGCGGTTGTATTCTTGATTTCTTCCATTTCTTGTAAACATTTCTGAGAATCAAATAATAAAGTGTTGTTTTTAATCTTCAAATATGTGTTGATTATTGTAAATTCTTGTAAAAGGGTGTAGTGTAGGTTTTCCTGCAACTACAATTATAATTTAAAGTAAATTACACAAACGTTAATTCCTTGTTACTTGATAATGATCCTATAGAGTTTGGTTAAGTCTGAACCTATTATCAAGTAATCACACTTTTATTGTTGTATTGTATCATCTCGTATCCATAGACGATCACACAAAGTGTGAATACCGATTCGTTGTATTGTCTCAACACAGTCCATAGACAATCACTTTCGGTAAGAGGACTTATAGGTGGAAAAGTTTAAGATTGTGGTATATTTGGGTACCCTCGTCTTTTCAACATGAATTTCTCCAATTCCTTCATAAGCATTAGATAATTGAAGTTTGGGTCAATCAAAAGTAATATGCTTAGTAGCTCATGTATTATCAAAACAAGGATTCTCATCCATAATATTGGCAGTAGCTAGCACATCTGTAATCAAGATTGTGCGGAGTATTGAAATTTTGGTAAACAAAATTGAGCCGATGACAACACTCTAGTGTAGAATAATCAAATTTGTTTCATATTTAACAGGGTGAATCAGTTGAAGCAACAAAAGCAGGTGATGATGGTGGTGGTGGAGCTGATGTAGAATCTACCAGACTTATTTTAATTTCCCTTAGGATATTAAGAGAATTAATAAAAAGTACCTATACCACGATCTCGACATGCAAAAGGAAAGCCACAAGGATGAAAACCAAATGAGTGTGGCTGTGAAAGAGTCTGATAAGATGCAAATGCTTTATTATTGGCTTCAAACTGTAGAGTCGAGATCTATGAGTGATAACAACCTCTTCACATAGAAAAAGATTGTGAAGTTCTGCAAAAGTAACTAGTGGATTACGAATCTTGATAGAAGTTTTAAAACTCGCATAATCAGAATCTAAATCATTAAAAGTGGTAACTACATGCTCGTAATCAGAAATTGATTATCCAGTAGCTACAAAATCATGATCAATTTTCTTTATTTCTACTAAGAAAATAATAACAAAATTTGAACCAAGGTGATTGAAACTTTATACGTAATTGAAATGAATGAGTAGAAGAGTTTCTAGCAAATATGGATGCAATCCTCGGCCAATGATCTCGAGAAGTATCAAAACCAGTGAAATACGAAATTACCTAATCCTAAATAGTAGATTGAATCCTAAGGATAAGCATGTTATCATCGTTTTTCCAAGCGGTAAATGAAGGATTAACTATACCACGATTCATATTGTTTTGAGGAAGAAATTAATGAGGACATGGAAAAGATTCATCTAGAAACATAAAAACCTTAAATTTCTTAAGCAGGGGAAGCAATAGGTTCTTACAGGTGAGATAGTTATCATCTTTAAATTTGATTGGAATTATAGTTGAAATTTGATTTAAAGGAACATGGGAAATACAAGATTCATAGTGATTCAAAGCCACAACTTGTGATAAACTGATGAAATTAAAGATTTATAAAAGTAAAATTGATTGATTCAAAAGAAAAAATTGATGAATTGAAGATACTAAAAAGTTCAGGGATCTTCGTTGACGAAGACAACATAAGAGAATCGGAGACGACAGTATCATAGTAATTAGTTTTAGATCTATATTGGTTGTGATAATTTTGATTATTTCTCTTTCTTACCGAACAACGAGCAAACCATCTTGCTTTATAAAAGTCAGCATGTCCAAGAAGAATCAAAAGGTCAAACAAAATAAACTGATACAAAACACGAAATATACACACATACACAGTAAAAAAAATAAAATAAACAAAGTGTAAAACTATTGTGCGCTATTACAAACTACTCCCTCTGTCCCACTATTAAGTGACCTAGTTTAAGTTTGCACAATTTTTAAGGCAATCAAGGAAAATAGTATTTTTAAGCATTTTTTACAATTATACCCCTTATGGATAGTAATTAGTGAAATTAAGAAATGATTTATCTCTCAAACTACTCCACAGATGTTCGCAAACTTCATACCATTGAAAAACATTTTAAAACACCTACGTAACGAATATAAACAAGCCTATCAAATTATGCATATTTCTTATATTTTTTATAATTAACTAAAAGGATAATTTTAGAAATATCTCCTTATTTAGTGATATAAGTCACTTATTAGTGGGACAAAATCTAAAATCAAATAGGTCATTTAATAGTGGGACGGAGGGAGTATGACCAAATTGTCTAAAACAAGCATTTTCCTATGGCAGTATAGTAATAACTCCTCACCTGTATTAAGGCTATGTAGTTATGCTACGGCCAAGCGGAATGCTATGGTAGCATTGGCATAACTGCTCTGTCATATTATGACTAGTATTATAATCTAGGAATTACTAGTTAATCCAAAAAACCCGACCCGGTTAACTGGCTAATCCAGTGCCAGAAATCATTTATTCACTGGTCCAAAAATATGTTTTTGGACCAGAATTTTTATTCTCTAGTCCAGACACGTGAGATTCAAACAAATCCCACTTTCCAATTTACCTATTATACCCTTCTGCAACTGTATATACTGAAGCAATCAAAACCCGCCTTTGTTTCTTTCCTCTCTTTTTTCTTCATCTCAAATCAAGTCGATCGCTTCTCAACTGCTGCATTTTTGTGTTTCTTCGTTTCAATTTGGTTTATCTCAGCTTCGAATTAGGTTTATCTCAACTTCGAATTAGGTTCATATCAGATTCGAACAAGGTATTTACTTTTAATCATCTTCCTCTGCTGCTGTTCTTGAAATCATGATCAATAATTAGTTCTATTCTGATCAATGTATTGTCTGTGATATACATTGTTATCTTTCTTTGATGATTTTAGTTTTGTGATGATTTACATTGTTTAATTCAGTTTACGTCGTTCGATTTACATTGTGATTTTTGTGTATTTCAATTAGGTATCTCAGATTCGAATTAGGTTAATCTCAGATTCGAACAAGGTATGTTATGTAATCACCTTTTTCTCTGCTGCTGTGCTGTTCTGTTTTGGTTTCTTTATAATATGATATAGGTTTGATATCAAATCTGATATAGGTTTTTTCATTCGACATTGTGTAGTAATTTTGTATTCTCTTTTTTGATATAGTTGCAGTTCGTCTGTTTATATGATCATGATTCTCAAAATATATAGAACATAGTTACTCATAGGCACGATACATATTGATATGTTGTTCAATATATGTTATTTATTCTACATGTTACATACCAATACGTACTGCATATAGCCTGCTCTCTTAGTATGTATCGTGCAATACAGTAGATGCCAATACATATCAGTATGTATAGTTCCTAGATTACTCATAGGCACGATACATATTGATATGTTGTAAAATATATGTTATGTATTCTACATGCTACATACCAATACGTACTGCATATAGCCTGCTCTCTTAGTATGTATCGTGCAATACAGTAGATGCCAATACATATTAGTATGTATAAAGTATATCCATTCAGAGACTTAGTTGATTTTTGGATCATTTTTTTACAGGATTAACATGTCTGACATTGCTCCCGAACCAGATTTCTCGATCTATTCTCATGTATACCATAAGCAATACCATTTTGCGTATCCGGTTACATCGTTTTCAACTTTAGAGGATTTGAAATTTTTCATATGTAATATGTGGAGATGGTTGACTCCAGCGACTATTCTGGTTAGCTATATCCAGAATCAAGCAATAGTTCCTATTCTTGCCGACGTAACGCTCCAGAGCATTGTTGCATTACATTCTGCAAAGCAATCGGCTTTCTTTGATTTGCAGGTGGATGTAATTTCACTAAAGCATCTAGTTCTTCTAGGCGTATGGAAGTCGTCGACGATGTCTGCAGACTTAGTTGTCAGTGAAAAAAACAGTTATTTGAAAGATGGTAAAGAGGTCCCAAAAGTGTTTTTCTCAGATGGTTGGGATAAGATTTTTGATGATACAGAACAATTATTCTATGGTGGTGTTGATGTCGTTTATATAGCATGCCAAAAATACAGCATGAGAACTGGATATGAGATAATTAAGAAGAAGAATGACCTTGAGAGATTCACTGCCGTATGCAGCATGGAAGGTTGTTCATGGAAGCTTCACGCAACTGCCATTGGTAGTTCTATTGATGTTTTTAAGATAAAGCGATACGAGGGAAGGCACACCTGTGGCGGTGGTTATATGTTGAAGAATCCAAGAGTTACAAAGAAACTCATGAACGGTCTAATTCATGAGTATGTCAGGCACAACCCTCGCATAACACCAGCAGAGATCATAGATTATATGAAAGTTGGTGGCGGGATTGACATTCAGTATCACCACGCATATCATGCAATCGAGTTGTCGCATAAACAGATTTTTGGTAATGATGTCAAGTCTTACACTAATCTTGCTTGGTGGGTAAATGTTGTTAGGATAACAAACCCTGGGTCATTTATTGATTTCGACTTCAATGATGCTACAAAAAGATTCAACAAACTTTTTGTTTGCTTTGGAGCTTGTAGAGAGGGATATAAACTATGTCGACCCATGATATTATGTGATTGTACATTTCTCACTGGAACCTTTAAAGGAGGTCTCATGGCAGCAACATGTCTTAATGGCAATCAAGGTAATTGGTTTTTTTATTCATATGTTTTTTTTTTGTTGAGGAAAATCATATATAGTTTTTGAGGAACAATATACTGTGTACATATTCATATACTACATATAGTTCATGATACATATTGATATACTACTACATACTGCCCTTACTGAGTACGAGGTTAACCATCAGTTACCCTTTATTAGTGGAACCATCTTCCAATACATACTGATATGTATTGGTGTATTGATAGCATATTCCTAGTACTTATATTACATGTCAGTTACCCTTATTAGTGGAACCATTTTCCACTACATAGTGATATGTAATACTACAATACTGATTGTGATGTAACCATCTTTTCCACTACATGCTGATATGATTCATCATCTACGGGGGTCGAGGGGGCAGCGCCCCCTCGTATCAATAACATGTAATATCTATACACAGGTATTACATGTACTGGAAGATGGTTGTATGGTATATAGGTATGTAGTGGAAGATGGGTGTATGGTATATCTAATGGTTGTGTCAAGCAGTTGCTTAACATAACTAATAATTACTTTTTGCAGGTTTTTATCCCCTCGTGTTTGGTTTAGTAAATGGAGAAAGTAATATCAACTGGGAATGGTTTTTCAAGAATCTGAAGGAGGCTTTGAATAATGATCTCCCAATCACTTTTATGACTGACCGAGGTGAAGGGTTGGTTAATATATTCCCAAAGTATTCCCTAATTCTCGTCAAAGATATTTTTACTTCCACTTGGACAAAAAATTACCTATCGCAAAGTCTGACGATAAGTATAAAGAAGTGACTGATGCTTTACGAAAGGCGACATATGCTCTTTCTCCTACAACACACGAAGAAGCTCTTCAAGAAATGGTTAATTTGGGAAGGCCTTGGGTTGCTGACTACTGCCGCAACATTCCAAAGGAAAAGTGCTCCAGTGCGTTCTTCAATGGCTGTAGTTATGGCCAGACTTCTTCAAGCGTTGTTGAATTGTTCAATAACTGGATTAAGCACGAGAAGAAGTTGCATGCTACTGCGTTTGTGGACTCGATCAGGTTTGTATCAGTTTACCTAGTCATAGTACAAGCTTATATGTAGTTTTAAGATTTTATTAGTTTTCTTTTTGTAACAGTATTAGCATATATGTACTGTTAATATACATATAATATACTATAATAGATTTTTTTGTTATTCCCTTTGTCATGTAGGCTACGTATGATGGAAATGATGTCATAACGTCGTGAGTAGAGTGTCTCGATGAACCTAGAACTGCTAACCCCTGTGTATCAAGCCTTGCTTGAACTACACATTCAAATTGGCCGTCCCTGGAAAGTTAGCCAGTCAGATGCTAAGCGATATGAAGTTCATTCTCCAAGGTTAGCATTTTACCCCTAATCTCTATCATATGAATTTAAGCAGCATGTTCAAAGATAACATATGAATATGTACTGTGTATAACATATGAATATGTACATATGAATATACATATCAGTATCTTTAAAATGTGTACATATCAATATACATATTAAAAGATAACATATGAATATGTACTGTGTATATATATCGTAGATACGTACTGTGTATAATATATGAATGTGTACTGTGTATAACATATTCATATGTACTGTGTATATATTTACATGATCTGCTTGTACTTGCCAACGATAATATGGTGTTTTTTGTGTGTGCATGATAGGTGTCGTAAAACACCTTATTTACTATCTATTGTTTATGTTTTCTTTGCTATTTTTATTGTAAATTATGTATTTTACGTGTGTTTTGAGTTTTATAGCTACTATGGAGTCATACGGAGGAAAAGAAGAAGAATTAGTCCAAAATAGAGCAAAAGGGCAAAAAGGTCATTTTTACATGTGAACGATATTAGGAGCTAAGGCCAGGTTAAGGGGAGACTCTTGTTGGTGGAATACTAAAACCAGCCCAGAGGAGGTTAAGGGACTGCCATTGGGTGGCCGTATCCATGCACAGTGGGCGCAAATAGTCATCCCACATTCAAGACCTACATCTAGTCGAGAGAAGATTTTCTTTCCCAAAATTTCTTAAGTTGAAAACATAGAACACAGATTAAAATTGGAGTTTGGCTTGGTTGATTAGCCAAAAGAAAGTGAGAAACTAAAAGCAGCGCCTGCTGTTGTTGAAACCAAGAGAATCAGTGGGATGAGTTGATGAGAGAGATCAATTGAGAAAAGAAATGAGATGAATCCATTGCTACTGGTAAATTAGGTTAATGAAATGGAGGAATTTATGTTGTTCTGCATATGGAATTGATACCGAGAAGGATGGGTTGATTTCATATTTCAATTTGAGTTCGAATTAGTGAAGAGAGTCAAGGGATTAGTGATGTAGAAATGGATTCAGGGTTAGAGTTTGAATCATGGGTTTCTAAGCTCGAGTCACTGCAGTGGGGTTTTGATTTTAATCTAGATTTATTGGGAAATGATGGTTTTGGTTGAATTTATGGGTGATTGTTTGTATTTGTTGACCAGGAAATGGAACTGATGAGCTTACTGATTCTGGAAGAGTGGAGTGAGATGATGTTGCTTTGTGTTAGAAGTAGATGCAGTGTCTAGTGATGATTTGAAGCTGCAGAGAAGATTGAGTGTTTGTTGTGCTGGTATTGATTTTATTTGTTGGCAGTGCTCACAGGTGGATTAAGTATGAAGGCTTGAGTCTGGTACTATAAGCTGAGTAATTGATGCAGTGAACTGAACTACAAATGATGTTGGTGTATGGATTGGTGTTGGTGACTGCAAGCAAGGAGGCTTTGTTTATGCTGTTTCTACTGGATTTGAGGTATTGCAGGTGCTAGTTGAATCATGTGTAAGTGCAGTCGACTTGGTGGAATTTGAGCTCAATGAAGAGAGGTGTTAGAAATGGGTTTTGGTGCTTTGTTTAAGTCTGCAAGATGGAGGTGCGAGAAGTATTGGATGCTGATTGGCAATTAGATGCAATAGAAGCTGTAATTTAAATTTGAGGTTCAAGTTGCAGGAATTGATTCAAGAGAGTTACAGGCATTGGTGCTGCTACTCAGCTGATCATGGCTCGAAGCAACAGGGAATGTATGGGTTTGAGTGTTAGAATTCATAGCTGAAATAGATATGATGGCTGGAGACAGTGAAGGTGTTGTAGCTATTGTCGTAGATAATTTGATATTACAGGTTGAGTCTGTTGATTACAAGGGAGCAGTGGTGGTGGAATGAATGGCTTGGCATGAGCTGGAGATTCCCAAGGCTGTGGTGATTATCATGGAGTGATTGGTGAGAAAAAATGGCTCAACTACTGAGGTATTAATGGACGTGGATGCTGTTGTAAAGTAAGGTAAGGGTTCAGGTCAAGTGTTGGTCTGGTGCCATTGTGGCTTGATTAGAAGGTAGCAGAATGAAGAGTTGGACAGATTTAGTGGCGACATTCCTGGAGAATGGATTGTTGCAGAGAACAAATGTTGTAGTAATGAGCTGGTGATTGTCATGGTATGAGAAATGGAAGTTTTGGTGGTTATAATGGGTTGGTTGTTGTGCAATAATGGAATGGAAGCGCTGCAATAGATGTATGTTAGGTTGTTCTCACAGGGGAAGACTGAAATGGCCTGGAATCGGCCGGAAATCACCCAAAACAGCCAGAACTCGGCCAAAATCAGAGTCAGGCGAGTTGACTCACCGATCCAATATCTTACTCAGATGGACTTGGGCCTGGATCGTATGGGCTAGACAGACTTGGTCACTGGCAGGCTTGCCATGGTTTTTGTGTGACCTAAACAGAGATGGATGGAGTATGAAAAGAATATAAAAATAAACTTCTCCCTGTTATAAGGATATCGAATACCTAATATCTTAATCTTCTTCTACTTGTTTTCTAGGGTTTAGACATGAAAACTCTTCTATTTCTTCTTTTTATGAACTCCTTGAGCATGAGTACCTAATTTTCTTATTGGTTATGGATTAGTTGGATTTCACATATGATTCTTTGATTCAATATATTAGTTTTGTCTCATATTTATCGTTTACGATTCTATGAAAATATAGATGTATGATTTACGTATTACAACATGATTGATTGCTAGTTTTGTCAAGTTACAAATTGGTAGAACTTGTAATCACATCCATTGCTAGTTTATGGTTTATTATACGAAAAAGTGATAAACCTTGAATACAGGTAGCATAATTGTGAGTATTGCTTGTAGTGATACATCCTAGTAATCACAAGTGAATCGTGATGACCTTTGTTAAATTGAATTAGTGCGCTTTCCACGTTCGATTGCTTTGATTGGCCTGATTTCATAGAACTTAATGCATTTAGGGAATTAAACTTGATTAGTGCTTTTACATGTTAGGTTGTTCTCTTAGATAGAACTCATACTCGCATCTTTTAATGTGTTTGTTGATGATAAGAGGGAATTAACGGGATATTCTTGCGATCAAGATATCCTAGGGCTTTCGATAAAAGTTGAGATTAAATATCAATTCTACTTATTGTTAAAAAGCATGTTTGTGAATGCAGATGAACCCCTTAACCAATATCTCTTCTATTTGATTTGTTTGCTTATTTCTTTCTTTGCTTTTATATTTGTTTGCTTTATTAAAAATTATAAAAATCCCCCGTGTTATTTATAGGAAATCGAAAAAACTTGACAACCAAGACCTCTCTGTGGGAACGATCCTTTCTTACCCTTGCTATATTTTATATTTTGAGTAGTAAGAAAGTGTAATTTATTTTTGACGCCTACGACATCGATCAAATTTTGGCGCCGTTGCCGGGGACGCAGCGGTTGTCACTTGTTTTTGGTTTCTTATTTTTGTTTTTCTTATTTTCTGTTTTTTAACATAGTTTTGAGAACTCTTGTTTCAGGTACCAATTTCTATGGATGGAGCATATTGGAACAATGGATACGGTTTTCAACCTCCTCAACACTATGACAATTTCCCACCAACTTTGGGATACAATCAAAACCAATTTAATGGCTATGATGCATATCCTAGAGAACCTTATGGTGATTTTCATATATACCAACAACAACCTTGTAGTGGGTATGTAAGTCAAGCACCAAGGTGGGATAATTCTACTTCTAATTGGCTTTATTCGAGTTGTATGCAGATTTTGAATGGATTACAAGACATGCAACAAAGGCTAGACCAACTTGACAGTAATAGAGAGAACGTCGCACAAACAAATTTTTGGAACATTTCTTCTTACCCGACTCCAGATCGTAGTTATGATCATTCACCCATTCAAAGGGAAGAGTCATGGGAAAGAGAACCTATTGTGTCCAGCGGTGGTAAGCGTGTGAACGTCAAGAAACTTACGCAGAAATTATACAAGTTGGAAGATGATAGAGACTCGGAATATCTTGTCGCAGAAATTAGTAGGACCATTCATATGGAACTTAAACGTCGTCGGGATAAAGGTTATGAAACCGATGAAGATTCTTATTATGGTGAGCCTGAAAACGAAGATGATTGTGTTTAAAAGGACCAACCTTTGGAGATATTTGATGACATTAGTGTTGTTGATTCAACTCTTGATCTTTATAATAATCAAACACCTATTCAAAAGGTACATGAGTATGATGAAACTAGTGTTTTACAGAACTTTGCAACAAGGTTCGAGTCTAATGAAGAGGAGTATGTTGAGAATGTGACTGATATGACCAATATTGTGGAAGACCCAATTGAGCTTGCATATAATTGTAATGATGATGTTGATGCCGAAATTTTGGTTAAGGAAGAAACGGACGAAGAATGGTTGCAAGGTTTGATAGAGGACCATGATATACAAGAGGTGAATAATTCACTTGAGTTTTTCAAGGATGAAGAGGATTCCGTAATAAAAGATATTGTGCAAGGTTTGTCTAACCCTTTGCATATTGATTCTTCTCCTTTACCTCTTATTGGTTTGAATGTATGTGCTTCGAGAATATTGTTGAATGACTTTATTTCGCGATATCCTTCATTAGAGATGCTTGATTCTCATACTATGCAGGTTTGTGAACAAGAAACCATGGAAGTACCCGACTCCTATATTCTTTATTCACTTCCAAGTGTGGACAAGAATAAGTGTGGGGGAAGATTTTATCGGTTAATAGCTTCATTTCTGTTTTGTATTACTAATATTTGTGCGAAGCTAGTGTTTGCAAAACATGTGCTATGGGTGGATCCCCAACTTTTCCGATTATTGGTGTATGGAGAATTCGTCTTGCAAGTCGGGCTGACGACTTTAAACCAATCGCTAAATGGGAGGCAACCCACTGGTTTTGTGTATCTATCCATATCTTTTTATTTTCTCAAGTCTTTATCTTTATTTTCTTATTTTGGATATTTGCATATCAAAACTCCAACTTTTAGAGATTTTTGAACAATTTAGAATAAACACTAGCCTTTATAAGTATATGGAATTTTTTTCTTGACGATGAGGTATATTTTGGCTGAGTTGGGATTAGATGCCAACTAAATAGCTTGTTTAGTGTTTATCCTATATTGTTCAAAAGTAGCTATGAGTTGGAGTATCCATTTTTTTTATTATGCATTTTATTTTCTTATTGTGTATATATATCATGTTATGAATTTCCCACCTTGAACTTTACTTTGGATGACTAAATTTTACATTGAGGACAATGTAAAGTTTAAGTGTGGGGGAGTGTTCTCATATAGAGTTTTTAGCCTTGTTAGTTTTAAAAAAACTTTAAATTTTTTTTGCTTTATACACTCCGAAACCTATAAACATGTGCCTTTAGGATGACACTATCATTCTAAATGGATGGAATCATCTTGGTTGGAGGAGTTGACGAACCCATTAATTAAAAGGACGGAATTATTCAAGTGTTAGAAATAATATGATAGTTGTTACTATATCTCGGAATATCACCATATCACGTTCTATTTTTATTTTTCCATATTTATCTATTGTTCTCTAAGTGATTTGGTGGGTCATTAAACATCAAATTGTTATTACTGCTAGGATGAAATAGAGTGATTGAGTTGCTAAAAAAATAAAGAGAAAAAAAAAAAAAAAAAAACCCGACCAATTAGACCAATCGGAATAAAAATGACACTTGGATAGCAACATGTGTGTGTTCTCCCTGTCTCCATCGCCTAAACAAGCGTGGAATGCAGGATCCAAGGGAACCATCATGTAATCTGCTGACAAGAAGCATGCGCTTGGATCCAAAAGATCTAATCATGTTGTTTGCAAAAACAAAAACAAAAACAAAAACAAAAAAATTATTATTGTTGAATAAAGTCGACTCCTGGTTCCCTTGTATATGCCGGTTGAGTTGATGTAGAATTAAGATTGTTGACCAATGGTTCCCTTGTATATGCCAGTGTGTTGACACTAGAATTCAGATCAGTATCTCAATCCAATAGGATGCATAGGTTCATCTTGGCGTTGACCTTCAGACAGATATGGGAAACACCGATCACTTGTTAACACTCGAAAACATCTACATCTATATCCATCTTCTTAATCTTTTCATTGTGAATGTGGTTAGTCAGATTCCGAGTAATGTGGTTTGTTCAACTTTCTGATAAGAGCTTCATTTACATATATATTAATTTGGATTCGCATCAGGGTACCTCCTCCAATAGCCATTTTGGATTCATTCATAGATTTGTCACAGGTAGTTGGAGTTAGAAATATAGGTTTTGTAGGTAGACCTCTTGTAAACCTTCACGAGACTAAAACTCGTCCACTAGGGACACCTAGGGGTTTAAAGGCTTGTTATTTATGCAAAAATTAACCGTAGACTCGATGACACGGAGTTGTTGTATTTTTGTTTTGTTTGATTTGCTCGAGGACTAGCAAAGTATAAGTGTGGGGGAATTTGATAGGTGTCGTAAAACACCTTATTTACTATCTATTTTTTTATGTTTTCTTTGCTATTTTTCTTGTAAATTATGTATTTTACGTGTGTTTTGAGTTTTATAGATACTATGGAGTCATACGGAGGAAAAGAAGAAGAATTCGTCCAAAATGGAGCAAAAGGGAAAAAAGGTCATTTCCACATGTGAACGATATTAGGAGCTAAGGCCAGGTTAAGGGGCGACTCTTGTTGGAGGAATACTAAAACCAGCCCAGAAGAGGTTAAGGGACTTCCATTGGGTGGCCGTATCCATGCACAGAGGGATAAAATAGCCATCCCACATTCAAGACCTACATCTAGTCGAGAGAAGATATTCTTTCCCAAAATTTCTTAAGCTGAAAACACAGAACACATATTAAAATTGGAGTTTGGTTTGGTTGATTAGCTAAAAGAAAGTGAGAAACTAAAAGCAGCTGCTGCTGCTGTTGAAACCAAGAGAATCAGTGGGATGAGTTGATGACAGATATCAATTGAGAGAAGAAATGAGATGAATCCATTGTTACTGGTAAATTAGGTTAATGAAATGGAGGAATTTATGTCGTTCTGCATATGGAATTGAGACCGAGAATGATGGGTTGATTTCATATTTCAATTTGAGTTCGAATTAGTGAAGAGATTCAAGGGATTAGTGATGTAGAAATGGATTCAGGTTAGAGTTTGAATCATGGGTTTCTGAGCTCGAGTCACTGCAGTGGGGTTTTGATTTTAATTGAGATTTACTGGGAAATGGTTGTTTTGGTTGAATTTATGGGTGATTGTTTGTGTTTGTTGACCAGGAAATGGAACTGATGAGCTTACTGATTCTGGAAGAGTGGAGTGAGATGATGTTGCTTTGTTTTGGAAGTAGATGCAGTGTCTAGTGATGATTTGAAGATGTAGATACGATTGAGTGTTTGTTGTGCTGGTATTGAGTTTATTTGTTGGCAGTGCTCGCAGGTGGATTAAGTATGAAGGCTTGAGTCTGGTACTGTCAGCTGAGTAATTGATGCAGTGAACTGAACTGCAAATGATATTGGTGTATGGATTGGTGTTGGAGACTGCAAGCAAGGAGGATTTGTTTATGCTGCTGCTGCTGGAGTTGAGGTATTGCATGTACTAGTTGAATCATGTGTAAGTGCAGTCGACTTGGTGGAATTTGAGCTCAATGAAGAGAGGTGTTAGCCATGGGTTTTGGTGCTTTGTTTAAGTCTGCAAGATGGAGGTGCGAGAAGTATTGGCTGCTGATTGGAAATTAGATGCAATGGAAGCTGGAATTTGAATTTGAGGTTGACGTTGCAGGAATTGATTCAAGAGAGTTGCAGGCATTGGTGCTGCTACTCAGCTGATCATGGATCGAAGCAACAGGGAATGTATGGGTTTGAGTGGTAGAATTCATAGCTGAAATATATATACTGGCTGGAGACATTAAAGGTGTTATATCTATTATCGTTGATAATTTGATATTGCAGGTTGAGTCAGGTGATTACAAGGGAGCAGTGGTGGTTGAATGAATGGCTTGGCATGATCTGGAGATTCCCAAGGCTGTGGTGATTATCATGGAGTGATTGGTGAGAAGAAATGGCTCAACTACTGAGGTATTAATGGAAGTGGATGTTGTTGTAAACTAAGGTAAGGGTTCAGGTCAAGTGTTGGTCTGGTGCCATTGTGGCTTGATTAGCTGGTAGCAGAATGAAGAGTTGGATGGAACTAGTGGCGACATTCACGGAGAATAGATTTTTGCAGAGAACAAAAGCAGTAGCAATGAGCTAGTGATTGTCATGGTATGAGAAATGGCAGTTTTGGTGGTTATAATTGGTTGGTTGTTGTGCAATAATGGAATGGAAGCACTGCAATAGATGTATGTTAGGTTGTTATCACAGGGGAAGACTGAAATGGGCTGGAATCGGCCGGAAATCACCCAAAACAGCCAGAACTCGTCCAAAATCAGAGTCATGCGAGTTGACTCACCGATCCAATATCTTACTCAGATGGACTTGAGCCTGAATCGTATGGGCTAGACAGACTTGGTCACTGGCAGGCTTGCCATGGTTTGTGTGTGACCTAAACAGATATGAATGGAGTATGAAAAGAATATAAAAAGGAACTTCTCCCTGTTATACGGATATCGAATACCTAATATCTTAATCTTCTTCTACTTGTTTTCTAGGGTTTAGACATGAAAACACTTCTATTTCTTCTTGTTATGAACTCCTTGAGCATGAGTACCTAATTTTCTTATTTGTTATGGATTAGTTGGATTTCACATAATATGATTCTTTGATTCAATATATTAGTTTTGTCTCATATTTATCGTTCACGATTCTCTGAAAATATAGATGTATGATTGACGTATTACAACATGATTGATTGCTAGTTTTGTCAAGTTGCAAATTGGTAGAACTTGTAATCACATCTATTGCTAGTTTATGGTTTATTATACGAAAAAGTGATAATCCTTGAATATAGGTAGCATAATTGTGAATATTTCTAGTAGCGATACATCCTAGTAATCACAAGTAAATCGTGACCTTTGTTAAATTGAATTAGTGCGCTTTCCACGTTCGATTGCTTTGATTGGCCTGATTTCATAGAACTTAATGCATCTAGGGAATTAAACTTGATTAGTGCTTTTACACGTTAGGTTGTTCTCTTAGATAGAACTCATACTCGCATCTTTTAATGTGTTTGTTGATGACAAGAGGGAATTAACGGGATATTCTTGCGATCAAGATATCCTAGGGCTTTTGATAAAAGTTGAGATTAAATATCAATTCTACTTATTGTTAAAAAGCATGTTTGTGAATGCAGATGAACCCCTTAACCAATATCTCTTCTATTTGATTTGTTTGCTTTATTAAAAATCAGATAAATCCCCCGTGTTATTTATAGGAAACCGAAACAACTTGACAACCAAGACCTCTCTGTGGGAACGATCCTTTCTTAACCTTGCTATATTTTATATTTTGTGTAGTAAGAAAGTGTAATTTATTTTTGACGCCTACAATAGCGATCAGTGCAGGTCTCATATGGTGGATCTAGAGAGAAAAACTTGTGCTTGCCAACGATGGCGCGTTTATGGTTTTCCATGCTCGCACGCTACTGCATCTATTACTAAATCTAGAGGAAGGATTCTTGATTACTTCGAGGATTACTTCATAGTTACCACTTTCCGTTAGCTATATTCAATAGCTATTAGACCCGTTCCTAACTACGACAGGTATGTGTCTATAATCAGTACATTTTGATATTGTTTTTTGAGGAACAATATACCAATATGTATCAATATGTATCGTGCATTAAGTTATGTAGTTATGATACTATTTTTTTTTCTCACAGGACTGATGAGTATCACGTAGACGATAATGTTCTCCCACCAGAAGTAATTAGGGATCCACCAGGCAGGAAGAAGGGGAAACGTATTAAGTCAGCTCATGAGACTAGTAGAAAATCTGTCAAATGTTCAAACTGTAATTTGAAGACTCATCACAACAATGCAACATGCACTCTTATCTGTCAGTATGAACTTGATGAAGAATGATTTTTTGTCAGGTATGTGTTGCAATCACATACATATTAAAGATATGTCTTGGGGTAGGATGATACAATACAATGAATTTTTACCTAATTAGTGTTCTGATTGCTCTTTTTATTTTATCACAGGCTTGAACGTGCAGCAGAATGTGATACCGATGACGTTGCTATTATTCTTTAGTCCACAAGTATTTCCTCTAACCCTTGTTCTATTCTACTGTTTTCTTTTTAATATGTCACTATTATGAGTACCAACTGAAAATACTGTTTTTGTTGTTTCTTAGAATATCTTTTGGTTTTTGAAACATTATAAGTCTATCAAAAATGTAGTTATATTGATCTTTCGACATAATGAAATATGTTCATATGTCTACCAAAATGTCAGTATCTATTACATGTCAGTATTCTAGTGTAAGCATCTTCCACTACATACTGACATGTATTGGTTGTAGTGTAACCATACTGAGGTTGTAACAAGAAAACAATCAAATATGTACTGGTTTGTGGTGTAACCATATTCCACTAAGATTATTTAGAACATATCATAATTACAATTTCATAAGATTAGTTTAAACATTTTCATAAGATTAGTTTAAACCTTTGTGGTTTCAATCAGATCAGTACATATTAAAGAATACAATCACTACTTACTGATATGTAGTGGTTATGGAGTAACCATGTTCCATTACATACTTAGAGTTGTATCACTTAAAGCAAATTTAAACTTGTGGTTTCAAATAGGTTAGTACATATTAAAGAATAGAATCAGTACTTACTGATATGTACTAGTTGTGGAGTAACCATCTTGCACCACATACTGACAGTTGCATCACTTAAATCAAATTTAAACTTGTGGTTTCAATCAGGTTAGTACATATTAAAGAATACAACCAAGTCATCAACTGATGATCAGTACAAGCTGATTCACCATCTTCACGGGGGTCGAGGGGGCAGTGCCCCCTCATATAAATAGCACAAAATTACTAATAATTTAGACTACAAAACAAAGTAACACAATTGAAATATCACTACATTAAAGTTAGCCCAAGTTTTTGAACATTCTTAAAGATAAAGAAAAAATAACTAATAAAAGGAAAATCTATATTTAAGATATGTTTTAAAAATAACTAACAGTTGCATCACTTAAACATTCAGACTAGTTTTAGCATTTTAAGACTCTACATGTGTTTGTCCCCAACTGATTTCTGGTGGAGATGCAGTCAGCAATTTTTATGTTAAAGCGACCCTTTTGTTTCGAATATTCATTTGCACCTGATCATCATCTCCCAAATCTACTCCCACATATTTGGTTTTTGACTTCATCTTCATAAAATACATCACAAATAGCAGGCAGTTTGGTGTTTTCCCTTGTTGAGGTGCTTCACATTCATTGAGTACTACATTCTTCAATGTTTCTTTATTTTTCTCCACCAAGTACAAGTTGATAGGTTTGTACATGAAATCTTCCATTTTTTTGGCATTTGGATAACATATTCCTTCCCATTCATCCTTAAAAGAATTGTAGTGGTTGAACACCTTTTTGTCGCAGTCATACTCAAGTAGTGTCCAATGAAGATTGTGATGGCACATTGGTACAAGAATCTTCTTGATACTTTTATCCATCTCCAATATTTGTTTGAAAACAGATTCTTGTGCTCCTCCTGTGAGCTTATCCGGGAACTCAACATTGTATTGAAAACATGGATGTAGTTGAATTGTTATATCTAATTATGTTTATGCAATATCGATATGTAGTGTACCTACCCATACATGCTTTTTTAATTTTGAATATGTGTTGTACTAAATATGCAGTGTAAGATAACCACTTACCCAAGCGAACGGATCCAGATGCAAGACAGGAAAGTATTTTCTGTCTATTTCATGCATCGGCTGCTCTTTCTGAAACTTGTTGTTAAGCTTGTATTATGCGTAGTTGAGAAGATATTGCTCTAACAAATCGTTCGGTACCAAGTAATCAACTGTACTTCCACTTACACAAAGACCACCTTCTCCTGTTCTCCAAGTAATTGAGCTGGAAAATAACGACGTAAAGTTAGTATTCTTGTGTAACAGAACATATTGATATGTATTTATCAATATTATACAAATATGTATGTATATCAAAAGTAAATATACAAATCAACAGTACATATCAATATAAGAGTGTCAATTGAGAACTCACCTAAGAATATTTTTTTTATTGAAGTATGTGGATATGGTACTCTTTTGATCCTCCTTCATGTCATTATAGAATGGTGATTTAGTCAGTTTCCGGAAATTTTTGCGGCGCAATTTAAGCTTTTGGTTTTTCTTATATGGTATTTCTTCTGTTTCTCTAGCTTTCGGCGCCTTAGGTTCTTTAAATGAGGCAGATAATTCAATTCCACTTGCGTAAATATCATCTTTCTTTTTTGCAGGATTAGCACAAGTAACCGGTCTGGCAGGTGTAGTTGGTTCACTGCAACTTTTTTTGATGGGCGGTGAGACGGTCTTTTTGTTCACTGCTACCCTTTTTTGTTTTCGGCTTGGAGTAGTTGGTTCCTGCATTTTTTATCAACATAAAAAATATGTAATGTACAAAATAATAGCTACAGATTAACATTTTCAGTACACAATGTTAACAGTACTACATATCAATATGTAATGGTAGATATTGATATGCAATGGTATATACCCTTACAACAATGTAAGTATCTTCCACTACATATTGATATGTAACAAACATTAAAGCAAAATAATATGCACAATTTAACGTTTAGAACATATCATTCACCTGTGACGGAACCTCACAAACTTCTTGTGATGGAACATCGAAAACATCTTGTGATGGAACATCAAAAACGTCTTGCGATGAAACCTCCAAAGTATCCAGTGAACTTTTTGGTAGGATATTTTCTTGCTGCTTAGCTACAACTTCACCTGCATCATTCAGTTCACTGGGTTCTTGCTGATTAGATGCAACTTCACCTGCATCGTTCAGCTCACTGGGTTCTTGGTGCTCAGTTGTATCTTTTGGAATTTCTACAGGTTGCAAATCTCTTCCAAATAAGTTTTGAAATTGTTCACGTATGTCAATACCAAAAATGCCACTGTTTTGAACAGCATCACTATCTGGAACGAGGTTTGTATACTTATCGACATAAATTCCAATGCATGAGGTTGCCATGTCTAAATATTCTCTAATAGAGAGCTGTTCGATGTGCTCCAAACTAGACATCTCACCAAACAAAGGTACATCCATGAGAAAAAAATCTCTCGCCGCTGATGCAACGTCATACTCTGCAGACTTCTGAGACATAACTTCAACTTTATCCTTTGTTTATTGTAGACTAGTAAGCAACTCCCTCACTGCTACCTGCTTAAATTCAAGTGGATTAGTCTGCGAAAGAAGCAATTGAAACTGTCAACATAAATCTACTTACATATGTATACCAATCTGTAACAGTATATATTGATATGCAATGATAGATACCACTACCACAATTTAAGTATCTACCACTACATATTGATTTGTAACAGTACATATCAATATGTAATGGTAGATACCACTGCCACAATGTAAGTATCTACCACTACATATTGATATGCAACAGTACATATTTGATATGTAATGGTAGATATTGATATGTAACAGTACATATTGCTATGTAACAGTACATGACAATATGTAACAATACAACAAACATAAAAAGTGAACATTAAAGTAAAAGAATACAATTAGTACTTACTGATTTACCATCTTCACGGGGGTCGAGGGGGCAGCGCCCCCTTGTATCAACAACACAAAATCACTAATTAAGTTAGACTACACAAAAATAAACACTTAGGATGGATACTACTTACTGGTGTATTGTCTCTGCTATTTTTCTCTTATATCGCTTTGACTTTTTGCTCCAAATCAGATTTAACATTTGCTTGTTCTTTCGGTGCTGACAAAACAGCTTCAGAGGCGGCATTAAAAACTTCAGAGGCGGCATTAACAACCTTTTTTGAAGAAACTTGCACTTTGACGTCAACTGTTGTGTCCACATCCAAATCTTCATTGGGGTTTCTTTGAGTAGGAGTAGATCCCAAACTAACATAATCTTCTGGGCTGCCTTCTCTCTGCAAAGGGAAAGCTTTCGAGTAAATTTCTTCCATCATCAGCACAAACTTTGAAGCGTCAACCGTTGCACCCTCTTGCTGCATTGTATTCACTTCAGTCCATTTGGCAGATATTGTACTCCTCAATTCATTGTATCTTGTCTTCCAATCGTCTCCCCCAATACTGAGTCATCCTTTCCCTTCTCTTCTTCCACTGGACTTGCATTTTCTTCTTCTTTCTGTTATTCCGATTCAAAATTGGCATCTTCTTCCTCTTCAGAATTGGAATCTTCTTCCTCTTCTGAATCACTATTTTCTTCCTCTTTAATCCTTCGTGAGATACGATTAAGAATTTGTCTTTCTTCGTGTGTGATTTCATCTTTGAAATCAAAAGAGAACTGGTGCAAATCAAAGATGTAAGAAGAAAATACATATTAAATATCCTAATAAATACATATTGGCACAACATATTGATATGTATTTAATGCAAATTAGTACATACTGGAAAAAATAACTACATACTGACACAACATATTGATATGTATTCAATGCAAATTAGTACGTACTAGCAAAAGTAACTACATGTAATAATCAATATGTATTATTTTTTTCAACAAAATATGTATTGCAAAGTTTACCTCATACTCGAAAAGATCAATATCCTTTAGGAACTCAGTGCATATATTTGTATGATTCCATTTAGCCACTCTTGGAACATACGATCCCTCAGGGTATGTCACTACAGGCTCGGGCTGCACCAAATGGGTATGCTCCGCAAACCATGGCTGCAAGTAATGATATGAACTGTTAGATATTCACTATTAAAATGTAGAAAATCATGAAAAACGGAAGAGTTTAAAAGCAGATAAAATATTACCAGCAAATAAACAACACAACCATTAGTGATCTCTATGTTATGCATGTGTTCATCCAGCTCTCGCTCTAAATTAGCATGAATTAGATCAGGCCAAGAAATATTCTTGGTCTTCTCAAGATCAGGAATGAAACCTATATATTTTTCAGTCAAGGCGTTTGCATCCTTTGTTGTGAAAAATAATGAAGTGCACATAAATAGGCAGATAAGCCTAACAAGATCTTCGGCATCTTCCTCTTCTTGCTCAGATTCTTCAGAATCTTCATCTAGTTGATCACCCTCGCCTTCCTTGGCATTTTCATCTTTATCAGACTTCTTTCTTAGATTGATTGGCATTCTTGTTAGGATCTTCAAGATTGCCTTCACAATCATTGGCCTAGTCACTTTTTCACCAGGTTTTAGATCAGATGGAAACACCCTTTTGAAGAAGTCAGTTTCACGCCAACCCTTATTTTTGTTGAGCATTGTAAGCCTATAATCATGATATTCCCTACCTGTAATTCTTGGCATCATATAAACAAGCGCCATCTCTTCTAGTGTGGATACCAGCTCATGTGGTGAGCCGTGCCTCACAAAGCAAAATGTGAGCTTGTTTGGATCTTCACCGCTCACGTAACAGTGTATCATTTTGGTGTGTGCCTCTTCAATCTGCAACCAATGTTGTAACTCAAAACTTGTGTGCCAGAATATTAGGAAAAGGTTACCATATGATGCTTCAGATATCAGGTGCAATTACAACCTACTCAACTTAAGTTTTTGAAACTTCTTAATAATGTTCATAAGCCCCTGAAACCGGCTCGGTATAAACTTCTTGGTTTTGCAGCTCCTTTCTTATGCTTACTACCACCTACACCATATCAAATAATCTAAAACCATTACACAACATATCAAAGATACCATATCAATATGTAGTTAATGTATCTACCATGTACATGATATAATTACACGCTGATATGGTACATATCAGATACCACTACTTACTGGTATTCATCACTACATACTGGTATTCATCACTACATACTGATAATTATAATAACTGCATACTTGTATTCATAACTACATATCAGATACCATCACATACTGGTATTGTAGATACCACTACATACTACATATCAGATACCACTACATACTAGTATTGGTGACAGAAAAGGTGACAGATCTCTACTGATACAACTACATCATTAGTGTAGTGATATATGATCTTACATGTCAGTATCTACCACCAGTAGTGTCGTATTACATACTGATATTAAATGTCAGTATTATTAACAGTACATATCAATATGTAGTGGTAGATACCACTACAAGAATATAAGTATCTACCTCTACATATTGATATGTAATAGTAGATACCACTCTGTATCAAAACACTATATACCTTCTTTCAGGGGTATATTTGCTCCCCCCCCTTTTTTGCTTTCCCCTTTGCTTTTGGTGAAGGAGTAGCAGCTCTCAGGACAAGTGTTTTGTTCCCTTTTGCTTGCGGTGAAGGAGTAGCAGCCTTTGTCGCCTTTTTTGCTTTTGCTTTAGTAGTTGCCGCTGCTGCTTTTATTTTTCTTTTTGCTTTAGGAGTAGTTGCTGCTGTTTTTATTTTGCTTTTTCCTATTGTAAACCAAAAACAACATCAAACAAATATCCCCACATATTGATATGTATTGTCCAACAATATCAAAATATAAAAGGTTTTTATATCAGTTTTTCCACATGCGAATCTACCAACACTACATACTGGTATTTTTAACCTAACAACACTACATATTCTAAACACTACTTATTCTAACCTAACAACACTACATACTGGTATTTTGAACCTAACAACACTACATATTTTGACACTGCATACTGGTATTGTTAATCTACCAACACTACATAATGGTATTATAGCAGACGTATCAACAAAAGTAACCCAAAAGTAACACTACAAACTGGTATGTATTCAACAAATTTGCACATGCAGAGTTATTTACAGGTATGACTAAAAATGGAACATATTAGTATGTACTTGAATTTTTACCTATTTTCAGGATTACTTCGGCTGCTTGTGGAGGAGTACCGTCATTTTCACTCGATTTTGCTGATGGAGGAGTGACATATTCAGAATATTTTGACATGCTTATTGTTCTTGGTGAATTTGCAGCGGCTTTTTCTTTGATTTTTGTTATTGGTGAATCAACGACAGTTTTCTTTCTTGTTTTTACCGGTGAAGGAGATACTTCTGTAATTACCTCTTTAATTGCTCGTTTAATTTCTCTTGTGGTAACCATTTTTTTTCTGATTGAAAATTTCTGAAACAGATTAGGGTTTTTCTAGGTTAACGCTGAAGAAGATTATGGTATTGTTGATCGAGATTAGGGTACTGTTGATCGAGAAGAATGAATGAAGAATTATGGTACTGTTGAATCAAGAAGAATGAATGAAGGATTATGGAACTGTTGATCGAGAAGAAGGAACAAAGTAGTTGCAGAGAAGAATGAAGAAAGAAGATGTGGGGGAGACAATTTAGGCGTGACTGATGAGGGTAGCCTAGTAACTTTACATATTTTTAAACCTTTTTGGATTATAGGATAAATGTTTAATCCCGCTGGACTAGCCAGTTACCAGGGTCGGGTTTTCTGGACTAAACAAGAAATTTCTCTCATTAAGTTTAACGGGTTGATATTTTACATTCCAACAACAATTATTAGCTTAACCTAACGAATAATATTAATTTAATCCTACACTTAATGTCAGTCTAATCCAATGAATAAAATAAAAAGTGGCTATCTAGAGGCTACACATTGCGATCCAACAACTAAGATTACAATATCATTGCAATCCTACATGTAATAATGTTCAAAAATATTCAGATTTGTTTCAAATGTAATAAGGTTAAGTATTTTGAATAATTAAAAATATTAAGTAATTGATTCTACATTTGAAATTTGAATCTAGGTAGAGTAGATTCAAACTTTTCATATTCACAAATTAGAAATTAGTTACATAATATTAATTATTGATTCGACATTGATTAGGATTCTACTAATTGTAGTTTTGATAAGTGCTTTGTGCCAGAGACACCTTGATAATTTGTATAAACTTCATTATTTCCATGACCTTGAATATATTGACCACCTTGAAAAGAAGTAGAAGGTTGTGACGACGAATCCTACTCATGGACTGAATGATAACATTCTCTAGCCATCACTGGAAGTTATGGTCTGGTCCTTTATCATACAGGATTTCCACCATTGGTTTAAAATATTGGATAAGGTGATGTATCGAGGTCTACGTATAGTTCGATTAAAATTGCATATGTCAGTCATAAATTGTGGGCCATGCAAATCTTGTAATGTTCGAGAAAACCAACATGTATAAAACTTTTTTCGTAGGGAAAGAAGCATTAGTCAAGTACCCATAATCTAAATATCATTTCAATTTCTTGATTTTCAATTGGTCTTGTGACTTCAGTCTGTGCTTGATAAGTTCTTAATTCACATGTTTCTAGTGTCAAATCATATTACTTGTTTTTACGCTTGTTCTATCTCTCAATTTTTTTTCTTCCTTTGTTTGAATTTCAGCTTTTTGATTTGAGTGTGCTTGAGGACGTTTCATGACATAATTTGTTAAGAGTTTATTTTTTAATCAAAGGTGGATCTATTGCAAATTTCAATTTCGAATTCCATTGTATTAAAAAAAAAAAGTAAGACAATTCTAATTAGATAAACTCAAGATTGTGGAGTCCACTATATTAGAATTGATATATGATTTAAACATTAAATTACTATTACAAAAACTAAACTAGTTACTAGTGATGAAAAGGCGAGGGTGCCCAAATATACCTCAAGCTAAAGCTTTTCCTTCCTATAAGTCAGAGTTGAGACAATGCAACTAATCGGTTCACACTTCGTGTGATATTATATGGATACGAGATCGAGACAATACAAAAACGAAGTATGTTTACTTGATACAAAGGTTCGGAATTAACCAAACTCAATAGGATTCACGTATCAATTAAATAGAAATTAACGTTTGTGAAATTTACTTTAATTATAAATAAAACAATTATAATGGTGAAATATAAAGTAAATGACGCAGCAATATTTTGTCAACGAGGAAACTGCAAATGCAGAAAAACCCCGGGACCTAGTCCAGAAATGAAAACTCTCAGGATTAAGCCACTATACAAAATAAACCAACTTCGTATAGTTGAGACCAAGCAACTAAACCTATAGTTCACCTAGTTCTGTATGTATTCCCACGCCTCCAACCTGTAAACAAGTCACGTACTTGGACCAATTCCTTTGGTTCGTATTCCAAACAGTAAAGGAACAAAAAATCTGTTTGGTATCAACTCTCTTCAACCAAGTGATATGAGTTGTACAAAGGATCTTTTGTTTATCTTAACGTAAACTTCTTTGCCAGGTTCCAAGATCTATCTTATGTTCAATCACCAAAAGGTAATCGTTAAGATTAAGCCAATCAACACTCTTAATCCAAAGAACTGTGTTGATGCCGATCTTCTCAATTAATCAATCCAATCTACCACAAGGATAAACCGATTATTAATTGGATCCTCTTTTACCAAAACAAGTATTGTGCACACCAAAGATTATAAAACCAAGTCTGAAATCTTCTATCTCTTCTTTGTCTTCAAATCTTCTTAGATCTTCAATAAACACCTGCACACAACTACTTGAATCTCTTGTGATCAATCACGCATAGAACGGAGTTTGTTAACAATGGATTATCACAAGATCGTCTTTAGATCTAACAACAATCTAAAGATCCCTGTCGAAACCATGAACTAGTATTAGTGAATCTTATATCAGAAGAGAATATTCTCAAGCATAAACAAACTAGGTGCAATCAAATTTCAACCACCGTTAGTCAATTAAATCAATACGAAAACTAAAGATAAACCGCAATATCTAGTTTCCCACCAACGGTACGCACTAGATCTTCTCAATCCCAAAGAAGATTTTAAAGTGAGTGGTCGTAAGAGATTTCACCTAATTAGATTACTCTCCTCTCCGATAGGAGGCTTCACCAGTAATAGTACAACAGTGGAAGTTTACTGTCACGAAGGATTAGTTTGCTAGAAATGAAAACTAAAAGTATTTATAGACAAGGAAGTTTGGACACCAAGGAATTTCCAAAATCGAAAATATTCTCAAGATATTTTTCCATATTAACCCAAATTAAGTTTTCATAATTCCTGTAAATGCACTGTCCAAAAATAATGATCGAAATCTCCTTGGAAAATCTTTAACTAGCAAATGCATATTACTAATTCTTATTTTCCATATATAATTAAAAACCTTAATTAAAAGATTCTTAGCTTATTTAAATTCGATATTGACATTTACTTCCTTCTTAGCTGTTAAGGAATATCTTCGAACAATAAAAGAATACACATTAATGCGCGTGTTCAAAGTGTGTCGACATATTACTCTTGCAAGTCATTTTTCATACTTACTCATTTGAAACCGATTTACCACACTTCCAAACAAGTTTAGAATTGGTTCATATGACTTTCAAGAACTATGTAATTGATCAAGTAACACTCAATCACAAACCATGGGTGTAACGGTTCTACCAAAACAAGTTTCGGTTCCACCTCCATGTGAGTATTGTGCATAGTCACACTAGCTTACCAAAATTCTGCTGACTAGGTACTAGGATCGGCTCCCCACATATATTTGGTATCTAACTTGTATAAACTTCACATGTCCATAGGATCGGTCCCCCCTTGCCTAAAAACGTGTTGCACATGTTCATAGGATCGGTTCCCCTTTCTTCTATAAACCTTGTTGCACCTCATACAAGGATCAGTTACCCCTTGTGATGTACTGCACCTCTTACTAGGATCGGTTCCCCTTTCCCAAAATTTGGTCAGACACTCACAAACCCGATCATACCCCAGGTGATTACTTAAGATTGGTTTCACTAATAAAAGTCATACCAATACATAAGTCAGGCCTTATGTGAATAGTTTTACCAAGAACACAAACAAGTCATGAGCGGTTATA
This sequence comes from Papaver bracteatum, assembly GCA_023529315.1. NCBI lineage: Eukaryota > Viridiplantae > Streptophyta > Magnoliopsida > Ranunculales > Papaveraceae > Papaver > Papaver bracteatum. Next base: position 5,851,690 of record JAJJWX010004804.1, on the reverse strand, counting down.
CTAATCACACATATTGGTCGTTCATAAGATTTGCAATGAAGAACAACCCTAACGCCTGGCAATTTCCTTTTCGGTTCACAACACATATCATGAACTTACTTCCTTAAAACACATGTAAAAACATTATTTCCTAGGATGAAATCCTCACCTCATACCCATACATAATCACAATAGCATTCATACGATTATGTCGATCTCTCATATACAAAGTTTAATGGTTAAGAAAGAAACTTCATATTGTATTCCTTAATACTATGTCTATCTAGAGTGTTCATGCTTCGCAGTTTTATGTTTTCAATATGCACGACTTGAAAGATACATTAGGGAATGAAACAGTTCAAGTCAAATATCACTAACCTCAAGTGGAAGGATGATGTTGTGGTTGTATCTCCGTACTTCTTCACTTCTTCAAGTATTCGCAATACTTGTAATGTCTCACCCTAATACTTTCAAGCTAACCTATACGAAGTTGACTCTAGTACATTTAAATCAAGCGACTCTTAAATGAGTTTTGGTTCACTAAAATATGACAACCAAACTTGACATACCAACACTTGGTGGGTTCAATCGAGCTATGCTATAACAATGTCCCCCTCTATCAATTTTAGTGACAAAACTCTTACAATCATATGGATAAACAAATTACAATAATTCATTAACATACACTTGATTCCCGAATTCAACATCACATAACCTGCATTCATTCAATCCTTAAGAATGTCGTTGTTGACATTATAATAACAAAGCTCATACTCCCCATAAAGGTGAGATAGGTATATTTTCAATCCGCGCGTCTTTGTTATCCCAATCATATGTTATGTTACCCTCCCTTAGTCTGTGTTTTTCCCCATTCGTTATATAAACGTCCAAGCACCATTGTCCTCTTCCCTAGTGACACCAATCAACATAAAATTGATATCAGCATCACCTGTTTATGTTATAGCCTAACCCTATATCTAGCCTTGTTTAGTGATGAGTGTTAAGGGGCGCCCTGTTGTTAGCCCTTATCTTTATTTTGGTGCCTTAGTATAATTACTCACATGATTTACGTGAGTTGTTGAGATACTTAAGCTAGTATTCCTCCCTTGTACGGCTTATGCATTATTGAACACTAATCTTATCTTTTCTCTGAGCTTTTTTTACTTTCTTCTTCTTCTTCTTCTTCTTCTTCTTCTTCTAGATCTCCTTATTCTTCTATAATATTTTCTCCTGAATGCATTTTTAGTAAATCAACTACAAGTGGTATCAGAGAAGTCGATTCTCCGGCTGCAGAATGGTTACGATGAATGAGTTATCAATATTTTTTGATGAAATGGTTAAGACCATGGAAGACTTGTCCAAAACTCAACAAGATATAAAGGATACGCAAAAGAAGACAGTTGAGGAGTTACTAGAGAAACATCAACAAGATCAAAAGAAGTGTCAGCTCGAATTTATGAAGTTTTTGGACATAAGGATACCCATCAACAATAACAATCCATTCCAAACTGACCCATCTTCTGGTATCCTATGCCACACACCAGTCAATCCATCATCGTCACACATAGGTGAAATTACTACTACTCAATCTCTATTTTTCAATGGTACTCATGAGCCTAACTTTCAACAACATAAACCAAAAGTGGATTTACCAAGGTTCAATGGTACTAATCCTAGATATTGGATCCGTAAGTGTAAGAAATTTTTTGTTCTTCATAACTTACCTGATAATGTTAAAGTTAATATGGCTTCAATGTATCTAGAAGAAAGGGCTGATATATGGTTCCATGAATATCAAGAGAGTAAGATAGTGGTAGTATGGGATGAATTTGTTAAAGATGTCTGCCTCAGGTTTCAAGAGTTAGGACATGACGATATCGTTGGGGAATTCAATAAACTAATCCAAATGGGTACTGTTAACAAGTATCAAGAGATTTTTGAGGAGTTAAAAGCAAAAAATCGCCATCTCTCAGAAGAGTACTTCACTTCCAGCTTCATTAGTGGACTTAAGGAAGAATTAAGGCTCCATATGTTGATGTTTGCTCCTTAAACTCTTTCTCATGCCATTTTTCTAGCTCAAATGCAAGAGGATTTACTAGAAACTGCTGCTAAGAAGAGGTTCCAACCTAGACCTCCACCAGTCCAAATCCCTTCTTATAATACCAATAAAAGCTACACTTCTCCATCTACAAGCCTAAGACCGTACAGTAAATGAACTACTCTTACTCACTCCAGTTATGCTACCCAACTCCCACCCATTAAAAAGCTGACTTATGCTGAAATGAGAGCCAGAAAAGAAAAAAATCTTTGTTACAATTGTGATGAAGTTTTCCAGAAGGGATATAAGTGTGCTAAACAACAGATATACATGTTAGCTATTGAGGATGAAGATTCAACTTGTATGTAAGACTCTTCACCAGCTGACTCACCCAATAGGCATGATGTTGAAGAAGAGGTGGAGATTTATATTCATGCTTTGTCTGGTAATATATCCCACTCCACTATTAAAATTCAAGGAGAAGTTAAGAAAACTTATTTAATCATTCTGATTGATAATGGGAGCACCCACAGTTTCTTGGATCCATTAGCTGCTAAGAAATGTGGAGCTTACGTAAAACCAACATCTGCCTTACTAGTAGTTGTAGCTGATGGCAATAAATTACTTAGTGAGGCCAAATATCCTGGATTCCAGTGGGAAATGCAAGGACATGAATTTTCTTTTGATATGAGGTTGTTGTCCTAGGGGGGCTGTGACATGGTTCTAGGTGTTTATTGGATGAGAGAGGTTAGTCTTGTGAACTTTGACTTTAACAAGTTGTTGGTTTCCTTTATGAGGGATGGTGTGAAAGTTGAGTTACAAGGACATCCTGATGCTTGATAGATATCAATTATTTCTGGGAAGGAGCTACATCAATATTTCAAGGAAAATGATCATGGAATTATTGGTCATCTTTACAACATCTCAGTTGTTTCCCTAGTTAACCATCAACCTACTCCTGCGCCAATTTCCAACCTACTTGAGTCCTATTCCACTATTTTTCAAGAGCCAGCTACCTTACCACCTTCAAGATCTGATGACCACCATATCCCATTGCATTCCTTAGCTACACGACATAATCAAAGACCTTATAGAATTCCTTATGTTCAAAAGGAAATTGTAGAAAAATTGGTGAAATAAATGCTAACAGCTGGAGTAATCCAACCTAGTCACAGTCCATTTTCTTCACCCATACTTTTGGTGAAAAAGAAAGATGGTAGTTGGAGGTTTTTTGTAGACTATAGGAAGCTCAATGACTTAACCATCAAGAATAAATATCCTATTCCAGTTATTGACGAGTTATTGGATGAGCTCAAGGGTGCAACTATATTTTCTAATATTGATCTAAGGGAAGGTTACTTCCAAATTAGAGTATTCCCTGCTGATGTACAAAAAACAACTTTTAAGACTCATCAAGGGCATTTTGAGTTCCTAGTCATGCCATTTGAGATCACTAATGCACTAGCCACCTTTCAAGCCCTTATGAATGATGTGTTCAAGCCATACTTGAGGAAATTCATCGTGGTATTTTTTGATGAGCATTTACATCTCACTCTAGCCATGTTACAAAAACACTCATTGTATGCCAATATGAGTAAATGCTCATTTGGGAAATCACACATAGAATATATTGGTCATACTATATCTGGAGAGGGAGTTGCTGCTGACCCAAAGAAGATATCTTGCATGGTTCAATGTCCAGTTCCAACTTGCATCAAAAACTTGAGAGGCTTCTAAGGTCTTACTGGGTATTACAGGAAGTTTGTTAAAAATTATGGTCTTATTTGTAAACCATTGACTGAACTGCTCAAGAAAAACAGTTTATCTAGAAATTCCACTGCTCAAGATTCCTTTGAAGCTCTCAAATCAGTTGTCACTAGCACTCCAGTTTTGGATCTACCAGACTCTTCAAAACCTTTTCAACTAGAAACTGATGCTTGTGATATAGGGGTTGGAGCTATACTTATGCAAGAGCACAGGCCTATTGCCTTCTTCAGCAAAGGAATGGGTGCAAGGTTTTTGGCTCATTCAACTTATGAAAAATAATTACTGGCCATTGTCATGGCAGTAACCAATTGGAGGACTTACCTTCTGGGAACTCACTTCACCATCTACACAGACCACCAGACCATCAATTTTTTTTTGGATCAAAGGATGCATACTATGCTACAAAAAAGTGGTTGACCAAACTGCTAGGTTATGATTATGAGTTATTTTATAAAAAATGAGCAGATAACAGGGTTGTTGATGCCTTATCAATAATGACACACCAAACAACTACTCAATCTACATGCCATAGTCTAACACAACTTCAACCTGTCTGGTTTGCTGAGGTTGCTAAGAGTTATGAGGGTGACAAATTTTCTCAAGATCTCATTCCTAAATTGTTGATATCCCCAACTGGTACCCTACATTATTCTTACTCTTAGGGGATTCTCAGATTTAAGGACATGATTTATGTGGGAAACCAGAATTCCTTGAGGCAACTGATCTTAGCTGCAATTTATTCTTCCTCAGTTGGAGGACATTCTGGACAACGGGAAACCTACCAGAGAGCTAAGAGTTTCTTATTTTGGGTTGGCCTTAAATAAGACTTGGTCTAGTATATTCAAGAATGTTATACCTGTCAACAACATAAAAGCTCTAACACTTCTCCTGGAGGGCTCCTACAACCTACATATGTCCCAGACCAAGCTTGGAAACATATCAATATGGATTTTATCACTGGGTTTCCCAAGTCTGAAGGAAGAGAAGTACATCCACTTCATTGCCATCAGTCACCCCTTCACTTCTTCTTTCATTGCTAAGGTATTCTTGACAACCATCTATAAATTCCATGGACTGCCTCATTCAATTGTATCTGACAGAGACAGCATATTCTTGAGAAATTTCTGGCAAAAGCTATTTTCCAAGCTTGGTACTGCATTACATATGAGCACGCATATCATACCCAGTCTGATGGCCAAACAGAACAGGTGAATGCCTTCCTTGAAGCTTATCTCAGGTGTATGACAAGTAATAAACCCACTAAATGGGTTAGTTGGCTACCTATGGCTGAGTGGTGGTTCAATACTACTTACCACACCAGCCTTAAGATGACACCATTTCAAGCACTCTATGTCTACTACCCTCCCCAGTTTTGTCTATCATATCCACCAGCTACCAATGCTGCAGTTGACAACTATTTACAACAAAGACAAACAATGGGGGTTCTTCTCAAATCTACACAAGAAGAGGCACTACATCGCATGAAGCAACAAGCCGACAAGAACAGAACCGAACGAGAGTTCAAGGAAGGAGATTGGGTTTATCTTCATCTTCAACCTTATCGCCAAAATTCTATCCAGCTACGCATGAGTCTTAAGTTATCTGCAAGGGTCTTTGGGCCTTACAAGGTGCTAGCCAAAATAGGCAAGGTTTGTTATCGTCTTGACCAGCCAGCCACTTCCAGAATTCACCCATTTTTCCACATTTCATAATTCAAGTTGAAGCTAGGTGCAGGGTTGCTGCCACAAACAACTCTTCCTTCCATCGACTCTACTGTCTCACTGAAGGTCACTCCATTGGAGGTGCTCGGCTCTCGCATGGCAAAAAAAAAAAAAGCAAACTGTGAATCAAGTTTTGGTCCATTGGGAAAATTCCACTCCAGCTGAAGCCACTTGGGAGGACTCTGATTTCATGAAGCACCAGTTCCAAAAACTAATTCTTGATGACAAGAATCTCTAAAGGAGGCGGCATTTGTTATAGACTAACCCTATATCTAGCCTTGTTTAGTTATGAGTGTTAAGGGGTGCCCTATTGTTAGCCTTTATCTTTATTCTGGTTCCTTAGTTTAATTACTCACATGCTTTACGTGAGTAGTTGAGATACTTAAGCTAGCCTTCCTCCATTGTACGGCTTATGCATTATTGAATACTAATATTATCTTCTCCCTGAGCTCTATTTAATTTCTTCTTCTTCTTCTTCTTCTAGATCTCCTTATTCTTCTATAATCTCTTCTCTTGAATGCATTTGTAGTAAATCCACTACAGTTTACTCCACATATTTCTCCCCCTTTTTGTCACAAAAATGACAAAGAAACGGAAAAATAAAGGACAACACGAAAAGGATCTCACAAATCTCAAAATAGACTTGCAACCTGTTGAGTCAAGCACGAGGGTTCCCCATACCATTTTTGATAACCAATATCAAAACCGAACTACAAAGTAATTATATTTTGATATGTTATCATGGAAATAATTGCCTAAAGAAATTTTCCCAACTAGTTTATCAAACCAAAAATCAACTAAGCAACTTAGTTCCTTTGGTAAACCGATTGTATAAATACAACCGCTTCATTCGATGAGACCAAAAAAAAAGATAAACTCCATTTTTCCCATCAGGTTCTAATTATCCATATAACTTAGACCTTTATATTTTAAACAAGCCAAATACTAGGTTAGTTAACTAGCATTTCCTTGATTAGGCATTCGACTAGACTTGAATAACCAAAACCTCCACTTTGATAAGTCTAACTAAGATCAGAATTAACTTAGTTTGTCTTATTCGGAATCGAATTGGACTAAACAACTCATCCCGTCAATATATTCATTCGTTAAGCCATAAATAATTCATACAAACTAATAAATCAACTTGCATAATTATTCACCTCAACCGGAAGCAATTGAAACAACATATATCATTATTTTTCCACTATTGCACCGAAATTTTGTAAGCCTAAACAATTGATACCATACAATAAAGAAAAATAACAATTGTTTTACTTAACTGGAAGCATTTCAAATATCATAAAAATTAAAGCACCACAATTGCACCAAATTTTCGTAAGCCTAAACGATTGATGTCACACAACAAAGCAAGATAACAATAGTTTTACTTAACCGGAACCAATTTAATCACACAAACATCCACACATATATAATGGAATAAACACATCAATTATACCGATAATTTCATTTAAGCAAAAGCAATATATATATCAAATAAAAATAGGCTTTTCTTAAAACAGGAAAAAAATTAACTAACAAGATTGTTACCTCAATTTTGCATCCAACTTCTCCAGTATGATCGCATCTTATTCTTCCAGGGAGAATTGATATCGAAATATCATTATGTTGTCAACCTTATGCAAAAACAAAAGAATAACAACAACCAACCTTTACCAAAGAAAGGTTGAAAATCGGTTTTAACAATTGCAAGCAATAGTTGAAAACCGTCGAAACACATATGCTTTTATGCTAAACCAAAACCGATTCAACATATTGTGACTTTTTCACATATTGTTTCTACAGTAACCCTCATGATCCTTTGATAAAGCCTACCAACATGGGTAGAACTTAATCCTGCTAAATCAAAAAGTCACCCAAACCATAAGGGTTCATAACATATTATGAGATCGAATATCAAGGTAATAAAACCGAAATCAAACATCCCATAAACATACATAACAAATAAATAAAGCATTAAAGCACCTGCTATGTAAATCAAAAACTATCACAAGTGAAATTATAAAAAAAATAACTTTATTCATAATAGACGTATACAATCAATGAAAGAAATCAAAAATTGATGTCTATTTTAGCTTCATTTTCGAAATTTTAATTTCAAACTTGTAGAGTTTCTTCCAATGTTGAATCCTTATCAAAGGATTTTATAGGATTCCAATCATCTTCTATGATTACTAGTCTTGATTCAAGACTAACGACATTTTCATTGACTTCTTTAATTTCCTTTCGCAAATACTTTTCCATGTTCTTTACTTCACATAAAATTAGATCTAAGTTTAGTGAAAAATTCTTGAGAAAATTATCATTGAGATGGGAGATATCTCCATTGGAAACATCTTGTTGAAGCTCTTTAGAAGAATCAGAATCATCGTCATTAGACTCGAGATGAAGTTTCTTGTTGGGAAACAAGATAGTCCAGACCTTTTTGGATTTGAGAGAGTTGCAACTAGAGGTAGCCATTCTGTCAATTAAGAGATCTTTCTTTTTATAAGTCCTAGAACTTCTTCAAAAATCTTTGAGAATATTATTTCAACTAAGTTCTTAACCGGAAATTAATTTTTAGAAATATTTTTGCCCAAATATTTACACTCACATCCTTACTGTAACAAGTAAGAATCTATGACAATCAGTCAGGTTTTCACCTTTTGGTTGTTGAATTTTCTTCCTTTGAAGATTTCAACATTGACTTCTAATGCAAGATCTTAACATTTAAGAAACTGATTTCTCATGTGAGAAGAGATCTTCGATCTACATTTAGATCTTAAATTTTCAGTTTTATATAGTCTCTCTCTATGTTTAGTATCAAGACATTCCCTTTGATAATGCCCTCTTTGTTTGCACAGGAAGCAAACACCAAATTTATTATGTTTCCTAGATTTAGATTTCATAAATCTATCTTGTCTTATCTCCTTGTCACTCGATGCATTCATGTCAGATGATGATTTTCCAATGTAATTGAGTCTATCTCTCAGTTTCTGATTTTCTGCTTTTAGCTTCCTTATCTCATCTTGACAACATTTGATATTAAGAATGAGTTTAGACACTTCAGTAGAGACAGTCATTAAAAAACTTTCATCTATACTTAGGCTTAACAACAGTTTCATAGCGACACTTGAACAGTAACCGCGATAATTTCTTTATATCGTTCTGTAATAGTGACAATTGCAACAATTATAAGCATTACAAATTGATGTTTTCACTCTATTCATCTTTGTGAGCACCTATTTGAGCAATGAAATTAACTTTTGAGCGTGTTTCCATGATGATGAGCTAGACCCAATTCTTGGGGCGATGGAGGAAGCTGTTGTTTCGGTAAAAGTGATATATCTTTATTTTTAAATTAATTATAGCAATTCTATTATGATTTTTGCATTAAACTAAAAAATTGGTTTTATGATTTTGACTAGTTAGCTGTATTTTCTATTGATAGAGCATGCTTGCTTTAGTGTTTTGATGTTCTATGCTTGCGATTAACAGTTATTCTTTTGGAAATCTACATGTCTAGGCAACACTATAAGAATCAAATTGAATGTTGAGTTGCATAATTATTGTTTTATTAAATCACTAATATCGTCCAATGGTGGAATCCTAGCTCCAGTTTCTCCACAATATTCACATCACCTTTTCATTTGAGTTTGTTATTTTTAGTTTTAAAAATTAAGTCTAAAAAATCTTCTTACACAAGTCTTGAACGAACATATTACTACAACATCATTGAAAATACCATCAATTTTTGGCGCCGACGACGCGGACTTGTCTTTAGGCTAGAGTTTTTAGTTTTTTTTTATTTGTTCTATTTTACGTTTTTGGGTATTTGTCTTTTTATTACAGATTCTTGGATTTCAGAGCGAAAGAAAAATGAGTTGCCAAAGGTTTTGGTGACCACTTAAAGATTTGGAGTCAAAAGAAAAAGCGAAAAGAACAAAGAAAAAAATCAAAAAAAAAAAAGGAATTTTATTTGATTTTGTTTTTACCTTTTATCTTTCTTTTTTTGTCTTTTAGAAATTGTATTAGGATATTCTCTATTTTTGTAATTTTCTTTTTATTTTGGACTTTACTTTTTGGACTTTTGGACTTGGACATTCTTTTATTTTTAAACCCTACGAAAGGGCAGTATATTAAATATTAAACTGTTTGCGGAGAAGGAGTACAATTACGATATTACCTCGGTACCTCGGGTTCGTACATGACACATGAATTGTGTCCCGAGTCGACTACAACGGTTCTTCGCCCGTCTGGTATGGGAGGTAAGTTAACCGAAACACTCGTGAATCCCATGTCAGCGGGTTTACTGTATTCCTTCGTTTGCATATATGTCGAGGAACTGAATACGTCTGCTTTAATTACCTAGTAAAGGGAAAGACCTGGCTATACAAGATAAGGGTTCGGATTTCATCACCGTTCTCTTCTTGCTCGCCTTAGGAAAGCAATACCAAACGCGAACCCAAGCTTAAAATACTGACTAGAACGAGACCGATAGGGTAACGAGCTTAATAAGAAAGTCGTTCGAAAAATATTGGTTACTCTTTTAAGCATACTTCGAAGCTCATAATGGTTTTTGTAAGTTGAATGTGCCGCCTTGTAATACCGGTGAGGCCTTGGGTATCAAAGCTCCATCGAGCTTTCCACGTCTCTATTTAGCTTACTTTAACTCAGATTGATTCCAGAGGGGTCTGCTTAAATTGTAACGAATTCCCTTTTGAAGGATTAGAAGATGGTCTAGAAACAATCTAAGTGGAGCCATCATGCTTTTTGTTTGCTAGAAATTAGTAGGTTTGTTGTGGTGGAGTCAGCCTTTTTTGTGTTTGCAAGGAACTTCCCTTCCTTTTAGGATTTTTCTTTTTAATTTTGTTTTTCTAGTGTATGCCCGAGGTCATTAGAGAACGGGCTTGGAAAAGAAACACTCTAGGTCGTTTGATTAGTGACAAACCTAGTAGTTCTTCTTGTGAAGGCGGGGAGCTCGAAGACTCTTCTTTTGAGAGCCCCGTTTTTGGAAACTTCAGTTTTGAGAATTTAAGTCTTAGTGAGGAATTTACCCCTAGGATTATTACTGTGCCAAAAATGACAACTTTGAAGGAGTACATTTACCAAACTAGGTCCAACCGGGCATCATGCATTAAATTTCCAACCTCTACGGCTACTTATGAGTTGAATCCTGGTATTCTTCAGATGATCCCTATATTCTTAGGAAAAGATGATGAAAACCCTTACTTTCACATTAGGGACTTTGAAAAAATATGTGGAACAATTAAGATTAAGGACCTTACTGATCAAGTCTTGAAACTTAGGATGTTCCCCTTTTCCTTAAGAGATAAAGCCAAGACCTGGCTTAACAACCTATCATCTGAATCCATAGAAACATGGCAGATACTTATTGCTGCTTTCTATTTGAAATTCTACCCTAAGCATAAAACTGTAGCTGTTAGGCAGAAAATTAGCTCCAGTATGCAACAAGAGGGAGAATCTCTTTATAGATTTTTAGAGAGATTCAATGATTTCTTATCCGAATGTCCTCACCATGGGTTTGAGAAAATGAAACTAGTAGGGATTCTTTATGATGGTTTAGACTATTCAACCAAAGCCATGGTCGAATATATGTGCGCCGGTGAGTTCACTAGTAAAAATATCGATGATGCTTTTACCTTCTTAGGAGTTGTTGCTGAAAAATCCCAACAGTGGGAACCTTGTGTTCAACCCCTAAGAGACTCTTGTTCAATAAAAGTAGCACAAATATAGTAGATACAAGCTTTGGGTCAGATGCTAAGTTTGTTGCTTTGTCTAGAAGGTTAGAAGTTTTGGAAATGGGTCAGTCCAAAAATAGGTCCCTTGTTGAACCTGATGCTACGAATAGAGCCTCTCAAGTCTCTAGTTGTGGAATATAGCCCAATAACTCGTTTTGGGAAGGTCAGGTTAGTGGAGAGCAAGCCCATGCTATCTATAACAACTCTAGGTTTGAAAACCGTCAGAAGTTTGAACCATACTCGGAGACCTACAACCCTGATTGGAGAAACCATCCTAATTTTTCTTGGTCTAAGGGCCAGAATCGAGGTCAGTCTAGTAATTCTCAATCTCCCCCAGGTTTTGGTTATACTAAGAACTTTTCAGGTCAAGTCCATTTCCAGAACCCTTCTGAGAATAGAATGACTAGCTTAGAGGAATCTCTTAGTATATTAAAAAAGATCCAGGATATGTTAACACATAGCCAGGAAATGTTAGTAAAGATCCAGGTTAGTTTTCAACAGGAAACCAAGCAGAACTTTCAAACTAATACCCAAACTCTTGCTAAGTTAGAACTTCAAGTAGGTCAAATATCTAAGACTCTAAGTGAGAGAGATATTAGAAGGTTCCCTAGTTATACTGATCCTAATCCCAAAGGAGAGAAATCGTACAATCATGTGAATTCTATTACAACCCTTAGGAGTGGTAAAACGATAGACAATAAGGTATCCATGCCTAGTGGACATACTGTAGTTCCACCTTCTACTTCTCAAGAGGAGGAGCCCATAGCTGAGGAAACTGAAAAAATTTCTAAAGAGTCCCAAGAAATTCCTGATAGGGCTACCTTTTTTCCTAGATCCCCATATCCACAGTTGCTAGCCCCAACAAAGAAGGAGTCGACTTTCAACGAGATAATGGAAACATTTAAGCAGGTGAACATCAACATTTCGTTATTATAAGCAATTAGGAAAATGTCTGCTTATGCCAAGTTCCTTAAAGATCTTTGTACACGAAAGTGTAAGTTTAATGTTCATAAGAAAGCCTTTTTAGCTGGTCAAGTAAGTTCAATTCTTATGAACTAACACTACGGGAAAAATCATCATTGACGACACTTTATTAGCATTGTAGTACCCCTACGACAACGCTTTTTTATGCATTGTGTAGGTGGGGTATTGTAGAAAGTCCAAGCTTTTCTACAATACTTGAATAAGAGTTGTAAAGTGTGATGTGATTCATGGTTGGACAATATTTTCCCAAAGTTGTGATTTTGTTTCAATTTTTTTTGAAATCCTAACACAACCCTTGCTTGTGTTGTGGGAATATCTTGGACAACACAAGTAGGGTATCGTGGAAACATATGTAACAACAAATACTGGTATTACGAATAAGATTTGCACGTCACTTGTGTGAGTTGTGGAACTATCTTGGACAACACATAGTTATGTTGTAAAGAAACTTTTCCACAATATCTGTGTTGTGTAGTTGAAAACTGGAAGACAACATCTATTTGTATTGTGAATACTACTGTTATTACACTTCCTAGAGTTGTACAACTATCGTGAACAACTCCTACTTATATTGCAAAATTTGTTTTTACAATTACTGTGGTGAGTAGTAAATGTTTTTAACACAACACATATTAGTATTGTGATTATGACAGTTAGTACAGTTGTTGGAATTGTAAAACTACCATGACACAACTATACTATGTGTAGTAGAAATTTTTTAACACCACTCTTAATAGTATTGTATGACTATCTTGGACAACACAAGTAAGGTATCTTAGAAACATATAAAACAACAGTTATTATTATTATGAATAAGAATTGCCGAAAGTATTTCACATTCACATTAACATTAACCTGCCAGTGTAACACATTTACATTCATTCAAATGACCATTTATGTAAAAATCAATATTCATTATACAATTCGTAACTTAATTCATCAGTTAGCACTTGACTCTAAAAAAAATATCCAAGTCTAAAAGTCTTAGCTAATAGGTTCTAATTTCTTGGATACAATTGTAAAGCAAACCAGCAAATCCTGAATCTCCACAACTTGTAGTCTGTGTTTTTCCCAGATTGGATAGATGCAGTTGGAGGTTACTTAGTAATTAACACCTGTGGAATTTCCAAGAGATTCAAACAAGTTAGTTTTCTCGAAAAGTACTCCAACAAAATCCCTTCAAGAAAATGAAAAAGATTGCAGCAGATAGTTAGCAAGTGACAGAAGTGCATGTCATACAATTTTATTATCCAAGTTCAGTTCCAACTTCCAAGGGAACTACCTAATTTCATTAAGGCTCTCCACCGCTTTCTTTGGGAACATATAAATGGATTGTGACTAACAAAACACAAAGATACAAAAGAACAAGAATTAGAAATGCACGAGCCAAACATAGGTGGCTTATACACATGGAACAAAAACCAAATGCAGTAAGCTAAATTTTAAGGCAACTACATAAAATTTAGCAATATTAAAAGACAATCAGATGTATTTCGACATACGCAGAAAAACAAACATACTGCAAACACTATTGAGTTTGAAAGAAACGCTTAAAAACGGAAAGAAAGAAATTTCACATGTTATCCTCAATCAACTCAAGTAACAGGCTTTAAAGTTTGGTCACCTAGTTGCAGTTCTACATCAGTTGCTGAGGAATTATAGATAACTACTACAGCTTTCTTTCAGGATATAAAAGTGCTTCAAGTTTTGGCTTTAATCACCATATTTCAGGGAATATGAAAAAAGACATCCAATCATAGATCAGAGAATTTAGCTTATCAAATTACAATAGTTGAGTACGTCTTCTATTTAGTCATACAAAACATTTACCAAGCAACACAACAACTACAAAAAATTAGATGAAAGTTGTATCGTAACTGCGACATAAACCGAAAGTCCAAGGTGTACTGAAGATGGAAATACCTGCACAAGGCTTATAATAGCCATGAGTGATGTACAAATCCACAGTAAATCAACAAATTCGTTTGCATCTTTTTGAGCAATCCTAGCAATTGCAGCAATCAAATTCTTGATAAGATCAGACAATAAAGCTGATCTGTTTGCTAATACACTAGATATCATCAAAGCACTAGCCTGCGAGAAGAAGGAAAAATTTCATAACTTAACATAAAACAAGATAAAAATTAAATGTATGGTACAGCCATAAAAAGAAAATAATGGCACAAAGTAAAACTCATCCAAATTCAAAAACCATAAAATAAATGCCGCCTTTTACCTTGTGGTCAGAGCCTCCATTCGCATTTAGATCAACTCTATTAAGTACAAAGGGGATAACATTTCTCATGGTATCAACATCTATAACCTTCAAAGCACCAAGTACCTCAACAGCAACTGCAGTGAAAAAGCTAAAGAAGGCTGGTATTTCTTCGTTGGCATTGCCTGCAAAAAAAGAAACCAACATTCACTAAAACACTCAAAAAACAAAATCTACAATCTAAACACTGAACTACATAAACCCATCTTAACATACAGTTCCAGCTCAACCCATCACTGAAATTCACATACACACTATCAGCCCCAGTCTCTGTCAGTCCCAGCTTCCTGTTTCACCTGTAGTATATATTAATTTATTACAAGCAATCCCAGATTGACATTTCACAACAATGGATTAAGCATAAATCAGATAACATGCCTATGGTAAAATTTGCCATAAACCAAAAAAGATATGCAAAACCAATAAGAACTCTCTATGTTAACTAAATCTCATGTTCACGATGCAAAACCTAAATGTAACAAAGAAACCCAGATCCATGGTGGTTCACAGATAGTTCTCTAATTTTCAGAATCAGAACTTAAGAAGCAAGATGAATTCATACCTAAGGAAGGTAACCTGTAACACTCATAAACTGAAGCCGAGTGCTCTCTTTATCATTAGATTCAGAAAATTATCATATGAAGCTATATGCGCTCTATTTGATATCAAAAGTTTAGTTCAAATAATGATGAAAGATAAAGAGTAAGCCTATGCTGGCATGTGTATGCACAATTAATTTAAGTTAGGCGATTATCATGTAAGAGGGTAAAAAAATATATCAAAAGTCCAGTTCTGCACTACCTTCTCTGTCCCTAATAGGGCTCCTATTCATCTTCTTATCAGGACTCCTACTTCGCCCCCTTCTCCTTCCGGGACTTCGGCTCCTAGTCCTCCTAATACCCCGACCACTAGACCTATCATAACCACGACCACCATATGAAAGCTCTTCATAAATTCGATGCCTGTGAGGACTGCAGCTTCTGCTTCTACTGTGGCTACGCATTGAAGGATACCTACCAAATAATTGCCGCCTCAATTCCCTGGCATTGAGCAAATAAAATACATCAATTGCAAAATAACTTACCAAGCCAAGAAATCACAAAAGCATAAAAAAACTGTAAAATCTAGCTCTACAATCAATTAACCTGATTACATCACATGTAATATAATAAAAAACTAAAACGAGACTAACCGGCTAATCTTCTTCAAATGCATAAAGTTACAATATCCACCTCGATTACAAGTATTCTCTTCATACTGCCTACATGAATCTTCACGAAAATCAGTTACAGGAGAGAAATCAACAATAATGTAGGACGCCCTGAAAACATAAAACCAAATTAGTACACACAAAAACAGGCATCCAACATTCACACAAACCACAGAATTCTGCCAAGACGAAACAAACTAATCAAATCTAGGAAAATGGTTACCTGAATAAAACCTTCCAGTCAAATTCTTAAGAGCATTAGCAGCATGTTCTTCCTCAATTGCAAAAAGGGACTTAACATCAACAGATTATTGGGGTTTTGTATGCAGTCTGAAATTCAGAGATAATGGAACAGATTTGGGGCCTGGATTTTCATTGGATATTCAATTACTGCCATCGATTCATGGTGTTTAGAGCTCGGTTCTGAGATGGTTTAGCTGGTTCTTCTTGATTGCAGTCGATGGAGGTGTTGTAGAAAGGGAATTGATTCACTTGCAGTCAAGGAACGAGAGAAACGGAGGAAATTGCACAGCAGTAAAGAAGGAAGATACTTGGTTGAACTGATTAAACCGGAGTGGTGCTGTAGCCGAGTTTGGAGGAAAGTGAACTGAGATTTTGAGAAGAATTAGAAGGCTTGAAGTGGAATTGATTGGCAGAAGCAAGGTCTGAATATGGGTTTAAATTGAATTTACTCAATTGTGGTACTAGAAAAAAAAAAACAGGTGAAGATGTCTGTTTACTAGGTGTTTTGAAGGGTCTTGTTTGGTGTTGGCGGAGACAAATAAGTTGCTATTGAATTGAGTATAACTGGTCGTCATCAACTCTTGGTTCTGTTGATTATTGCACAATAACGATGATTCACATCCATTACTCCATCTTCCCTCAACATCATACATTCAAGACTCCATTCACATCTAAGACTCCATTCACATCTCAACCATTCTGGCTTCGCAGAATCAACAGTAGCACCATCTTGAACCAACACTAATATTTCCACCTCATAGCTCCATTTCAGTCAAGACCCTACCCTGTAAACCGAAAGCAACACATACCCATCTATCTATTCTCCAAGTAACAACACCAGCTCTTCCCAGATTTGAAATCAAAACCCTAGATTCTGAAAACATCGATTTATAATCCTCAAATCACCAAACCCAATCTTTAATTTCTTTTTGTTTATCACTAAATTGAAACTTCAATAAAATTCAAAACCCTAACTTTTCAAATTAAATCCTCATCTCTACGACTTCTCGATTCCTGTTTCGACTATCAACATCACCTCCACGAACTAATTCATCATCTTGATTATAATGGTGATGAATTGGAAGAAAAATCAAAGGAAAGAGTAAATCTTCGGTGGTGGAAGTCTGGAAGATGAGGAATTGAGGCTGCGAGCAAAATCTATACTCTTGTCTGTAACCCTAAACTCAAAAACGAAAAACGCTAACCCCCAATATACAGATAGATCTGAGATTGTAAAATAAAATAAAATCTGTGATTACTTTGTGAAGGTGAAAGAGAAACAGCAAAGCTTCAAAAGAAAAAAAGAAACAGCAAGAGAAACAAAAATAGATAGTTGAGATGATATGATTATGAAAGAACCATCCGTCTCTTTAATTTCCAATTTCAATCGAATAAAAATGAAGTTAGGGTTTTTTTCTGCGAGGAAGGGAAAAGCGATGAGAGGGTTAGAGAGAAAGAGATGAGCGAAAGGGAAGAGAAGTGAGAGAGAAAAAATCTCGAATTTTATATAAAATTTTTTGGACGGTGATAGATGTAGTCATACGAATTCATGGAATTCTTTGAACGGTAATGATTTTATTTAAGACATTCATACAGATCAAGCAAGTGTGTTTTCTTTGTGTTTTCTCTTTGTGCTTCCGGGTTGAATTTCAACCAGTCACATAGGACATGAAGTAATTTTGACTAGTCATACAAGTCATGAAGTAGCTTTAGTTCACAATGGTAGACTCAGGTTAGTAGGATACATCATCGAAATCGATAAATATTTGTGTTTTCTTTGTGCTTTTGTGCTTTCTCTTTGTGCTTCCGGGTTGAATTTCAACTAGTCACATAGGCCATGAAGTAATTTTGACTAGTCATACAAGTCATGAAGTAGCTTTAGTTAAAAATGGTAGACTCAGGTTAGTAGGATACATCATCGAAATCGATAAATATTTGTGCTTTCTTTTTGTGCTTTCTCTTTGTGCTTTCGGGTTGAATTTCAACTAGTCACATAGGCCATGAAGCAATTTCGACAAGTCGTACAAGTCATGAAGTAGCTTTAGCTCACAATGGTAGACTCATGTTAGTAGGAAACAAACCCTGTTTTGGCATATTATATGCATAACCTAGCTCTGAGATCGAATCCTGGCCGGAGTGGACTACTATAAGTCGGAAACTTGATAAGAACGATGAATCCATCCTTTTACAAGTAAGATTCCTTCATAATATTCTCTAAAACCTTAAACAAACCCTATTCTGGCATATTGTATGCATATCATGGCTCCGAGGTCGAAACATGGTTGTGACTAGAACCCTATAAGCCGAAAACTTGGTAAGAATGATGAATCCATCCATTTACATGTAAGATTCCTTCGGAATATTCCTCGAAACTTTAAACAAACCCTATTTTGGCATATTGTATGCATAACCTGGCTCCGAGATCGAAACCTGACCTGGAGTGGACTACTATAAGTCGGTAACTTGGTAAGAACGATGAATCCATCCATTTACAGGTAAGATTCCTTCGGAATATTCTCCAAAACCTTAAACAAACCATATTCTGGCATATTGTATGCATACCTTGGATCCGAGGTCAAAACATGGCCGTGGCTGGAACCCTATAAGACGAAAACTTGGTAAGAATGATGAATCCATCCATTTACATGACCAGACTACCCTTATCGGAAATAAGTAAAGAAAATATTACAGACTATGAATGACCATATTCCCTTAGTGAAAATAAGTGCAGTAAGTATTATCGAAACTTTAATAATGACCAGACTACCCTTATCGAAAATAAGTAATATAAATATTACACTTTAAAAATGACCATATTACCCTTGATAAAATAAGCGCAATAACTATTATGGAGACTGCGAAAATGACCAGACTGCCCTTATTGGAAATAGGTAAAATAAATATTATAAAATGTGAAAATGACCATATTACCCTTAATGGAAATAAGTGCAATAAATATTATTGAGACTGTGAAAAATGACCAGACTACCCTTATCGGAAATAGGTAAAGTAAATATTACAGAATGTGAAAATGACGATATTACCCTTAATGGAAATAAGTGCAATAATATTATGGAGACTGTGAAAATGACCAGACTACCCTTATCGGAAATAAGTAAAGAAAATATTACAGACTATGAAAATGACCATATTACCCTTAGTGAAAATAAGTGCAGTAAATATTATCGAATCTTTAATAATGACCAGACTACCCTTATCGGAAATACGTAATATAAATATTACACTTTAAAAATGACCATATTACCCTTGATGAAAATAAGCGCAATAAATATTATGGAGACTGCGAAAATGACCAAACTGCCCTTATTGGAAATAGGTAAAATAAATATTATAAAATGTGAAAATGACCATATTACCCTTAATGGAAATAAGTGCAATAAATATTATGGAGACTGTGAAAAATGACCAGACTACCCTTATCGGAAATAGGTAAAGTAAATATTACAGAATGTGAAAATGACGATATTACCCTTAATGGAAATAAGTGCAATAATATTATGGATACTGTTAAAATGACCAGACTACCCTTATCGGAAATAAGTAAAGAAAATATTATAGACTATGAAAATGACCATATTACCCTTAGTGAAAATAAGTGCAGTAAATATTATCGAAACTTTAATAATGACCAAACTACCCTTATCGAAAATACGTAATATAAATATTACACTTTTAAAATGACCATATTACCCTTGATAAAAATAAGCGCAATAAATATTATGGAGACTATAAAAAATGACCGATCGCCCTTATCGGAAATAGGTAAAGTAAATATTATAAAATGTGAAAATGACCATATTACCCTTAATGGAAATAAGTGCAATAAATATTATGGATACTTTGTGAAAAATGACCGACTACCCTTATCTAAATAGGTAAAGTAAATATTACAGAATGTGAAAATGACGATATTACCCTTAATGGAAATAAGTGCAATAATATTATGGATACTGTTAAAATGACCAAACTACCCTTATCGGAAATAAGTAAAGAAAATATTATAGACTATGAAAATGACCATATTACCCTTACTGAAAATAAGTGCAGTAAATGTTATCGAAACTTTAATAATGACCAGACTACCCTTATCGAAAATACGTAATATAAATATTACACTTTTAAAATGACCATATTACCCTTGATAAAAATAAGTGCAATAAATATTATGGAGACTGTGAAAAATGACCAGACTACCCTTATCGGAAATAGGTAAAGTAAATATTATAAAATGTGAAAATGACCATATTACCCTTAATGGAAATAAGTGCAATAAATATTATGGAGACTATGAAAAATGACCAGACTACCCTTATCGGAAAAAGGTAAAGTAAATATTACAGAATGTGAAAATGACGATATTACCCTTAATGGAAATAAGTGCAATAATATTATGGATACTGTTAAAATGACCAGAATACCCTTATCGGAAATAAGTAAAGAAAATATTACAGACTATGAAAATGACCATATTACCCTTAGTGAAAATAAGAGCAGTAAATATTATCGAAACTTTAATAATGACCAGACTACCCTTATCGAAAATACGTAATATAAATATTACACTTTTAAAATAACCATATTACCCTTGATGAAAATAAGCACAATAAATATTATGGAGACTACAAAAATGACCAGACTGCCCTTATCGGAAATAGGTAAAGTAAATATTACAGAATGTGAAAATGACGATATTACCCTTCATGGAAATAAGTGCAATAATATTATGGAGACTGTGAAAATGACCAGACTACCCTTTTCGGAAATAAGTAAAGAAAATATTACAGACTATGAAAATGACCATATTACCCTTAGTGAAAATAAGTGCAATAAATATTATCGAAACTTTAATAATGACCAGACTACCCTTATCGAAAATACGTAATATAAATATTACACTTTTAAAATGACCATATTACCCTTGATAAAAATAAGCGCAATAAATATTATGGAGACTGCAAAAATGACCAGACTGCCCTTATCGGAAATAGGTAAAGTAAATATTATAAAATGTGAAAATGACCATATTACCCTTAATGGAAATAAGTGCAATAAATATTATGGAGACTGTGAAAAATGACCAGACTACCCTTATCGGAAATAGGTAAAGTAAATATTACAGAATGTGAAAATGACGATATTACCCTTAATGGAAATAAGTGTAATAATATCATGGATACTGTTAAAATGACCAGACTACCCTTATCGGAAATCAGTAAAGAAAATATTACAGACTATGAAAATGACCATATTACCCTTAGTGAAAATAAGTGCAGTAAATATTATCGAAACTTTAATAATGACCAGACTACCCTTATCGAAAATACGTAATATAAATATTACACTTTTAAAATGACCATATTACCCTTGATGAAAATAAGCGCAATAAATATTATGGAAACTTTAATAATGACCAGACTACCCTTATCGGAAATAGGTAAAGTAAATATTACAGAATGTGAAAATGATGATATTACCCTTCATGGAAATAAGTGCAATAATATTATGGAGACTGTGAAAATGACCAGACTACCCTTATCGGAAATAAGTAAAGAAAATATTACAGACTATGAAAATGACCATATTACCCTTAGTGAAAATAAGTGCAATAAATATTATTGAAACTTTAATAATGACCAGACTACCCTTATCGGAAATACGTAATATAAATATTACACTTTAAAAATGACCATATTACCCTTGATAAAAATAAGCGCAATAAATATTATGGAGACTGCAAAAATGACCAGACTGCCCTTATTGGAAATAGGTAAAATAAATATTATAAAATGTGAAATTGACCATATTACCCTTAATGGATATAAGTGCAATAAATATTATGGAGACTGAGAAAAATGACCAGACTACCCTTATCGGAAATAGGTAAAGTAAATATTTGATAGGTGTCTAAAACACCGTATTATTTATCTATTGTTTATGCTTTCTCTGCTAGTTTTCTTGTAAATTATGTATCTTATGTTTCGTTTTTGAGTATTTAGGTACTTTGGAGTCGTTTGCAGCAAAAGAGGAGGAAACATGGCAAAAGCGTTGGAGGCGGATTGCATTTCATAATTTGCTTTTAAGTGGACTTGAGATGCAAGAGGCGGTAGAAATTGGTAGAAATCACCTAAATTGAGCAAGAAGGGCAGAAAAGTCATTTCACAGGCAACCACTATTTGGGGTGCAGTCAAGGTTAAGGGGAAACTTTATTGGAGGAGCACTAAAGCCGGACTAGCTGAGGATAAGGGGGTTCCATCTGGGTGGCCCGTATCTAAAATATTGGGTGTCATAAAATATTGGGTGTCCTTATCCATTTGGGCGTTTTAATCCTGATCATTACCTAAAACCTAAGAAATTGAGAAGCATTATTCTCAATCATTTGAACAGAAAAAAAAATAAAAAATAGAGGCGCAGCCATTGACGCTGAAATTGAGAGAATCAATCGAGAAATTGAAAGAGAGCGAGAAGAGTAGAATGGGTTGATTTGAATTTGAAATGGGTAGCTAATTAGGGTTTCGATCTGAAAAGAGTTCAATTCAGATTTCATTTGAAGTAGATGCAGGTGTTATTGAAGTTGCAGAAGAGGAGATTCAAGGGTTTTGAGAGATTGATGAGTCCTGTTGATTCAAAGAAAACATGAAATATGAAGATGGGTTTGGAATATGGTATCAACTGTAACAAGATTCAGAGAAGATGATGGGGATGTGGCTTTGTCAGAATGAGGGTTTGTAGTGGATTGAACTGAAATTACAGATGGAGTAGCTGCAGTGTTGTAGATGTTACAAACTGAGAATGGTGGATGTGATGTCTTGTGTTGGTGGAGGTTGAATTGCTGCTGGTTGCAGGTTATGGCACTAGAGTTGGGTATTGCAGGAATGGGGCCATTGGATTTTGCACAAGGGGCTTGAGGAGATGAACTGAGTTGGTGCTGGTACTTCTATTGATGTTGCCAGGGATGTATAAGGTGCATATTGCAGGGTTGGAAGTTCAGAGAAAGAGCAGCAGTTGGTGGTCTTTGAGGCTGTGACCTGTGGAGATAGGTTCACAGTGTGGTGCACAAGAAGAAAATGGTTCTGGTGGATGGATTGGCAAGAGAGATGAGCAGAAATAGAGGTGGTCTGTGGTAGAGCTGGGTTGCAGTTACATGGTGGAGCTATGGTTTGCAAGCAGATGTATGTGGAGCTGAAGTTCTGTCTAAAACTAGTGCATTGCAGGTGGTGGTTGGAAGAGCAGGTGATGTTGCTCATGGATTGAATTCGCCTTTGAGAGGTTATGAAGTTGCTGGTGCTCGAATGGTTTATGTGGAGTTGAGCTGCATTTGCAGGAGTTTACTAAGCTGGTGTGCAGCTTCAACTCAGTGTTGCTGCAAGAATGTAGTGGAGATGGCTGTTTCGTAGTGGCTTGAGATAGTGTTAAATCTGCTATGAAGTTTTGTACTGTGTAGCTCAAACTGCAGTGGATTATGCTGTGGTTTGTTTGTCGTTGCATCTGGAAATGGTGATGATTCAAGGGTTCTATAACTGAATGGCAGTAAGAGTATTGGTTTGTGTTGGCTCAAAAGTTGCAAAATTGCAGGATGTACAGCCATGATGGCTGGGTGGCATAGAAGGCACTGCCGTCTTGGCCGTGCATAACACTTGGCAGGAGTAAGATGGTAGCCAAACCAAGTCAGCCGAGTTAGTTACTGACTCGGTTCTGACTCAGTGACTCAGAACTTGACGCGGTCAACTGTTAAAGACCGTTAGTCAACAGTTACTGATAACAGAATCTCTTAACGGAATATTCCTCCGACGGACAGAATTTTCATATGATCGGCGGCGACTTCCCGGTGCCGGATTCCGGCCAATTTCCGGTCAAAAACCCAGTTTTCCGGCGACAACTTTTGGGACAGATTTTCTACATGGTTTCTCTTGCTCGTGGGCTTGGTGGATTTCCAACTAATGGACTTTGAAGACAAAACCTATTTTTGGAAGGAGAAAAAGCTATAAAAAGGAAGTTTTCTACACAACTTATATATAACGTATTATTCTATTCTTGGAGCTTTTGCAGAGAACTATTCTAGGGTTTTCTTTCTTTTATGTTTCATCTTCTACCTTTGAATAATATTATTATGATGAACTCCATTAATATGTGTAACTAAATACAATTATTGGTTATGGGATAAAGTTGATTTCTTCAAGCATGTTATTTGATTCTATGAATTAGTTTTGTCTCAATTCTATCGTTTATGATTCATTATTCTTATTATCATATGATTTGAATGCTAGTTTGGTTGAGTCCGGAATCAATTGGATTTGTTTTCATATCTAAAGCTATATTAGGGTTTTCAATACGTAAAAGTTGTTATCCCTGATTTCTAATAGCATCTTGTGGTTAATACTTGTAGTGATACATCTTTTTAATCGCATATGAATCATAACCTTTGTTAAAACGAATTAGTGCTTTTACACGTTTGTTTGCATTGATTAGTCTTATTTCATAGAACTTATTGCTCTTAGGGAGTTAAATCTAATTGTGCTTTTACACTTTAGGTTGCTTTTTAAGATGATTTCACAATAGCATCTTTTAATATTGTTTGTGATAAAATCAGGAAATAAACGGGATACTCTTTCGATCAAGATATCCTAGGACTTTTGATAATTGAGAGATTAAATACCAATTCTAATCATAGATGAAAAATACATGTTTGTGAATGATACTATCCCTTAACCAATATCTTCTCCTTATTGATTATTCCAACTATTTACTTTGCTTTATTTACTTTAAATACTTTGATAAAAACAAAAACACACCTTGGGTTATTTGGCTACATAAGAATCTGAAAATTGCATAACAACAATCGCCTCTCTGTGGATACGAACTCTTTCTTATAGAATACTATATTCATATTAGTTAAGTGAGGAAGTGAAATTATTTTTGACGCATACGACACGCATCAAATTTTGGCGCCGTTGCCGGGGAGGCATTCAGCTTGTTATCTAGTTTTTAGTTTCTGTTCGCATACTGTTCTGTTCGCATACTGCTGTTCGTTTCTTGTCTTGTTTCTCACTTGTTTGCGAGAATTGTTTTTCAGGTACCTAATCTCTGGCTTCTAAAGATTGGAATTATCCAAGGTGCGGGATTGCTACTCGAAAAGGAACAATACTCCAACCAAGGCAAGGCACAATGGAAGAACACGACTTTGAAGTAGAACACGAAGCTCTTTGGCAAGAAGGAGAGGAAGTAGAACACGATATTCCTTTTGAAGAAGAAGGAGAAGGAGAAGAAGCAATGGGTGACGCTGCAAATCGTTCACTTAAAGACTTAGCTTCTCACAAGCTGGATATATAGCAAGGTTGCATTCAAACCGACTCCACTTTTGAAATCAAGCTTCAGACTTCTTAGAGAATTACCAAAGTTCCATGGTTTGGTGAATGAAGATCCAAACAAGCATCTTATGGATTTCCACACCATTGTCATGGCTATGCTCCCAGCAAATATGGAGGCGGATGGTGCTATGTTGAAGGTTTTTCGATTCTCATTGGAAGGTAATGCTAAGGATTGGTTATACTACTTGCCTTCCGGGAGTGTTACAACTTGGAATGGGCTCAAGAAACTCTTTTTAGAGAGATATTTTCCTGCATATAAGGCTACTCAAATTCGCAAGGAGATTTGCGGAATGAGGTAAAATATTGGAGAATCGTTATATGATTGTTGGGAACGATACAAGAGGTTGGTGGCCAGATGTCCTCATCACCAATTTAGTGACGCTATGATCATCCAATACTTCTATGAAGGACTCCAATCAAGTGATAGGAATCTTATCGAAGCAGCGGGTGGTGGTGCACTAGTGAACAAGACGGTGGCACAAGCTAGAGAGTTGATTGAAAACATGGTAGCAAACTCTCAACAATTCTTGAGTCATGGTTCGGATGTGCTTCTTCGGCGAGTCAATGAAGTGAGTGAGGTGGAGGAACTTCGTCAACAAAAGGGAAACATCACAGCAATGCTACAACAAGTTTCAGCCACAGTGATACCAAATTCTCATGGGTATGAAGACGTCAATGAGCAAGCTAATGCGGTTTTTCCAAATCAGCCAAGACGGTATGATCCTTATTCCAATACTTACAATCCGGGATGGAGAGATCACCCCAATTTTAGCTATGCGAACAAGCAAGGAGCGGTTCAACAACCTACTTTCAACAATTCGGGTGGATTTCAACCTCAACAACAACAATTCCAGCCGCGTCAATAATTTCAGCAACCACAACAATCAATGCAAAATCAAGGTTCCGATATCGATGCAAAGCTTCAAACAATGATGCAAGGCATTTCTTCTATGTTTAAAGATAGCCAACAAGAAACCAAGAGTGCGATCAGGGAATTGCAGAAACAAATGGGTTCCGTGGCTACTGAGTTGAACCAATTGAAGGCACAAAATAGTGGGAAACTCCCTTCTCAACCTATTAACCCAAAAGAGGGTGTCAATGCGATTACGTTGAGAAGTGGTACACAACTTGTGCAACCCGAAGTTGCTGATTCGGGCAAGGTGGAAACACCAAAGGAACCTGTTTTGGAGGAGAAGAATGAGGATTCTCCCCAAACTTCTGAGGTACCTATTCCTAACTCTAAAACTCCTATTCCTACTTATGTTCCTCCTTTACCTTTTCCTCGCAGATTTGCAAATTCTAAGAAGGAGGCGCTAGAAAAGGAAATTTTAGACGTTCTTAAGAAGATTCATGTGAACATACCACTCATTGATGCTATTAAGCAAGTTCCAAAGTATGCCAAAGTGTTGAAGGACTTGTGCACCAATAAGCAAAGGCTCAAAGGTAATGAAGTGCTTAGTGTGGGGGAGAATGCTTCGGCAATCTTACAACACAAACTCCCGCTGAAATGCAAAGACCCGGGCAGCTTTGACATCCCCGTCACAATTGGTACCACTACATTTAACAAAGCAATGTTAGACTTAGGTGCATCCGTTAATGTTATGCATGCATATATGTATAAGTCGCTTGATTTAGGTCCTCTCAAAAAGGCTGAAATTGTGTTGCAATTATCCGATCGTTCTAATGTCTACCCAATGGGTATTGTTGAGGATGTTCTTGTGCAGGTTAATCAACTAGTATTTCCAGAAGATTTTTGTATCTTAGATATGGATGAAGGTTCACCGGACTCGTCTCTTCCATTGCTACTTGGGCGTCCCTTCATGAAAACGGCGAAGACCATTATTAATGTGGATAAGGGAATGCTAACTATGGAGTTTGATGGGGAAGTAATACGTTTCAACATTTTCGAGATGATGAGATATCCTAGTGATGTCCATTCTTGCTTCTCTGTTGATGTGATGGATACTTTGGCACAACAAATGTTTGAATTGAATGGTGAAGATGCTTTGGAAACCGTTTTAACTACATCCATTGATAATGGTGTAGAGTGTGGTATTGAGGTTAAATAATCCCTTTTTGATCTCAACTCACTACAAGGATGCCCCGAAACTCATAATATCTCTTTTATTTCTTTACCATGCAGTGATGAGAAACTTTTAACCTCTATTGTTAAATCTCCAAAGTTAGAATTGAAACCTCTTCCTAGTCACTTAAAGTACTTGTACTTGGGTGACAATGAAGAGTTACCTGTGATTGTTTCTAACGAGCTTAGTGAATTACAGGAGCAAAAACTTCTAAGGGTGCTAAGGAAGAACAAGACGTCCATAGGATGGACAATTGCCGATATCAAGGGTATAAGCCCTGCCGTTTGTATGCATAAGATACGTTTGGAGGACGATGCAAAGCCTACAAGGGAAGCGCAGCGTCGTTTGAACCCCCCAATGATGGAAGTTGTGAAAAAAGAGATACTCAAGCTTTTGGAAGTGGGTGTTATCTACCCCATATCCGATAGCAAGTGGGTGAGCCCGGTACAAGTTGTACCAAAGAAATCAGGTGTGAACGTGGTGGAGAATGATGAGAATGAACTTGTCCCAACTCGTGTGCAAACCGGTTGGAGGGTTTGTATTGATTATAGGAAATTGAATGCCACTACTAGAAAAGATCACTTTCCATTGACTTTTATTGATCAAATGCTTGAACGTCTAGCTGGACACTCTTATTATTGCTTTCTTGATGGCTATTCAGGTTATAATCAGATTGTGATAGCACCGGAGGATCAAGAGAAAACCACTTTCACTTGTCCTTTTGGTACTTTTGCTTATCGAAGGATGCCTTTTGGCTTGTGCAATGCTCCAACTACTTTTCAAAGGTGTATGGTAAGTATATTTTCGGAATATGTTGAAAACATAATCGAAGTGTTCATGGACGACTTTAGTGTCTTTGGTGATTCATTTGACCTTTGTTTGAACAATTTGTCACTAATCCTTGAACGATGTGTTGAAACAAATCTTGTGCTTAATTGGGAGAAGTGCCATTTCATGGTAACTCATGGCATAGTTTTAGGCCATATAGTATCTTCTAAAGTCTTGGAAGTTGATAAATCTAAGATAGACCTTATTCGTACTCTAACCCCTCCCACTACGGTGAGGGAGATACGCTCTTTTCTTGGTCATGCAGGTTTTTACCGTAGATTCATCAAGGATTTTTCCAAGATAGCATCACCACTTTGTACCTTATTGTAAAAAGATGTGGTTTTTAACTTTGATGAGAAGTGTGTGGCGGCATTCAATCGTTTGAAAGAACTTTTGATTTCAGCCCCTATCATTAAACCACCGGAT
Organism: Papaver bracteatum; assembly: GCA_023529315.1. Taxonomy (NCBI): domain Eukaryota; kingdom Viridiplantae; phylum Streptophyta; class Magnoliopsida; order Ranunculales; family Papaveraceae; genus Papaver; species Papaver bracteatum. Next base: position 5,822,990 of record JAJJWX010004804.1, on the reverse strand, counting down.
TGGAGCAAGACTTTTGAGCTCATGTGTGATGCAAGTGATTATGCGGTTGGTGCGGTACTTGGGCAGCGTGTGGGGAAGATACCTCATGCTATTTATTATGCTTCTAGAACGTTAAATGAAGCCCAACAAAACTACACTACCACTGAAAAAGAGTTATTAGCTATTGTTTTTGCTTTGGAAAAGTTCTGCTCTTATCTAATTGGTACAAAAGTTGTTGTCTTTTCAGATCATGCAGCACTTAGGTACTTGCTTACAAAGAAAGAGGCAAAACCGAGGCTCATACGATGGATTTTACTCTTGCAAGAGTTTGATATAGAAATCAAGGACAAGAAAGGAATTGAGAACACCGTTGCGGATCATTTGAGCCGTCTTGCCGTGGACAAGGAAGCTATCCCGTTGCGTGAAAGTTTCCCGGATGAGCAACTATTCTCAATTGCATTTGCGGAACCATGGTATGCGGATATTGTGAACTACTTGGTGTCTAAAAAAAATCCCAAAGAACTTGTCTTGTGCCGAGAGGGACAAACTTAAGAGGTTAGGGAACCAATATATATGGGATGATCCATACTTGTGGAAGCATGGCAGCGACCAAGTCATACGAAGGTGCGTTCCCGAATCTGAATTTAACTCTATCTTGTCTTTTTGTCACTCCTATGATTGCGGAGGACATTTTGGGAGTAAAAGAACAGATCACAAGGTACTTGAAAGCGTTTTTTATTGGCCAACCTTATTTAAGGATGCACATATATTTTGTACAACTTGTGATAGGTTCCAAAGGACATGCAATCTAGGTGCCCGAAATCAAATGCCACAAACTTTTATTCAATTTATTGAAGTTTTTGATGTATGGGGTATTGATTTTATGAGTCCTTTTGTCAACTCTCATGGGAATTTTTATATCTTACTTGTTGTTGATTATGTCTCGAAATGGGTGGAAGCTAAAGCCACCCCAACTAATGATTCTAAAGTGGTTTCAGATTTTGTGCAAGCTAATATTTTTGCAAGGTTTGGAATTCCAAGAGCCATAATTAGCGATGGGCATTCTCACTTCAAAAACAAGTTCTTACAAGGATTGTTGAAGAAGTACAATGTGTCGCACAAGATTGCAACACCGTATCATCCCCAAACCAATGGACAAGCCGAGGTGTCGAACCGAGAGGTGAAATCCATACTAGAAAAGACGGTGAATCCAACAAGGAAAGATTGGAGCATGCGACTTAATGATGCGTTGTGGGCATATAGAACCGCATACAAAACGCCTATTGGGATGTCTCCTTTTAGGCTTGTGTATGGTAAACCTTGTCACTTACCCGTTGAGATTGAACATAAGGCGTTTTGGGATATTAAGCAATGCAATATGGAGATGGATGGTGCTGGAAAACAAAGGAAGTTACAACTCCAAGAGCTAGAAGAACTTCGCAACGATGCATTTGAAAGCTCGCGCATTTACAAGGAGAAAACTAAGGCATTTCATGATTCTATGATTTCTAGAAAACAATTTTGTGTTGGGCAGAAAGTGCTTTTGTTTAATTCTCGCTTGCAATTATTTCCGGGTAAATTAAGGTCACGTTGGATTGGACCTTTTGTTATTACTAATATGTTTTCTCATGGTGCAGTAGAAATTCGTAGCATAGCTACATGAAAGGAGCTTAAAGTGAATGGACACCGGTTGAAACCATATTATGAGAACTTTGCTTCCAAAGTTGTGGAAGGTGTGAACTTTGTGGAGGCATCCTCGCTGGAGGAGTCTTAGCAAACAAGGAGTACGTCGGGCTGACGACTTTAAACCAAGCGCTAAGTGGGAGGCAACCCACCGGTTTTGTATCTTTACCCTTATCTTTTTATTTTTATGCATTTGCTTTTATCTTTATTTTCTTTGTTTTTTCATATCATTTGCGGAATTTCCCACCTTGAACTTTCTTTGGATGATTCAATTTTAAATTGAGGACAATGTAAAGTTTAAGTGTGGGGGAGCATTTATATGTTTGTATAGTTTGTTTTAGTGTGTTTTATGCATTTAAAAAAAAAAATCAGAAAAATAGAAAAACCAAGAAAAAATTTGTGCTTTTTGAACTCTGAAATCTAGAAACTTGTGCCTTTAGGATGACACCATTAGTGGATGGAACCATTTTGATTGCAGGAGTTGAGGAACCTATTAACTAAAAGGAATGAACATAGCTCAGAAATCACAATTAACATGATAGTTGTTACCATATCTCGGAATATCACCATATCGTATTCTATTTTTATTTTTCCATATTTATCTATTATTCTCTAAGTGCTTTGGTGGGTCACTAAACATCGACGTTTTATTACTGCTAGGATGAAATAGAGTGATTGAGTTACTAGAAAAAGAAAAAGAAAAGAGAAAAAAAAATGAAAAAAATATATGAAAAAAAAAAAAAGAGACCGACCAATTAGACCAAAACGGAATAAAAAGACACTTGGGAATAGCAGTATGTGTGAAACGTAGTCCCTGTTTCCGTCGCCTAAACAAGCGTGGAATGCAGGATCCAAGGCAACTATCATGTACTTGCTGACAAGAATCATGCGCTTGGATCCAGTTTGATTCAATCATGTTGTCTAAAAAAAAAAAAAAAAAAATTGAAAAAGAGAAAAAGAAAAAAAAAAGTATTATATTGGTTGAATAAAGTCACTCATGGTTCCCTTGTATATGCTAGTGAGTTGATGTAGAATTCAGCCAAGTAGCTCAATCCAATAGGAATAGGTTCATCTTAGCAGCGACCTTCAGACAGATATGGGAAACATCGAACACTTGTGAACATTCGCCAACATCTACATCTATATCCATCTTCTTAATCTTTTCATTGTGATTGTGGTTTGTTAGTTTCCGAGTATTGTGGCTTGTTCGACTATCTAATTAAAGCTTTACTAATATATGAATTGAATTTGTGCAAGGTACCTCCTCCTGGAGTCAATTTGGATTCATTCATTGATTTGTCACAAATAGACAAAGTTTGAATAATAGGTTTTGTAGGCAGACCTCTAGTAAACCTTCACGAGACTATAACTCGTCCACTAGGGACACCTAGGGGTTTAAAGGCTTGTTATTTATGCTAAAAGTGACCGTAGCCTCGACGAGACGGAGTTTTTTGTATTCTTTATAATTGTTTTGTTTGATTTGCTCGAGGACTAGCAAAGTCAAAGTGTGGGGGAATTTGATAGGTGTCTAAAACACCGTATTATTTATCTATTGTTTATGCTTTCTCTGCTAGTTTTCTTGTAAATTATGTATCTTATGTTTCGTTTTTGAGTATTTAGGTACTTTGGAGTCGTTTGCAGCAAAAGAGGAGGAAACATGGCAAAAGCGTTGGAGGCGGATTGCATTTCATAATTTGCTTTTAAGTGGACTTGAGATGCAAGAGGCGGCTGCAGCTGGTAGAAATCACCTAAATTGAGCAAGAAGGGAAGAAAAGTCATTTCACAGGCAACCACTATTTGGGGTGCAGTCAAGGTTAAGGGGAAACTTTATTGGAGGAGCACTAAAGCCGGACTAGCTGAGGATAAGGGGGTTCCATCTGGGTGGCCCGTATCTAAAATATTGGGTGTCATAAAATATTGGGTGTCCTAATCCATTTGGGCGTTTTAATCCTGATCATTACCTAAAACCTAAGAAATTGAGAAGCATTATTCTCAATCATTTGAACAGAAAAAAAAAAAAAAGAAAGAGGTGCAGCCATTGACGCTGAAATTGAGAGAATCAATCGATAAATTGAAAGAGAGCGAGAAGAGTAGAATGGGTTGATTTGAATTTGAAATGGGTAGCTAATTAGGGTTTCGATCTGAAAAGAGTTCAATTCAGATTTCATTTGAATTAGATGCAGGTGTTATTGAAGTTGCAGAAGAGGAGATTCAAGGGTTTTGAGAGATTGATGAGTCCTGTTGATTCAAAGAAAACATGAAATATGAAGATGGGTTTGGAAAATGGTATCAACTGTAACAAGATTCAGAGAAGATGATGGGGATGTGGCTTTGTCAGAATGAGGGTTTGTAGTGGATTGAACTGAAATTACAGATGGAGTAGCTGCAGTGTTGTAGATGTTACAAACTGAGAATGGTGGATGTGATGTCTTGTGTTGGTGGAGGTTGAATTGCTGCTGGTTGCAGGTTATGGCACTAGAGTTGGGTATTGCAGGAATGGGGCCATTGGATTTTGCACAAGGGGCTTGAGGAGATGAACTGAGTTGGTTCCGGTACTTCTATTGATGTTGCCAGGGATGTATAAGGTGCATATTGCAGGGTTGGAAGTTCAGAGAAAGAGCAGCAGTTGGTGGTCTTTGAGGCTGTGACCTGTGGAGATAGGTTCACAGTGTGGTGCACAAGAACAAAATGGTTCTGGTGGCTGGATTGGCAAGAGAGATGAGCAGAAATAGAGGTGGTCTGTGGTAGAGCTGGGTTGCAGTTACATGGTGGAGCTGTGGTTTGCAAGCAGCTGTATGTGGAGCTCAAGTTCTGTCTAAAACTAGTGCATTGCAGGTGGTGGTTGGAAGAGCATGTGATGTTGCTCATGGATTGAATTCGCCTTTGAGAGGTTATGAAGTTGCTGGTGCTCGAATGGTTTATGTGGAGTTGAGCTGCATTTGCAGGAGTTTACTAAGATGGTGTGCAGCTTCAACTCAGTGTTGCTGCAAGAATGTAGTGGAGATGGCTGTTTTGTAGTGGCTTGAGCTAGTGTTAAATCTTCTATGAAGTTGTGTACTGTGTAGCTCAAACTGCAGTGGATTATGCTGTGGTTTGTTTGTCGTTGCATCTGGAAATGGTGATGATTCAAGGGTTCTATAACTGAATGACAGTAAGAGTATTGGTTTGTGTTGTCTCAAAAGTTGCAGAATTGCAGGATGTACAGCCATGATGGCTGGGTGGCGTAGAAGGCACGTCCATCTTGGCCGTGCATAACACTTGGCAGGAGTAAGATGGTAGCCAAACCAAGTCAGCCGAGTTAGTTGCTGACTCGGTTCTGACTCAGTGACTCAGAACTTGACGCGGTCAACTGTTAAAGACCGTTAGTCAACAGTTACTGATAACAGAATCTCTTAACGGAATATTCCTCCGACTGACAGAATTTTCATGTGATCGACGGCGACTTCCCGGTGCCGTATTCCGGCCAAGTTCCGGTCAAAAACCCAGTTTTCCGACGACCACTTTTGGGACAGATTTTCTACATGGGTTTCTCTTGCTCGTGGGCTTGGTGGATTTCCAACTAATGGACTTTGAAGACAAAACCTATTTTTGGAAGGAGAAAAAGCTATAAAAAGGAAGTTTTCTACACAACTTATATACAATGTATTATTCTATTCTTGGAGCTTTTGCAGAGAACTATTCTAGGGTTTGCTTTCTTTTATGTTTCATCTTCTACCTTTGAATAATATTATTATGATGAACTCCATTAATATGTGTAACTAAATACAATTATTGGTTATGGGATAAAGTTGATTTCTTCAAGCATGTTATTTGATTCTATGAATTAGTTTTGTCTCAATTCTATCGTTTATGATTCATTATTCTTATTATCATATGATTTGAATGCTAGTTTGGTTGAGTCTGGAATCAATTGGATTTGTTTTCATATCTAAAGCTATATTAGGGTTTTCAATACGTAAAAGTTGTTATCCCTGATTTCTAGTAGCATCTTGTGGTTAATACTTGTAGTGATACATCTTTTTAATCGCATATGAATCATAACCTTTGTTAAAACGAATTAGTGCTTTTACACGTTTGTTTGCATTGATTAGTCTTATTTCATAGAACTTATTGCTCTTAGGGAGTTAAATCTAATTGTGCTTTTACACTTTAGGTTGCTTTTTAAGAAGATTTCACAATAACATCTTTTAATATTGTTTGTGATAAAATCAGGAAATAAACGGGATACTCTTGCGATCAAGATATCCTAGGACTTTTGATAATTGAGAGATTAAATACCAATTCTAATAATAGATGAAAAATACATGTTTGTGAATGATACTATCCCTTAACCAATATCTTCTCCTTGTAGGTACTGAATATCGCAAGATAATAGTTCACGAGTATCGTAATAAATAAAGGAGGAAAGAGTTATAAAATGATACGATGATAGAAGTAGTGCGGGGAAATATGAAGTTTTGCGAGGATGAATTGCGATACTTCGCAATTCATATACAGCTGCATAAGTTTTACTATAAATAGGAGTTCAAATGTAAAATTCGAGAGGTTCTTTTAATGAGTGTAAGAAATTATTTTAGGAAAGAGAATATAAAAAGTTGTAACTATTCTAGTTCCATTTTGATAATTCTATGTAATCAACTAAGAGAATTAATAAGAAAGTTATCATTCACCATCAAGAACTTCTTGAGTTTTTACTAATTCTATTGAGGGTGTAATTGTAGATTATTCTGCAACTACATAATTGGCGCTAGAAACAGGGATTTGAAGAATTCATGTACCAGAAAAATGACAAGAAGAAGAAACACATCAGAACCATTAACTGAAGTAAGAAGAAGTGTAAGACTCGCAGGAGGAGAAGCAAATATAACAGGAGAACCTAGTAGGAGAAGGAGTAATCGAAGAAATCAAGCTCAACAAATAATAGATTATGATCGAGTGAGTATACACACTTGGAGAACTGATACACCAGAAGAAGAAGATAGAGAACCACAAATCAGAGAAAATGGGAGGTTGATGGGAGGAACAATTCTTGAAAGAGAAAAGGAGATGTTAGAAACATTGAGACAAGGAAACCAAAAAGAACGAATGATCGAAGCTGAAGAACATGCAAATTTAATAAGACAAAATCAAGAATTGAGGATGGAAAATGAGATGCTACAAAGAAGGAAATCTCAAAGTGTTGCAAGATCAAATGTTAGAACAGAAAGAGAAGGACAAAATTCACCGATAATCAATAATGAAAATAATATGCAAGAACAAGCGCAGAATCAAGGTGAAAGAAATCAAGAGAATCGTTTCATTTTAATACCAAACCATGAACAAAACATGGAGAATTTACGAACAAGGCCAAATCCTAGAGAAAACAATCAGAATCGAGAGGAAGAACAACAACTTATGGAAGAAACTGAGAGACAACAAGCAGTACATCAAAACAATCACGAGAATGGAGTAAGAAGATATGAAGAGGCTCGTAACAAACAAAATGTTGAGTATGAAAGAATTAAGAGAAGAATTGTAAATCAACAAACAGAAGTGGAGAGGAATGAACCAAACTCTCGAATCAGAGTACAAGCAAATCAAGAAGAAATAAATCACAGAAGGAGGAGAAATGAAGAAGAAGAAATTCCTGATATTCGCATGAGAAGAATGAGAAGAATAGAAAGGGAAGAACAAGAATTCAAAGATGCTATGCAACTGAAAAATTATGATAATTTAGAAAGAAGATATTTGCAAAATTATGCAAATGAAAACATTAATGAAGAATATGATAGAATGCGAAGGATCGCAAGGGATGAAGTGCAAGAACGTAGAAGAAGAGAAGCAGCATTAAAAAGACCAATGGATGAGAATTCTGAGGCAAATGCACGGATCTTTCGAGAATTAGCAGAAATGAGAGGGATGATAAACAATAGAAGAGGAGGAGATAGAAGGCAATTAGATGAAGCAATAGAAGAAGCTGCGAGGACTCTATTTGCTAGAGAAGTACAATTGGGAGGAATTCCACCAAAATGCAATTTGCCCACACTTACCAGTATCTTTGATGGGACTTCATGTGCTATTCAGCACATTAAAGCATACATAAGATGTATGTTACAATGGGAGAATCATGATGCTGTGTTATGCAAGTACTTCGCATCGAGTTTAACAGGGGAAGCTTTAAAGTGGTTCGAAGGACTCCCTAAGAACACTATTACGTCATTCAGTCATTTGCAAGCAACTTTCCTTGGAGCATACATCACAAATCACTCTTCACGGCTTGGTATTGAAGATGTATTTGGTTTAAAACAAAGAGTGGGTGAAAGTTTGAAGCATTTGGTAAAACGATGGAAGACTATGTGCAGTGATATGGCAGGGCGTGTGGATGAGAGATACTTGATTCTGTCCTTCATAAATGCGATGTTTGCAACTGAACAATTATATGTTCAAATCTTCAGAAGAAAGAATTCCATAATGATGACAGATTTACGAGAATTGCAAGAAGAATACATTACACTAGAGGAAAAGCAAAACAGTATGGAGTCATATCCAGTAGCAAACACTAGCAATCAAGATGGAGGAGCAAATTTACTTCCTAAAATAATCAATGTAGTAGCAGGTACTTCGCAAACATCCTCATAAACTTCTTCGCAAATTTCAGAAGAGAAGAAAATCAATGATAGCCAACCAAAAATGGTAGCAATGGGTAGTAGAGATCAAGAAGAGTATGATAGAGAGAGGAATTTCTATAATCGAATAGGAAATAACCAAATTCCAAGATTAGATCAACAACAAGAAAATTATGGGGGACAAAGGCAAAATTATTTTGGACAAGGGAACCAGAGACAAAATTATAACAACGGTCAAGGAGGTCAAAGAATGGTAAGGGAAGAGATAAAGTTGCCACCTTTGAATACAAGTGTAGAAAAGATATGGAAAGCAATTATCCTGGTAGAGCATATACCAACTCCATGGAACATGGGAAAGGAACCACCAATGGGTCCAAGAAGTCATGAATTTTGTTCATATCATCATTTTCATGGACATTCTACAAATAATTTCCATAATATCAAGAGGATAATCTTGCGAATGATTGATCAAGGAAAACTAAATCAATTTTTACTTAAGCAGACACAGTCGCAAAAATTACCACATGCTCCAGCCATAACTCGCAGGGAGAACATAGCACAAGAAAAGGGATAAGAAACCCTACATATAGAAGTGGGATCAAAAGCAAGGAATGTTTTCTGTAATTCCATTGTTCATTCATATAAAACCATAGAGGATTTTCATGATAATGTGTTAATAAGGGTATATGCGAGGGATGGTGAAGGAAAGGAAGTAATGAACATCGCAAAAATTTCACGACTTGAAGATTGGCAGAAACGTGAAATTTCTTTTGAAGCCACTGAAATTCCAGAAGGTTGTGAAACACATGATAATCCATTGGTAGTAAGATTAGCAATCTACATGAATATGGAAGAAAACGAAGATGATATGGAGGAAGAATCAATTGGTCTTAATAGGATTTTGATTGATACGGGAAGTTCTGTCAATATCCTCTTCTATTCTGCTTACAAAACTATGGGGGGAAAAGATGCAGATTTAATACCTTCTACTTACAGAATTTATGGTTTTAATGGAACTGCTAACAAGCCCAAAGGAGAATTGAGCATGCGAATTCCATTAAGTGGAATGCGAACTGAAATTCTGTTCTGCGTTGTTGATGTCGAATCACCATATAATGCTTTGATAGGAAGACCATGGCTTCATGGAATTCTAGGCGTAGATTCCACTCTACATCAGTGCATAAAGTTTCCTCATAAGAAGGGTATTGGAATTATCAAGGGTGATTGGGCTGAGGGAAAGAAATGTTACGATACAGAAGTAGAAGTTTGCGAAGGAAAAACTACTGAGAAGGAAAATTGGAGAAAAAAAGCAAAGGCTGTGAAAAGAAGTGAAAATTTAATGGCGGAGGATTAAGGCAAAAGAGAATAAAATTACGATGATAATCATACAAGAAATTTACGATGATAATAAGGGAAACAATCAATCAAAGAAAGATTAATTCAAATTAAGCTTTGAAAAAGAAATTGTTGGATTGATTAAAAGTGCAATCAAGAAGAAATTGTTGTATTGAAAAGAAACAGAACATACATACAAAAAAGAGTGAAGTTACATAACAGATATACAAAAAAGAGTGAAGTTATTTTCCAGACGATCTATTCCCATCAAAATGATCTTCTTCTTCAACTTCACTATCATCTTCAACTTCACTATCAGAGATTTCCAGATATGGAGTATCTTCAGGAATTTCTTCGGAAAGGAGCGTATGGTACATCTTGAGAGGAATTTCATTATCTTCGCAAATCTTGCGAGTCATCTTAGCTCGAAAACGCTTGACATATAAACTATGGTTATGCTGGGAAATTAGAAGCTGAAATCTCAAATCAGAAATTTTCTTATTACAGTTAGCAAGGATAGTTTCCAGATCGTCATTCATCTTCGCATAATTTTTTGCAGCAAGGAGAGAAATTAAGGAATTGGTTAGCAAATTACGAAGGAAAAGTAATCAAAATAATTACCATCGCAAAGAATTTACCTTCTAATTGATTCTTATCATTACGAAGAGAAGAATTTTCAAGCTTTAATTGATTATTCTCCTCAAGAAGAGAAGAATTATCAATTGCGATGCTCGCAGATTGTGAATTATCTTCGTGACGGGATGTTAATTCTGCGTTATCAATACTTAAATCCTCTACTTTCTGACGGAGATTTGAATTTTCAACCTCTAACTTCTTAAAACGATTCAAAGTTTTCTTCTCAAAGAATAGAATGACGTCTTTCCCAATCAGAAGCAGCTGCACAACTAACTCTTCCAACCTAAACAAGAAAAAAGGGGTTAGAAATCAACAAAATAAGGGAAATAAACAAGGAATAGAGAAGAAAATTACCATGCTACCTAAAGCATATAATGAAGCAGGAGAGACGAATCTTGAAATGCCTTTGATGGAGTTATTATCAATTACAGTAGGAACTTTACAAGCCTTCGCAATAAGTTTGCGAGCATTCGCTGTAGGAGAATTTCCTAATCCACGAGAAGAATGGAGGAAAGCCTCATATATGCTAACCATTGTTGAGGCAAAAGTTTCTGGGATACTGCAATCTTCATTTTCACCTTCATCAACATCATTATCATCATCTCCTTCGTCAGAAAGGGTATCGGAATTAGAACTAAAGTCCTTCTCAGGAAATTTATCATCTTCATCACCAAGATCTTCCTCAATATTCTCATTAGAAGAGATTACATTGGAATGAGACTTGGTTGAGAGTTTCTTCTTTTTCCTCCTCTCATAAACAACATCTTGAAGTTTCCTTTTCTCTTTGCGAAGAGCATCATATTGACTACCAGAATCTTGGGTAACCTTCGCAGAACGAAGGGTTTGTTGTCTTGCAGTAAACCTTTTAGAAGAAGTAGAACTCTTATTTTCACTCGCAGCAATCTCAAGAAGAAGTGGAACTTGCAAATTCAAATAAGGATAAGAAACAGAGGCAACAATATATTGTTTAGAAAAATACAAGAGTGTTTCTTACCTCATTTGAAATTAAAGGGTAACAAAAAGATAAGGAGATGGAAGTACATACATTTCTATAAACCCAAGGTTGATAATGGCAGTTACGAAGGTTCGCAGGAAGTTCTAGTATCCCAGAAATATAAGAACCCGATAATATTAAAGGGTACTTATACCAATCTTCATCATTAGAACGACGAGGTGTCTTATTATTTCCTGAGTCATAATCAATATCGTGCATGAGAAGATCATCTGCTGCGATATTAGCTTTACGATGAAGACGAACACCCCAACGATTATCTTCTTTCCTCTCAGGAATTAGTGTGTAATTTTTGAAGAAACCCTCAACTGTATAATTCGCAGCAACAATTTCCATATTTTCAAATCCAGGTTTCCTAAGATCAACTGAATACAAAGATTTCCCAAAAGCGGCACAATTTGCGAATTCAACTAAGAGGCGAATACAATCACCAGTCAATTGGTAAATGGCACAAGAAAAATTGGGGTGGGAAATAATTTCGTAGAATAGAGGAAAGTTAACATCATAAAGAGGAAGAAGAATACCTGCGAGGATTTGACCTCGTGAGATTAAAATTTTCTGATCATCCCAAACATAGTTGGTAAAGAGCTTCACACAGAGAGAAGATTTATTATCATAACCTTCAATCTCAGAGAGAATGAGGTCCCTATCAGCAAGTTCCGCATTAATCTGTTCAATAGTTTTCTTCTTTGGTGTCATTGAATATAAGATGGAAAATAGAAAAGAAAAAAGATAAAAGAGATTGCAGAGGCAGAAGTGGTGAAGAAGATGAATAAGATAAGAGAATAAAAAGCAAAAACAAAGGATAATATTTATAAATAGAGAGAGTTTGATGAAGATAGAAACTCATTAATACGAGTAAGCGTGAACGGTTGAAAAGAACGGTTACGAAGAAACGTGTCAAAAAGGTAAGGGAAAAATAAAAAGACGTGTTGCGAACTTGATGGGTGGTAATAACTACACTAAATTTACGAGAATATAGATTCTCATGACATTTCTTCTTCGTAGAATTGACATGAGAAGAGGCAAGATGTAGGTACTGAATATCGCAAGATAATAGTTCACGAGTATCGTAATAAATAAAGGAGGAAAGAGTTATAAAATGATACGATGATAGAAGTAGTGCGGGGAAATATGAAGTTTTGCGAGGATGAATTGCGATACTTCGCAATTCATATACAGCTGCATAAGTTTTACTATAAATAGGAGTTCAAATGTAAAATTCGAGAGGTTCTTTTAATGAGTGTAAGAAATTATCTTAGGAAAGAGATTAGAAAAAGTTATAACTATTCTAGTTCCATTTTGATAATTCTATGTAATCAACTAAGAGAATTAATAAGAAAGTTATCATTCACCATCAAGAACTTCTTGAGTTTTTACTAATTCTATTGAGGGTGTAGTTGTAGATTATTCTGCAACTACACTCCTTATTGATTATTCCAACTATTTACTTTGCTTTATTTACTTTAAATACTTTGATAAAAACAAAAACACACCTTGGGTTATTTGGCTACATAAGAATCTGAAAATTGCATAACAACAATCGCCTCTCTGTGGATACGAACTCTTTCTTATCGAATACTATATTCATATTAGTTAAGTGAGGAAGTGAAATTATTTTTGACGCATACGACACGCATCAATATTACATAATGTGAAAATGACGATATTACCCTTCATGGAAATAAGTGCAATAATATTATGGAGACTGTGAAAATGACCAAACTACCCTTATCGGAAATAAGTAAAGAAAATATTACAGACTATGAAAATGACCATATTACCCTTAGTGAAAATAAGTGCAGTAAATATTATCGAAACTTTAATAATGACCAGACTACCCTTATCGGAAATACGTAATATAAATATTACACTTTAAAAATGACCATATTACCCTTGATGAAAATAAGCGCAATAAATATTATGGAGACTGCGAAAATGACCAGACTGCCCTTATTGGAAATAGGTAAAATAAATATTATAAAATGTGAAAATGACCATATTACCCTTAATGGAAATAAGTGCAATAAATATTATGGAGACTGTGAAAAATGACCAGACTACCCTTATCGGAAATAGGTAAAGTAAATATTACATAATGTGAAAATGACGAAATTACCCTTCATGGAAATAAGTGCAATAATATTATGGAGACTGTGAAAATGACCAGACTACCCTTATCGGAAATAAATAATTTTCAGAGAAGGCTTCGCGCTGTTTGCGGCTCAGTCACCTGAGCATTATTTTTTTGGCATTACATTTTGTTTTACAACACTTATCAAGGGTTGTCATAAAGTTAGTGTATTAAAGAACCACAAACTTGACAGAACCTGTGATAGTGTAGGATGGTTAGTGGTGTAGATTTCCATGCCCGAGGCTCAGGATCGAATCCCCCCAACCTCATTTTCTCCAACATTATATATTTTTAGTTCAACAACACTTATAAGTGTTGTTATTGGTTTCTCTCATTTTTTCCAACATTATATATTTTTACTTCAACAACACTTATAAGTGTTGTTATAGGTTTCTATTTAAAAAAATGAAAAATACCACAACTTGTGAAGTGAAAGGATGGTTGATGAGCTACACTTCCATGCAGTAGGTTCATGTTCGAATCTCCCCTCTAACATATTTTCCATTATCATATTTTTGTGTCCTTCAACAACACTTGTGAGAGTTGTGATAGGCTAAGTCACTACACTTATAAAACATAGTTGTTATAGCTAAATGTCATCACAACTCTTTTTCTTAAGGAGTTGTCGTTTGTTTTCTTAGCGCAACCCTTTGTTTCCTAAGGGTTGACAGTGATGATATACCACAACTCTTCCTTTGAATTCAGTTGTAAAACATAGGACCTTCTACAATACTTATCTAAGTGTTGTAAATCTCCAGTTGTAGATGTATATTTTTCCTGTAGTATAAACACCCTCTAAGTATAAGAACCCTAGATGCTCCACCATATCTTGTGCAATAAGTAATCACTTGACTTAGGAGCTAGTGTTAACTTACTCCCGTATCATGTATATACCCAGCTAGGTCTTGGTAAGTTGAAACCGACTAAAATGACACTACAATTAGCTGATAGGTCTGTCAAAGTCCCCCGTGGTGTCATAGAGGATGTTCTGATTGAGGTTGATAAGTTTATTTATCCAGTGGATTTTGTTGTTCTAGACACCTATCATGTTCAGGACCCAAGCGCTCAAATCCCAGTGATTTTAGGTCGCCCATTTTTAGCCACAGCTAACGCTATCATCAACTGTAGGACCGGGCTTATGAACATATCCTTTGGTAATATGGCCACTGAACTAAATGAATTTAATGTTACTAGACAACCGTCTGAGAATGATGATTTAAAATAAGTGAATATGATTAGCACTTTAGTTCAGGATAATTGACTTGACACTTTACTGGTAGATTCTCTAGATGATTTTGAGGAAACCATTCTCTTTGATCATATGTGTGATCAATCTTTAGAAGAAGCTCTTGAGTATTTTAAAGATTCTATGGACCCAAAAATTTAGGCAATAGTTTTAGGTCTTTTTGAAAGTAATGATGACCCTAAGTTTGGGGGTAGAGAACTAGAATAATCTCTTGAGTATTTTAAGGACTCCGAAGATCCGGAAATTCAAGAAATAGTCAGAGGTTTGTCTGTGAGTAGTGAAAACCCTAAGTTTGGGGTAGCGATGGTTCTTGTGATCATCAAATATCCCTGATTAGAGTCCCTAACTTAGGACTCGAGCCTTGTGTGCCTGAGATATTAATTGAGTCTATTCAGACTCCATGACCCGATCTTTATGATATTGTCCAAGAGGTAACCCAGGCATTAGAGACCCATTTTTCGGATGAATCTATTTATCGAGACACACATATGAAGCTCAATTATGCGCCCCAAATATACCCAGTTGTCTTGACAGAAACCTTAGATGGGGATGTGCTCCTTATATTCATTTTTCTGAACCAGTGCAGTTATCTCATATTAGTGTTAACTCTATTTGGTCTTATGGACCCACAACTATTTCGGCAATTGGTGTATGACTTTGGAAGGTGAAGATCCTTTTTGAGGTATTTGATGTCTAGCTGAAGACTTTAAACTTAGCACTCATTGGGAGGTATCCCTTACTCATGCAACACGTAAATATTTTTCCTCATTTCCTTCTAGTGGTAACGGTTTCTCCTTGTTCATGTTTTTAATTTCATCTTTAGAACATCGAGGACAATGTTAGATTTAAGTTTTGGGGTATGGGAGAAACTTTTTAGTTGCAATAAATAAAACTCCAGAGCCTAGAATTTATGCATATTAAGGATGACACTAACCAATCTAAGTGGATGGAAACATCTTGGTTGTAGGAGTTGAGGAACCAATCTGAGTTGGATGGAAACATCTAAATAGAGTCTATTCATAAAAGCACAGAGCTCAGGTGTTAGAAGAAAAAAAAACATGGTAGAGTTTCGCCATATCTCGTTGAATCATTTTCACATTCTGTTTTTATTTTTCTTTTCTTTTAAGTGATTTGGTGGGGCACACGATTCAAGTTGTTACCATTGCTAGGGTGAAATAGAATGATTGAGATACCATTAAAATAAAAAATAAAAAAAATGAGACCAAGCCATCAGACTAACCGGAATAAATTCAATAAAGTTGACCACTAGTCCCCTTGTATATGCCAGTTGTGTTGACCTAGAGTTAGGATTATCGACCGTTGGTCCCCTTGTATATGCCAACTGTGTTGATATTAGTCAGACCGGTATCTCAGTCCATTAGGATAGGTTTATCTTGGCAGAGGCCTTCAGAAAGATATGGGAAACACCGTTCACATCAAAACCATCTATGTTTTTCTCTATATCCATCTTATTAATCTTTCCATGTGATTGGTTGACTCCGGTTATGATGTCCATAAACTATCTGAGTAGATCTCTGTCACTTATATATGAATTTTAGTATGCTTGAGAGCAAACTCGTGTACAGTAATTGGAATTTCGCATCAGGGTACTTCCTCTTATAGCCAATGAGAGTATGCCAACCAATGAGATTCTTTAGTGCCTTCCAAGGTTCTACGTAGATAGCTAGGGTCAGGAGTAAAGGTTTTGTGGGTACACCTCTGGTAAACCCTCCCGAGACAACACTCGGCCGCTAGGTCCACCTAGCGGTTTAATGGCTTGCTGCACGTGCTAAGTGTAGTCATTTTATTTTCTAGATTAGATTTGCTCGAGGACTAGCAAATAATAAGTTTGAGGGTATTTGATAGACACATTTTTGTGTATAAGTTGTCCTCAATTTTCTGTATTATTGGTACTAGATTTTGTACTTACTATGGTGTTTTGTGTGTTTGTAGGTATTTTTAGGAAATAAACATTGTTGGAAAATTCCGCTCGAAAAGTTGGTACCCCGGAGGACCTGATAAAGGCACCCGTGCAGTGGATTAAGGGCACCTCCCTTCTTCATCGTTTGAAATCTGTTATTGGCGAGAAAAAAATAACTTCACCTTTGTTAATTTCTGGACAGATATTTTGAGAGATTTGATCGGAGTTTTGGTCGGGACTGAATTGGGAATTGCTGATTGAGGTAAAATAGGGATAGTTACGTGTTTCATCTCGAAGAAAAAGGAAGTTTACGTGAAAACAAGGAAAGAGGGAACACGAGAATACCGAGAATATTTCACTCTTACAACAAGATTTATGTGCATCAGCGTGTGTCTGAAGAGGGTTTGAATCGATCTTTGATGTGTTGTCATCATGTTAGGATAGTGTCGACACCAGCAGATCGCATGAAGAGATAAAAATTTGAAGAAAGTTATAGGAGTTTATTCTTAGTCCAAATGAGTATATATACGTAGCTCGGTTCACATACGGGGGATATGAAGAGTTTGGGGACAAGAACGGAGCGAAATCGAGAGCTGCAGAGAATATATTTTCTGCTGATGTGATCATCAAGAACACCAAGAACATACGGGTAAAGACAATCGTTAAAAAACTGTCATCTATTCTTAGGCTTAGCAACAGTTTCACAACGACACTTGAACAGTAACCGCGACAGTTTATTTATATCGTTCTGTAACAGTGACAATTATAACAATTATAAGCGTTACAAATTGATGTTTTCACTCTATTCATCTTTGTGAGCACCTATTTGAGCAATGAAATTAACTTTTGAGTGTGTTTCCATGATGATGAGCTAGACCCAATTCTTGGGGCGATGGAGGAAGCTGTTGTTTCGGTAAAAGTGATATATCTTTATTTTTAAATTAATTATAGCAATTCTAATATGATTTTTGCATTGAACTAAAAAATTGGTTTTATGATTTTGACTAGTTAGCTGTATTTTCTCTTGATAGAGCGTGCTTGCTTTAGTGTTTTGATGTTCTATGCTTGCGATTAACATTTATTCTTTTGGAAATCTACATGTCTAGGCAACACTATAAGAATCAAATTGAATGTTGAGTTGCATTATTATTGTTTTATTAAATCACTAATATTGTCCAATAGTGGAATCCTAGCTCCAGTTTCTCCACAATATTCACATCACCTTTTCATTTGCGTTTGTTATTTTTAGTTTTAAAAATTAAATCTAAAAAATCTGCTTTCATAAGTCTTGGACGAACCATATTACTACAACATCATTGAAAATACCATCAATATCCTTAGTTGGACAATCTGGAAAGATATGACCGAAACCTCTACGTTTGTAACACTGAGGAACATTATCATTATCATCCCAAGTGTCTTCACGTTATTGTGAAGAATTATTTTTCCTTTTTGATACATGTAATTCTCTTTTTCGATGTCTCAACAATTTTTTAAATCATTGAGTAAGAAGAGTGTAGATGGTGGATTTTCAACAAAGGCTAAAATCGTAAACCCATACTTGTACGTATTCCTGATCCAGCAATCAGATGATTATTGAGGCTCATGTCTCTTAGTGAAAGCATGAAAGATCATGCTATGAGAATCTCTGACTGAGAATACTGTCTCTCAGAGAATACACAGATATGTAGTCTATCAGCTGAGGCAATGGCATATCTCATGAATACTGAGAAATTTCAGTAACTACTTATACATAGAAACGAAAGATTAGAAGGCTCCTAGACAGCTTTCCTGCTAGTATAGAGAAATAACGTCTTCAGGATGTAACACTGTTTTCCCTGACTATATGAAAGAAATATGACACTTCAACAAGCTCATAACACTCAATTTCTGAATAATTAATGCTCCTAAACGATCGTACTAGTATCGAGCCAGTAATTAATTATTCCTAAAATCAATAATTCATTAACTGAATCCCTGGAAAATATTCAATATTTTTCATAATATTTCGTTACTTCAATTTATGGTTCTTCCCAGCAGAATTCCATGGGTTAGTAATAACTATTCAACACACTAGCGTCTAATCTACCTCCGAATAAGCCCCGACTAAAATGGTGCAAGTTTTCTCAGCAATAAAACATCAACGAGTACCTGAATGCATGAACGAGTATTTCAAAATACGACGAGACGATGAACCTATGCAAAATAGGAAAGGAAGTAATAAATAATAAAATATTAACCAAGGCGCTGAGGGATTAGGCCACCGGACGGCCGGTCGTGCCGTGACCATCCCATGTCCAATATTATATTTTATCATATTTTTATTACCTTCCTTGATTTTATGAAAATCCTTTCATTTGAACAAATATCCTTTGTTTTAAGGAAACTCTTCAGTTTCATGGTGTTTCCTTCGCATCAAGAAAATAATATAAAATTAGGAAAGGTGTCATGGGACCGTGTCTACTAGCCGGCTGGCTATGCCCTAGTTGTGGATGGTCCCACACTTCATGATTCCTCATTATTTTATTATTATTTCCCTAATCTCATGAAAACTCCTTAATCTCGTGATACTTCCTTGATCCCATGAAAATAATATAAAATTAGGGAAACTCGTGGGACCGGATCCTAGCCGGCCGGTCATGCCCTAGCCGGTCCCACACACCCCTTATTTTATTATTATTTTTATGTTTCCTTGATTCCATGAAATTCCTTGATTTCATGATATTTCCTTCAAATTATGAAAATTCCTTCAAATCATGAAATAATACATAAAATTAGGGAAAACTCACGGGACCGGGCCCTAGCCGACCAACCATTCCCAAGCCGGTCCCACACACCCTTATTTTATTATTCTTAATATTTTTGTTTCATTCATATCATGGAAACTCCTTGATTTCAACAAAACTCCTTGGTTTCAACAAAAACTCCTTGGTTTCAACAAACTCATTGGTTTTATCATATTTCCCTAAAATCATGAAAATATTGAAAATTAGGAAAAACGTCGTGGGACCGGGCTCTTTGGACGGCCGACCATGCCTTGGCCATAGCCGGTCCCACACTTCATGATTCTTTTATTTTATTATTATTTTCCTTCAGCAAAAAATCCCTGATTTCTTCATATTTTCTCAAAATATTGCTCAAACGCACACCAGAAAATATCAAAATTCTCAGAATTGAGATATGCCCCCTTTGGTGATGTGAGCATATTACCTTGACCGACCAAGGTTGGCTCTTTGTCTTGCAAGAAGCCGGTCCCACGTATTTTCACAATTTGACGTAATTTGCGCAATTGCTCGTATTTGGTTCAAAACTCATCCAAACAACCCAGAACTTCATAAGACGATCAATATTCGATCCCGTGACTACCCATGGACGGTTTCATGACCCTTTGGTTGGTCCTCACATATTCATAATTAATTAGGTTTTATTACCTGAGGTTCAGACGAGCATTATTTTAATAAATGATTAAACCAGCATTTAATCATCCTTTCACCAACTGGTCTTCAAGAGACTTTGGTATACAGATTGCTCACGTGAGCATTTGGGTGCTACACGGTTGATCCATAATCCCGTGTAGCTGGTCTCTCCTTCACTTCATGGTTAATTTTCAATAAATCATCAGTTAATCATCAATTGATCAAATTAGGGTTTTGAGTCCTAGGTTCATAATTCCAGATTCAAACAATAATAATTTTATGTTGATCTCATGACCAACATTTTATTAATTATACTCGGTTCAGTTGCCAGTATTCTGATTTGATACTTTATTTGGTTATGCTACCAATAATTCATCAGGCGAGCAATATTTGCTCAAACCAAGGAATATTGGTTCAACTATCAATATTCAACAAATCATCGAATGAGCAATACTTACTCACATTAACTATGTTATTCATACATTATACTTTCGTCTCAATTTTTGAGTCTCAGAACATTTTCAAATTACGTTCGACTCAACAATACAAGGACTTATCGTCCCATAAAGTCAGCAACTGACTAACTAAATACACGTCTGCCTTGTAGACTCCACAATCACACGAGATATCAACCGTGTTACATGGGGGGATATTAACTAGGGATTGGGTATGACTGTCTACGACACGTGTGTTCATACACACGATGAGAATATAAGCAAGTCGTGCAATCAGTTGGAGGAGTTAACAAAGTAGTGGATGGAAAATCAACCAAGTCTCTGCACGTTGAGCAACTGGTTTTAACACGATTTCCACTTTCCCATTCTTTGATTCCATCAACTATCACACTTCATAGGATCATGGTGTTTTTAATTCTATCAATATAAATAAATCTCTGAATCATGATTGAAAAAAGGACAATCTCATGTCAAACAGAAAACACGAGATTAACAATCCAACTCTCAACAGAGCAAATTCAATCATTCAGAACTTATCTTATTTTCAGAATACACAACACACCTACAATCTTCGATCACCATTGATCTCACACATTTCTCAGCTTCTGTCCTATAGATTGACCCATCCTCTTTTGTGACCGAATTTACTATGGAGCGGCCATTGTCTTGTTTTAGGCCGGAGTATTACAGATTGATCTCTCGAATTCAAAGCACTCCCTTCTTGCAGTGCATCTGTGTGAGGTTGAACATTTCGCTCGGTTCAAGGAGTCTCCTCCGTATGGTCATCTCCTCAATTTCGTAAAAACCAGCAAATCGTTTTGCCCCATCTACAAAGAGACAAGTGATGATTTATCTCAGCTTCATCTTCAGTAGTTTGATCTTCATGATCTTCGGAGATTTCTGAATATTGGGTTGAAACCCATTTTATAGCTTTGTAAGCCAAATTGTCTCTTTGTTTGGACACGTTCTCTTGATAAAAAATCTTTATTTTTCCTACTAGAGATAGAATAAACATCATTAGCTTTTATAATTGCATGCTTCTTAGAATCGTATTTTGGAGACAACAATCTGAGAATTTTGCACACTATATCTTTTTCAGAAATAATCTTTCTAAGAGAGAAAGAGGCATTAATTATCTCAGAGAGTTTAAGATGAAACTCTTCAAAAGTGTCGTTGTCATCCATTCGAAGGTTTTCCTAATCATATGTAAGAGTTTGAAGTCCAGCTTCTTTCTATGCATGTGTTTTCTTCGAACACGATTTGAAGATTATCCCAAGATTCTTTCGAAGTTTGACATGTTGATACATGATGTTGTAGATCACGGCTTACATCATGTATTATAGCATTCAAACCATATGAATTCTTCTTAGCTAGTGCCTTTTCTTCGTTTGAAAAATCTACTAGGTGTTTAAGCTCAGTATTCGAATTTTCTATCTTTGGAAGAATATAACCATCAATGACTAATAACCAAGTATTAAAGTCTCGTGATTGAAGAAAAGATCGCATAGTAGATTTCCACCATAGATAGTTTGTTCCGTCAAATCTTGGCGGTACGTTAATTGAAGTCGATTCATGAGAATTCGATTTCATTCTTATAGGATAGAGCACACCAAGCACAGATTGTTAGATATTTTCTTGTTTGCGTGCTCTGATACCAATTGAAAAGGCGAGGGTACCCAAATATACCTCAAGCTAAAACTTTTCCATTCTATAAGTCCTTTCTCCGAAAGTGATTGTCTATGGACTGAGTCGAGACAATGCAATTAATTGGTTCACACTTCGTGTGATCATCTATGGATATGAGATCGAGACAATACAACAACGAAGTATGTTTATACTTGATACAAAGGTTCGGACTTAACCAAACTCAATAGGATTCATGTATCAAGTAAATAGGAATTAACGTTTGTGCAATTTACTTTAATTATAATAAAATAATTATAATGCGGAAATATAAAGTAAATGACATAGCAAGATTTTGTTAACGGGAAACCGCAAATGCAGAAAAACCCCTGGGATCTAGTCCAGAATTGAATACTCTCAGGATCAAGCTGCTATACAAAATAAACCAACTTCGTATAGTTGAAACCAAGCTACTAAACCTATAGTTCACCTAGTTCTGACTGTATTCCCACGCCTCCAACCTGTAAACAAGTCACGTACTTGGACCAATTCCCTTGGTTCGTATACCAAACAGTAAAGGAACAACAAATCTGTTTGGTATAAACTCTCTTCAACCAAGTGATATGAGTTGTACAAAGGCTCTTCTGTTTATCTTAACGTAAACTTCTTTTCCAGGTTCCAAGATCTATCTTATGTTCAATCACCAAAAGGTAATCGTTAAGATTAAGCCAATCAACACTCTTAATCCAAAGAACTGTGTTGATGCTGATCTTCTCAATTAATCAATCCAATCTACCACAAGGATAAACCTATTATTAATTGGATCCTCTTTTACCAAAACAAGTATTGTGCACACCAAAGATTATAAAACCAAGTCTTAAATCTTCTATCTCTTCTTTGTCTTCAAATCTTCTTAGATCTTCAATAAACACCTGCACACAACTACTTGAATCTCTTGTGATCAATCACGCATAGAACGGAGTTTGTTAACAATGGATTATCACAAGATCGTCTTTAGATCTAACAACATTCTAAAGATCCCTATCGAAACCTTGAACTAGTTTGGGTTAATCTTATATCAGAAGAGAAGATTTTCAAGCATAAACAAACTAGGTGCAATCAAAGTTCAACCACCGTTAGTTAATCAAATCAATACAAAAACTAAAGATAAACTGCAATATCTAGTTTCCCACCAACAGTATGCACTAGAGCTTCTCAATCCCAAAGAAGACTTTAAACTGAGCAGCCGTAAGAGATTTTACCTAATTAGATTACTCTCCTCTTCGATAGGCGACTTCACTAGTAACAGTACAACATAGGAAGTTTACTGTCACGAAGGATTAGTTTGCTAGAAATGCAAACTCAAAGTATTTATAGATAAGGAAGTTTGGACACCAAGGAATTTCCAAAACCGAAAATATTCTTAAGATATTTTTCCATATTAACCCAAATTCGGTTTTCATAATTCCTGTGAATGCACTGTCCAAAAATAATGATCGAAAACTCCTTGGAAATTTTTTAACTAGCAAATGCACATTACTAATTCTTATTTTCCATATATAATTAAAAACCTTAATTAAAAGATTCATAACTTATTTAAATTCGATCTTGGTATTTACTTCCTTCTTAGCTGTTAAGGAATATCTTTGAACAATAAAAGAATACACATTAATGTGCGTGTTCAAAGTGTGTCGACATCTTACTCTTGCAAGTCCTTTTTCATACTTACTCACTTGAAACCGATTTACCACACTTCCAAACAAATTTAGAATTGGTTCATCTGACTTTCAAGAACTATGTGATTGATCAAGTAACACTCAATCACAAACCATGGGTGTAACGGTTCTACCAAAATAAGTTTCGGTTCTACCGCCATGTGAGTATTGTGCATAGTCACTAGTGGCGGATCCAGGATTTTAGAAAGGGGGGGATAAAAAAAAAATCACGATGGAGTTATATTACTGCTAGTCTAGTATGGTAGAGCATTAGAGTAGCTGGATACTTAGCAAGCACTGTTCTATTATGACCCATTTGTAAATATGCTGTGTGATTGAAATACATTATCGACAACTACAGGTTGATTTTGAGCATCCATTGCTTTAAAATTGACAATTGGAACTTCTTGGTTTCCAGATTTCCATATGTGATCTATCCATATAAAGACACAAATACGTTCCCAGTGCTACAGGTCCATATTTATCACTATGCTGAAGGTTCTGCATACAAGGAGGGGCAGTTACCAGTCGAAACTTCTCATCAGCCAAGTCAAATGACACAACATTGTTGGATGAAGTCCAAAAAATAGCATCATTTGCATAGGTGCCCACACTCCCGAACATCGTCTCCACTCAATAGGAAAATGTACCTACCTCCCTCCATCCACAACCACTTCCAAGTGTGTGTACACTTCGACATTTCCTTGCGCGTATTTGACCTGATGGATTCCAACAACCTTGTATTCAATTTTTGGCCGAACAATACCCAAATCCAATGTTGTGCTGCCATACATGTCAACCTCTTCTCCAACTATATGAAGAAGTTCAGGAAAATAAATTGAGATGGGAGTGGAATATTACTTGTTACGTTAATATGCATTCAATTTCAGATAAAGTATTAAACTCACCTCTCTATTCTTCTCTGATTTTACTTTTAGTTCTAACTTCTTCCTTTACTCTCGGTAGACTAGGTGGACTAACTTGGCAGACATGGTTGACTAACTTGCTAAAACTCATTTTTGCTAACGACGATTAACTAACTAAGAGATGTTTTGGCAGAAAAAGTGTGTGTGTGTAGGGGGGGGGGGGGAGCTACAGCCAGGGTTTGTCAACCCTTGGCTCCGCCCCTGATAGTCACACTAGCTTACCAAAATTCGGCTGACTAGGTACTAGGATTGGTTCCCCACATATATTTGGTATCTAACTTGTATGCACTGCACATGTCCATAGGATCGGTTCCCCCTTGCCTAAAAAAGTGTTGCACATGTTCATAGGATCGGTTCCCCTTTCTTCTATAAACCTTGTTGCACCTCATACAAGGATCGGTTCCCTCTTGTGATGTACTGCACCTCTTACTAAGATCGGTTCCCCTTTCCAAAAATTTTGTCAGACACTCACAAACCCGATCATACCCCAGGTGATTACTTAAGATCGGTTTCACTAATAATAGTCATACCAATACATAAGTCAGGCCTCATGTGAATAGTTTTACCAGGAACACAAACAAGTCATGAGTGGTTATACTAATCACACATATTGGTCGTTCATAAGATTTGCAATGAAGAACATCCCCAATAACGCCTGGCGATTTCCTTTTCGGTTCACAACATATATCATGAACTTACTTCCTTAAAACACATATGAAAACATTGTTTCCTAGGATGAAATCCTCACCTCATACCCATACATAATCACAATAGCATTCATACGATTATGTTGATGTCTCATATATAAAGTCTAATGGTTAAGTAAGAAACTTCATATTGTATTCCTTAATATTATGTCTATCTAGAGTGTTCATGCTTCGCAGTTTTATGTTTTCAATATGCACGACTTGAAAGATACGTTAGGGAATGAAACAGTTCAAGTCAAATATCACTAACCTCAAGTGGAAGGATGATGTTATGGTTGTAGCTCCGTACTTATTTACTTCTTCAAGTCTTCGCAATACTTGTAATGTCTCACCATAATACTTTCAAGCTAACCTATACGAAGTTGACTCTAGTATATTTAAATCAAGCGACTCTTAAATGAGTTTTGGTTCACTAAAATATGACAACCCAACTTAACATACCAACAATTGGTGGGTTTAACCGAGCTATGTTCTAACAAGTGCGTACATAAATTAAAATTCATCTATAACTTAAGTAAACATTTGTCTACAAATAATGTTATTTGGTCGTATGGATAATTGTAATACAGTGGTCGTTGGGGTCCTAAAGGTGGTTTACTTGGTTGTGTTTATATTTGCATGTATTTACGTATGTGCTTGCGGTTTCCTCTGCAATACATGTTTTTGTTTGAGTTTATAGTAGGCTCTACTATCCGTAGTTAGGGTTAAAAGATCTTATTCTATTATTATGACATGTATCGAGTTTGACGAGCGCTTGTTATTTTTGTGACCTTATTCTTGAAAATGATGTGTTTGTGCTTATTGATAAGCTTCATGCTTATTCTGTGATTCTTTAAGATGGTCAGTGATTACGAGGATGTATCACTCATGATTGTATCTTGCGAAGATGGGGAAGGAGGTGTTATTTGTGCCTTAGTCTTTCTTTTATATAAGAATGATCCTTGTGTTTATTGGATGCAGTTAAAATTTTAAGAAAATTGTCAAATAACAATCTAAATTGTTGGTAGTTTTCGGAAGGGACTTGAGTTGCGATTAGTGTTACATTAATTTTATCAAAAGAGTTTCGAAATGCCTTGAAGATGAATTTGAGTTAAAAGGAATGAGCTTGAGTTTCAATAAGTGTTACATTTTCGTCTTTTTGTATCATCCTCTACATATTGATCTTCAATTACAAGAACATTATCTTTTAGCATTGCAAGTCCTTAGTTGTGTATAAAGGTTTGTTGTTGTTTTTGAAATATTCATTTCTCACATCTAGAATCTACATGGTGTAAATAAATAAAGGGGGAATTATTTAAATACACCACAAGTCTAGTACATTTTTTTTTGAACACCATTGTAGTTAGCAAATTTAAAAACTAACACGAATCTTATAATCCAAATTTCTATTTATCGGATAACCCTCAACAAGACGCTTAAAAAATCTATTAATTTCTTTCCTAATAATACGCATTCTAGTTTGAATTCAAGTATCTGTATATTTATTAGGATTTCCATGACATAGTTCTACTAGTTTTTCTGAAACTACTTACCAAAATTAATTCTTATTGAGATATTTTTCTTCCTTTTTTAAAAAATAAATAGTAACACGATGCAACTAGTGAAATTCTTCATCAATTTATTCGTAGAACAAAGAATATAAATAAATAAGAAACTCAAGTTGAATGGATAATCTTCAATAGATGATGTGGAGTACAAGGGTTGAAGGATGTGATCTTATATAGAGAAGGTAAAAATTTGAAAATATTGAAATCATAGGCGTTGTCCATTTGAATTAGTCATCCAACGGATAACAATATGAATCATTTTGGATCCAACAGATCTAATATGTTAGGTGAAACTTAGTTCCCTCCAACTCGTTGCATTTTCATAGAAGCCTCTTTCTTTGTTGTGGTACTTGTTTCTTTAATCAAAATTAACGTTAATTGGAGAAAATCAAACTAAACTTGTGTAGGACCAGAATATCGCTACATCTATTCTCTGCGAGATTAACAACACTTCCCAGCAAGCATCACCGCAAGATCTTCAACTACACTTCACGAGTGTCACAAAAGCCTTCAAAAGAGTGACATAATAACTGACGATTGAAGAAAACTTGAGAAAAGAATGTTTGTTCTGCGATGGTGACAAAACTTGCGAGATTTAACATTGTAACTATCGCGGTACAATCGCAGAATCAACCCGAAATAAGAGGAAAACTTAGCTGTCATCTACTATGTAACTACCCTATAAATATAGACCCAATGTGTCTAGAAAAGGATGATGTATTTTTGAGAGTTAAGAAAGTCTTGAGGAGAGAGAAACTTCAAGAGAATAGTGGTAATCTTGAATTCTTCCATTTCTGTAAACATTTCTGAGAACAAAATAATAAAGTGTCGTTTTTAATCTTCAATTGTGAGTTGATTATAACAAGATCTTAACAAGGGTGTAGTATGGGAAATCCTGCAACTACATTTTGGCGCCCGAAACAGGGAGAATCAAGCTAAAAAATCTCTAATTACAATTTGAAGATTTGAAGAAATTGTTAGAATTGAAGAAATGGCTAGAAGAAGAAGAAATACATCAGAACCACCAACAACTGTAAGGAGGAGTAAAAGACTTGCAGGAGAAGAAACAAATAAATTAGGATAATCTTCAAGGATAAGAACAAGAAGAAATAGGACAAGGATTGAAGGAGAAGATCAAATTCCACAACCGAATCAACAAACATCGATACAAAATAGAAATGTGTATTATGATAGAGTGAGTGTGCATACTTGGAGATCGGATTCGATGGAAGATGTAGAAAATCAACAATTAAGAAACGGAAGAAGATAAGAAATAAATCAAGGAGTGGTTGAAGAATTAATTCATGGAGAAAGCGAAAATGAAACAACAGATGATCCAAGACAAAGAATACAAGAGGAAAGAAGATTAGAGGTGGAAGAGCGTGCAAATTTAACAAGAAAAAATCACGAGTTGAGAATAGAGAATTTGAGGTTACAAAATAGAAGATCAAGAAGTACTGTTAGATCGAATTCAAGATCATTAAGATAAAAATTAAGGAAAAATTCTCCAATAAGAAATGCTAGAGAAAATATCCAAGAGGAAATGCAAAATCCAAATGAAGAACAATGTCATAGAGAAGAAGAGGTAATAGAAGATCGCCATGATCCGCGTGGTGAAAATTTGGATAATAGACTTAACAACAGAAATCAAGAGTGAAGAGACAACCAAAATGATGAAGATAATCCAGAAGAAGGTAGGAGGATATTACATGGGCGAGAGATCCAGAGAAATCGAAGAATAATTGAGGAAAAAATCGAGAGACATTATGCTGAACAAGCACGACTAGCTTGCGAGAGAGAAATATTAAGGGCAGAAGTAGAAGAACAAGAATTCCAATAGGAAGTACGACAAAATAACCATGAAAATCGAGAAAGGAGATGGACGCAAAATCGCTATAATAATAATATTCAGGAAGAGTATGATAGAATACAAAGGAGAATAGAAAGACATCGAAGAGAAATGAAGAAATTCGCAGAGAAGTACAGCTACGATTGCAAGAAGAAGGTGAAACAGAAGATCGCAGAAGAAGGAATATGGATGTAGATGAAGATACACAAAATATCGCAAGACAAGAAGTACATGAACGCAGGAGAAGGGAAGCAGCATTAAAAAGACCAATGGAACCAAATTCAGCTGCGAATGAGCAAATTTTAAGAGAGTTAGCAGAGATGAGGGGAATAATAAATAACAAGAGAGAAGGAGGTAGAAGGAAACTTGATGAAGCTATTGAAGAAGTCTGTGAGAACTCCATTCACTCAAGAAGTACAATTAAGAGGAATACCTCCAAAGTGCAATTCTACCAAGATTAACCAACATTTTTGATGGAACTGCACTGCTGCTAACAGTACAACTTGTTAAGGCTTATGTTAGGTGTATCTTTGCAATGGGAGAATCATGATGTCAGTATTGTGTAAGTATTTTGCATCTAGCTTAACTGGCGAGGAGCTAAAATGGTTTGAGGGATTGCCAAAAAATACTATAACTTCTTTTGATCATTTACAAGCTACATTTCTGGGAGCAAATATAAGCAACAATTCATCGCGGACATGTATTGAAGATGTGTTTGGGTTAAAACAGAGGGTTGGCGAAAGTCTGAAATATTTAACTATAATATGGAAGACAATGTGCAGTGAGATGGCATGAAGAGTAGACGAGAGATATCTTATCTTGTCTTTTATCAATGCAATTTTCGCGACCAATCTGCTGTACATACAAATTTTCAGAGTCAAGAATACAATCACTATGACTGAACTACAAGAACTACAAGAAGAGTACATTGCTTTGGAGGAGAAACAAAATGAGATGGAATCATATCCAACCGCGAATACCAATTCAGTAGCAGCAAATGGGAGTTTACTTCCTAAAATGATTAGCAATGTGGCGAGCAGCTCGGAAGCACAACAAGAGAAAGTGGAGATTGATAACCAGCAGAAGTTAGTAGCTATGGGAAGTCGAGATCAAGAAGAATATGAAAGGGAGAAGAATTATTACAATCGCGGTGGGAATAATAAGATTCAAAGGCTTGATCAGGCACAAGAAACTTATGGTGGACAGAGGCAAAACAATTTCAGGAGCCAAGGTAATCAGAAGATAATATGGGAAGAAATTAAGATTCCACCTCTAAATGCTAGCATAGAAAAAATCTGGGAAGCTATCATTTTGATGGAAAATATACCATCTCCATGGAATATGGGAAAAGAACCACATCCTAATAATCGTAGTCAAGAATTTTGTCCTTACCATCACTTTCATGGTCACACAGTAAATTATTGCAGGAATGTAAAGAGAATAATTTTAAGGATGATTGACCAAGGAAAGCTAAACCACTTTTTAGTAGGACATCCACAATCTCAGCGATTGCCTCCAGCACCAGAAATTCGCAGGGTAAATACTGTAAAAGGAGCAGAATCATTCGTAATAGAAGTTGTGGCTAAAGCAAAGAATTTGTTTTGTAATTCCATTGTACATTCACACAGAACTATAGAGGATTTCCATGATAATGTTCTAAGCAGAGTCTTCGTGAGAGATACAGATGGAAGAGAGATAATGAATATCGCGAGAGCCTCGCCATTAGAAGAATGGCAGAAACAAATTATATCTTTCACTGCACAAGAAGTACCAGAACCTGGCGAGCAGCATGATAACCCATTGGTGGTAAGATTAGAGATAAATCCAAAGCAAATAAAAGAAAAAGATGAAGAAAATGATGATGAAAATGAAGATTCTTGGGCTATCAATAGAGTTCTAATAGACACATGCAACTCAGTTGACATACTATTTTATCATACCTATAATACCATGGGTGGAAGAGACGAATATCTAATCCCATCAACATATAAATCTATGGTTTTAATGGTACTGCCAATAAACCCAAAGGGGAAATAGAAATGCGGATTCCATTGAAAGGGATAACTTCCAAAATATTGTTCTATGTTGTTGACATTGAATCACCTTATAATTCCCTGATTGGTCGACCTTGGATACGTGGGATATTAGGTGTAGCATCTACTTTCCACCAATGTGTTAAATTTCCCCATCCTAATGGTGTTGGAGTTATTAAGGGAGATTGGGGAGAAAGCAAGAAATTTTATGAGATTGATATAAAATCTTGAGAGGAAAGAGCTGAGAAGAAGAGCAATTGGAAGTACAACATCAAGCAAACACAGATATATGAAAGATTGATGATTGATTCAATAGAGCAGCGAGAGGAAGATGATGACGAGTGGCTCGCAGATAAAGAAAAAACAACAAAACGTAACAGAAAAACAGAACCAGAAGATAGTAAGTAGAAAGGTAAAATGATGAAATTTAAAGAAACTTATGCAGAATTTGATTGAAGAAAATGCAATTGAAAAGAGTACTCTGTTTGAAAGAATTGCAAAATTTTACAAGAAAATCAAAGAAATGAAATTTTATCAGAGTTACAATACTCGCGAGAAACGTGAATAAAATTTCGCAGAGATTAATAGAATGGGACGAACCTTTTTGGAATGCACCTTAGTTCGCGGATACAATTTCGCAAGAGGAAAATGTAAGACCTAATAGTGCGTCATATAAGGGGGTATCTCTTTACATGACTCAAGGATAAGGTTATACCGCTGCTGGAACCCGAGTCATGAAGATGTTGGGGTTAAAGAGATCTTAGATTTCCAACTATATAAGGTTATACCCTGGTTGGACGACTGAGAATCTCTTCTAAGAAGTGCAAAGTATGACCAAGGCGCCGAGGTACACGGTTGAGCCAAGGGTGCCCGGGGCGTACGAAACTACCCTGGCCATTCTTGGTAAGTCTTGGCTATGATGCACTTGGCCTGAAGAAAACCCCACTTAGGGTGCAGTCTTGTAACTATAAGGCATATATGCATAAAGGACAAGAGGCTGCGAAAACAACCGGCTGTTGGAAAATCTGGATGGGAGGAGCTAGTCTTGTATGGCCGATGTTCCCTCCTTGAAGGGGCAACCAGGGGGAAGATAAGGGCAGCACCATCCATTAGGGAGCTGATAAGTGTCTAAAGACGGAAATGTCATGGGGATTTATGATCGCAAGAACATTTAGGCCTGTCATATTATCGCGTGACGAAAGTTATACAAAGGCAACAAGCCAAAATAGAAAAGTTAAGATGAGATCAATGGGTTTTTACATTTAACAAGTGTAAAGACGTCCTGCGATTTCATCGCAAGACGGCAATGTCATAAGGTTTAATTCTTGCAAGAGAGTTTATACTTATCATATTGTCGCAGATATGTTGAAAAAATATTGATAAGACAAGATCAATGGGTCAATACATGCAAGTGTAAAGACGTCCTGCGATTTTGTCGCAGAAAGAAAAAATGTGGCAAAATAAGACCTTTAATTAGGAAGGCATAATAAGACCATAAGATTATTGCGATAATGCTCACAGAATTTATGAGATTTGCGATTTTACGCATAGATCATAAAGTTATGCAATTGTTACGATTTTACGCATTTAATTTGATTCAAAACTAATATCTAATCTCTACTCAATTTTTTCATATTGCAGATTAATAATAGAGGCAAGTATGGGAATGCATAGAATGATGAAATTATTATTCATCCATCATATGATAAAATTGCATAGATGATACATTTATACAAATAATTAAAGGATAATAATTATGATTGATTGATTATATTGCAGAAAAAGAATATTTTCTAATTCATACAGATAAGAGCAAAAGAAGTTTACACATCAAGTTGGAGAAGCTCACAACAATGTTACGAGAAGCAGAAAATAAATGTACAAAATTTACAAGGAAAATAAAAGGAAGAAAAAGAATTATTTGGATCCTTCACTTTCTTCATCAGATTTATTTTCATCGCCAGACTTTTCTTCATTACTATTGCTATTGTCGTCTTCATCTTCGCTAGATTCCTCAGCTTCGCTATCAAAGATAACTAGATTTGGGGTATCAGCTGGAATTTCCTTTGCGAGATCGGGATATGTAGAATGAGGAATACCATGATAATCATAGACTAGTTTAACATCGTTGTTACGAACACGGATAAGGG
The DNA here is from genome assembly GCA_023529315.1 of Papaver bracteatum. Classification (NCBI taxonomy): domain Eukaryota; kingdom Viridiplantae; phylum Streptophyta; class Magnoliopsida; order Ranunculales; family Papaveraceae; genus Papaver; species Papaver bracteatum. The sequence goes on along the minus strand of JAJJWX010004804.1, from coordinate 5,790,018 downwards.
CGTTACTAAAATTTAAAGATGAGATTTTCAATTTTTCCTTCAATCTAGAATACTTTTCATTGCGAGAAGATAGATTTCCAGCGAGTTGGCTTTTCTCTTCTTCTAACTCATCAAATCTTTTACGATAGTTCTTTTCGGATGCTGCGAGCAAATGATAACAAAGTTAATACATATAAGGATGATTCAATTAGGAAATAATTTAGCGAAATCATAAGTGTGATAACCTTCTCTTTCAGAAATCATGTCTTTAATTAAAGCCGCTTGTTCAGCATGAAGACTAACATCTACACCTAAATTATTTATGGCGTTGTCAAGAACTTTCGCATCCCAAGATAATTCCACGTCATTATCTATAAGAAGACGGGAACGAATTTGGTTTTCTCTTTCAATAAAACCTTCCTTCTCGCGGATAAGCCCATCCCTTTCAATTTGAACTTCAATAATGGTCTTATGGAAATTCTCTAAGGTTTCAGCTCCTTGCCTAGATATGCAGTCTATGTCTTTTGAGAGATCTTTGTTTTTGGCCTTTAAAGTTTTAATCTCAACTTTGGAATTATGATAAAGTTGTTTGAGTCTGTGAGTTATATCTAAGCAAGATCTGTAGTCAATTTCTAAGAGGCGAAGCTTAGATATGAGTTCATCTATGGAAAGGGAATTAACATTGGAAGGGTTATTTAAATAATTATTAAGAAGTTCTAGAAGAGTATCGTTGTCTATTGGTTCAGGGAAAGAGCAAATGGTTAAAGACTCATCAGTGAGACCATAAACGTCTGCGAGAATGATAAATCAAGTAATAAAGAATAGTTAAACGTAAAGTTACGAAGGAAAAAAAGAAGCTTATCATACCTAAGAATTTTTTGTTAACAGTATCAAGATTGGATACTTTGGCTGATTGATGAGAAAGATTGTTCTCAAGTTCTTTATTCCTCTCGCGAAGACTAGCGAGTTCAACTTCCATTTGTTCATTCTTCTCGCGAAGAATAGAAGATTCAGATTTCAGTTCTTCATTCTTTTGGCAAAGAATAACATTCTTCTGTTGAGAAAATTCACGCCTATTATCTAAATCAGAAGCAACAACAAAAGCAGCTCTTCCAACCTGCGATAGAACTATATAAGTCAAAATGTGGCAAAAATATCAATAGATACATAAAAAGGATGAACAAATAAAAGCATACTAGACTTCCAAGTGAATTTAAGAGACTTGGAGTCAGCTATCTTGAAACCCCGCAAAGGGAATCACTGTCAGCTAATATGGGAGCATCGCAGACTTTGGCGAGGGACTGGTATATTTCATTAATAGCTTCATCTCCGTAATCATTTGGGATACCAAATATATTCTTGCCAAAAAATTTCGATAAATGAGCCATTGAAGAATTAGAAGAAGAAGAATCCTTAATAGAAGGGAAGCAGTTATCATTATTGTTAAAATCCTCATCATTATTGTCCTTGTCAAAATCAACACTTGGATTTTCTGGAATGAGTTGAGGAGTTGAAGAAGAAGAAGGTCGGGTTTTCCTTTTCTTCAAGGGAGGATCGCCAGATTCTTCACCGCGAGGGGAAGAATACTTCCCTTTGGGAGGAACAGTAGATTTATCCTTTAAAGATTTCTCCTTAGTTCTCGCGGGTTTTATTGTTTCTAGTTCTTCAATCTCCTGTGAACACATACAAATATAATAAATAGGGGCTACAATATATTGTTAAAGCTAATAAAACAATATTTCTTACTTCATCTGTGAAGGATTTAAGAGCTAAGAAAGTGATGGGTTTCCTCAAAGCATGATAGCTGAGTTTTATTCTGTCAATCTAGAAAATATTGAAGTAATTAGCGAAAATATAAAAATGTGGGGAAGATAGTGAATATTGATTATACCAAATATTGGAGAGAACATACCTCTTTAGTTCTTTCAGGCCAGCTAAAAACCCAAGGTTGATATTCTGAAAGATTCGCGGGTAATACGCAAGAACCATAAATATAAGGACCCTCAAAACATAATGGAAAAATGAACCACTTGTCATCGCTGGAATGGTGAGGGCCTTGATTAGTAGATGTATGCCAATCAATATCTAGCATAATAGATTTATCATCAGCGATCTTTTCTTTCTTCAAGCGAACACCCCAGCAAGTGCTATCCCTCTTCATATGGAATATTTTATAATTTTCAAAGAAGTTGTCCACAGTATAATCTGCAGAGACAATGGGAACATCTTTAAATTGAGGATTCTTCACAGCTTCAGGGTAGCGAGATCCTTTGTTAGCACCGAGAGAAGCATATTCAAGCAGCAATCGAATACAATCTCCACCCAATTGATATATCGCTCGCGAGAATCTCTCGTCAGAAATTATTTCATAGAATAGTTGAAGTTATGGATCATAGAGAGGAATGGGAAGATCAACTTCAAGTTGACCTATCAATACTATAGTTTTCTCGCGAGAGCATTGATAATCAGTGAATAATCTGAGAGAAAGTTCGGATTTAGGGCTCTGATTTGGAGTTGTAGACAAAGTGAAACCTTTGCTTTTGATTTTTCTTGCATCTCAGCAAAAGAAATCAAATTTTTAGCACCAGCGACAACCATTTTCAAGTATGGGAATGAAAGAGAAGGTTGGAAAATAAGAAAAGAATCACAGCGATAACAGACGCGCAATTTATGGAAGAACAGTAAACTTGCAGAGAAATTACGGAGAGAAAGAAGAAGAAAGTAAAAGAGGAAAAGAAAAGAATGAAAGAAGTATTTATAGAAGAAGAAATTTCTCGAAGAAGGTGAATGCAATAAATGTTAAGAAAAGACATGAATGGTCAGATCACAGCGGTTAGAGAGGACGTGTTGTAAATTCATTAGAAGAGAGAATATGTGAAAACAGCTGGCGAAGGATACAGAAACGTGTCAGAAGAAAGATTAATGAAGAGATAAGTAGTTGCGGCATTTTAAAATTCTCATGATCTTCTCTTCTTCGCAGAAAAGACATGAGAAGATGCAAGATGTAGGACCAGAATATCGCTACATCTATTCTCTGCGAGATTAACAAAACTTCCCAGCGAGCATCACCTCAAGATCTTCAACTACACTTCACGAGTGTCACAAAAGCCTTCAAAAGAGTGACGTAATAACTGACGATTGAAGAAAACTTGAGAAAAGCATGTTTGTTCTGAGATGGTGACAAAACTTGCGAGATTTAACATTGTAACTATCGCGGTACAATCGCAGAATCAACCCGAAATAAGAGGAAAACTTAGATTTCATCTACTATGTAACTACCCTATAAATATATACCAATGTGTCCAAAAAAGGATGATGTATTTTTGAGAGATAAGAAAGTCTTGAGGAGATAGAAACTTCAAGAGAATAGTGGTAATCTTGAATTCTTCCATTTCTGTAAACATTTCTGAGAATAAAATAATAAAGTGTCGTTTTTAATCTTCAATTGTGAGTTGATTATAACAAGATCTTAACAAGGGTGTAGTTTGGGAAATCCTGCAACTACAACTTGTTCTAAAATTTCTACCTCATCGAATATTTCTTTATTATTCATTTCAACAAATTAAAACAACATATTCGAATTTTAAACATTTTACCTAATAACATGTGACATTAATCCATTTTAAAACTTCAAAATAAAATAAAAAAAATCAATAACTAGTAAACTAGTGAATTGAAAACTGTAACTAAAAATGAAATACTTCATCATCGTCCAAATCATTAAAGATGGATTACTTCATCATCTTCTGAATCGCTCGAATCAATTGCTTACTTTCATAGTATCTGGGTTCTTCAATGTCGAGATTACTTGGATTCGCATCTATTATGGAAACGTCTTGTTCTTCTTGAATTTAATGTGTCTTATGATGGTTATTTGTCATATGTCATAATTGGAATTCTTGCTACATTCTTCTTGCTACCTTTTTTTTAATTATTTGTGTTGGAAATATTCCATTGGGTTGTTGTTTTATAAATTGATAATAGATTCATCCGTCGTTCTTGAACTACTTCCCCAATGACATTTTTATTCTTGGATGATCCCTTCTTGATATCCATTTGACGACTTAGTTCTCATTTAGTTGCATTGTTCCCTATAAGCCTCGACAGCTCCTTGTACTTCCAACGAATTAGACCATTTTCCTTTGGTAGTGTTTCTGTACCATCGTCCTTTTTATTTGGTGCATATTCATTTTGGATTAAGCTCAAATTTTATTGAAAGATGACTTCAAAATCACATCCAGAAGATAGAGCTGTTAATTTAAAATAGAAAGCCAAAATCGAGTTTAAGAAAACAAGTATTCAGATTTTGGATAGTTTTTACCAAAAATCTAGGATGAAACTGAATGTCTGCGGCAAAAACCTGGTAACGAGGAGCTAAGCCATGGATTATTAGCATTACAGATGTGTAATTCTGTTCATCTATGGTTTAAGAAACTACCATTATCTAGCAATTTTTACTACCATCGTGGTTGCTCATTGCTGGATTTTCTATGAATGGCTAACTAGGAGCACCATAGTGTTTGCTCATAAAATTATTATTATTTTATCACTATTTTTTTAAATAATCTTTCCCTTATTGATGAATATAAGTTATGTTAGAGAATTGCTTGGTCGAACTCGTAAGCGTTGCTATCTCAAGCTTGTTTGTAAAGTTTAGTTTCCAAAACTATAAGTCTTGATTTCTAGTCTATCTACGGTTAAGTCTCGGATTATGATAGATTGTGTAGTTGAGCTTTAGACTTCACGGCATTCATCGATTGAATACGAAAAACTACTAAGGTGAGATTATGGAACTTCATCAACAAAAGGTATGTGAAGACTTGAACTCATCTATCACTCATAAAGTCTATTTCTACTCTATATCCTTCTTGAGACAAAAGTCGTATAACAATATAGTTTTCAGTTTATACACTTTTGATATTTCGAGCTGAGTTTAACTGGCTTACATATTTCTCGAAATATGTGTTGGTAATCTTTTGCTTTTAAAGAGTTCATCTTATTTTCTTGACGCAAGTCAAAATATGATCTTGTGGAAGTCGCCTTGTAACATCTTACTTGATTTATGTGAGACAGTTATTTGATGTAAACTCGGAATGTTTCGTATTAATCATTCGATCACTTGAAAATTTCTTTGAAGTTAATAGTTTGTGTGAGATAGTTATTCCCGACTTCTGAGAATGTTTCAATGATTGAAAATGGAGTTTAGAACAATTAACCATGATTGGATAGAACATAGCGTGCGTACCTGTATATATGTTATCCATATCCTAAAACCATAGTATGCAAACTCGTATGCGTACTATTTTGTTTGGTGAAAGTCCGGAAACCATGGTATGCATACCCGTATGCGTATTGATTGGTTTTGTGAAAGTCCGAGAACTTAAGTATGCATACCGGTATGCGTACTGTCGTAAGTTTCAAGTTCCGGAATTTCAAATGAGGTTGGTGGTATGCGTACTGGCGAACCCAAACTCAGTCTAGCTACTTAGGTATGCGTACCTGAGTAGTTTAGGTTCTTAAATCAGTTTATTCATGAACTAATACATTTATACATTAAGGAATGCAATCTTTTGAAAACTGTGGCTATAATGTTCATGAATTGATTCAAGTGAATCAAAATCGATTTTTCTTCAATTGTGTCTTGTATACTTCTACTAGAATGTATACAATTGAACAACTCCATAACTAGTTTCATTTGAGTCATTTGAACTAGTTGTGATTGAGATGAACAAGGTTGATAAGAAAGTATTCATATGGATAACTTCAGTTAACTGTTGTTGAAACAACCATGTGCACATGTTTAGGTACGGTTACCCTTATATAAATGACAACACATTTTATTTGTGTATAACAAGCTAAGTTCAATCTAACGGTTGAAAGATATTAGCTTGAATCTAATCAGGTTTTCATCTAATGGTGAATATTGAATGCTTTGTTACCAAGGTAACTTAGATTGCAAACCCTGATTTGAAAACTATATAAAGGAAAACTCTAGCAACTGGGAAACCTAATCCCCACACCTATTATGTGATACTACTTGCGACTAGAGTTGATTCTCCCTTAATCTTAGGTTTTTTCCAAAAACCATGTAGGTTAACAACTTGAAGACTTTATTGAAATTGTGAAGCCAGACCCAACTATTTTATCTATAGTTGCGTGTCATGATCTTGATTTATTCTATCATGATTGAGTATTATCTTCTCTAAGATTTTCTCGATATTTATTCTACGATAGGCAAGATAAAAAGTAGTCACAAACATTTCCGTCCCATTGTTTGTGATTCCAAATATCTTGTTTCGCTACCATACGATTAAGATTATTGTGAGGTGGTTGATATTACTAAGATGTTCTTCGGGAATATAAGACCGGTGTATCAGTTAGTTCATATTCACTTTTATTTATCAAAAGACGGAGCGAAACTCATGGTTATTTATGTGGGAAACAGATTTATCTATTCAATAGACTTTTTTGTGTGAGACAGATTTGTTTATTAAAGTCTTCAACTTTGTGTCGTAGCAACTCTTAGTTGTGGGTGAGATGGGCTAAGGGAATCAAGTGTGCAGAGTCCTACTGGGATTTAGAGGCGTAAGGAGCGCAATTGTACATGGATCAATGTGAGATTGATTAGGGCTCAAATACATTCCAGTCCGAAGTTAACTTGGAGTAGACTAGTATCTATAGCGGCTTAATATAGTGAGGTGTTCAAATCTGGACTAGGTCTCGGTGTTTTTCAGCATTTGCGGTTTCCTCGTTAACAAATTTCTGGTATCTGTGTTATTTCTTTTCTGCATTATATTTGTTTATATAATTGAAATATCACAAGTTGTGGGTAAGTTCAATCAATTAGATAATCCAACCTTTGGTCGTTGATATAAATTGATTGACACTTGAACATTGGTCTTTGGTACCATTCAAGTAATTTCTCAATATTCAATCGGGCTCGCAAATTCATATTTGTTTGATTGCGGATTGAATTGAGAAATTGAGATACAACTCTTGGATATACTTTTCTTAAGATTGAGTATGACTGTCTAGTTTATTCTCTTAAAAGTATATTGGAGTTTTGTAGCGGATCAGATAATCTGGACTTCCAGCGAACCGGGTTTCGGTCCGCTTAGCAAACTTGGACTCTCCGATACGCCATTCAAGTAACCAGACCTTCAAAATCTTCTGAGAGACTCGAATTCGAATTTCCCAAACTGCATTATTAGCAAACACACATAGCATTTATTCTCCAATTATTAGAGACGACCAATTGTCAAAGATGGGAGATGGTCAGTTGCCAACTCTAATAATTTCCATGGCCAGTTGCCACTCCTAACATTTCGGTGGCCAGTTTCCCTCCTAACATTTCCGTTGACAGTTGCCACTCCTAATATTTCCGTGGCCAGTTGCCTCTCCAAACATTTTCGTGGCCTGTTGACACTCCTAATATTTTTGTGGCCAGTTTCCAATCCTAACATTTCCGTGGCCAGTTGCCACTCCCAACATTTCCGTGGCCAGTTTCCACTCCCAACATTTCCGTGGCCAGTTGCCACTCCCAATATTTTCATGGCCAGTTGCCACTCCTAACATTTTCGTGGCCAATTTCCACTTCCAATAATTTATACGGCCAGTTGCCGGTCATCAAGGTTGCAATCATATCGGAATAGATGGTATGAACTGTTAAACAACAACCAACACTTTCAGATGATATAAACACCCTTGTAGGGTTGTGCTGAACCACATAGCGGCTGCCTACATACCCTCTCCATTGCTCGAAGGGATCAAGCACGACCATAGTTTGTCATTTTATATTTAGTTAGTATGAACTACCCACAATGGTAGCAACTATATCTTAATGGATGTCAAGTAAACTGATTACATTATTAGTATACATAATGAATTACGAGTGAACACTACTCTTAATAAGCCAAGAAAAACCAAAAATCTATTCATTTTAAATACAAAAGGATTTCCTCTATACAAAATTTAGTGGAGACACGAGCAAAATCCAGAGTCGCCTATTGAAGTCCATATCTACCTAAGTACAACATGTTTGTGTCTTTCCATAAGTCAAAACATATACAATAAAGAAGTCTAGCAATTATAGTTAAAGTCTAGTGTTGTTTAACAGTTTTTATAACTTCTTGACAAGATGAGAAAGACGTAATAGATGTATGATTACTAAAGACTATCTCTGAATTCATAGTAAGTACTCACTATGATCGCTGTCGTAGGCGTCAAAAATAAATTAAACTTTCTCACTACTCAAAATATAAATATAGCAAGGGCAAGAAAGGATCGTTCCCACGTAAATGACTAGGTTGTAAATGTAATTTCGGTTTCCTATAAATAACACGAGGGATTTTTCTAATTTTTAATAAAGCAAACAAATATAAAAGCAAAGAAATAATAAGCAAACAAATCAAATAGAAGAGATATTGGTTAAAGATCTCGTTTTCATTCACAAACATGCTTTTTAACAATAACTAGAATTGATATTTAATCTCAACTTTTATCAAAATCCCTAGGATACCTTGATCGCAAGAATATCTCGCTAATTCCCTATTGTCATCAACAAACACATTAAAAGATGCGAGTATGAGTTCTATCTAAGAGAACAACCTAACGTGTAAAAGCACTAATCAAGTTTAATTCCCTAGATGCATTAAGTTCTATGAAATCAGGCCAATCAAACGTGGAAAGCGCACTAATTCAATTTAACAAAGGTCACGATTCACTTGTGATTACTAGGATGTATCACTACCATCAATATTCACAATTATGCTACTTGTATTCAAGGATTATCACTTTTATGTATAATAAACCCTAAACTAGCAATATATCTGATTACAATTTCTACCAATTTGCAACTTGACAAAACAAACAATCAATCATGTTGTAATACGTCAATCATACAAATATATTTTCAGAGAAACGTAAACGATAAATATGAGACAAAACTAATATATTGAATCAAAGAATCATATTATGTGAAATCCAACTAATCCATAACCAAAAGAAAACTAGGTACTCATATCATAGGAATTCATAACAATAAGGAAGAGAAAACCTATCATGTTTCTAAACCCTAGAACAAAAAGTAAAAGATATTAGATGATAAGATGAGATCCCCCTCCCGTAGACAAGAGTTTCTTTTTATAGGCTTCTTGTAATCCCCACTTCCAAAACTAGGTCGTGGCCAAATAACTGAACCACCCCTCCTATGATTGTTGTTGCCTGGCCCAATACCATGTCACATCCCAATCCGCCTGGTCCATCATAGTCATAACAGGCCTCAAACAGAACTAAGCCCATCACCTACTTGGCTTGTCAGTCATGTGGAACTGACAAGATTAACCATCTTCTCTAATACCATGACTTCAGGCAACACCATTCTAATAGCATCAACATCTGCATTCATCAATTCCCTGCACAACTCAGGCCATTACATTCACCATTTACAGATCCATCTTGTTGTTCTGTGGTGCAAAACTCCTGTGACAATCACCAACACCTACTCTGGAGAAGCAGTTCCTTATATCTGTCGATTTCGCATCCACCACTGCATATTGCCACCAGACCCATTTCAGTTCATGCCATCCAACTCAGCCCTTGAATGCAATTCCATCTTAACTGCAACAACACCCTTCTCTCCTTGTATAGCAGCAACTCACTTCCTTTTTAACTTCAATGCTCATCTAGCATACTACTAGAGCCACCAGTAGTCAATCCAAACCTCCCTGTATAACTCGAACTCATCCGATGCTAACACCATCATCACATGCATCATCCTCTCCATTTCCAAGTCACAGCGTCACTGAAATATTTATTCTTCCTCATTTCAGCTCCTTTGCTTGCAATCTCCATTTCCTGTATTATGCAACAACACTTCACACAACCCCATTACTTACATATTTGTTGAGCTTCAGTTCAGGTGAAAATGTGCCATGTTGCTCAATCTCTTTCTGTTACAGTTCAAACCACCACCTCAATATCATTAGTACCATGCCCAGCTTCTCAGAACTTCATCTATTCTTCGCGGTTGCTTTCCATTCATCATCCAACCAACAACTCCATAGTAGCATCACCTGCATCCTCAACTTCAACTCAGCTAGCAAACCAACCCATGACTCTCTCTATGTAATACCCATTTCAGCTTCTTGGCATCAACAACACAATACCCATTTGAATCTCGGCTTCAACCTTCCCTGTTTCTCTAACTCACTCAACTTCAAACTGAATCATCACCAATCAATTCCATCCCTGATCTGCAGTGCCAATTTACATCAGCATCTCACCACCAGTGTCCATTGTTTCTTCTCTATCATTTCAGAGACAAACCCATCTTATCTTCACAGCAACACAGACCTTGTGACTTTCACAACAACATCTAATCAATCACCTGAATTAGCACCAGATCCCCTTTTTCATCATTAATTATTCAGATTCGGACTTAAACACATCCATAGTTTCGATCAATCATTACCATCACCTTCTTCCCTATATCAATTTCTTATTTCGGCAGCAGCAATCAATCACCACCATCTGCATCTCATATTCACTCAAGAGCGCCATCAAACCCATTCTTCTAATTCTTCGAATCAGCTCCATTTCCTCCATCAAAACCCCTTTCTGTTCTCGATTTCACATTTGCGTCATCTCTTAACCAGTTTCATCAATCACAGTTCCAAATCTCAGCAGCCAGGTGAATGAAGTGTAAATTGGGGAAGAAGAGAATAATGTCTTCTCTAAAGTCTTCGACTAGGGTTATAACCCGGGGTGGATTTAGACGCCCATAGCTTAAAGACCCCCAAAAAGTTGGCAGCCCCTTATCCTCAGCTGGTCTGTGTTTAATACTCCTCCGAAATGGATTAGCCCTTAACCATGTCTCGGATCTCAATAATGTCTGCCGGTGAAATGATAATTTTGCCATTCTTTCTCCATTCTGGATGATTTCTTCTTTTTTTCTTCCGCATGACTCCAAAGTACCTAATAACTCAAAAACACACATAAAATACATAATTTACAAGAAAAATAGCAAAGAAAGCATAAAATCTAGAAAATACATAATACGATGTATTCTACACCTATAACACTACACAACATATACACAACAAATGAGCTCGATTAACCGACGTCAACACAAGGGATCGAACAAAATAGGGAATCCAAAATGGCAGTTCGGTACTTGTAAGTGTAAGTCAGGTGAAAAAGTATATAAACCACAATCATCAAGACTAAAGGCCAAACACAGAATTATGAATTACTTTCTTTGGAACCTAGCACTTACCCAACACCGGCTTACATGTCCCACTATAACCAAAAGAATCCATCTACATGGGATAAATACATGAATATAAATTACTTGGGGATTGATAACAATAATGATCTGATTTATAGGTGGTATGATACAGATATCGTAACCAAGGCCACGCGCAGCCTTTTATACCAACGGGTTCCTACATAAACCAAGCAAGTTGAAATATTTCATTTCCCAAGTGTATTCCAATTCGTAGCTGATGGAAAAACAATTATGACCTTAAAGATTAAACAGTGAATTGCAACTAAACATAGATCACCCGTAACAGACACCAAATGGCGGAAGAATAAACCATGTATTGATGGTGGATTTTAGTTCAGGGCTAAAGTTGTAAAACCAATTTTTGTGCCAACATCCTACAAAGGGTAAGGTCATTTGACAAACGATGAGCGCAGAAATCCTCTCATTCTATTTATTTGAAGCAATTCGATAAATATACAAAACTCACCCAGAATGGTGCATGTAGCAACAATCCCTATTCTGTGAATCTATAGCATTATTAATTAATGCATGACTAGCCTTGTATTGATTGTGATGTTCTCAGCAGGACTCTAATTATTGGTGCGGCATGATGACTGAGTGTTGCTCTCAATAGAGTACCACGAATCTCCAAGTGTCAATAGTGAGGCATGCACGAAGTACCCGTATAGGCTACATCTCTCGGTGTTTTATACTAGCCCGATTGAGTATATATCTCTCGGTGTGTTATACTAGCCCGATTGAGCATATTTGAATCTGGACTGTCCATATCAGTCTCAGAAATAATCTCAACCACGCAAGTTGGCCGCATGATTTAACCAGCCTAGACGATCCTCAGCGGGAGCAGGCTATCACCACAATGACTACCAGCGGGCCCGTTTATGCACTGACCGGTCGAACATATATCATATCTCCAAAATAGCCACCAAATGCCAGCTTGGAAAAGTGCGGTCGAGTTGGTATAGAGCGGCTTGGAGAAAGCTCATATGAGCAGGACTGCCAATGTCGGTCTCAAAATCAGCCACGGCCGTCCAACTTCTCCGACGTGATTTGACGGCGTGGATTATCCCATGACTGGTCATACAAGCTTGTCCTGCACACCGTCGGCCCCCCTTCCTCCCTACCTGACCGACCTTCTCCCGAGCAAGCAATATTCAATCAAATTAACCAAAGCGAACCAAGATTAATTTGACTAAATATGCTCAACACAAGTAAACTTATGGAGACTTAATAAATCAATTAGATTAATCACAAAAAAACTTGCAAATAATCTAATTGTCATACTCAACCAAACTAATTACAAGAGTAATCAATTTAATTGGCCACACTTGACATAAGAAAATCTATGGAGCAATGACTAAGTTAATCATGAAAAACCAACCCAGTCAATCATGCTCAACATGAGAAATACTTACGGAGTGATAACTAATCAACCACACAAGATGATTGATTTAGTTCATTTGGGCTCAACATAAGAAATTATGGAACCCCGACTAAGATTATCATAAGACATGACAACCTTAACCGTACATGTACTCAACATAAGAAAACCTATGGAATACAAACTAAATAACCACACAAGTTGATTAATTTAGTTCTTAATGCTCAACGTATAACATCTCATGGAACAACCAACCATGCCAATAAGGAATCGACTTAGTCGTATCGTGCTCAACATAAGATAAACAATGGAGCCTTCACATTAATAATAATATGGATCAATAAATATCTATACTTTGGATAACACAAGGATTCATTCTATGTTTCCATCACCAGTTGTAAATGACATTCAATAGACATAATCCTTGAATCACAAAATATTTTAACCTATCTTACATCAATAATTGACAATATAGGCTTAACTTTTGTGTTTGTAAAAAGTCTATTCATCCTTTTATAAATATTTGCATATCAATTCATGAACGACTTTACTTTTGACAAAATATGGGACAATCAAGTCCACGGACGTAAACACACATATCCCATCAAAATATTGCAATATATAAAACCATAAAGATTAACACTGCAACCATCATCTCCAAACAAGTTTAGAATTTAAACCAATAAATCTAAAAACAAAAAGATTAAAAATAATGGATATATCTATGTGTAATCACAATAATGGCTATTCCAAAACACTAGTTATTCTTCTAAACAAAAGAGAAACAATAAAAGATTTACTAGATATTAAAAACTTGATTTGCAACTAAAGATTGAACAATAGTAAGTTCTTCAGATGTTTTCTTTAGTTAGCTCTTTAGAAACTCAAGATTCCTTGTTGCTATTCCAAGCTGTTCACGAACGACTTCAAAATCACGAAGAAGGTTTCCTACCAATTATGAGGACATATGAACTGGTAGGTTGGTTTCATGATCAATCTCCTGATTACAGATTATGAAAACAAGGTCTTCATGAAACTCAATAGACTTCTTATCCATGATCACTTCTTTTGTGCTTCTCTCCATTGTGCTAAGAATCCAGTAGACTCTTTTTATCCTTATAGAATAAAGTGTCAATAATGACATATATATAAGGGGGTTCATATGAAACCCTAGGCACAAGGCTATCCGTGCGGTTATTTGTGAACGTACACAAAAAGTTATGGATGACCAAAACGTGGAGCACCATGCAAGGAGAGGGGGAAACATTCAACAAGGAATTTTCTTTCAAAAATAATAGAACAACCTTCTGGAAAAAAAGAGAGGTCGAAATAAGTTTTTGAGATAACAACACATACACCTTCGACAACTTTCTCAAGACAAAACTTTCTTGAGAACACAGAGCATCCTTATTATTCCAAAATAAGGATGCTTCAGGAAGAAGTCATGGTGTTTTAGGATGAGCACTTTGCTCATCATAGTTGACTTCTCCTTTAGAGCAATGTAGAGACGAGTCATTCAACAAAAGTATAGAAATTATACTAGAAGAGGGACTAGGAGTACATGAGTTAGCCACTTTCCATGTTTTTGAGACGCTCCGTTTTGAGTCTGTTTATCCTTGTCTTAAGTTTTGAGACTCGATTGTTTATGTGGAGGAAATATGAGACAGAATTCTTGGATTCACAGTCTTCCATGGAACTTGAAATTTTTTTATTTCTCCTGTGCCTTTTTCTCCTTTCAGGGTTGTTTTTTACCCATTTGTTGTTCTTCCTTCTACCTTGATTCATATTTTGTATTCCAAATTCATGAAAAAGAGATGACCTGTCAAGGTAGTTTTCTTGATTGTTGAATGTTCCTTTTACTCTAACAAAATGAGAAACATTTTTAATTATTTCCTTAGACACCCATGTAAGAACGTCGCGAAGTTTTTTATTTCTTAACCGATAACGACATTTTCGCTTAGGATGTCCTTTATTTCCGCAGTAATAGCAGTTGAAGGAATTATTCTTAATTGTTCTCTCGTGAGTAAATTTGGGAGACGTCCCTTCCTTAGGCACATTGCAGGCTGCAAACATTTTCTCACATGAAGAATTATCAACAGCTTTGACGAAATTGATCTTACTAGTTTTTGGAGTGTCTATTCCTTTATAGCCCAGACCACGTGTATCACGATGTTCTTTACATGCTCCAATCATAGAAGTAAATTTCGTTGAGCTAGTATTGAATCTTCTCAGCTCTCTTCTAGTGATTTTACCTTATCAAGAGCAGTTGCAAAATCAGTCTCCAATGACTTTTCTTTAGTAAGAAGTCTGAGTTCTTTGTCATTAAAACTTTTCTGTTGAGAGTCATATCTTGCTTCAAAATATCTGCAAGTCTTTCTTTCAACATATAGAGATTTCGGAGAAGATTGTCAAATTCAGACCTTTTTGTGCAGATATCTTCTTTAGGATCTTTAATGATAGATTTTAGGAGATTATAGCCACAATCATATCCTTTAAAGAGTTTTCTCAATTTTATGTTTTCTTGACAAAGAGGAGCCATGTATTTACTCAGGAAAGTTGTTGACCTTTTTTATTTCAATGCATGATCAAACAGCTTGATATATTGAGAGACTTCTTCATCAATACTCGGTCCTTCTTCTGAATCACTATCATCTAAAAGGTCATCCAATTTCTCATCAAGAGATTTTTCCCAGTCAAATGCAGATTCAACCAAGGGATGAGTGATAGAGTTTTTCTCAGAAGTTTTAAGACATTGAGCCTTACCTGAGTGTCTTTGAACTGGTGTGGCGTTATCAGAGATACTACTCTTATCAATAGAGTCAGATCGCTTACAAACACATACTTATGAGGTCTTTAACGTGTTTTCCTGCTCTGATACCAATTGAAAAAGTGGGGGTCTAACAACCTCACCCAATATTTCGATTAGCAATCTGTATGGACAACTCCGAGTTATTTTTCTAGAGAATCAACTAGACCCAATCAATAGAAAATACTCAAGGAGTTATTATCTCAATCTCTCAATTTAATTTACTTAAGCAAATATGATTCGAGTCTAATCAAAGAGATATAACTTGGATGGTACCGAAGACCAATATCCAAGTGTCAATCAATTTAAATCAACAACCAACAAGGTCGGATATTCTAATTGATTGAACAACGCACAACCTGTATTATTTCAATTATATAACAAAATATAATGCGGAAAAGAAATAACACAGACACCAGAATTTTGTTAACGAGGAAACCACAAATGCAGAAAAACCCCGGGACCTAGTCCAGATTAAACATACACTGCATTAAGTCGCAACAGACACTAGCCTACTCCAAATTAACTTCGGTCTGGACTATAGTTGAACCCCAATCAATCTCACACTGATCCAAGGTACAATTATACTCCTACGCCTTTGATACCAGCAGGATACTGCGCACTTGATTCCCTTTGATGATCTCACCCACAACCAAGAGTTGCTACGACCCAAAGTTGAAGACTTTAGCAAACAAATCTGTCTCACACAGAAAAGTCTACAAGATAGATAAATCCGTCTCCCAAGAATAAACCTATGAGTTTTGTTTCGTCTTTTGATAAATCAAGGTGAACATGAACCAATCAATAAAACCAGACTTATATTCCCGAAGAACAACTTAGTTTTATCAATCACCTCACAATAGTCTTAATCGACGCAGCGAAAAAAGATATTTTGGAATCACAAACGATGAGACGAAGATGTTTGCGATTACTTTTATATCTTGCCTATCAGAGATAAAAATCTCAAGACAATTATTACAATTGTACTCGTACGATAGAAATAGCAAGATCAGATCACACAAATACAAGAAAAATAGTATCGGTCTGGCTTCACAATCCCAATAAAGTCTTTAAGTCGTTAACCTGGTTTTAGAAGAAGAAAACCAAAGGTTAAAGGAGAATCGACTCTATCTTAGCAAACTAGTATCACACAGAATATGTGGGCATTAGGTTTCCCAGTTGCTAGAGTTCTCCCTTATATAGTCTTTCAAATCAGGGTTTGAAATCAATGTTAGCTTAATAACAAAGCATTCAATATTCACCGTTAGATGAAAACCTGATTAGATACAAGATAATATCTCTCAACTGTTAGATCGAAAACTTAGCTTGCTATACACATATGTACTTGACGATTTAGGGTTTGTGTAACTGTACCCAAACGTGTACAATAGTTGGTTCAATATTAGTCAACCAAATGGTTATCCAAATGATAACTTTTATATCAACCATATTCTTCTTCACCATAACTAGACCAAATGACTCAAATGAACTAGTTAGAGAGTTATTCAATTGCTATGAGATCTTATGTACTACACAAGACACAATTGAAGCAAAAATGATGTGATTCACTCGAATCAATTCATGAACTATAAAGCCACGGTTTGCAATAACATTCCTTAGATAATTAAGATAAGTTCACGAACATTGTTTTTAGATATAACCACTCAAGTTCGTGGACTCAAGTAACCGGTTGGAGTTCACAAACTTCAGCAGAAATTCTCGAGTTCGAGAACTTTCGTCAGTTCACGGACTGAAACCGATCTACAACTCCAGCAGAAATTCTTAGGTTCGAGAACTATGCACGTTCGCGGACTGGGTTTACTGCTCAAGTTCCGGTTTTCACTTGATCAACAAAGTTCACAAACTTCGGTTCAAGTGCTAAGGACTTATACATATATGTGTTACCACACCAATGTTTATATCCCCTAGTGGTTATATTATCTAAACTCTCATTTCAATCATTGAAACATTCTCATAGGACGTCATATAGCTGTTATTCACAAACTAGTTTTCATCAGAGCAATTTCCAAAGTGATTGAAACATAACATGACTTTCGTCACTAGGCAAAGACGAACTTGGATAAAGCGAAAGATTTACCAACACACATTTTGAGAAATAGATAAGCGAGATATACTCAGCTAGAAATATGACATGTGTATATTCTTAGTCTATATAATAAAACGACTTTTGTCTCAAGATAGGAGATAACGTAGATAGACTTTTGAGTGATAGATAAGTTCAAGTCTCCCCATACCTTTTAGTCGATGAAGATCCACTGGTTCCTTGAGTGGTCATTCGTCTTATATAATGATTGCCATGGAGTTCTTGAGCTTAACTACACTTTCTATCATAGTCCGAGACCTTAGCTATAGTAGACTAGAAATCAAGACTTTATAGTTTTGATCACTAACATTGACAAACATGCTTGAGATAGCAACGCATGTGAGTTCGACCGAGCAATGCTCTAACACGTCCATCACCCGACCAAGGATTGCAATAAATTAAAGCAAATCTTCAGAGAAAAGATAGAGGCGGGAGAACTCCAGTTGAGAAACGAGGCTGTTCATAGAGATCCACTTCCTATTAGGAGCTGCATGATTTCCGGGGATTCTGTCCGCAAGAATGTATAGGATATAATGGAGCATTTGTGTGAAATCTTGTATCTCTACAAGGCACAACGTCAATACATGTTCGCAACCCTCAACCGTGTCATGTCAGGTAGGCGTTTGTACCCTGAAAATGAAGCAATCTCGAAGCCTCAGTATTTCCTGGAAGATACGACCGGCAAGGGGAACTGGGGACTCTTGACCATCACTCATTTGAAGGATGTCGAGTTCGACAACACATTAATTGATGCAGCCTCCGAATTCAACATCATCACTGTCAAGACTCTGAGGGACGGAAGAATTTCAAAAAAAAAAGCTACTCGCAGCCCAACCATGACCAGGAGCTCAGAAAGAGAATTCAGAGACGCCTATGGATACATTGACCTAGAAGTTAAAATTGATGATGCTCTAACACAGTCTAAATTTTACATAGTAAAAGAGTTTCCGAATTACGACATGGTCCTAGGACGCCCGTGGATACACGATAAAAAAGCAACACTGGGAGTGTGTCCTTTGCCAATTTTAATACATGAAAGAATCTCCAACGAACCGTCAAATCCCGAAGATTGTTGTTGCCGTATCGAAACATTGCAAATGTGATGCAACCTCCTAGAAAAATCCCGAATTCATACCTTAAAAGGTTCTGAGCCCAAGTAAGTCTCATTGAACAACCTTTTTTACAAACAGTAAAATCTCTTCCTGCTGAGGATCGGGGACTTGTTTCGGTCAACAACCTAACCGCCACTAAGATATGTGAGTGGGGTGCCGGTCCTTTCAAACGTTTTTCCAAAAGCTTGAAAGCAGTCAGAGACAACGTGTCCCCGAAATAAGATGTTGTGCCAAGTCCGAATCCCTTTCAAATTGGAGATATGTTAGCAAAGAGGACCACGTTTCAAGTTAGAAATGTGGCGGTGAAAATGACTAACCAATCTGATTTATCGGTAACGAAGGAAGATGAACCATATTTGGTAGCAGATGTCATCCTAGGCGGCTATTGCAAGATCATCAATGCTGAGAAGCTTGAGGGCGTGACGATCCACTCGTGATGGCTTAAACCTTACAATACCTAGAAACGTTGTGTTGCCCTCTCTTCTCTAGCATTCTTCATGATGGTTCCTCTAACATTCCTCCAAAAATTTCCCTTTTCATGTTATTTTTGTAATTCCATCAAAATGATTGCATTACTTGCATTCAAAATTATTAGGTTTCCAATTTCTCAATTAATCAAAGTATTATTTATCTTTTAGAAATTTCTTTACCCCTAGGCATGCACAAAAATCTAGGTTAAACCTGAGTCAGCATCATTACCCACCAGATTAAACCATAGAACCCTAAAAAATAAAAATGCTTCACGCTTTTCTGGAAACATTGGAGGAATAGAATGGGAAAGCATCTTGAGCAGTCTACCCCAAGAATCAAACTTACGCTAGGAGAGCGTAGACAATTCCGTGGTATTTTATTATGGCATTACTTCTTTTATCACAAGAATCACATGCAATCATATAAAGGCACACCACTGCGCCCGAGAAGACTCGGAGGCAGTCTTAATAAAAGGTTTGTCTCAAAAATGGCATAAATAAGAACCTTGTTCGAACTAGCAAGAAGAAAATAAAAAGACCTTGAACTCAGCCTCCACTGAGTACAAGGAGAAAGTGTTCACAAAACTACGAGAAAATACTCGGAAAAGAAGAAAGAGAAGGAACAGAAAGATTTAGCCATCAAGGAGACCGATTATTTCTTCCTCACCACTGGAGTCTGCTTCAACGTCATCATCATTGGTCATCACTGCTTCTTCCTTTGGGTCTACCTCAGCTTCCGCTTCGAATATTTCTGCAGCAATATTCTCTGCTTTGACAACATCCTCAATAGGGACAGTCTCCATATCTTCCTCAAGAGCCGGTGCAACATTGGAGATCGTGCTGACAACTTTTAGGAGCTCAGGCTCGTCTGTATCAGAATAAAGGATGATCACGCCATCATGGATCGAATAATCACATATATTTTATTTTGGAGGCCATGCATGCTCAACCCTTCGCCTTTTCATACGTGTAGCAAATCCCTCAGCTCTTGCGCTTACTGGTGGTTACGACGCTTCTTCAAGCCTCTCCTTTTCCTCTCTGTCGATTAAAGCTAGAAGATCTCAAGTACGTTCTCGAGAGATATGCAGGTACAAAATCGTCATGCCCCGTATGGCGTGATCATCCTCGCGAAGCGGAACATTAAGTTTAGCCATCACCTCCTCGAACGCACCATCAGTCTCAGGTTTATTCACTTCGAAGATCCTTTCGGGAGAGATGCCAGAGTAGTCCTTGCTAGCCGCCTCCATGAGATTCTGCAAGAAGAGATTGTGATTATGTTAACATAAAAAAAAATCATGATCAATTAGATTAAGTTATGGAGCAATACCTGGAAAAAGGAAAGAGATAATTATGTGAAGGAAAATTCTTTATATCTCACAAGTTAACAAGATCCCTGGGAGAAAAGGAGTCTTCACTCACCGTATGCAAAGGCTACAAATGCGGGATAACAATCAATGGATATTTTTCAAACATTTGAGGGCAGCTGCCGTGCAATGGGAAGAAACGCACCCAGTCCAAGATATGGGCCAAATTCTATCCTGAGGACTTAATTATGTCAATGTTCGGCTAACGGGAGAATACGAGCACACGGCGGGCCGATACTCAATCAAAGCAGGCACAACAGCCGTCTTGGTCGAAGGCACAACAGCCCTATGTTCGATCATAGCAGGCTCTTGATCGAAGAAGGCACAACGGGGTCGACGTTCAACCAAGCATGTGCGGCGGGCCCGTATTTATTTAAGCTTGCATGCATCATGACACGTTTTTTTATGGGAAAAGGAGTGAATGGGTTTATACATGGGAATAGTGTATATCAAGTTCTTCAAGTTATGACCTAAGGACTAGGGTTTGCATCCACAATATATAACAAATATGAATAACGGATGAAGCACCTACCTGTCATTGGTGAACGAGCAACGGCGGACGGCCAAATGGTAGCAAAGTCGGCGGCAGAAAGCAACGTCAACGAATCCGGCAGTACGGAGACGACACAGCTCGGCCACGGACGAGAGTTGGTCGAACAAAAAAAAAAAAAAAGGAAGTAAGGGGAAAATATAAGGTTTAACACCCTTTTATACACAAATAATTTGATAATCCTAGTAGAAGAAGGATTCCTTTCCTAACTCAGAATGCCCAAAGGAAGGAAACCGGTCCCACCCAAAATTTCATGCTTGCACCGACAATTTCACATGGAAAATTACTAGAGGACGATCAAGACTCTTCCGGGTAAGCTTCCTTATCATGTCTTCTTACGTTATGTGCATCACCATCTCATGCCTACCCCACAATAGTGTAACCATCATGTGCTAGGCAGGGGACTTAATGTTGATGCTGGAATTTAGTTTAGGGATAAAGTTGTAAAACCAATTTTTGTGCCAACATCCTACAAAGGGTAAGGCCATTTGACAAACGATGAGCGTAGAAATCCTCTCGTTCTATTTATTTGAAGCAACTCTAGAAATATACAAAATTCACCCAGAATGGTGAATGTAGCAACAATCCATATTCTGTGAATCTATATCATTATTAATTAATGCATGACTAGCCTTGTATTTCCTGTGTTGTTCTCAACATGACTCTCATTATTGGTGCAGCATGATGAGTGATTGTTTCTCTCAATAGAGTAACACGAATCTCCAAGTGTTAATAGTGAGGCATGCACGAAGTACCCGTACAGGCTACATCTCTCGGTGTGTTATACTAGCCCGATTGAGTATATATCTCTCGGTGTGTTATACCAGCCCGATTGAGCATATTTTAATCTGGACTGTCTATATCAGTCTCAGAAATAATCACGACCACGCAAGTTGGCCGCATGATTTAACCATCCTAGAAGATCCTCAACAGGAGCAGTCTATCACCATAATGACCACCAGCGGGCCCGTTAATGCCCTGACCGGTCGAACATATATCACACCTCCAAAACAACCACCAAACGCCAGCCTGGAAAAGGGTGGTCGAGTTGGTATGGAGTGGCTTGGAGGAAGCTCATATGAGAAGGACTTCCAACGACGGTCTCAAAATCAGCTACAGCCGTCCAACTTCTCCGACGCGATTGGACGGCATGGATTATCCCATAACCGGTTGGACAAGCTTGTCCTGCACACCGGTCGGACCCCTTCCTACCTACCTGGCCGACCTTCTCACGAGCAAGCCTTGGAGAAATAAATGTTTGCTCAAAACAAGGTTGGTGTGATGCTTTAAGGGTCACGGAATTCCATATGTGTCGCAGTTTGATCACAACCATCCAACTTCACCGGCATGTTTGGATGACTTAGATCAAACCTATGACCATGGAATAGGTACTATCATGTTCACCGCCTACCCAATGTGGGCCTCACATGATCGGCCTCCCCAAGGGAGGAGCATAACATGCAAAATTGATTGGTTGAAGTTGCATGGGTGTGAACCGTACAAAACCCTAATTAGGGTTTGCGGCATATTACATGTGTCGCTAATCGATCACGAGCGTCCATCTTCGCAAGCTTGGATGAAAAGTGTAGATGTAGACTTAAAGGGTCCCGAGCATGTCAACATAATCACTATGGGCCCGTCTACATGTATGATCGATCGACCAAGGCCAACCATGGCCGTACGTCTCGAAATGCGCGCCCAAGGTAGGCATGACGCGCGGCTTCCAATTCCTTTGCAGCATGGGATTTCTGTTGCAAATTGATCTCAACCGCTCCTCTTTGCCGGTCAAATTGAGTGGCCTAGATCGCATCTTCATGGGACAGTGAGGTATGGACGTGTACACCAACATGTCGTCTACACGCATGCCTGGTCGGTCCTCCCTAAAACACTTCCCATGCTTGGTTTCGACCAAGATGGAGAGTGATGTTTGCGCACCTCTTCAAAACCCTAATCAGCGGTCGCAGATGTGTCATCTCGTCCTTCCAACTCTACCAGCTTGGTTGGGCAGCCCAGGCTAGGAGTTAAACGTCCAATAAGGTGTCTTGGTGATTACCGTTTGTCACTCTACCACATGGAGTGATCGTCCAAGGGAGGGCTTGCTTGTGCAGCCTCCAAACGGTCATTCGAAGATGGCTAGGCATGCACCTGTTTTTAAGACGCTTAATCCGCGACCTACTCCGTTAAGCTTTAAAACAGCGATGCTTCATCCATGCTAAGTATATTCAATACATTACATGCATAGAATACACATGATATTTCATGAATATCGATTTCCCAAATAACTTAGTTATTTAACCTAGCACCGTATGCTACTTCCCTTGGGTCCTACGATCCACACCCGAGACATCAAACATGTCACAAACTGAGGGATACTTACTGGGGTATTGGTCTGACGGTTTACAGCGTGCATCGCGCCATCACAAGAACGTGTCAGGAGGACATGGACGGTTAGTTATGATGGGAGAAGTGGGTTAAGACGTGATCGTGCAATCACCCACACGACCCCACTACTCCATCACTCAACTTCCTCCACTTCCTACGAGATGAAGGTTTGCACTCTATGACTTGTATAAATAGGTCATTTGCCTATTTTCCAAAAACACAGAGAAACACAGAAAAAACCAAGTGTTGTCATCAGTATCCAGAAACCACCATTCTGATACAAGTCATAAAAGCCAACACCTTCACAATCTCAACACCTTCTTCGCTTCCCTCCCTAAGATCAACCCCATCTCCTTCACTTTGTGACCGAAGCAAGTCTGGAACGGCCATTTCTTGGTTTAGGCCAGAATTGTATAGATTGATCTCTTGAATCAAAAGCACTCCCGTGCAGTGCATTTGTTTAGGGTTTAGATTCATTTCTCATCCATACACCCAAAATTACCAAAACCAACAGAAATAGTTTTTAGCCATAAACATCATGCTAATATGTTAATGAAAATACATACTCTTATATATGCCATAAATCCATTAAGAACAAGTTAGATTAAATCCCATAAATCTAAACATGAAACAAGCACTTACTGGCATCAACACCACTAACTTATAAGTTATAAAGCAAGGTTTGGTCCCATTATAAAGAGTCCATATTCACTAATCAAGAAACTAAGCGTGCATAATTAGCTGTTGGCCGGGGTACTTGCCTTAGAAAAGTGAACATTTTCCTACCCACCTTTTGAAAATCATTGAAAGTTAATTAAAAGTTTCCACAAGAAACAAATGTACATTTACTATTCCTAGAATAAGATCAACTATAAGTAACCATACTAAAATTCAAACAATCCATGGACAGTATCAAACCTTGGTCAACCAAATACTAGCTAACCATTTCTACGGCATCCAAAGATCAGTCTATTAAAATATAGTGGCTTATCTTACTTATTCAACATGATGGCTATACATACGTGGAACTAGAAGACCACCAAGCACACTTATAAAAATCTGCAAGTGCATCAATCAAGTTAAAAAGGGATTATCATAGTCACGCATAATTATTATTGCAGTCTTTAAAATGCAATTTGTACCCATTTGCAACAGTTCTTGGAACAAAGTGAATGGGATACTAAACAGATCACTAATGAGGCAAAATGGGATTACATTTAGCATCTCATTCGTTAAGCTCCGGCACAGACGTCTAACGAGGAACAAATAGCACCTCTGTTACGAACGATATGCCTTAATTCAATGACTCCACTTACTGTCGTGAATTGCCTCTACATTTTTATACCAAGACTCCTAACAGTAAGCTCAACAGAGCACAAGGAGTCAGAAACCAATATAATGATCAGTACTTCTAAACTAGCAACTATAGTTGACTGACAGTTCAGAACACTGGCATACAAACATGTTAAGACCTCGGAAGTGTTTCAAGTAATCATCAAACCCATCTGTAATTATTCCACTACTCACATATCATTGTCCAACTACCATTCATACTACGTATTCCTCCCACTCCCAATTCATATTTATTCCACAACATTGCAAAGGTAATACATAGATTCGGAGCTGATGACCTTAGACACAATTCATATAAAATTCATTCGTGTATCAAAATATATCACTATATAACCATCAAGGTTCAAGCATTTTTTTTTTTTTATATGGGAAAATCTATACTCCTGTATCTAGTGGACCCCAATATGCTTTAGGTGTACAAATATGCTTTGTGGGCTACACTTCTCTCAAATCTCTTAACCTTTTAGTTCCAATGAAAGTGTTATATACACTATATACTCGGTCTATCAGTGGTGTTTAGCATCCAAAGAGTGATAGCAAGTTAACTAAAATGTAACACAAATGAACATAAAACAGTAGACACCTAAAGCAAAACTTATGAATCAACTAATGGTGTACCACCAAACGAAAATGGTGGAATTTAATAATCATTTTAACTATATATATATATATATATATATATATATATATATGCAGCTTATATGTCAAGCTATTCACCCATATGATCACACCAATACTACGTAAAGAAAGTAATAGGAACATTTACCCATTTTTTTCTTCTTTCAGGATCTCTAACAAACACTTGATGTCCAGTTTTGCTGGTATTGAGAGGTGTATTTTTCTTTGCTGTAATAAGCTCCTCTTATAGATTCTTCACCTGTAACTTCGATCTCAACCAAAATACAACACTTCTAGGTTAGTACAACTCTCAAGCATAACTTAGTTTCAACCATCCAACACCTAATGTATGGCATCAAAAAAATAGGTCTTCAACAAGTTATTAGTGTTCAAACGAAACCCAAAACTGTTGGAGACATGCTTCAAACTTGAACCTAAAGTAAACCCAATCTTCATTACTCGACCAAGACTAGAAATATCTTCGAATCCACTTAAAACCTACTTAATTAATCAACAACAACGAAATCAATTATCTTTCCTTGTTTTCTCGTAAAATTTCGAGTCCGAAAACCTCCACAAATAGTATTCCCTAACTTCCAAGCTCTAACCCTTTTTTTTTCCCTCACAGCTCATGGTGTTCTTTGTTTATAAAACAAACTCCACGTGTACGAAAACAAGAAGAAGAGTACAATATGTAGACGTGTGTCTAATACATGCATAACTATTTAGGCACCTAACAGTTTAAACACCAAGGAAGACCTTACTATTTAGGCTTTAATATTCATTACATCAACTTGAATGTGATAAATGCACCAGATTATTAGAGTTTAGGCACTCTGGCTACGTGCACTAGGTAACGGGTTCACTTAGTCCCAAAAAAATACGTAGTGTCACACCATTAACCCCTTCAAAAGAACTTCGTCCCGAAGTTCAAAATAAAAACCGAAAGTAAAGAGGATTACCTGAAGTCAATGCACGAGCAGAACAAGGATGAGTTCCAAACGCACAGTCCCGTTTGAACCGGAACCGCTCTGATACCATCTGTAGCAGATCGGATAATCTGGACTTCCAGCAAACCGGGTTTCGGTCCGCTTAGCAAACTTTGACTCTCCGATAAGCCATTCAAGTAACCAGACCATCAAAATCTTTTGAGAGACTCGAATTCGAATTTCCCAAACTGCATTATCAGCAAACAAACATAGCATTTATTCTCCAATTATTAGAGACGATCAATTGTCAAAGATGGGAGATGGTCAGTTGTCAAGTCTAATAATTTCCATGGCCAGTTGCCATTTCTACCATTTTCATGGCCAGTTGCCACTTCTAAGATGGCCAGTTGCCATTTCTATTATTTCCATGGCCAGTTGTCACTCCTAACATTTCCGTGGCCAGTTGCCAATACCAATATTTCCGTTGCCAGTTGCCACTCCCAATAATTTACACGGTCAGTTGTCGGTCATCAAGGTTGCAATCATCTCTGAATAGATGGTATGAACTGTTAAACAACAAGCAACACTTTCAGATGATATGAACACCCTTGTAGGGTTGTGCTGAACCGCATAGCGGCTGCCTACGTACCCTCTCCGTTGCTCGAAGGGATCAAGCACGACCTTAGTTCTTCATTTTATATTTAGATAGTATGAACTACCCACAATGGTAGCAACTATATCTTAATGGATGTCAAGTAAATTGATTCCATTCGCAGTATACATAATGAATTACGAGTGAACACTACTCTTAGTAAGCCAAGAAAAACCAAAAAGCTATTCATTTTAAATGCAAAAGGATTTCCTCTATACAAAATTTAGTGGAGACACGAGAAAAATCCAGAGTCGCCTATTGAAATCCATATCTACCTAAGTACAACATGTTTGTATCTTTCCATAAGTCAAAACATATACAATAAAGAAGTCTAGCAATTATAGTTAAAGTCTAGTGTCGTTTAACAGTTTTTATAACTTCTTGCCAAGATGAGAAAGACGTAACAGATGTATGATTACTAAAGACTATCTCTGAATTCATAGTAAGTACTCACTACACAACAGATACACAACAAATGAGCTCGATTAACCGACGTCAACACAAGGGATAGAACAAAATAGGGAATCCAAAATGGCAGTTCGGTACTTGTAAGTGCAAGTCGGGTGAAAAAGTATATAAACCACAATCATCAAGACTAAAGGCCAAACACAGAATTATGAATTACTTTCTTTGGAACCCAGCACTTACCCAACACCGGCTTACAAGTCCCACTATAACCAAAAGAAGCCATCTACATGGGATAAATACATGAATTTAAATTACTTGGGGATTGATAACAATAATGATCTGATTTATAGGTGGTATGATACATATATCGTAACCAAGGCCACGCGCAGCCCTTTATACCAACGGGTTCCTACATAAACCAAGCAAGTTGAAATATTTCATTTCCCAAGTGTATTCCAATTCGTAGCCGATGGAAAAAAAATTATGACCTTAAAGATTAAACAGTGAATTGCAACTAAATATAGATCACCTGTAACAGACACCAAATGGCGGAATAATTAACCATGCTAATATGTTAATGAAAATACGTACTCTTATATATGCCATAAATCCATTAAGAACAAGTTAGATTAAATCCCATAAATCTAAACATGAAACAAGCACTTACTGGCATCAACACCACTAACGTATAAGTTATAAAGCAAGGTTTGGTCCCCTCCATATCAACAGTTGCATGAGACACATAATTATAAAGTCCATATTCACTAATCAAGAAACTAAAGCGTGCATAGTTAGCTGTTGGCCGGGGTACTTGCCTTAGAAAAGTGAACATTTTGCTACCCACCTTTTGAAAATCATTGAAAGTTAATTAAAGTTTCCACAAGAAACAAATGTACATTTACTATTCCTCGAATAAGATCAACTATAAGTAACCATACTAAAATTCAAACAATCCATGGACAGTATCAAACCTTGGTCAACCAAATACTAGCTAACCATTTCTACGGCATCCAAAGATCAGTCTAATACAATATAGTGGCTTATATTACTTATTATTCAACATGATGGATATACATACGTGGAACTAGAAGACCACCAAGCACACTTATAAAAATCTGCAAGTGCATCAATCAAGGTTAAAAAGGGATTATCACAATCACGCATAATTATTATTGCAGTCTTTAAAATGCAATTTGTACCCATTTGCAACAGTTCTTGGAACAAAGTGAATGGGATACTAAACAGATCACTAATGAGGCAAAGTGGGGTTACATTTAGCATCTCATTCGTTATTATCCAAGCTCCGGCACAGACGTCTAACGAGGAACAAATAGCACCTCTGTTACGAACGATATGCCTTAATTCAATGACTCCACTTACTGTCGTGAATTGCCTCTACATTTTTATACCAAGACTCCTAACAGTAAGCTCAACAGAGCACAAGGATTCAGAAACCAATATAATGATCAGTACTTCTAAACTAGCA
This sequence comes from Papaver bracteatum, assembly GCA_023529315.1. NCBI lineage: Eukaryota > Viridiplantae > Streptophyta > Magnoliopsida > Ranunculales > Papaveraceae > Papaver > Papaver bracteatum. The sequence goes on along the minus strand of JAJJWX010004804.1, from coordinate 5,761,140 downwards.
AATATAGTTGACTGACAGTTCAGAACACTGGCATACAAAGATGTTAAGACCTCAGAAGTGTTTCAAGTAATCATCAAACCTATCTGTAATTATTCCACTACTCACATATCATTGTCCAACTACCATTCATACTACGTATTCCACCCACTCTCCCAATTCATATTTATTCCACAACATTGCAAAGGTAATACATGGATACGGAGTTGATGACCTTAGATACAATTCATATAAAATTCATTCGTGTATCAAAAAATATCACTATATAACCATCAAGGTTCAAGCATTTTTAATTTTATGTGGGAAAATCTATACTCCTATATCTAGTGGACCCCAATATGCTTTAGGTGTACAAATATGCTTTGTGGGCTACACTTCTCTCAAATCTCTTTACCTTTTAGTTCCAATGAAAGTGTTATATACACTATATACTCGGTCTATCAGTGGTGTTTAGCATCCAAAGAGTGACAGCAAGTTAACTAAAATGTAACACAAATGAACATAAAACAGTAGACACCTAAAGCAAAACTTATGAATCAACTAATGGTGTACCACCAAACGAAAATGGTGGAATTTAATAATCATTTTAACTATATATATATATATATGCAGCTTATATGTCAAGCTATTCACCCATATGATCACACCAATACTACGTAAAGAAAGTAATAGGAACATTTATCCATTTTTCTCTTCTTTCAGGATCTCTAACAAACACTTGATGTGCAGTTTTGCTGGTATTGAGAGGTGTATTTTTCTTTGCTGTAATAATCTACTCTTATAGATTTTTCACTTGTAACTTCGATCTCAACCAAAATACAACACTTCTAGGTTATTACAACTCTCAAGCATAACTTAGTTTCATCCATCCAACACCTAATGTATGGCATCAAAAAAAAAGGTCTTCAACAAGTTATTAATGTTCAAACGAAACCCAAAACTATTGGAGACATGCTTCAAACTTGAACCTAAAGTAAACCCAATCTTTATTACTCGTCCAAGACTAGAAATCTCTTCGAATACACTTAAAACCTACTTAATTAATCAACAACAACGAAATCAATTTTCTTTCCTTGTTTTCTCGTAAAATTTCGAGTCCGAAAACCTCCACAAATCATATTCCCTAACTTCCAAGCTCTAACCACTTTTTTTCCCTCTCACAGTTCATGGTGTTCTTTGTTTATAAAACAAACTCCACGTGTACGAAAACAAGAAGAAGAGTACAATATGTAGACGTGTGTCTAACACATGCATAACTATTTAGGCACCCAGCAGTTTAAACACTAAGGTAGACCTTAATATTTAGGCTTTAATATTCATTATTACATCAACCTGAATGTGATAAATGCACCATATTATTAGAGTTTAGGCACTCTGGATGCGTGCACTAGGTAACGGCTTCACTTAGTCCCAAAAAAATACATAGTGTCACAAGTTTGTCCATACATATTTCTAAACGAATTATTGGGTGTGGTTGTTATACCCCTAGTTTTTCAATTGGTATCAGAGCACGCAAACACGTTCAAGACATTACAAGTATGTGTTTGTAGCGAACTGACTCTATGGATAGTAAAGCCTCAATAATTGCTTCACCAGGATTTAACTTTGATCCTAGAGAAAGTTCTGAAAAGCTGGTAATTCTCCAAAATAAGTTGGATGAACAAATCAGGATCAATTCTGATTTTATTGCAAAAATTGCAAAGTATAAGGATTTGAAGCCTGTCAAAGTTCCTTCAATGGATTTGAATAACTCCTTTAATTCTTCTCTGAAGAATTGTTATAAGTCAAGGGATAAATGAGGTTTAGGCTTTGTGAAACCTGATGGATCTCAGAACTACTCAGATGAGATTAAAGATGTTGGTCCATGTATGTTTTGTGATTCTCATAATCATTTTAAACATACATGAACATCTTTCAGGAAAAGTTTAAAAGTTGCGAGTAATCTTCATAAGAAAGCTGAACAATTGTTTACTTCTCTGAAAAGGTGTACAAGTCTAACAAGAAATTCCAAACGGGATAGTAGTGTTAGTATGATAGCTTTTTCTCTAAAATCAACATCACTCTTTCAATGGTTTATTAATAGTGGATGTAGCCGACATATGACCGGAGATATTTCATGGTTCGTGAATTCAAGCAACTTTGAAGGAGGACCTGTAACATTCGGAGATGGGAGATGTTGCTACATAAGCAAGAAGGGGACGATCAAACTTCCTGGAGTTCCTAAAATCCATGATATAGTATACGTTAAAGGTATGACTGCAAACCTTCTTTTTGTTAGTCAAATTTGTGACAAAGGCCATAGAGTTGTCTTTAATGCAAATGGATGTGACATTGTGACAAAACTGGAAAAGTAATTTTTCAGGGTACTCGTGGTAAAAATAATTGTTGTATTTTTGATACTCAGTTTCGTAATTATTGCAATTTGACTAAGGTGGAATCTACACATCTTTGGAATGAGTGTTTTCGCCAATCAATTATCGCCTTCTAACAAAAAACTTGTTAAAGGCATTCCAAAAATTAATGCAAAGATTGATGGTGTCTGTAGTGCCTGTCAAAAGGGTAAACAAACGAAAGATCCATATAAATCATCTAGAGATATTCTCACTAAAGATCCACTTGATTTAATTCATATGGATCTCTTCGGTCATATTCAACAACCTACAGTTGTTGGGAAGAAGTATGTTTTAGTTATGGTAGATGACTACACCAGATTCACTTGGGTGTCATTTTTAGCTCATAAGAATGAAACCCTTGGTGAATTTAAGATTATTTTTAATAGAATCCAGAATGAACAAGGTGGCAAACTAAAGAAAATTAGAAGTGACCATGGAATTGAATTCAAGGACAACAAAGTGTTTGAATTTTGTGACAAACTGGGGATTATTCCATAATACTCACCACCCATTACTCCTCAAGCTAATGGAGTTGCAGAAAGGAAGAATAGGAACATTCAGGAAATGGCCAGGGTAATGCTCCATAACAAAAACTTACCATTAAGGTTTTGTGGAGAAACTTTTTTCACAACATGTTATTTGATCAACCGTGTATACCTACGGTCGAACACCCTAAACACTCCTTATGAGTTATGGTACGGTAGGAAGCCTAACTTACATTGTTTCAGAGTGTTTGGAAGTAAGTGCTAGCCCGAGAATAGAAAGGGAAATTTGATTCTAAAAGTGATGAAGGTATCTTTCTCGGGTATGCTTTTGATAGTCATGGTTTTCGAGTATTTAATCTCAGAACCCAAGTTATGATGAAATCTGTAAATGTCATCATTGATGATCTGAGCAATTTTTGTCATAATAATCCTCCTGCTAAATTTCCTCCAACTGAGACAATTGAGAAAGTCAAGGAAATCCCAGAATCAGTTGAAGTTGTTCCAACAGTCACTGATCCTGATATTTTAAGTAACGAGGAGAAGAGCACTGATCAGGCTATTCCTGTTGAACAAGAACGTGTTCCTCCACGATACCTCTGGATTCAAAGGAATCATGATACTAACAGTATTATTAGAAGAAAATATTCTACAACTAAGACAAGAGGACAACTTCAAAATATTTGCAATTTTGGTTGTTATCTTTCGCAAGTAGAACCCAGAAATATTGATGAAGCTCTTAGCGATCCCTTTTGGGTGAATGCAATGCATGAAGAGTTAAATCAATTTCAAAGACAAGATGTATGGGAGCTTGTACCTTGTCCCTCCAATATCAATATTGTTGGTACCAAATGGATATTCAATAACAAGTCTGATGAATTTGGCACCATTGTCAGAAACAAATCTAGACCTGTCGCTCAAGGATATTCACATATTGAAGGTATTGACTTTGACGAAACCTTTGCTCTTGTGGCACGCCTTGAGTCCATTCGGTTACTATTAGCTCATGCTTGTTTTCTTAAGGTTAAGCTGTTTCAAATGGACATAAAATCAGCGTTCCTAAACGGAAATTTAAAGGAAGAGGTCTATGTTGCTCAACCAAAGGTATTTGAAAATCTAACTTCCCAGATCATGTCCTTAAGCTCAAAAAGGCATTATATGGGTTGAAACAAGCACCTCGTGCCTGGATCGAAAAACTAACTACTTCTCTTATCAGGAAATGTTTTTCGAGAGGTGGAGCTGATAAAACTTTGTTTACCAAGTGGAGTGGGAAATATGTTGTCATTGATCAAGTTTATGTAGATGATATCATCTATCAATCGACTTCAGAGAAACTTGCAAAAGATTTTCAAGTCCCTCTTGGTAAGGAGTTTGAAATGAGCAATGTTGGTGAATCAAAATTCATTTAGGATTACAGATTCAACAATATTAGGATGGTATTTACTTATCTCAAGAAAAATATGCTAAGGATCTTGTGACAAGGTTTGGTCTTGATAAATCAACTCCAGAATTGACACATATGCCCATTACTGGTAAACTACATCGAGATGAGAAAGGAGTAAATTTGGATTAAAAACTTTATCGATCTATCATTGGAAGACTCTTATATCTTACATCTACTAGACCTGATATTTCCTTTAGTATTGGCTATTGTGCCATATTTCAAGCGAATCCAAAGGAGTCTCACCTTGCAGCGGCGAAGAGGATCATGCGATATATCCAACACACTGTCGGGTATGGTTTATCCTATACTTTTGATACTAACACTGATCTTACTGCCAATTCAGATGCAGATTGGGCAGGATGTGTAGAAGACAAAAAGAGTACTTCGGGGGGATTTTACTATGTTGGGTTGAATCCTGTGGCATGTCATAACAAGAAAAAAAACTCACAATCCATGTCTACATGCGAAGCAGAATACATTGCTGCAAGTTCATGTTGTACTCAACTTATATAGATGGAACAAATGCTTGATGATTATAGAATTGACATTGGTGTAATAAAGATCTTTTGTGATAAATCAAGTACGATTCACATCACTGAGAATCCCGTTGAGCACTCAAGAACTAAGCACATTGACATAAGGTACCATTTTATTAGAGATCTCTATGAAAATGGTATCATCAATATGGAATGTGTGCCTTCAGAACAATAATTGGCTGATATTCTCACCAAACCTTTAGATACTGCTATATTTCAACACTTGCGACAGTCTTTTGGTGTTGTTTTGGTTCATTATTTCTCTAGCCTTTTTCCCCGGAATTTATTCATATCTTTTGGGCAATCAAGGCTTAAAACATTAGTGTAGTGTTGTTTCACTTTCGAATATTTTCTCCTTAGATAACAGTTATGTTAGGAATCAAAGTATACTTTTAAATCCTTCTTTTCTCGTAAAAATAAGGTCGATCTTGTTGTTCTTTCGGGAATGACATTTTATGGGGGAGAGTTTTTAATTGAACTTGTGTTTAATTTGCAAATCTTAGTGGGGAATGCGGCTGCGGAATATAATAGGGGATATCTTGTATATTTATAAACTCCTTAATGAAAGCATTTAGTTTCGGATATATGATTGCATCTAAACAAAGTTGATATGTTCATTTTTTTTCATGAAATATCTCTGAAAATTTCATTAGGATCCCACTAGTTTTCGTACCTTTGCCAATTTTATTGACAAAAATGGGGAGAATTAATGTGTAGTTCACAATAAAAATACATATGGTTTACGGATCATTACGTAAGGGGGTGGTGGTTTTAATATGAGATGAAATATTGACTAAGGAGGAGTGATACATATCACCATAGTGTTATTGTCAAAGGTGTGATACAATTGAACTTTGATATTGTGTAATAATACTATGCCACTGTATAACAATACAAAAACATCTTGTTTTTATATATTGTTATAGCTACGGATCTTCAACAACTATGATGCTGAGTTGAACACCTTTAGAATCATTGAGTACTTGGAAGTGACAAAGATTTCGAGTAATGTTGAAGAACCAAGGAGATCAAGCATTTGGATGAGAAGCTACAAAGTTTATTTAATTTGTAATCCATATGTATTGATAGTTTTGTCACTAAAATTGACAAAAGGAGAGATTGTTAGAGCATTTCTCGGTCGAACTCGCAACCGTTGATATCTCAAGCTTATTTTTCAAGTATAGTTGCCAAAACTATAAGTCTTGATTTATAGTCTATCTACGGTTAAGTCTCGGATTAGGATAGATTGTGTAGTTGAGCTTTAGACTTCACCGTATTTATCGATTGAAGACAAAGAACTACTAAGGCGAGCTTGTGGAACTTCATCAACAAAAGAAAGTCTATTTCTACTCTATCATCTTCTTGAGAAAAAAGTCATATAGCAATATAGTTTTCAGTTTATACACTTTTGATATTTCGAGCTGAGTTTAACTCGCTTATATATTTCTCAAAATAAGTGTTGGTAAGTTTTGGTTTAACCAAGAGAATCTTATGTTCTTGATGCAAGTATAAAGATGATCATGTGGACTCGGAATATTTGATGTAGACTCGGAATGTTTGGTTACATGATTTGTGTGAGACCGTCATTTGATGTAGACTCGGAATGTTTCGCATTGATCATTCGATCACTTGAAAATCGCTTTTAAGCTAATAGTTTATGTGAGACAGATATTCCCGTCTTTTGAGAATATTTCAATGATTGAAAATGGAGTTTAAAATAATTAACCATGATTGGATATAGCATAGTTTGCCTACTTCCATATATGTTATCCATGTCCGAAAACCATGGTATGCATACTCGTATGCGTATTGTTTGGTTTGGTGGAAATCCGGGAACCATGGTATGCATACCCGTATACGTACTGATTGGTTTTGTGAAAGTACGAGAACTTAAGTATTCATGCCGGTATTCAAATTGTCGTAAATTTCAAGTTTCGGAATTTCAACTGAGGTTGGTGGTATTGATAGGTGTGATAAACACCTAATTTTATATCTAGTATTTATGCTTTCTTTGCGAGTTTTCTTGTAAATTATGTATCTTATGTTTTGTTTTTGAGTATTTAGGTACTTTGGAGTCATTTGGAACAAAAGGAGAATAAACAACGCGAAAGTCTCATCTCATATTCAATGGCTATTGGAGGCGGAGTGTGTCTCATTATTTGCTTTTATTTCTTCATCTCTGTCTGAAAAGTATGCCATCTTTAGTGATGCGATTTCTGTCTGAAAAGCATGACAACTTTAATGATGTTAAGATTTAGAAGAGAAGAAGTGAATTTGAGATGCAAGAGGCGGCTGCAGTTGGTGGAAGAGCGTTCATTTGGAGCATAAAGGTGCAAAGCTGTCAATTCTTAGGGGAATACTATGTGGAGTCTGGTACTGGTTAAAGGGCAACTCTCTGGAGGAATACTAAACAAAGTTCAGTCAAAGTTAAGGGGAAACCCATTAAAGTGTTAATAACACCCAGTTAGATACTCATGGCACCTATCTAGCTAACTGGGTGTGCCATTGGGAGGCCCATGATGTATCCCAGATCGAGACCAGCTTTTATATCTTAACCCTAAGTCGAAAAGTCCTTCCTCCTCTCAATCATTAACAGCTAAAATTGAGAGAGAAAGGCATCCATTGCTGCTGTGTGCTGTGTATGAATGAAATGTGATTTGCAATTGTGAAACCAAGAACATATAGGGGTTTCTGATGGCGGAAATGAAGATGATTCGAAGAATTAGAAGAAGGGGTTTGATGGCGTTGTTGAGAGGCAGATGGTGGTGATTGAGAAGAGCTGCTACTACTGAAATTGAGAAACCATGGCGGCACAATGTTTGATCTGATGAATGAATAAAAGAGATGGTGGATGTGTATGAGATTATTTAGCCTATGGGTTGAAATTCTGGGGTTGAATGAAATTATGTTGGATTGTAAGAATGGGTATGCTCAGATTTAGGTTTTGTGCTTGAAGAATGAATCTTGAGGATTCAGAAGATGTGAACTACTATTGGAAATTATTCTAATATTGGAGGGATGAATGGAGTAGCAGCAGTTGGTTGTGTTGGTGGAGGTTATGGACAATGGAGGAAGCTGATATGGTAATGGCTGTGAAATGGTGGGTTTGAATTTCAGAGCTGGTGGTGGAAAAGAGAGGTTGCAGTTGATGCTAGGTGGCTTGTCTGAGTTGCAGTAACCAAATGCAGAGAGGGACTTGTTGTGTTTCAGGTATTGTTTCATTTGTATGAACACATGGAACTCAACCTGAGATGAACTAGTGGTGCAGTAGCCTAGCTATGATTGCAGGTGGTAAATCTATAGAAGGAGGATGTTGAGTTGGTTTGAACTGCACATGGTTGGAAGATGTGGTTTTGGTTTGAGATAAAAATGCATGTGGTGGTCTTGATTGTGGTTTTGTGGTAGTACTGATATTTCTCAAGGGGTTTGTCTGGTTGGGGCTTGCTGTGCAGGTTGGAACAGATGAGAGCTCAAGCTGTTGGAAGTTACAAGGAGGTATGGAATGATCAGTTTCATTTGGAACTGTTAGCTGGGTCTCAATCGCATTGCAGGCATGAAACTACAGGTTTTGGGAAGCTGCACTGAGTTCGAGTTTTGAGTAGTGAATAACCTGAGTTCAAGAGCTGTGAAGATTACATGTGTTAAGTTAGTACTGAGAATTACAGGGAAATGCCATTTGCAGGCAAGAGCTGGTATGTGCAGCATTGATTGAGAATTGAAGCTAAAGCTGAGTTAGTATGGCAGTTGAAATTCATGGAGGAGATGATTTTATGGGTTGATAACAGGGTACTGCTAGTGGTTTGTGAAGGAATTAGTGATGGTATTTGCTGTTGTGATGGGCTTGTAACAGGGAGATATTGAAGCTATAATGAAGGGGAATGAAGAGTTGAACTCAGGTGACGAAAGAGCCGCAGTTGCAGCAGAGAAGTTCTGGTGGATATGCAAGTGGGTGAAGATGAATTGGAGCATACATGGTGACTGCAATGAAGTTGGAGCTACAGAAGTGGCTCATGGGTGGCAATGCAACTGAGTTTGAGCTCCTTAGATGGTGCTGTTGGTTGTATTGATGGAGTGGCAGCTGAGATTTTTATGATGTTGTGTATGGAAGGAATTGAAGCTGGATAAAGCTGCAGGAGAGGCACAACCAAGACTGCAGCAAATGGAGTTGGAATGTGGCTAGCTGAGAAAACAAGATAGGTGGAGCTGCAATTCAGTGGTGGTATGCTTGAATTGGACCTACTGGGATTATGAGCCACGAATGGGGATTGAGAACAAAGTAGATAGTGACAGTTTTTGATGAGAGAACTGGCCTGAAATAGTTTTCCGGTGACAATTTCCGGCCACCGGCGACCGGATTCCGGCCAAGTTCCGGTCAAAACCCATTTTTCCGGCGACCACTTTTGGGAAAGATTTTCTACATGGGTTTCTCTTACTCGTGGGCTTGGTGGATTTCCAACTAATGGACTTTGAAGACAAAACCTATTTTTGGAAGGATAAAAAGCTATAAAAGGAAGTTTTCTTCACAATTTAGATACAACGTTTTTATTATATTCTTGGAGCTTTTGCAGAGAACTACTTCTAGGGTTTGATTTCTTTTATGTTTCATCTTATTTATTTGAATATTATGATGATGAACTCCATGAATATGAGTAGCTAAATACAATAATTGGTTATGGGATAAAAAGTTGATTTCTTCAAGCATGTTATTTGATTCTATGAATTAGTTTTGTCTCAATTTTATCGTTTATGATTCATTGTTTTATTATCATATGATTTGAATGCTAGTTTGGTTGAGTCCGGAATCAATTGGATTTGTTTTCATTTCTAAAGCTATATTAGGGTTTTCGATACGTAAAAGTTGTTATCTCTGATTTCTAGTAGCATCTTGTGGTTAATACTTGTAGTGATACATCTTTTTAATCGCATATGAATCATAACCTTTGTTAAAACGAATTAGTGCTTTTACACGTTTGTTTGCATCGATTAGTCTTATTTCATAGAACTTATTGCTCTTAGGGAGTTAAATCTAATTGTGCTTTTACACTTTAGGTTGCTTTTAAAGAAGATTTCACAATAGCATCTTTTAATGTTGTTTGTGATAAAATCAGGAAATAAACGGGATACTCTTGCGATCAAGATATCCTAGGACTTTTGATAATTGAGAGATTAAATACCAATTCTAATCATAGATGAAAAATACATGTTTATGAATGATACTATCCCTTAACTAATATCTTCTCCTTATTGATTATTCCTATTATTTACTTTGCTTTATTTAGTATTATTACTTTGATAAAAACAAAAACACACCTTGGGTTATTTGGTTACTTAAGAATCTGAAAATTGCATAACAACAATCGCCTCTCTGTGGATACGAACTCTTTCTTATCGAATACTATATTCATAATTAGTAAAGTGAGGAAGTGAATTATTTTTGACGCATACGACACGCATCAAATTTTGGCGCCGTTGCCGGGGAGTCATTCGGCTTGTTATCTAGTTTTTAGTTTCTTTTTATTTTTCTGCTTGCATACTTGTGTTTCGTTTCTTGTCTTGTTTCTCACTTGTTTGCGAGAATTGTTTTTCAGGTACCTAATCTCTGGCTTCTAAAGATTGGAATTATCCAAGGTGCGGGATAGCTACTCGAAAGGGCACAATACTCCAACCAAGGAAAGGCACAACGGAAGAACACAACTTGGAAGTAGAACACGAAGCTCTTCAACAAGAAGGAGAGGAAGTAGAACACGATATTCCTTTTGAAGAAGAAGGAGAAGGAGAAGAAGCAATGGATGACCCTACAAATCGTTCACTTAAAGACTTAGCTTCTCACAAGCTGGATATACAGCAGGGTTGCATTCAAACCGACTCCACTTTTGAAATAAAGCCGGGACTTCTTAGAGAATTACCAAAGTTCCATGGCTTGGTGAATGAAGATCCAAACAAGCATCTTATGGATTTCCACACCATTTTCATGGCTATGCTCCCAGCAAATATGGAGGCGGATGGTGCTATGTTGAAGGTTTTTCGATTCTCATTGGAAGGTAATGCTAAGGATTGGTTATACTACTTGCCTTCCGGGAGTGTTACGACTTGGAATGGGCTCAAGAAACTATTTCTAGAGAGATATTTTCCATCATCTAAGGCTAATCAAATTCGCAAGGAGATTTGCGGAATGAAGCAAAATGTCGGAGAATCGTTATATGATTGTTGGGAACGATACAAGAGGTTGGTGGCAAGCTTTCCTCATCATCAATTTAGTGACGCCATGATCATCCAATACTTCTATGAAGGACTCCAATCAAGTGATAGGAATCTTATCGACGCAGCGGGTGGTGGTGCACTAGTGAGAAAAATGGTGGCACAAGCTAGAGAGTTGATTGAAAACATGGCCGCAAAATCTCAATAATTCTTGAATCGTGGTTCGGATGTGCTTCTTCGGAGAGTCAATGAAGTGAGCGAGGTGGAGGAACTTCGTCAACAAATGGTAAACATCACAGCAATGCTACAACAAGTTTCATCCGCGGTGATACCAAGTTCTCATGGGTATGAAGACGTCAATGAGCAAGCTAATGCAGTTTTTCCAAATCAGCCAAGACGGTATGATCCTTATTCCAATACTTACAATCTGGGATGGAGAGATCACCCAAATTTTAGCTATGCGAACAAGCAAGGAGCGGTTCAACAACCTAATTTCAACAATTCGGGTGGATTTCAACCTCAACAACAACAATTCCAGCCGCGTCAACAATTTCAACAATCTCAATTTCAACAACAACAACCTCAAAATCAGGGGTCAAGTATGGAGGAGTTGATGAAATCTTTTATGCAAAGAACAGAGAGAACAATGAAAGAGTTGCAAACCCAAGTTGGTTCTATGGCTCTTGATATGAACCAAATGAAGGCACAAAATAGTGGGAAACTCCATTCTCAACCTATTAACCCAAAAGAGGGTGTGAATGCAATTACATTGAGAAGTGGTACACAACTTGTGACACCCGAAGTTGCTGATTCAGGCAAGGTGGAATCACTAAAGGAACCTGTTTTGGAGGAGAAGAATGAGGATTCTCCCCAAATTTCTGAGGTACCTATTCCTAACTCTAAAACTCATATTCCTACTTATGTCCCTCTTTTACCTTTTCCTCGCAGATTTGCAAATTCTAAGAAGGAGGCACTAGAAAAGGAGATTTTAGACGTTCTTAAGAAGATTCATGTGAACATACCACTCATTGATGCTATTAATCAAGTTCCAAAGTATGAAAAAGTGTTGAAGGACTTGTGTACCAATAAGCAAAGGCTCAAAGGTAATGAAGTGATTAGGATGGGGGAGAATGCTTCGGCAATCTTACAACACAAACTCCCACTGAAATGCAAAGACCCGGGCAGCTTTGACATCCCCGTCACAATTGGTACCACTACATTTGACAAAGCAATGTTAGACTTAGGTGCATCCTTTAATGTTATGCCTGCATCTATGTATAAGTCACTTGATTTAGGTCCTCTCAAAAAGGCTGAAATTGTGTTGCAATTAGCCGATCGCTCTAATGTTTACCCAATGGGTATTGTTGAGGATGTTCTTGTGAAGGTTAATCAACTAGTCTTTACAGAAGATTTTTGTGTATTAGAGATGGATGAAGGTTAACCGGACTCGTCTCTTCCATTGCTACTTGGGCGTCCCTTCATGAAAACGGCGAAGACTATTATTAATGTGGATAAGGGAACACTAACTATGGAGTTTGATGGAGAAGTAATACGTTTCAACATTTTCGAGACGATGCGATATCCTAGTGATGTCCACTCTTTCTTCTCCGTTGATGTTATGGATACATTGGCACAACAAATGTTTGAATTGAATGGTGAAGATGCTTTGAAAACCATTCTAACTACATCCATTGATAATGGTGTAGAGTGTGGTATTGAGGTTAAAGAAGCCCTTGGTGATCTCAACTCACTACAAGGATGCCCGTAAACTCATAATATCTCTTTTATTTCTTTACCATGCAGTGATGAAAAACTTTTACCTTCTATTGTTAAATCTCCAAAGTTAGAATTGAAACCTCTTCCTAGTCACTTAAAGTACTTGTACTTGGGTGACAATGAAGAGTTACCTGTGATTGTTTCTAAAGAGCTTAGTGAATTACATGAGAAAAAACTTCTAAGGGTGCTAAGGAAACAAGACGGCCATAAGATGGACAATTGCCGATATCAAGGGTATAAGCCCTGCCGTTTGTATGCACAAGATACGTTTGGAGGACGATGCAAAGCCTACAAGGGAAGCGCAACGTCGTTTGAACCCCCCTATGATGGAAGTTGTGAAAAAGGAGATACTCAATATTTTGGAAGTGGGTGTTATCTACCCCATATCCGATAGCAAGTGGGTGAGCCCGGTACAAGTTGTACCAAAGAAATCAGGGGCGACCGTGGTGGAGAATGATGAGAATGAACTTGTCCCAACTCGTGTGCAAACCGGTTGGAGGGTTTGTATTGATTATAGGAAATTGAATGCCACTACTATAAAAGATCACTTTCCATTACCTTTTATTGATCAAATGCTTGAACGTTTAGCTGGACACTCTTATTATTTCTTTCTTGATGGCTATTCAGGTTATAATCAGATTGTGATAGCGCCAGAGGATCAAGAGAAAACCACTTTCACTTGTCCTTTTGGTACTTTTGCTTATCGAAGGATGCCTTTTGGCTTGTGCAATGCTCCAGCTACTTTTCAAAGGTGTATGGTAAGTATATTTTCGGAATATGTTGAAAACATAATCGAAGTGTTCATGGACGACTTTAGTGTCTTTGGTGACTCATTTGACATTTGTTTGAACAATTTGTCACTAATCCTTGAACGATGTGTTGAAACAAATCTTGTGCTTAATTGGGAGAAGTGTCATTTCATGGTAACTTATGGCATAGTTTTAGGCCATATAGTATCTTCTAAAGTCTTGGAAGTTGATAAATCTAAGATAAACCTTATTCGTGCTCTAACCCCTCCCACTATGGTGAGGGAGATACGCTCTTTTCTTGGTCATGCAGGTTTTTATCTTAGATTCATCAAGGATTTTTCCAATATAGCATCACCACTTTGTACCTTATTGCAAAAAGATGTGGTTTTTTAACTTTGATGAGAAGTGTATGGCGGCATTCAATCGTTTGAAAGAACTTTTGATTTCAGCCCCTATCATTAAACCACCGGATTAGAGAAAGCCTTTTGAGCTCATATGTGATGCAAGTTATTATGCGGTTGGTGCGGTGCTTGGGCAGCGTGTGGGGAAGATACCTCATGCTATATATTATGCTTCTAGAACATTAAATTAAGCCCAACAAAACTACACTACCACTGAAAAAGAGTTATTAGCTATTGTTTTTGCTTTGGAAAAGTTCCGCTCTTATCTAATTGGTACAAAAGTTGTTGTCTTTTCATATCATGCAACACTTAGGTACTTGCTTACAAAGAAAGAGGCGAAACCGAGGCTCATACGATGGATTTTACTCTTGCAAGAGTTTGATATTGAAATCAAGGAAAAGAAAGGAATTGAGAACACCGTTGCGGATCATTTGAGCCGTCTTGCTGTGGACAAGGAAGCTATCCCATTGCGTGAAAGTTTCCCGGATGAGCAACTATTCTCAATTGCGTTTGCGGAACCATGGTATGCGGATATTGTGAATTACTTGGTGTCTAAACAAATCCCAAAGAACTTGTCTCGTGCTGAGAGGGACAAACTTAAGAGGTTAGGGAACCAATATATATGGGATGATCCATACTTGTGGAAACATGGCAGCGACCAAGTCATACGAAGGTGCGTTCCCGAATCTGAATTTAACTCTATCTTGTCTTTTTGTCATTCATATGCTTGCGGAGGACATTTTGGGAGTAAAAGAACAGCTCACAAGGTACTTGAAAGCGGTTTTTATTGGCCAAATTTATTTAAGGATGCACATATATTTTGCACAACTTGTGATAGGTTCCAAAGTACAGGCAATCTAGGTACCCGAAATCAAATGCCACAAACTTTTATTCAATTTATTGAAGTTTTTGATGTATGGGGTATTGATTTTATGGGTCCTTTTGTCAACTCTCATGGGAATTTTTATATCTTACTTGCTGTTGATTATGTCTTGAAATGGGTGGAAGCTAAAGCCACCCCAACTAATGATTCTAAAGTGGTTTCAGATTTTGTGCAAGCTAACATTTTTGCAAGGTTTGGAATTCCAAGAGCCATAATTAGCGATGGGGGATCTCACTTCAAAAACAAGTTCTTACAAGGATTGTTGAAGAATTAAAATGTGTCGCACAATATTGCAACACCATATCATCCCCAAACCAATGGACAAGCTGAGGTGTCGAACCGAGAGGTGAAATCCATTCTAGAGAAGACGGTGAATCCAACGAGGAAGGATTGGAGCATGCGACTTAATGATGCTTTGTGGGATTATAGAACCGCATACAAGACACCTATTGGGATGTCTCCCTTTAGGCTTGTGTATGGTAAAACTTGTCACCTACCCGTTGAGATTGAACATAAGGCGTTTTGGGCTATTAAGCAATGCAATTTGGAGTTAGATTGTGCTGGAAAACAACGAAAGTTGCAACTCCAAGAGCTAGAAGAGTTACGCAATGATGCATTTTAAAGCTCTCGCATTTACAAGGAGAAAACTAAGGCATTTCATGATTCTATGATTTCTAGAAAACAATTTTGTGTTGGGCAGAAAGTGCTTTTGTTTAATTCTCGCTTGCAATTATTTCCGGGTAAACTAAGGTCACGTTGGATCGGACCTTTTATTGTGACTAATGTGTTTTCTCATGGTGCAGTAGAAATTCGTAGTATTTCTACAGTAAAGGAGTTTAAAGTGAATGGAGACCGACTGAAACCATATTATGAGAACTTTACTTCCGAAGTTGTGGAAGGTGTGAACTTTGTGGAGGCATCCTCGCTGGAGGAGTCTTAGCAAACAAGGAGAACGTCGGGCTGACGACTTTAAACCAAGCGCTAAGTGGGAGGCAACCCACCGGTTTTGTATCTTTACCTTTATCTTTTTATTTTTAAGCATTTTATCTTTATTTTCTTGTTTTTGCATATCATTTGCGGAATTTCCCACCTTGAACTTTCTTTGGATGATTCAATTTTACATTGAGGACAATGTAAAGTTTAAGTGTGGGGGAGCATTTATATGTTTGTATAGTTTTTTTTTAGTATGTTTTATGCATATATAAAAAAAATCAGAAAAATAGAAAAACCAAAAAACAATTTGTGCTTTTTGAACTCCGAAATCTAGAAACTTGTGCCTTTAGGATGACACCATTAGTGGGTGGAACCATTTTGAATGCAGGAGTTGAGGAACCGATTAACTAAAAGGGATGAACATAGCTCAGAAATCACAATTAACATGATAGTTGTTACCATATCTCGGAATATCACCATATCACATTCTATTTTTATTTTTCCATATTTATCTATTGTTCTCTAAGTGTTTTGGTGGGTCACTAAACATCGACGTGTTATTACTGCTAGGATGAAGTAGAGTGATTGAGTTACTAGAAAAAGTAAAAATGAAAAAAAAAGAATAAAAGAAAAAAAGAAAAAGAAAAAGAAAAAGAAAAAGAAAAAGAAAAAGAAAAAGAAAAAAAAGACCGACCAATTAGACCAAAACGGAATAAAATGACACTTGGGAATAGCAGTATGTGTGAAACGTAGTCCCTGTCTCCGTCGCCTGAAAAAGCATGGAATTCAGGATCCAAGGCAACTATCATGTACTTGCTGACAAGAATCATGCGCTTGGATCCAGTTTGATCCAATCATGTTGTCTAAAACAAAATTTAAAAAAAAAAAGTAAAAAAAAAAGTGAAAAAGAAAAGAAAAAGAAAGGAAAGTATTATATTGGTTGAATAAAGTCACTTCTGGTTCCCTTGTATATGCCAGTGAGTTGATGTATAATTCAAACCAAGTAGCTCAATCCAATAGGAATAGGTTCATCTTGGCAGTGACCTTCAGACAGATTTGGGAAGCATCGATCACTTGTGAACATTCGCCAACATCTACATCTATATCCATCTTCTTAATCTTTTCATTGTGATTGTGGTTTGTTAGTTTCCGAGTATTGTGGCTTGTTAGACTATCTAATTACAGCTTTATTTACTAATATATGAATTGAATTTGTGCAAGGTACCTCCTCCTGTAGTCATTTTGGATTCGTTCATTGATTTGTCACAAATAGACGGAGTTGGAAATATATGTTTTGTAGGCAGACCTCTTGTAAACCTTCACGAGACTAAAACTCGTCCACTAGGGACACCTAGGGGTTTAAAGGCTTGTTATTTATGCTTAAAGTGACCATAGCCTTGACGAGACGGAGTTGTATGTATGCTTTTTAATTATTTTATTTGATTTGCTCGAGGACTAGCAAAGTCTAAGTGTGGGGGAATTTGATAGGTGTGATAAACACCTAATTTTATATCTAGTATTTATTCTTTATTTGCGATTTTTCTTGTAAATTATGTATCTTATGTTTTGTTTTTGAGTATTTAGGTACTTTGGAGTCATTTGGAACAAAAGGAGAATAAACAACGCGAAAGTCTCATCTCATATTCAATGGCTATTGGAGGCGGAGTGTGTCTCATTATTTTCTTTTATTTCTTCATCTCTGTCTGAAAATTATGCCAGCTTTAGTGATGCGATTTCTGTCTGAAAAGCATGACAACTTTAATGATGTTAAGATTTAGAAGAGAAGAAGTGAATTTGAGATGCAAGAGGCGGCTGCAGTTGGTGGAAGAGCGTTCATTTGGAGCATAAAGGTGCAAAGCTGTCAATTATTAGGCGAATACTATGTGGAGTCTGGTACTGGTTAAAGGGCAACTCTCTAGAGGAATACTAAACAAAGTTCAGTCAAAGTTAAGGGGAAACCCATTAAAGTGTTAATAACACCCTGTTAGATACTCATGGAACCTATATAGATAACTGGGTGTGCCATTGGGAGGCCCATGATGTATCCCAGATCGAGCCCAGCTTTTATATCTTAACCCTAAGTCAAAAAGTCCTTTCTCCTCTCAATCATTAACAGCTGAAATTGAGAGAGAAAGGCAGCCATTGCTGCTGTGTGCTATGTCTGAATGAAATGTGATTTGCAATTGTGAAACCAATAACAGATAAGGGTTTCTGATGGCGGAAATGAAGCTGATTCGAAGAATTAGAAGAAGGGGTTTGATGGCGTTGTTGAGAGGCAGATGGTGGTGATTGAGAAGAGCTGCTACTACTGAAATTGAGAAACCATGGCGGCACAATGTTTGATCTGATGAATGAATAGAAGAGATGGTGGATGTGTATGAGATTATTTAGCCTATGGGTTGAAATTCTGGGGTTGAATGAAATTATGTTGGATTGTAAGAATGGGTATGCTCAGATTTAGGTTTTGTGCTGGAAGAATGAATCTTGAGGATTCAGAAGATGTGAACTACTATTGGAAATGATTCTAATATTGGAGGGATGAATGGAGTAGCAGCAGTTGGTTGTGTTGGTGGAGGTTATGTCCAATGGAGGAAGATGAGATGGTAATGGCTGTTAAATGGTGGGTTTGAATTTCAGAGCTGGTGGTGGCAAAGAGAGGTTGCAGTTGATGCTAGGTGGCTTGTCTGAGTTGCAGTAACCAAATGCAGAGAGGGACTTGTTGTGTTGCAAGTATTGTTGCAATTGTATGAACACATGGAACTCAACCTGAGATGAACTAGTGGTGTAATAGCCTAGCTATGATTTCAGGTGGTAAAGCTAGAGAAGGATGATGTTGAGTTGGTTTGAACTGCACATGGTTGGAAGATGTGGTTTTGGTTTGAGACAAAGATGCAGGTGGTGGTCTTGATTGTGGTTCTATGGTAGTACTGATATTTCTCAAGGGGTTTGTCTGGTTGGGGATTGCTGTGCAGGTTGGAACAGATGAGAGCTCAAGATGTTGGAAGTTACAAGGAGGTATGGCATGAGCAGTTGCAGTTGGAACTGTTAGCTAGGTCTCAATCGCATTGCAGGCATAAAACTACAGGTTTTGGGAAGCTGCACGGAGTTTGAGTTTTGAGAAGTGAATAACCTGAGTTCAAGATCTGTGAAGATTACATGTGTTAAGTTGGTACTGAGAATTACAGGGAAATGGCATTTGCAGGCAAGAGCTGGTATGTGCAGCATTGATTGAGAATTGAAGCTAAAGCTGAGTTAGTATGGCAGTTGAAATTAATGGAGGAGATGATTTGATGGGTTGATAACAGGGTACTGCTAGTGGTTTGTGAAGGCATTAGTGATGGTATTTTCTGTTGTGATGGGCTTGTAATAGGGAGAGATTGAATCTATAATGAAGGGGAATGAAGAGTTTAACTCAGGTGACGAAAGAGCCGCAGTTGCAGCAGAGAAGTGCTGGTGGATATGCAAGTGGGTGAAGATGCATTGGAGCATACATGGTGACTGCAATGAAGTTGGAGCTACAGAAGTGGCTCATGGGTGGCAATGCAACTGAGTTTGAGCTCCTTAGGTGGTGCTGTTAGTTGTATTGATGGAGTGGCAGCTGAGATTTTTATGATGTTGTGTATGGAAGGAATTGAAGCTGGATAAAGCTGCAGGAGAGGCACAACCAAGACTGCAGCAAATGGAGTTGGAATGTGGCTAGCTGAGAAAACAAGATAGGTGGAGCTGCAATTCAGTGGTGGTATGCTTGAATTGTACCTACTGGGATTATGAGCCACGAATGGGGATTGAGAAGAAAGTAGCTAGTGACAGTTTCTGATGAGAGAACTGGCCTGAATTAGTTTTCCGGCGACAATTTCCGGCGATCATATTCTGGCCAATTTCCGGTCAAAAACCAATTTTTCCGGCGACCACTTTTGGGAAAGATTTTCTACATGGGTTTCTCTTGCTCGTGGGCTTGGTGGATTTCCAACTAATGGACTTTGAAGACAAAACCTATTTTTGGAAGGAGAAAAAGCTATAAAAAGGAAGTTTTCTACACAATTTAGATACAACGTTTTTATTCTATTCTTGGAGCTTTTGCAGAGAACTACTTATAGGGTTTGCTTTCTTTTATGTTTCATCTTATTTATTTGAATATTACGATGATGAACTCCATGAATATGAGTAGCTAAATACAATAATTGGTTATGGGATAAAAAGTTGATTTCTTCAAGCATGTTATTTGATTCTATGAATTAGTTTTGTCTCAATTTTATCGTTTATGATTCATTGTTTTATTATCATATGATTTGAATGCTAGTTTGGTTGAGTCCGGAATCAATTGGATTTGTTTTCATTTCTAAAGCTATATTAGGGTTTTCAATACGTAAAAGTTGTTATCTCTGATTTCTAGTAGCATCTTGTGGTTAATACTTGTAGTGATACATCTTTTTAATCGCATATGAATCATAACCTTTGTTAAAACGAATTAGTGCTTTTACACGTTTGTTTGCATCGATTAGTCTTATTTCATAGAACTTATTGCTCTTAGGGAGTTAAATCTAATTGTGCTTTTACACTTTAGGTTGCTTTTTAAAAAGATTTCACAATAGCATCTTTTAATGTTGTTTGTGATAAAATCAGGAAATAAACGGGATACTCTTGCGATCAAGATATCCTAGTACTTTTGATAATTGAGAGATTAAATACCAATTCTAATCATAGATGAAAAATACATGTTTATGAATGATACTATCCCTTAACCAATATCTTCTCCTTATTGATTATTTCTATTATTTACTTTGCTTTATTTAGTATTATTACTTTGATAAAAAAAAAACACACCTTGGGTTATTTGGTTACTTAAGAATCTGAAAATTGCATAACAACAATCGCCTCTCTGTGGATACGAACTCTTTCTTATCGAATACTATATTCATCTTTACTCCTTTAAAACACTAAGTCATATGAGCTTCCACGTCGCACGGTGAGTGTGACATCCCTCTCAAATTAAATTAGATAGAAGGTTTGGGCATTAGTAATTCTGGAAAGGACAAGTGGCATGACTCTATTGGTCAGAGCTTTAAAATTTTAATTACACTCCGTTTACACCCTATATTTAACTGGCCGTTTTTAACATCGTTACCGAAAACGTGGGTATACAACACTTATGTGGGATTTACACCTAATTAATGATTTACACTAGGTTGACACCTACACTTAACCGTACCTTGAGTAGGTGGACAAGACTCACGTTAACTACTCACTCTAACTACGGACTTTTTAAAAAAATACTTTATGTAGGGAAGGAGAATTGATCCTGAGACCCACATCTCACACAACCGTCACCTAACCACTGATCCATTAGCTCTTAGGTGATTAGATACACACATATTTTATTGATATACATGTAAACCACATATTTGTGTTATAACCAAAATTGTCTCAACTTGAAACCCCAAATCAGACAACGGCTCACCAAATCGAAAACCCAAAGCAATCACCAAATCAAAAATCCAAAGCGGCGAGGTTGAGATTGATTTTACATGCGGTACAGTAATATGTTATTAGCAAGTCCAATAGAGTCCCGAAAACATAAAAATCCATGAAGTATAAGAACCCTTTTTCCGATTCACCCAGCCACACCAAATTAAAAATCCTAAGCGCCGGGGTGTAGCGAAGCCGAGCCACACCAAATAAGAGATCCTAAGCGAAGAGGCGAGGTAAAACCGAGCCACAACAAATCAAAAATCCTAAACATGCATTAGGACGGGGCGAGGTGAAGCCAAGCCACACCAAATCAAAAATCCTAAACATGCATCGGGACAGGGCGAGGCGAAGCCGAGCCACACCAAATCAAAAATGCACCACGGGGCGAGGCGAAGCCATGACACACTAAACAAAAATATATGATATATGATTTTTAGGTCCGCCCGATGCGTAGCACGGGCACAAAATCTAGTAATTAGTAAAGTGAGGAAGTGAATTATTTTTGATGCATACGACACGCATCAGGTATGCGTACCTGTATGCAAACTGGCGAACCCAAACTCAGTTCGGCTACTTAGGTATGCGTACCAGAGTAGGTAAGTTCTAAAATCGGTTTATTCAAGAACTAATACATTTGTATATTAAGGAATGCAATATTTAGAAAATCGTGTCTATAATGTTCATGAATTGATTCTAGTGAATCAAAATCGATTTTGCTTCAATTATGTCTTGTATACTTCTACGAGAATATACACAATTGAACAACTCCATAACTAGTTTCATTTGAGTCATTTGAACTAGTTGTGATTGAGATGAACAAGGTTGATAAGAAAGTAATCATATGGATAACTTCGGTTAACTATTTTTGAACCAACTTTGTACACATGTTTAGGTATGGTTACCCTTATCTAAATGGCAACACATTTAATTTGTGTATAACAAGCTAAGTTCGATCTAACGGTTGAAAAATATTAGCTTGAATCTAATCAGGTTTTCATCTAACGACGAATATTGAATGCTTTGTTACCAAGGTAACTTAGATTACAAATCCTGATTTGAAAACTATATAAAGGAGAACTTTAGAAACTAGGAAACATAATCCCCACACCCCCTGTGTGATACTAGTTGTGACTAGAGTCGATTCTCCTTTAACCTTAGTTTTTTTCCAAAAACCCTGTAGGTTAACGACTTGAAGACTTTATTAGGATTGTGAAGCCAGACCCCAACTATTTTATCTATAGTTGTGTGTTCTGATCTTGTTTTATTCTATCGTGATTGAGTACTATCTTCTCTAAGATTTGCTCGAGATTTATTATCCGATAGGCAAGATAAAAAGTAGTCACAAACATCTTCATCTCATCATTTATGATTCCATAATATCTTGTTTCGCTACCATACGATTAATATTATTGTGAGGTGATTGATATTACTAGGATGTTCTTCGGTAATATAAGACCGATGTATCAATTGGTTCATATTCACCTTGATTTATCAAAAGGCGGAACAAAACTCATGGGTATTTATGTGGGAGACATATTTATCTATTCAATAGACTTTTCTGTGTGAGACAGATTTGTTTATTAAAGTCTTCGACTTTGGGTCGTAGGAACACTTAGTTTTAGGTGAGATCAGCTAAGGGAATCAAGTGTGCATATTCCTTTTGGGATTCAGAGGCATAAGGAACGCAACTTTACCTTGATCAGTGTGAGATTAATTAGGGATCAACTACATTCCAGTCCGAAATTAACTTGGAGTAGGCTAGTGTCTGTAGCGGCTTAATACAGTAAGGTGTTCAAACCTGGACTAGGTCCTGGGGTTTTTCTGCATTTGCGGTTTCCTCGTTAACAAAATTTTTGGTGTCTGTGTTATTTGTTTTCCGCATTATATTTGTTTATATAATTGTAATATCACAGGTTGTGCATAAGTTCAATCAATTATATAATCCAACCTTTGGTTGTTGATATAAATTGATTGACACTTGAAAATTGGTTATTGGTACCGTTCAAGTTATTTCTCAATATTCAATTAGTCTCGTAAATTCATATTTGTTTGATTGCGGCTTGAATTGAGAAATTGAGATACAACTCTTGGATATACTTTTCTTAAGATTAAGTCTGGTCGTCTAGTTGATTCTCTTAAAAGTATATTGGAGTTTGTCCATACAGATTGCTAAACGAATTATTGGGTGTGGTTGTTATACCATCGGTTTTTCAAGTTCTCAATTAGAAAGTTTGGGGGTGTTACCTTTACTACATCAAACTAGTTACTTTTCTTTCCACGTTATAAGTTTAAAGATATATATTTATAGTATAAGTAAGAGGACGAAAATCCTTTTTCTTTATTCTCAGGTCTTCTCTTTATTCGTAAAATCATTCAATAAATATATGATATAGGTTTACCCAAAAAGAGGTAGTGAGTTCCACGTGCCTCGTTTTTTTAGAATGCATATCAGTACTAACCCGGCCCGACCTGGACAAATAACAGCTCGAGTGTAACCCACCTTTAAGGCGGACATGTTCGAGTAAACTTTTAATATACCTGATATCAGAGGGTCAGATGGCCGGTAAAACTAAAGAGACCCCTTATGACCCATCGTGCATCCATGGATCATACAACTTGATTCAAATAGCAGTTGTATTTTTATATAATAAACATAAAAGAAATGGCTGGCACAGCCACATACCGTTGCATCAAAAACGCATTGACCAAATCTTGTGTACACAACCTGCAACTTATGTGTAATGGTTTAGCATGCTAAAATATGCTTTCTGTAAAGCCTCGTATGTTAGCTTCTTAGAGAAAACACAATGCAAAAGATTTCCATCACATTCCGCACATGGTTGATAAATGGCAACTTTTATGGTAGCGGAAAAACCAAGAATACTTGTTTTTTTTTTTGTTTTTTTTTCTTCTTCTAATTCTTCTGGGTATTGCTTAATGGTAGGAAGTTGTTAGTGGAAACTTGGTAACCGACATAGGTTGAGGCCAAGACTCTTCCATACAACATTTCACTAGATATTTGGTGTTTAGAGAATTGTGGAGAATGCCATAATACTTGATTCGGAAAATGGGTCATATGACCATAGGCCCCTAAAGGCTGGTAGTATTGAACTGCTAAAGTATGTGTTTGGGTGAAAAAGACATAGAAAAAAAGAGACCAAGATACCCTTACGGTTAATATCTTTTTCAACTTCGTTCATATCGTCTTCTACTATTCTTTTTCACCCATCAACAATATTCTCTCCACCACCATCTTCTTTTCTCCTCCTTCTTCTTTTTACAGAAAAACAACCACCACCATCACCAACTTCTTATTATTCGTCTCCACCATCAACGTAGACATTAAGACCAACCCATTATTTCGAGAAAAAGAAACAGTTTTAATCAACTCCAAGATGTGGTGCATACTTCCTCACACCAAGATGTGGTGCACACTTCATCAAAAAGAAACAATCGGCATGGGTTTTCTTTGCTATTCTAAGATGTGGTGCACACTTCCTCAGCTAGTCACAATGGTAGATTTTTGAGTTGTTGGGTGAATTATCTGCTCATAAATTTCTAATGACTTGTATCAATTGTGAGTGTATCTCTTGTTGAATTTCATCTTCTTGGAGTTCATGTTGTTTGCTATTTGGTAGCCGTCGGTAGTCCTATAATATGCGCACGCATCAATTATCCTGACTTTATTATAATTTTACTTGCACATTTCTCCTCCAACTACATCATGTTATTTAATATTGGTTATGGCCATGAGCGCACTCTTCTAGAGTTATAACATCTTATAAGATACATTTTCGACTCAATATCTTATAAATCAAATTCGAATTATCATCTTGAAGTAAAATAAGATGTACCTGGGTGCATCTTGATTAAATTTGATTAAAATTCAATTTCTATCTTGTGGTAAACTCAGATACACCTGGGTGCATCTTGATTAAATTTGGTTAAAATTCAATTTCTATCTTGCAGTAAACTCAGATGCACTTGGGTGCATCTTGATTAAATTGATTTAGTTAGATTTTCACCTTAATGTAAGCTCAGATGCACCTTGGTGCAGAATTAGTTGCATTTGATAAAATAATATTTTTCATCTTGGTATAAACACATAATCTGATGGTTTTGCGGTACCGACGATCCCAACAATGTATATTAAGTATTTCATGGATTGGGTGATGTAAAAGTGGGTATGAATTTCCAAGTCAAGAAACTGTAATGGAAAAGGTAAGGATATATTGAGTACACAATGTATATAAGATTCTCCTAGATGAAAGAAGTTGCTGAAAGAAAAAAGACTAATAATGTCATTTAGTTTAGAACTATGTTTTTTATTTGTGAAACTTTGATCTTTTTTTGTCTTTTTTAATTGTATTTTATTTCTAAATTGTGAATCTGGATTGTTTGATATGAACCAGATAAAAACATACTTGTAGAACTTGATTCGAAAATCGACTTAATATTATCTCTTATCGACAGATAATTTCATCCCTTATATATTTCCTTTGTAAAATCTGAATCTTGTCAGATTGTGCATTATGCACCCAGGTACAACCTTAGAACTATGCATTATGCACCCAGGTGCAACCTTACAAAATGTGTTTTCATGCATTATGCACCCAGGTGCAACTTTTGCAAAAACCAACTTTCCTAACAAAAATCAATTTTCTTGCAAAGTAGTATTTTATTTCATGGTATTCACGTTATAAAGACTACTACAACAAATACTGCAAACCCAGAAAACTCAAAGATCACAAACGCCCCTTATATATATGTCAATTAAACAAGAGATTTAGAGAGATGGACCACAAAATGGGGAGAAACTAAACTAAGGATCAATAACGCGAGCACTAGAATGACAACACCAGATATGAGAGAAGTGGATGAGGAGTAGGATATGACAACAACAAAAACAACAACAACAACAACAACAACAACAACAACAACAACAAACCCATAACACTATTGTTCCAGCTATCCCTGGCAAACGACTCATTAGTCACATGGATAGCTGGTGCAGTCAACTAGTCTTATGAAGTTGAATTTGTAGTGCAGTTATTTCTACAAACACCTTTTGTGCATTCTTCTGATGATTAAAAGTTGAGCTTGTTGTTGATTACTAAGTCCATCGCATCTCATTCCCTTCAATTCATTTCAAATATACAACAAACCACATTACTAACCCATCTGAATTCTAAAGATGAGTTCAATCTAGCATCAATTTCAGTTCCATACTTTCCTGGTATTTGAAGTTCTAACACTCCACTAAATCTCTACTTCGAACAAAATCAGTGAAGCATTGGTACCCAATATAAAACCCCTAATTCCATTAATACAATGAGATTAAATCCATCAATACCAACTCAGCAAAGCACACCTTTCGATTTCATTGTTACTGCATCTATTACTCAATTGGGAAATTTCCATTAAACCCGAATCTATTTTCATCAAAAATCATATCCTTCTCTCGACTTCAGGCAACTGTTTAATTGACTTTTCAATTAAATATCTAATCAAATCGAGATCAACAGACAAGGTTCTTCTCTTAATCGGAAACATCGACATCCTTGCTTCCTTATAATCTCGATGCAATACCAATCAAAACTCTAACAAAAAGCAGTGTCACCATTAACGGTTGCAACGACCTCCCTTATCTTCTCAAACATCACGACATCAAATTCCTCCATAATTTCACTTCCTTGGCTTCGAGATTAGAATTAAAGGGGTGATGGCGGTGGTGTTGGTTCTGGTAGGGGATATGCTGGTGACAGTGGAGGTGTTCGAGTTGTGGCGGTGGCAGCTGGTGTTGGTCATGCTGCCTGTGGTGGGTTTTTAGAAGGAAGAGATTTCCACTGAGAAGAAAAGAAACGGACATGTTTGAAATTTTTTATTTTTAGATTTGTGGGTATAAAAGTAACTTAAGACTACCTAAATTAATTTTAGTGTGGGTGAAATATCCAAATAGGATATTAGAACCTTGAATTTGAATCTATGGTTATTTGAACCAGAGCCATATTTTGCTTATCTTTCGTGGCATGTGAGGCGGGAATCCCCACATTTTTACATACATCATAGTGCTTACTACAACTGTGTTGCTGATACGGGACGTATTTTGGCAAGTCTCATATATTCTAAGATTTGGATAAATCTTGAATATCTATTAATTTTAGCACTTTATTTATTAGAATAATTAGTTGCATTCTTTGAATTATCTTGTTTTTATGAGAATAATATATTCTCTAGGCTAATTTAGGAACGTTCTAGAATGTAGAGTTTATGTTTGCAGGATATAAATAGACTTTTCTATTATCTTTGTAATTTAGCTTGCGAGCTCGTCTAATGAAATACCATTTTGGGTTAAAACCTGTTTACTTCTCCTTGAGAGATTGATCATCATTGATCGTTTATCGACTACTTTGCTCCTGAATTGGAGTTTTTTTTATCTCTTTTGGGTCCTATTTACCGGAGTGGATTCTCCGCATGCCGATTGTTTTCAAAATTTTTTTTGCCGTGCTATATCCGGTGGTTACCAAAGCAGGATTTTCATGTGATGTACATCTGTGGATTTTACCTAGAAGAATCAGTTGAGGAGTCATATGCAATCTAGGCATTTTATCAAAATAAAGGAAAAAAAGTCAAAAAGTCAAAAAAACATGGAAAATGGAGAAATGGAGGAAGGCAGTCGAAGTTTTGGGTTCTTTTTCGTCATCTAATTTGGTTGTGCGTCGTCATCACTGGGACTTCCTTTGTTTTGGTAAGTTCCTTAATTACTTAATTGTGAAACAATAGTTTTCAATATTTGTTGCTGAAACAAAACCTCAAGATTTGATTTTTTTCTGCACAAGAGTTCCGTGCGACTAGTTAAAATCAAATAAGTTTAGCTCATTAAATTTGTTTTCATCTTGTATATCAACTCTAGTTTGTTCCATCCCCATTTTTGTTCACAAGTTCCCTAGAGAACCTTATAAGTTGGCGTTTTTCATGTATATAATATCATCAAATACTGTAGTAATCCTTCTTGTATTGGATTTGATCATTTAGTCATTAAAACCATTAACCAAATTCTACGTTCAAAATTTATTTGTCCCCAAACCAATTGAAGTTTGCAATATGGAGAATAGTTCCCAAGACCATTATTTTCGAAGTCGGTATATGATCGGAAATAAATTTTGTGATTTTGTTGTTGATGGTGGTTGTGAACAAAATTTGGTTTCTATTAAAATGGTGGAAGCTTTGGGTTATGAGATGGACTGGTAACCGCACCCGGATCAGATTAAATGGGTCAACAACAACAACGAAGGGGTGATTACTTGTATGGGCATTTGCAAAATTCCAGTGTCAATTGGTAAGTGTTACTTCGACACAATCTTTTGTGAAGTAGTTAATATGGATGTTTGTGATGTTGTGTTAGTAATGCCTTGGTTGTTTGATGTTCGAGAAATCCAGAATTATCGTGACAACGTTTATGAGTTTATGTGGAGAACAACCTAAGTCAATCTAATTTCGGGTAAGCGACCGCCAGAAAAATTGAAAGAAGTGGATCTGAGAAGTGCACTTTATACAGCGGGTGAGCCTGAGTTGAAAAATAATCTGGGTGGAGTCGAACAGATTAACATTAATGATGTGTTGAGTGCCCATGGTAGTATTTGCTATATATTCTTGCGAATTATTGTATATTACTCTTATTTTCTTTTATTTATGTTTTGTTAGGTGAATCATCCAAAAGAAGAGAATTGGCACTTTATCGTGCAACAAAAGAAGTTAGCCGCAGGAGGAGAAGGACCAAAGACCTGATGGAACTCGTTCAACTCTAGGAGTTTTTGCTATCATCTCGAAGAGGACGAAAATGCGAAGACAACGGGGAAAGAATGGAGTCGTTCTGACGTCGTATGAAGATTTTATGGGCATTTGAAGAAAGTAAAAGTTGCAGAATTTCTGAGTGCACAGAATTTATAAAGGCACCCACCTTTTTACTCGGGGCTTCCACCAGCATCTTCTTCAGCAAGCATCACGACCATTTCTCTGGTAATTCTCATACTGTTAGTTACCATGGATTAATGAAGGTGGACTTGGTTTGAGTGATTATTGATATCGAATGGAGCAATGGGTTAGATAAAGGTGATGGCAGCAATGAAGAGAGAATGGATGTTACTGCCATTGAAGACTGAGATGAGAGATTGCTCCCCTTATTGGATTTGGTGAAGGATTGAGGTATTGGCTGCTGTTAATGGTAGCAATGTAGAATATTAATGGAGAAGAGATCAAGATAAAACGAAATTAATTGACGCTGGCAGAGACAAGATGGAGAATACAGGAAAGTACAGAAGAAAATGGTTGCTACCATTAATGGGTGCTTTCACTTTCGGTATTGGCAGTTGATGGCGCCATTGATTGTCCATGGTTGTAACTCGAAAGATGTCGGTGAGGATGTTAGATGGAGTGGAACTGTGGACGATAGGAGCTGGTTGCGATGGAGGTTACTGGCAGTAAAGAAGAGAAATCTCAAGCTCAGGAAGGTGTTGCCATTATCAACATTGATGGCGTCTGCTGGCAGAGATGGTGTAATGGACTCGGTTGTGCTGAGAAGACCGAGGGAGAAGCTTCAGTTTGTAGATCTCGTGATGATGCTAGTTTGATCAGTGATGTTGTTCCTATTAGGAAATTAGTGGATTTCCTGTTTTGGTCCTTTTCCACACTGAGGTGGATTTCCTAATTGGAGTAGGAAATATATTAGGAAAGAGTTTGTTTCCTAGTTGGAGACTAATACTTGGTGGCCAAGTTTGTTATCTCTATATATAGGACTAAAATTGTAGGTTTGTGAACAATCCAACATAGAAGAGTGGTAAATCTTTGTGCTTAGGATTTTGGTATCTTTGTTAGGGATGATCAAGTGTTACCGTGAAGGTCAATATCGGTATGAGAGAAAAAATTATAGAGAGAGGATTTTGGTGTCCTAGTGTTTAGGGTTTAGGGCTTTGCCCTAAACATAGTTTCTAGTGTTTCCATGTTTCTCCTATGTTAGTAGCAGCTATGAAGAGGGTGTGGAAGAGAATATATGAGGTTGGTTTGGAGAATGTCAGAGAGTTGATTTCTATGGTTTCTATAATAGTGTTCTCGGGTATGTCTTGTTAACTCTTTGGGTCTTTCTTGGGTTGCTTAAAGAGCATGTAATGGTCTTTGATTTAATGGAAGTTTTTCTGGTGGTGTTGGTCGTGGATGTAGCATGTAAAGGTTAACCACGTATATCTTGTGTTGTGGTTGTGTTATCTTCTGTCTCTCTTTTATTATTTCTCACATGTTTGGTTCAAATCACCAATCTCCCTTTGTGATCCTGATTTCCGCTGCACTCGGGGTGCCAATTTTCCCAACAATAGGTATCAGAGCAAGGACGGGCTGGTGTGATTGAACCTGGAATTAGATGATAGTTTATTGTTCGGGTGGATAAATATGTTTTGAAGATAATGTTTCAACCGGTGTTTACACAAACATGGATTTGTGATGTGATTTACAAATCGGAGTGGTAGAAGTTTATATTCTTCGTTCTGGTTTTATGATGTAGTATGAGATGCAAAATAAGGCTGAATGAGGTGGAATACATATTTATTTCTTGGGGTGTTATTAACCATACACTATAAAGAATGGGTTACAAAGTTTGAAGAAAGGATGAGACGGCGAAGTCTCATGTAGAATCAAGTCCAGCAATGCTTCGAAGTTATGCACAAGATGTCATAGATTTATGTTCTTAAGTCTATGTTAAAGTATTCTTGATGGCTTGCACGTAATATCAAGAATGTGCCCGATCTCGGAATTATGTACCACAGTAATATGGGCATTCACACGCTATATATTTTGAGCAAGTATATTGGGTGTGATGGTGGTAAAGAGTATGTTAGATTGGTGATGGCTTTGAGAATCGCTTAAAGGATTAAGCCTATTAATCACAGTGGAGATATCTGATGGTTTTTTTTCAGATACACGGTAATCATGACATGTGCTGGAGTATGATATTGAATCTAATTTTTCCTTTATGGATTAGAGTTCAATATGTAATTATCTTACTGGTTAAGAGGAGCTAATAGTGATTCTTCTGGATGGTTCTCTTATTGATCAATGGTGGAGTCTGTGCAAGGATTCGTTGATAGTGATTGAAGATTTTCATGGTGTTTGTGAAACTTGATCAATTTCAAAAGTGTTCTTTATGTAGAAGATGGTTTGAAGACTTTTATCAACATCATAGTGTTTTTGATCGAAGATATGGTTCTTTGAAGATGGAAGTTTGGGTTTGAACTTCAAAAGTAATTCTACGGATATGTAGAGATGGTGAAAAAACTCTGGTGGAAGATGGAGGTAATTTCCAATGATCGTCCCATGCTTGAAAGTATGATCCGAGGTGGAGATTATTAGGAAATTAGTGGATTTCCTGTTTTGGGACTTTTCCACATTGAGGTGGATTTCCTAATTGGAGTAGGAAACATATTAGGAAAGAGTTTAGTTTCCTAGTTGGAGACTAATACTTGGTAGCCAAGTTTGTGCTCTCTATATATAGGACTAGAATTGTAGGTTTGTGAACAATCCAACCTAGAAGAGTGGTAAATCCTTGTGCTTAGGATTTTGGTCTCTTTGTTAGGGAGGATCGAGTGCTACCGTGAAGGTCAATACAGGTGTGAGAGAAAAATTTATAGAGAGAGGATTTTGGTGTCCTAGTGTTTAGGGTTTAGGGATTTGCCCTAAACCTAGTTTCTACTGTTTCCATGTTTCTCTTATGTTAGTAGCAGCTATGAAGATGGTGTGGAAGAGAAAACATGAGGCTGGTTTGGCGATTGTTAGAGAGTTGATTTCTATGGTTTCTCCAATGGTGTTCTCGGGTATGTCTTGTTAACTCTTTGGGTCTTTCTTGGGTTGCGTAAAGAGCATGTAATGGTCTTTGATTTAATGGAAGTTTTTCCGGTGGTGTTGGCCGTGGATGTAGCATGTAAAGGTGAACCACGTATATCTTGTGGTTGTGGTTGTGTGTTCTTCTTTATCTTCTGTCTCTCCCATATTATTTCTCACATGTTTGGTTCAAATAACCAATCTCCCTTTGTGATCCTGATTTCCGTTGCGCTCGGGGTGCCAATTTTACCAACAGTTCCCGATGTCTGAGGTTGGCAGTGTATGGGTTTAGCCGAGAAACTGTCAGTATGGGTTGCTCGTTATATTTGGAACATGGTGTTCAGATAGAGTTTGCTGGAGATGATGGTGATATGAGAAGTTGAGTATGAGTTTTACCAAACTCAGGTGATTATAAAACTCACGGAGGCATGAGTATCCGAGAATTGATCGCAGGGAAAACCAAAATCCAGGTAAAAATAAATCTCAATGACGGATAAGTGTCCGTGGAATGAATGTGTCGAGAAATGAAATCCAGGAAAATATATTTTTCACGGACATCCTGGTATACTTGAGATGCAGAAACTCACGGACAGAGTAGTGTCCGTGAAAGTATGGTGAGTTTTATGAAAAGTCAGGGAAAAATCATTCTCCCGGAGGGATGTCTGTCACTGGATAGAGAATGAAGAGCTAGAAGAATATGCTTGTCAGTCTTTGGGAACTGACAGGCCAACGACAATTGTTAAGGTAAATGGGCTGGGCATTTTCCACTTGCGCAAGCCTATTCATAATTCTCAAGCCACTTTGGCACGGCCAGACTTGGACGTGTGTTATTTTTGGAAGTTTTGTTGAGCTTTGGCAACCGTTTAGCACGGAATTCCATATACGGACACTTCTACAACTTGGGTACTATATAAAAGACTTTTCTAATATCTAATAATCTTTAATCACGCCTTTGGAGAGAAGAACACAAAGAAGAAAAGCTAGGGTTTTGGAGCGATTTCACCATCGTAACAATTTCTCTTACATTTTATTATATGTTCAACATGGGTGTTTCTACATCCATGAGTAGCTAAACCCACAATAGATTGAGGATGAATTC
The DNA here is from genome assembly GCA_023529315.1 of Papaver bracteatum. NCBI lineage: Eukaryota > Viridiplantae > Streptophyta > Magnoliopsida > Ranunculales > Papaveraceae > Papaver > Papaver bracteatum. The sequence goes on along the minus strand of JAJJWX010004804.1, from coordinate 5,727,914 downwards.
TAAGTTCTAGACTTGATTTGGATTAATATATGCATCTATTTTGAGTTCTTCGTATGATTATTGTTTGTTTATACCTTAATAAATGTCTATGATTGATTAATTGATTCCTCTAGGTGGACAACTATAGTAGTTTCTTGATTGATTTATTGCTAGGAAAGGGTTAGGATATCCGTGTCATTGTTGAATAACCCATACACAAATAGAAAACGTGAGACCTTGCAGAGGGATTCTGTGGAGCAATCGCGTGTAGAACAACATTAGAAAGTGGACCTTGCGCTAAGAGTCTAACTACTAAGATTAACCTAAGTCATAAAATATAAAGCATTCGATCAAGTTACACCTTGAGTGCACTACTACTTGGTGGCTTGGACGAATAGAATCTGATATTCGAGCGCTTCGGTATCCAGTGACCAAAGGACTTTAGGGGATAGCATTGCGTTAGGTGTTATTCCACGGTTGGTAATAATATATGATTAATGATAAATTGATGAATATATTAACTCATTGACGATTTAGTAACGAAGAAGGATTCCTCGATCATCTCTCTCCATTGCTTGCAAACTTTATTACTTTCAATTGCTTTGTTATTTACTTTGATCTAAAATATAAAACAAACCCCTATTGTGACACTATTTGACAACTAAATCTCCTTGCCCTTCGTGGGAACGAACTTGACTTCCATTATATTATTTTTAATTGAGTGGAAATAAGATATTAATTTGATTGTGCCTACGACACGCATAAAATTTTGGCGCCGCTGAAGGGGAGCAGTCGGTATCTTTAGTTGTTTTCTTTAAGTTTTTATTTTTGGTTTTTGGTTTTATTTTTAGTTTTTGATTTTTGTTTTCTAGATTTTTTTGGTTTCAGGTAATTAATCTCTAGCATCGAAGGATTGGAATTATCCGAGGTGCGAAATTCAAACTCGCGAGGGAACGATAATACAAGCACGTCCACAGTTGCAACAAGAACCTTCTATATCAACAATGGTGAACGACGGTGAAAATTCTCCACCACCTCCACCTCCGAAGAGGAAGTTAGGAGAGTATGCTTAGATTTGCAACCACTATGCATTACAATCACCAACCCAGTGGAGCCGAAGTCGAATATTCTTCACCATTTACCAAATTTCAAGGGACATCTTGGTGAAGATCCGAACCGTCATCTTCAAGTATTTCAGCACAAGATGACAAGTCTTAGGCAAGGTACCGAAGACAGAGATATAGATATGTTATAAGCCTTTCCGTTTTCATTAATGGATTCAGCAGAAGAATGGTTATATTACCTTCCTCCGGGGAGTATTACAACATGGACTGAGATGAAAAATATATATCTACAGAAGTATTTTCCTGCTTCTAAGGCCTTCTCCGTTCGTAAAGAGATTAGTAGAATTTTACAAATTACTGGGGAGTCTCTACATCAATTCTGTGAGAGATACAAGAGGTTGGTGGCTAGTTTCCCACACCATAATATATCTCCAACACTCATCATTCAATACTTCTATGAAAGATTACTTCCAGTGCAGAGGAATTTGATTGATGCAGCCGCTGGTGGTTTACTTACTGAGAAGACAATATCGCAGGCAACCAGTTTGATTGAGAGTATGGATGACAATTCTCAACAATTATACACCAAAAATAACTCTAATGTCAGAAGAGTTAGTGAGATGAGAGAGTTTTCACAATCAGAGCAACGGATGAACAACAGAGAGAAGGTAGTACAACGAATGGCAGTAGTGATTATTCCTACTTATGAAGAAGAGTCTGAACAGGTGCATGATGTGTTCCCTAATCAGAGGCCAATGTATGATCCCTATTCTAACACTTATAATCCAGGTTGGAAAGATCACCCAAATTTTAGCTATGCAAATCAGCAAGCTGCAGCTCCTAATACTTATGGGCGACAGAGTGGTTTTCAACAACCACAGTTCTGACCACAACCCCCATATCAACCTCAGCAATAGGCCCATAGTTCTAGTTTAGAGGAGATGATGAAGATTATGATGTAAAAGCAAGATACAAATTCTCAAGAACAGAAAGCAAACTCTCACCATCAAGATGCAATTCTGCAGAAACAAGATATGGCTATAAAAGAATTGCAACTTCAAATGGGACAATTAGCTACATACATGAATCAACTGAAAGCACAGACTTCGACAAATTTTCCATCACAAACTTTTATGAATCCAAGAGAGAATGTTAATGCAGTACTTTTGAGGAGTCGAAAGAAAACTGAAGAGACGAAACAACAAAAAAGGGTTAGTGAGGATTTAGAAAAGGAAGTAGAAGTGGAAACCATTCTAAAGGAAAATCCAACTTCAACTGGCCAACCTAAGGACACGTTTCATCCTTTTACCACACCACCTCCTTTTCCTAGTCGCTTTGCCAAGTCAAAGAAGCAAGCTCTAGACAATGAGATTATGGATATTTTCAGCAAGGTGCATATCAACATTCCATTTATTGAGGACATTAGAATGGTACCCATGTATGCCAAGGTTCTGAAGGGTTTGTGCACAAGGAAGGAGAGGTTGATTGCTAACGAGGTCACTCGGGTGGGAGAAAGTTCTTCAACTATGTTTCCAAAGAAGATGCCTGCAAAGTGTAAAGATCCTGGTGGTTTTACAGTTCCAATTACTATTGGTAACAGATGGTTTGAGCATGCTTTGCTTGATTTGGGAGCGTCCATAAGCGTGATGTCAGCCGATGTTTATGATTCTTTGAATCTGGGACCTTTAAAGGATACAAAGATTATCATTCAATTAGCCAATAAGTATAACATATATCCTAAGGGACTCATGGAAGACGTGTTGGTGCAAGTGAATAAACTAATTGTGAATACCAATATTCTGCAAAGCATGTGTCACGATCTTAGTGGCCGCACATGAGTTAACCATATAAACCTCGCTATGCAGGAGAACCTAAGTAACAGAGGATACCTTCACAGATCTACTTTATCTCATCCCAAGAAGGGATACCTCGACGTCCAAGATAGAAAAAATAAATCCTAGTCTAGAGAGAGGCAGCTGGCGAAGGGACAAAGGTAGATGACATATCTAATCAGCATTAAATGCACAAATCTCTTATCTACACGTATAACCCAAGAACGTGGAGAGAGATAATGTAGCGGAACCTGAATGGAAAAGTCTAGCGGTAAATAAAGGTACAATCTGTACTGAGGCTGGGAAGTTCCCGAAGAAACGTAGGTCAGCTGAGGTGACTAAGTTCAACTAGAGAAAGCACACAGTGAATGAAGGTACCATTTGTACCAAAGGTATATCAGGGAACGATGGATCCAAAGATGGCAAAGATATGCCTGGAGCAGAAGGGTCTATAAATACCAAGCCTTTTTTTTACTCGGTCAATTAAATTAAAAAAACGAAATTGTACAGGGTACAGGACTTACTAGCGCCTAGCCGTGAGACCAATCACTAGTAAGACCTATTTGAAACGGAAATAAACCTTTCCAGGCCATTCTACAGAAAGAACAAAACCTGGCCTACCCTTATAAAACTAAAAAATATCTTCAGCCAGCATACATGCTTGCTTGGCCAAAGCATCAGCTGAAAAATTAACTTCCCTATAGCTATGAATATAATGAATATTGTTGTAAAAACTCTTTGCCATTATCCACTTCTGCATTAGATGCCATGGCAGCTCACCTTTCTGAAAATCTTGGATACAACTCATCGAATCTGACTGAATACAAAGATTTTTAACATTACATCTTTTGGCCAGCATCGTACTATAGATAACTGTACATACTTTTGCATAATAATTAGTCTGCCAGCCAAGGACAACACTAAGAACACCAAGCACTACTGGATTGGAATCACGGAAAGTAACATCATACCCAGCTTGGCCAGGATTACCAAGTGACGCACCATCACAACAGATCATAATTTCATCTGGATTAGGGGGAGACCAACTTACCTCAATTGGCGTTGAAATTCTGCATGATCTATGTCGCACCTTGAAATAGTTCAAAATGCGCAAATCTTTTAAATTGTTATGCATATGGCCTTCATTAGAATTGAGTTATCAAGAATAACTTGATACACTCTCCCTTTAAAACCAAGCCATTGAACCACAATATCCTCAAAATATGCCTTATTGCGCAGCTTCCATAATTCCGCGACAATTGCAAGATTTGCAACCAACCACATATCCTTTATCATCCTTCTACGCCCCTTTGCAGCCTTATAAGAAGCCACCAGATCTTCATTTGGTTGCAAATTAAAAATTCCAGCCGCCCAAACCCAAATCCTCTTAGAAATTCTGTAATGCCAAGTTATATAGATCATGGTCTCACCATTCTTCCTGTATAAATGGCACATAGTAGGCATGCTCCTACCAGTCTTCTTAATAATGTTATCTTCACTTGCACAACATTGCTTCGCCCATATATTCCAATATTGCACACTCAAAGTATGGTACACAACCTTCCTAGTAAACAAAACCGCACTAAGCACAATTTTCGCTGGCGCAAACTAAGGGCATTCAAGATCTAGGAGAGAAGATCTAGTCTTAAGCTTATACCTCTTTAATGTTTAGAACTTAAGTATTCTTCAACTTGAGTTTTCTCTATTACTTTGGGAAGCATTTAATATCTTTGTAACCACCATAACTTAATATAAAAAAATCACTCATTACCCCGTGGACGTAGATAAAATTCGAACCACGTAATCTCTTGTGTCTCTTGATAACTTAGTAGCTTTTACATTATATTTGTGTTCCTTGTTACTATTGTGATCTTGAACATCTTTTATTACTTAGCATTATCAGTTCAACAGAGGTATCGATACTACTTAGCATCCGATTATCTGATCTATATACATTACATAGACTATGGGAAAATTAGTAGTCATAGTTTGGCGCTAGAAGGTTTTGATCACCAGCTTGAGTTTTCATATTCCTTTATTTTTTAACTTACATATCTTCTTTAACGAAGATATCTGTGTCCAACATCGATGAATCTCACTCTTTAGTGACTTGTTCATCCATTGTTCATGTTTGTTCTTGGAGTTCATAGCCTCTAAAGACTTACCATACTACATATCTACAAAGTTTGTCGCAAAATCACACTCACAAAACGTTACAACTTTTGTTTTATACTAAAATAGCATTTTCTGACAAGGCATCCTTTAGATCTGAGTACCTATGACTACAGAGGAATCTCAGTGAGAGTTTAAGGAAAAAAGATCTTCTAAAGCATTTAATAACCTTGTTTTTTGGGAGATGTGACACTCTTTTTTAATTGGTTTTCAAAATTTAAGGTTGTTATTTCCAATGGTGTCATAAGAAATTTAATACATGTCTTTCAAAACATCATTTCAATCTTTTTTCTGAAAAAGCTGCTTAGCCATCTTCTGTGTCAGAACATTAACTGCTACTTTTGGCGAAGGCATCCAAGTAGCAGATTTTGTCGTTTTTTCTGTGACCACAGGATAACAAAAAAATAAGGCATGCAGAAACCAAGTGATTTACCAACAAGCTCATGACCAACAGTTACGAGAGGAAGATCTCAAAAGCCGTCTCAAGCGAATCAAAGAACCGAAGCAGAGGACGGGCAAATCGAAATAACAAGAAGAAAAGCTGCTACCAAGCCACGTATTCCTGCTGAAGGGATGGGGCAAACATTGGGAGCACAACCACTTTACGGTATTCCATTACTGGAGCATCCCAACGTCACGCAGCCACCTACAGCTAATGCAGGGTTACCCAGAACCTTAGTTCCTACAAGACGAGGGTTGGGAAACCGAGCTCTGATCCAGATAAATCCCAATGCATTGGTTCTAGAAGAATGAGTGGATGACTCTGGGGATCTGGCTGGAAGTACTCCTCAGGGTGGTGGAATCCACAATGAAGATCAAATGGCATCACGAGTAGAAACTTTGCTACTCCAAAATAAGGTGCATGAGGATGCAATGCACATTATGGCCCAGGAGAACCAGAACCTAAAGAATATGCTAGACGTGCAAATCAAAGGTTCCCAAACTCACCCTCCGCTAAAGAGGTGTGTGAACGAAGCTATCTCAGGAAGACGAATGGTGGATCTCAACCCACCAAAGGCTAACCCAGTAGGGGGAGCCAAAAGAACACGCCATGATCCAGATAAGATGGATCCAACGTATAATCCCTCTCAGTCCTACTACTACGAGACATTTTCCAGAGATTCTCACAATGTGAACATGATTATGGAGCAAATGGAGAAAATGTGGTAGGAGATACAAGGACTAAAAATAGTCCACGCAGGCGCCAGACTAGAAGAGGTGCTACAAGAAGCGATAACATCTCCATTGTATTTTCGCATTTTGAGGGAACCCATCCATTCTAAGTGTCCGGTACCTATGTTCCAGGCATACAACAGTACCTCAGATCCCGCAGCCCACCTATGGTACTACACTCGTGTCCTTGCCTATTGGGAAAGAAATGAGGTAGTACTTTGTAGGTACTTCCCTGCAAGCTTGACGGGATCAACATTGGCATGGTATGACAATTTACCAGCAAACTCAATTAACTCCTTTGAGCAATTATCTACGGTGTTCTTGGATATATACATGTACAACAAGTCAACAAAGGAAGGGTTAGATAACTATTTGCTTTAGCCTGCGAAATATTGATGCAATACACAGATAGGTGGCAGAATATATGCCAAGCAATCGGGAAAGTCAATCCAGAAATTAACATTAATTGCTATGAGTACGGACTTGATAAAACCTCATCCATCTTCTTGGAACTCCACAACCGATCCCTTAATTCTGAAGGAGAGCTTAGGGTTGTCCAAGATCATTACATCAGACTTGAAAAAATCTAGAAGGATAGCCCCAGGGCGCAAACAAAGATGACAACAGCTCCACAACGAACCAACTCTATGAAACCAATTCTGGAGATACATAAGCGATAAAATGAAGCCGGGGGCAGAACCAACTCTTGAGACAAAATATCCAAATACAGAGATGGAAAAAGAAGAGAAGAATTTGTAGATAAAATCTACACGAAGCTGAATACAACGTTCTCTCATATTCTACACAAGGAAGGAGCAAAGCCGGGCTTTCCTTAACCTAATACTAGGGAAAAGCAACCAGATAAAACGAAGGAGTCTACGGAATACTGTGAGTACCAACGGTACTACGGGCATACAACTGACACATGCTACCATCTGCGGAACACGATTCGGAGATTCATAGACGATGAGAAGTTCATGGAGTATGTACAAATTCAACCGGCAGACGCTGAGGTAATCCCCAAGAAAAGGGTAGAGCTACCTCAGGACGACAAATACATTAATATAACCACCTTCTCTAGCAGGGGACAAGAGGGGTTACTCAAAGACATCCTCGAGTTAGCTCGAAACAAAAGAAAAATAGAAGCCCATGAAGTGTTTGAGTTAAGTGGACCACCCACTAGCACTTGGGAAGAATAGATTGCAATGCCATTAACATTCTCAACAAGAGACGTCAACCGGGAGGTCGAAATTCACAACAATCCACTTGTGATCACTCTATCAATACATGGGTGGAATGTTACGAAGATCCTCATTGAGGGGGCAGTTCACTAAATGTATTGTTCTACGAGCCCTACTTACGTATGGGTTTGACATCTGAGCAAATTGATTCTTCCATTTGCACAATATATTGTTTCAACGGAGTAGTCTCTAAACCAAAAGGAAAAATCATCTTGCAGGTGCGCGCATGACCCTTAGTAACCAATAAAAGGTTCTGTGTTGTGGAAGCACCTTCGCCCTACAACATAATCATGGGAAGACTATGGGTCTAACGATTACGAGGAACAACGTCGACATATCATCAATACCTTTGATTCCCTACACCCATGGGTGAGATGGAAATCAAAGGTGACCAATAAGATGCAAGGCTATGAAATCTAGCGGAGGTCAGACTCAACGAAGAAAGAGTTGCCACGCTGCAACACGAAAGAAAAAGATGAAAGGAAAATGCCAATGAAGTAAAACACGGAGGCTTTAAAGTACCCGAAGCTTCCTCAGTTTAGAAAGCAAGTACATCTGCAACATCGGCAGCGGATGTCCCCACCAAATAAAAAATACAGAAAAGCACTCCTCAACATCCTCAGAAACAAACCTTCTCGACGGTAGAACTAACAAAGAAAATCAACATCGGAACAAAGGCAGAACCAAAGATAATCAACATTGGAACTTTACTAGAAGAGGACAAGGATATGCAATTACAAAGGTTGCTAAGGGATTACGCAGATGTCTTTGCGTGGTCAATGGAAGACATTCCAGGAATTGACCCGAATTTGGTCTCACACCACCTTCGGCTCAAACCAAGAATACTATCGTTCAAGAAACGTATCTGCAAGGTGGCAGATATCTACCAAGAAGCGATAGAAAAGGAGTTATAAAAGGTACTTGCAGCAGGATTTATACGAGAAGTTAGATATCCCACGTGGATATCTAACATGGTCATCGTACCTAAGAAGAACGGAGGCGTACGCATTTGCATCGACTTTAGCAATCTTAACAAGGCGTGCCCCAAGGACAGCTACATGCTGCCAAATATTAACCAACTGGTCAATGTAACTGAAGTTCACCAGAGGTTATCCTTCATGGATGGCTACTATGGTTACAACCAAATTTCCCTTACAGAAGAAGACCGGGACCATACTGCGTTCTTTACCCCATGAGGCTTGTATTGATATACAAGGATGCCTTTTGGACTAAAGAACGCGGGGGAAACATACCAGTGATTGGTAGATAAGATCTTTAAGCCATGGATAGGCAAGATACTAGAGGTCTACAAGGATGACATGCTAGTCAAGAGCAAAGAGGCGAAAAATCACCTATCATATCTAAGGGAGATATTTGAAGCCATAAGAAGCTTTCACATGAAAGTAAATCCGGAGAAATGCACATTTGGAGTAACCTCAGGAAGATGCCTAGGATACTTGATAACTAAGAGAGGAATGGAAGTGGACCCCGAAAGGGTCAGAGCAATAATGGAGACTCCATCTCCAAAAATGCTAAAAGAAGTACAAAAGCTAAATGAAATCTTAGCCTCCAAGGGAATATTCGTAGCAAGGTCATCGGATAAGTGCAAAGCATTCTTCGACACACTAAGGAAAGGAAACAGATTCATGTGGATCACGGAGTGCGATCAAGCCTTCTAAAAAATCAAGGAATACTTGGTTTCAGTACCCGTACTACAAAAGTCAGAGCCATATGAAATACTTATCTTATACTTAGCATCAACAAACTATACTTTTAAGCGCAGTATTGGTACGAGACCAAGGGCAAGGAGAAAAACCCATCCATTACATCAGCAAAACACTCAGTTCAGCGGAGCGTAACTACACAAAGGTGGAGAAACTTATATACGCCTTAGTAGTGGAAACACAAAAACTAAGGATATATTTTGACGCACATACCATCCGAGTCTTCAAGAAAGCTCAGATATGGCAAATTATCGATAGTACGGAGAAAATTGGAAGGATAGAAAAATGGAATGCAATGATCAAACAGTTTCACATAATCTTTGAAACCAGAAAGGATGAGAAATTGAAGATCTTGGCGGACTTTCTTGCGGACCTACCTCTTAGCGACGAAGCAGAGATAGACGACATCCTCGGAATGGAGGAAGACAACCAAGAACCAGAAGATCTCCTGAAACCTCATAATTCACGAAGATGGGAGATATTCGTAGATGGCTCCTCCAATGGAGAAGGCGCAAGTATAGGGATTGTAATAACAACCCCTATCGGAGACCGACTCATCTATGCATTCAGGTTAGAATTCGAACAATACACCAATGACATCACAGAGTACGAGGCGGTCATATATGGTCTATGCTTAGCACGGGATTATCAGACGTTCACCTAACTAGTGACTCACAGTTAGTCATTAGACAAATCGAGCTCAAATACCAAACTTTGGATCCAGTGCTATCTTCGTATCTAAAGCTAGCACAGGAGCATGCATCAAAGATCAGCAACATAACGTTTAGACATGTCTGTCGAAAAGATAACAGACACGCATATGCCTTAGCAATCATATAATCAATGTTAAGAGACATAAGTACCACCTCCGTGCAAATTGGAAGGATATATGAACCTTCGATAGAAAGACCAATCTTAGGCGCTGAGGAGGCTTTGGACGTTCAAACTCGAGCCATGAAAGAAGCAAAAAAGGAAAAAGAAGACGAAGAAGTAAGAGAATCAGATAACGAAACCGATGAGTTTGACAAAGATCAATCAATATCAGACGAAGGAAACGAAGACAAAGCGGAGGACAATTAGAGGATTCCAATTCACCAATACCTCGACAAAGGCACCTTACCAACCGATGTTAAGGAAGCCCTGAAGCTCGAATCAAAAGCGACAATGTACATCATTCGCGACGGAATACTGTATAAAAGGTCATTTCTCGGACCTCTAATGCGGTGCCTCTCACGTACCGAAGGGAGGAAGATACTCCACGATATACACAACGGAGAAGCAGGCAACCACAATGGGAGAATATCCTTGGCAGTCAAAGCCAAAATGCAAGGATACTACTGGCTAAACATGGACGAAATTTAAATAACGTGGCTTAGCACTGTGAAAGGTGCCAGCTCTTTGCAAGAAATAATAAAGCACCAGCAACGGAGCTTAACTCAGTCATCATCCCTTGGCAATTTTTCAAGTAGGGGTTGATATTGTCGGATCCTTGATAGAGGGAACCTCTAAAAGAAAATACCTCATCATGGATACAGATTACTTCACCAAGTGGGTGGAAGCAAAGGCTTTGGCAAGGATTAGGGACACAGATGTCTTTAAGTTCTTGTTTGAGCAAATCATATGCAGATTCAGGATACCAGCCGCCATAGTCTTTGAAAATGGCAATCAGCTGCAAGGAAAAAACATCGACATGTTGTTTGATACTTTCAACATTCAAAAGAAAAAGTTCACTCCTATATATCCTAAGAGCAACGGACAAGCGGAGGCCACCAACAAAACAATAGCGATGAACTTAAAGAAAAAGCTAGGAGCATACAAGAAAAGATGGTGCGAACAACTTCACAATGTCTTATGGGCCTACCGAACCACAAGAAGGGCGGCCACGGGAGAAACTTCATTCTTGCTAACGTACGGAGTCAAAGCGGTCATCCCCACAGAGATAATACTTCCAACAACAAAAACGGAAGCATGGGAGAAGAATCTAACAACATACCTAATGTTGGAAAAGCTCGGTGACCTTGAAGAAAGGCTGGAGGTAGCCTTGCAAAAGATGGTAAACTATCAACGAAGGCTAGCTCGGGAATACAACAAGCGGGTCATCCCAAGAAACTTTGTGGTCGACGAATACGTATTGCGTCAGATACCACCATATCAAAGAAATAAGGAGTGGGGAAAACCATATCCGACATGGGAAGGGCCCTACATCATACATGACATCACTGAAAAAGGGTCATACTACCTAAGGACCCTTAAAGGTGAATTATTGCAATACCCTTGGAATGCAATGTATTTAAAAAAGCATTACCCGTAAGAGAATGGTGATAACTCATGAGAAGAAAGGGATGGTCATCAGCCTACCATGTTATATCCCTGATCAAAGGTATTATAAACCTTACTAATAAATGAATGAAACTTTTTGCTAAAGGAAAGCTAGCTTTGATTAAAATACACTTGGGTTAGAATAGACACCCTCCGTCAGGATTAACGATGAGACAAGGAAAGAAATAATTGCGCATGTCAATACTCGGATCCTCGGAGAAATAGCTCCCTTCATGAGGTAATAATAAAAAGTAAGATATCCCCTATAGATATACCTTGTCGAAGTAAAGTAGTCTTCGTGATAAACGCGTAGGGTTATAGGAAAAATATTGCCCACGTAGGAACCCTCGCCACCACAGTACCTTATGGCCAAAGGATACTTAGGTAGGATGATGAATGTTTCATCAAAGGTTAAACATACCTTAGCACCTTGTGATAACATGATTGTGCGATAGAAAAAGATACAATACGTCTAGAAACAAGATATTCTTGCAACAACATAAATAAAGTAATGATGTTACCAAAATATGACTGACGTGTCTTAAAAGTTGCAGATAACGAAGGTTCAAACCATCATGAAGTATTGTTTCAAAGAAAGGAAACAATACAAAGGCACCACAACTAGGGGCATAATACATCAAAGAGTCTGGTTAACCAAAGCTGAATATGATAGAATCAATGGTAAGGAAGACGAGGAAAGATAACTCTTTCAACTTGGATCTCGGCTTCCACAAAGGAAGAATTAATGTAATCAATGGAAGAATGCTCAAATTTCACCTTCATCTGGGAGGACTGAGCCTCCAGATTCGAAACCGATTTCCTACGAAGCTCCATCACCTGAGCACTAAGCTGATCATTAGCTTGCTGGAGAGCCTCAGCCTTGAACTTAGCGGCAACATCAAACTGACGAGATATCTCCAGCAAGGATATTTGTCCTTCAAGAGGGTTGATCTTGTATTTTTTACCCCACCAGTTTCTCCTGGAGACCTGCGAGTACAAAGGGTGTGAGCAATAAGAAGAAGCAGTAAAAGACATGAAGAATGCTGATGGAATACAAGGACCCTAAGCTACCTCTTGCATGGCTAAGGTATTATTCTAAAATATGCTGAGCCTCAGCAATATCCACCTCAACAGCCTCGAGGTCCTCTATAAGAGTATCACGTTCAGTCCGGAGGTCATCAACGTCAATCCGGAGCGAAGCATACTCAAAGGATAAAACTTGGTAAACATTCTCTAACTCTTCCAACCTCTTAACTAAAGACGCCCGAGACATGGAAGATGATGCGGAGCCAGCCTCGACAAGTATATTATTAAGAGAACAAATCTCAGAAGATAAAACGTTATGCTCCGCAGTAACCTTATCCAGTAAAGCACAAGTATCATTGAAATCTACATGATACTTATTGCGGATGAGTTCTTGGGCTGAGAGATGTCTCTCAACCAAAACAATATCCTCCTTTTGCTTTAAAATGAGACCCTCTTTCCACTAAAGGGTTTCATCATATTCTTTACGAAGCAAAGCCATCTGCTTCACAAGATCCGCATTATGAGCAGATTCGAGAGAAAGCTGGGTCTTGTTATGAATAGTCACTGTAGGACCAGAATATCACTAAATCTATTCTCTGCGAGATTAACAACACTTCCCAGCGAGCATCACCGCAAGATCTTCAACTACACTTCACGAGTGTCATAAAAGCCTTCAAAAGAGTGACGTAATAACTGACGATTGAAGAAAACTTGAGAAAAGCATGTTTGTTCTGCGATGGTTACAAAACTTGCGAGATTTAACATTGTAACTATCGCGGTACAATCGTAGAATCAACCCGAAATAAGAGGAAAACTTAGATGTCATCCACTATGTAACTACCCTATAAATATAGACCCAATGTATCCAGAAAAGGATGATGTATTTTTGAGAGTTAAGAAAGTCTTGAGGAGAGAGAAACTTCAAGAGAATAGTTGTAATCTTGAATTCTTCTATTTCTGTAAACATTTCTGAGAATAAAATCATAAAGTGTCGTTTTTAATCTTCAATTGTGAGTTGATTATAGTAAAATCTTAACAAGGGTGTAGTGTGGGAAATCCTACAACTACATTTTGGCGCCCAAAACAGGGAGAATCAATCTAAAAAATCTCTAATTACAATTTGCAGATTTGAAGAAATTGTTAGAGTTGAAGAAATGGCTAGAAGAAAAAGAAATACATCAGAACCACTAACAACTGTAAGGAGGAGTAAAAGACTTGCAAGAGGAGAAACAAATAAATTAGGAGAATCTTCAAGGATAAGAACAATAATAAATAGAACAAGGATTGAAGGATAAGATCAAATTCCACAACTGAATCAACAACCACCAATACAAAATAGAAATGTGGATTATGATAGAGTGAGTGTGCATACTTGGAGATCGGATTCAATGGAAGATGTAGAAGATCAACAATTAAGAGACGGAAGAAGAGAAGAAAGAAATAAATGAGTGGTTTAAGGATTAATTCATGGAGAAGGAAAAAATGAAACAACAGGTGATCCAAGACAAAGAATACAAGAGGAAAGAAGATTAGAGGTGGAAGAGTGTGCAAATTTAACAAGACAAAATCACGAGTTGAGAATGGAGAATTTGAGGTTACAAAATAGAAGATCAAGAAGTACTGTTAGATCGAATTCAAGATCATTAAGAGAATAATTAAGGCAAAATTCCCTAATAAGAAATGCTAGAGGAAATGCAAAATCCAAATGAAGAACAACGTCATAGAGAAGATGTAGGACCAGAATATCTCCACAACGATATTCTCGCGATGGAAACAACACTTCTGCGAGAAACCCAAACATTTCTACAAGTATTAACAACACTTTGACGAGAACGTCGCAAGATTCTTCAACAACATTTGGCGAGTGTCACAAAAGAGTGATATAACGGTTAACGATTAAAGATATATGAAGAATAAGTCTGCTTCACGATGGTTATAAAGTTGGCGATGGTGAAGACTAAAGTTATGGCGATGAGATCGCAAGACTAGATCCGAATTAAAGGGAAATCTTAGCTGTCTTCCACTATGTATTTTCCTATATAAAGGGTTCGACTAAATCCAGAAAATGATGATGTACTTTTGAGAGCTGAGAGAATTTTGAGGAGAGAGAAACTCCAGAAAGAAAGGTGTACTTCTGAGTTTTGATATTTCTTGTAAATCTTCCTGAAAGAGAATTAATAAAAGTGTTGTTGTTCATCCACAATTATGACTTAGTTTTCATAGATTTTTGACAAGGGTGTAGTGTGGGAAATCCTGCAACTACATTTTGGCGCCCGAAACAGGGATTGAATTAACGAAAATAGAAAAAAAAAGCGAAGAAGAAGATAAAAATTGTTCAAGATTAAGGAAATCATTAAGTAAATCGGTGAGAAAATTGAAGGAAGAATGATCAAAATCAAAAAGGATTGTAGAAAATTGAAAGGTGATGTAATAACAAAAGAAATGATTGATAGATTTCATGAAAATATCAAGGGAAGGATACATAAACGGGATTTTGAAGGAAGGAAGATTATGACAGTGGAGAAGGTATCATCATTGAAAGATTGGGAAAAACAAGAAATCATGTTTACAGCAGCAGAAATACCATAAGAAGATTTAAGTCATACATCTCCATTGGTGGTCACAGTAACCACTATACCAATGAGAAAGGAGAAATCGATAAAATCTGAAGAAGAATGGGCTATGAATAGAACTTTAGTAGACACAGGAAGTTCTGTAGAAATGATATTTTATCATACCTTCAAGAAGATGGGATATAAGGATGAAAAAATGTCTCATTCAACATATTATGTTCATGGCTTTGGAAAGTCTATAACAAAACCTAAAGGCGAGATAATGGTATGAATTCCACTAGGAGAAATTGAAACACAAATATCATTATGTGTGGTAGATGTGGAATCGCCTTACAATATGATACTGGGAAGATCGTGGATACATGCAATCAAGGCTGTGGCGTCAACATTACATTAATGTATTAAATTTCCTATGCCTAGTGGAATTGGATAAATTAGAGGAGATGTGAATTTCGCGAGATTGTGCTAAGTAATAAATTGTGAAGAACGTCCAAAGCTACGAAAAGCTCGCAGAAAATTGAACAGAGAAGCAAAGAAAGAAGAGGAATATAAAATTTACATGATAAGGGCAAAAGAAGGAAAAGGGATACCAAGTGAAGTTTCGCGAGAAGAAGATGAATTCACGAGAGAAATGAAAACTCCAACACCAATGGGAGAACCTGAAGCTAGTTACACCGCAGCAGAGCCAACAAAGAAAATAAATATCGGGAGCGAGGAAGAGCCTAAAATACTAAAAATTGGGACTAAAATGGAGGAAGACGAAGAAGAAAGAACAATAAATCTCTTGCGAGAATACAAAGACATCTTCGCATGGAGTATGGATGAGATGCCAGGGATAGACCCTTCAGTATCATGTCATAAATTAGAGATCAACAAAGATGTGAGACCATTTAAACAAAGAATCGGAAAAATTGCAACAACATACCATTCTCAAATAGAAGAAGAACTACGAAAATGCTTGATGCGAGAAATTATAAGGCAAGAAAAATATCCAGTTGGATTGCAAATATGGTGGTGGTCCCAAAGAAAAATAAAGGGATAAGAATTTGCATAGACTTTACTTGATTTAAACAAAGCTTGTCCTAAAGATAGTTTTCCATTACCAGATATTCCACAAATGGTTGAATCAGCAGCGGGAAATGATAGAATATCCTCATTAGACGGATATAAAGTATATAATCAAATTCCCCTCGCAGAAGAAGATCAAGAGCATACATCATTTTTTGCTCCAAGAGGGTTATATTGCTATACAAAGATGCATTTTGGCTTACGAAATGCTGGTGCAACATACCAAATAATGGTGGAGAAAGTGTTCGCAAAATGGATACATAAAACATTAGAAGTGTACGTGGATGACATGTTGATTAAAAGAAAATAAGCTAAAAATCATGTACATGATTTGAAAGAGATTTTCGATCAAATGCGACAATTCAACATCAAAGTGAACCCATAAAAATGTACTTTTGGAGTAGCTTCAGGGAAATTTTTGGGTTATATTGTATCAAAAGAAGGAATACAAGTTGATCCAAAAAAGGTACACGCAGTTAGCGATATGCCAACACCAGCGACAGTTAAAGATGTGCAAATACTGAATGGACTCTTAGCCTCGCTGGGAAGGTTTATTTCGCGATCATCAGACAAGTGCAAACATTTTTTCGATATACTCAAGAAGGGAACAAAATTTAAATGGATAGATGAGTGTGAAAAGGCTTTTCAAGGAATTAAAGAACAACTGATGAACATATCTATTTTACAAAAGGCTGAACCAGGAGAAGAGCTATTGATCTATCTTGCGACAACCACATACGCGCTAAGTGCCGTGTTACTGCGAGTAGATGCGGGGGTGGAAAATCCAATTTATTATATCAAGAAACATTTAATTCAAGAGAGAGAAATTATTGAAGATTGAGAAACTAATTCTAGCATTGGTACACGCAACTTTTAAGCTTCGAATTTACTTCCAAGCGCATAAGGTCAAAGTGTTAACGAGAGTGCCAATTGAATCGGTGATGAAAAATTCAAAAAGATCAGGCAGAGTTGAGATATGGAATGCGCAAGTAGGGCACTTTGATATTCAATATGAAATTCTATCCTCGCCAAAATCACAAGTTGTTGCAGATTTCTTAGCTGAATTTCCTTTAGAAGATGACAAAGTTTTAGAAGAAATGATGGATATAGACGAAGAACATGGGGACCCAAAAGAGCTATTAACAGAACCTGACAGATGGGAAATATTAGTGGATGGATCGTCAAATGGAGAAGGAAATGGGATTGGAGTTGTTTTCATTTCACCAGAAAGAGAAAAAACAGTTTTTTCGTTTCGATTAGAATTTGCATCCACTAATAATGAGACAGAATATGAAGCTGTAATCCATGCATTAAAGTTTGAGATAGAAATGAAGTTGGAAAATGCTAGAATCACCAGCGATTCACAATTAATTATTCGCCAGATAAAGGGAGAGTATACTACAAATGAACCATCTTTGAAGAAGTACAAAAAACTTGTTGAAGAATTGTCTGCGAGGATTCCAAAAATAAAATGGAGACACATATCAAGGAAAGATAATAGGCTTGCAGATGATTTTGCTTTCATATCAAGTATGATGACGAACCCACTTGCGAGATGCATAAAAATTCAAACACTTTTACAACCGGCAATAAACAAAGAGGAAGAAGAGGTAGATGTAATGATGGTAGAACCTGGCGAGGAATAAATAGGGAATAATGCTACAGATTGGTGAGCAGATCTTCATGCTTATTTGGCAAGAGAAGAAATCCCCAGAAATTGATTAGAAGCACATAAATTAAAAAGTAGAGCAACCAATTATGAATTAAGAGATGGGATATTATATCGCAAATCTTTTAGTGGACCATCGCTAAGATGTTTGACGAGAGAAGAAGGGCAAAAGGTGCTAAAAATGTTGCATGGTGGTGATGCTGGTAATCACAGCGGGGGTAGATCTTTAGCATATAAAACAAAGATGCAGGGTTATTATTCGCCATATATGCATGATGATGAAAATCAACTCTCAAGGCGTTGTGAAGATTGTCAGCGATTTGGGAAAAAGATATATGCACCAGGAGCACCATTATCATCTTATCAAGCGTATGGCCATTTGGAAAATGGGGATTGGATATTGTGGGACCATTTGTACCTGGGTCTGGACAGAGAAGATATCTGATTGTTGCAACAGATTATTTCACAAAATGGGGAGAAGTAAATTCAGTACAACATATTCGCGATAAAGATATTTTTACATTCATCTTTGAAAATATAATCTGCAAATTTGGAATTCCAGCACAATTAGTATCTGATAATGGAAAGCAATTTGAGGGACAGAATATAAAATTGTTACTCAATGCATTTAAGATAAAATGTGGAAAATCTACTCCTTTATACCCGCAAGCAAATGGTCAGGCTGAGGCAACTAATAAGACAATCACAGACATCTTAAAAAATAAGTTAGAAGGTTATCACAAATCATGGTGCGAGCAAGTGCATAATGCAATATGGGCATATAATACAACTAGACGAGAAGCAACTGGAATGTCACCTTTTTATTTAACATATGGAGTTGAAGTTGTCTTACCAACAGAAGTTGCTATCCCTACAACAAAAAGAGAGGCATGGAAAAAAAATCTAAATGCTGGCATGATTTTACATAAGTTAGATGAACTAGAAGAAAAGAGATAAAAAACTCTACAACATATGGAAAATTATCAGCGAAGATTAGCTCGCGAGTACAACAAATGAGTCAAGAAATGTCAATTCCAGCCTGGCGATCTAGTTTTGCGAGAAACACCAAGATATCAGCAGGAAAGTGGTGGAAAATTAGCGAGAAAATGGGATGGACCATACATCATTAAAGAGATAATTGGAAACGGAGCATACAAATTAATGGATCCAGAGGGAAGAGATGTTGGGCAAAGACTTGATAGACCATGGAATAGATTGTTTCTGAAAATGTATTATCAGTAGCAATTTCTTGTGAGGTAAGAAATACTAATGTAAGATAAAACAGTAAAAAATTCTTCTTTCTCTATCACAATTCATGCGAGCGTCATCGCCAGAGTAGCGAATAAAATTTCACAGATGTAGTTGCAGGATTTCCCACAACACACCCCTTGTAATATCTTGATAATAATCTTTTAATCTAAACTAATTTGATATTTAAAATTCTAAAAATTGTAAATAGACACACGGATTTTTACATGGTTCGATCAATTTGATCTACATCCATGATTCTCTACTATGATTGTTAAAGTTTACATTTGATAATCTCCATTAATGGAGTTCTAAATCTAGTTTTGGGGAAGAAGATGATAAAGAAAAATATCTTTTCTCTCTCTAAAAATCTCTCTGAAAAATCTTTCTCTCTCCTCAAGATTCTCTCCACTCTAAAAAATACATCATCCTTTTCTCAATCTATTAGATCTCTATTTATAGAAAATTATATAATGGGTGACAACTAAGTTGTCCTCTAATTTCGGATCTATCTTGTGATCCTCTCGTGAACTTTGTAACCATCGTGAAACACACACGTTCTTCTCATGTTTCTTCAGTCGTCAACTTCGTCATTATTTTGTGACGCTCGTGAAATGTTGTTGAAGAGTTTTCAGTGACGCTCGCAGAAGTGTCATTAATCTCTCGTGAATATAATTGTGGCGATATTCTGGTCCTACATCTTGCCTCTTTTTTCTTGAATATTGCTTGAAAAGTAATCTTTAAGAAAAAATATGTTGTTGTTGTAGTAGTCTTTGATTTTTGTTGATGAAGGAACGAGAGAAATAATACTGGTCTTGAAAAGTATATACTTGCCTCTATTCTTTTGCGAAGTTCTGAAGTTTTGAGAAGTAAATAAGAAGCATCATCCCTTGAAGTACGTGAAGTATGAAGTATCCTTGAAGAAGTATAAGAAGTACTCAATCCTCTAAATATAAGAAGTATCCATTTTTGAATGAAAGTTATAAGTATTGCCTCTGTTCTCGTGAAATTATTACTGGATTTTTGGTGAAAATCCTAGTCCATTTTGGAAATGATTCTTGCGAGAAGATTTTGGAAATGATTCTTGCGAGAAGATAAAGAACATAAAATGTTTTCTTGGTAATCCACAGTTGCCTCTGTTCTTTATCTATGAAGGAAGAATCCTTGAGAAAATGCTAAATGAACGAATTGCCTCTGCCTTATTTGATAAAATGATCATATTCTGCGAAATAATCATTTCCCCTGCGAAATTTTGGAATAGTCTGCAATATGCTGAATTAATCTGAAAATCTATGAATGTTTCTGCGAATTTCTGCGAGTTGTTGATTTTTTCTGCGAAATTATCAATGTTTCTGCGAGATTATGAAATAATGCTGTGAATAGTGGCGATGAATAGTGGCGAGATTGTGAATAATGCTACGAGATTGTAGACATTCCTCTTGATAGATTCTGAATAATACTTCTGAGAAACTCTGAATAGTATTTCTGAGAGATCCTAAATAGTACTTGCTTTCTCTCTTGCGATGAGCAAATCTTTCCTGCATTCTTACAAGAAAATAATTAATGTTTGAGATTATTCTATTGGTCTTATTTTGCCTTCCTAGTTAAAGGTCTTATTTCGCCAATTTTTCTTTCTGCGACAAAATCGCAGGACGTCTTTACATTTGCATGTATTGACCCATTGATCTTGCCTTATCATTTCTTAGTATTATAGCCTCTTCAGGATATTTGTCACGTGACAATATGACAGGTCTAAATATTCTTGCGAACGTAAAGTCCCGTGACATTGCCGTCTTACGATGAAATCGCAGGACGTCTTTAAACTTTCATGCAAAAACCCATTGATCTCATCTGAACTTTTTCTCTTTTGGCTTTTTGCCTCTGTATAATTTACGCGATAATATGACAGGCCTAAATGATTTTGCGATCTTAGAGCCCCATGACATTGCCATCTTAAGACACTTATCAGCTCCCTAATGGAGGGTGCCGCCCTTATCTTCCCCCTGGTTGCCCCTTTAAGGAGGGCACATCGGCCATACAAGACTAGCTCCTCCCATCCAGATTTACCAACAACCAGTTTTTTTCGCAGCCTCTTGTCCTTTATGCCTATATAGATTATAGTTACAAGACTACACCCTAGGTGGGGTTTTCTTCAAGCCAAGTGCATCGTAGCCAAGACTTACCAAATATTTCCAGGGTAGGTTCGTCCGTCCCGGGCATCCTTGGCTCAACCGTGTACCTCGGCGCCTTGGTCATACTCTGCACTTCTTAGAAGAGACCCTCGGTCGTCCAACCAGGGTATAACCTTATAAAGTTGGAAATCCAAGGTACCTCTTCTGGATAGGTATCTCAAAGAGATGGACCCCTTTCTCTCCATGACTCAGGATCCAACAACGGTATAACCTTACCCCTGAGCCATGCAATCAGATACCCCCTTATATGACGCACTTTAAGGTCTAAATTTTCCTCTTGCGAAATTGTATTCGTGAACTAGGGTGCACGCCATAAAGGTTCGTCCCATTCTTTAAATCTCTGCGAAATTATATTCGCGTTTCTCGCGATACTTTCGCATTTCTTCATTCTTTCATTTCTGTCAATTCTTTATATAATCTTGAATAATCTTGCGATTACACTCGCAGCTCTGATAAAAATTTGTTTTGCTCATTTCTGTGAGTTTAAATATTCTTTAAAATATTTTGAAATCTTAGAAATATTCTTTAAAATCTTGCGGTTTTATCGCATTTGTTAAACCAAAAATTTCTTTCTGTAAAAGAAATATTCTAGAGAAATCTTTGAAATTTTCTTTGAAATCTTGAGATTGTATCGCGTATTTTGGAAATTTGAAATCTTAGAAATTTTGGCGATAATTTCATTTACTATAACCTTAGTAATCTTTTGAAAATTTCTGCGATAATTCCATTTTCTATAATCTTTTGAAATCTTAGAAACTTTTGCGAGGATATCGCTGTTTTGGAAATGAAATCAATTTTTTTTTTTTTTTTGAAATCTTAGCGATAGTTTCATTTATTGTAATCTTTGAAAAATTTTGCGATCTTTAAATTTTTTGCGATGATCTCATTTTTTATAACCTTTTGAAATTTTTGAAATCTGGGGATTGTATCTATTTTTTGGTAAGTCAAATAAAAAATCTTAGAAATTTTGGAAATCTTTTTTGAAATCTTTAAATTTTCGCAAATATATCGCTCTGATCAATCAAATCAAAATTCTTTGAAATGTTTAGAAATCTTAGAAATTTTAGAAATCTTGCGATTATATCACTTTTAAAAAATTTTGAAATTTTAGAAATTTTAGAAATGCTCTTTGAAATCTTGTGATCAAAATTTTTCATTTTCTGTAAGTAAAATATTCAAGGAAGTGGTACTTAGCTTTTTTGGCGATTTTCTGTTGTTGCCGTTTCTCGCGAAGCATTTGATTTTCTTCCCCTTGACTTGCCTTTTGCACCATACCGATTGTTCTAACTCTTCTCTTGCGAAATTAACTTGCGAAATAATCAAATATCTGACGAAGTAATGAAATACCAAATTCCTGCCTCTAACCAATTTGGCGAAGTAATAAAATAAGCCTCTCGTAGAAAGTAGATGTACCAATTTCTGCTCGTCAATATTTCCATCCCCTCCTTCTAAAATGTAATTTAGAAGGGGCGCATCTTCGCAAGACTACATTTCCAACTTTATAAGATAAAAAGAAAAGAAATTCATCCTAAACATTCACGATGCTCTCGTCAATTTGGTTCTACTTTTCTTCTTTTCTTGTTTTCTGTGTATTATTGTTTGGTCTGCTGACAAAGTTGCTTTATATCTTGTCAAGATGGTCCCCTACTTTCCTTCAAATTTTCACTCTGCTCGTAGCTTTTTCTTTTCATCTGTAATTATCTTTGATTTCTGCGAGAAGAGATCACTTTCACGAGAATTTGTAACGAGTGAGTGACGCAACTTGAACCCACGACCTCATATATATTTTAATGTCCATACCAACTCGTTTTGACATTTATTTGCCAAAGAAATCCATTTTTCGTCATTTTCTTCATTTCTTCATTTGGATTTTATCTTCCCTTCCGTTCATGATGTCCTACCAAAGCAAGGACAAGATCGCAACAATCACTTATTTTATCCTTTAGCGTACGTAATTAATTATCCTTCGCCTTCAACTGATCTTTGCGATAGTACGTGTGATGTCTTATACCGTTAATATCATTTGCGTCAACAATTAATTATTCATCACTTTTGATGACGTATGATGATATTGTGGGATCATTTTTCGCCACAATTACTAAGCTATCACTTTTTTTTTAGATACGTTGTCCTTTCGCAAGTAGTCATTCTGCGATAGTACGTATAATGATTTTTTAGCTATCACTTATTTTATCCTTTTGTCATGACTCATTTTGGGACTCAGGGATAACGATAACAATTAATAATCCCTTGTAATAGTACATGGTGGCTGTTTCCAAGTGATGTGTTGCTCGTCAAGAATTTGCATCAACGCTACACCCTTTCTATTTTCTCGCCAAATATTGTTCATTATCGCAAGTATTGAACTTTAGTTGTCCTTCTTCACTCTTTGGCGTTGTTGCTCGCAGTAATCCAAAAGATTTTCCATCTTATATCTCCACAACAGTGGTGATAATCGCTATTGCCCTTCGCAGATGGTAATTATTCTCCAATAACGGCACTTGAAATGAAATGTTGTGAACTAATGGTCGAGCTAGTAGTGAGCTTTGTATGTTGTGAAAATGCATTTATTTCACGAATGGAGGTTGCCCTGAATTAATTATCTGATGAAGTGATTACTTTGATTTTTACTTGGCATTCATTGATGGTGATATTCCAATCCCTTTTTGCTAGCATTTTCTAACCCAAAGTGAGATGACTATGTCCCATCTGGAATTAATTCTTCGTTTATTAATAATCTCCCACTTACCAAACTCTGATTGCAACTTAGTACTAAGTACACCACGAGCTGCTCATGACTTCTATGAATAGGGTGTTGTGGGGGCCTGTCTACCATTTGAAAACTTCTACGAATTGTTAACTTTCCTGAAATAGTTATCCCTTGATATCCCACGAGATGCTCGTGACTTCTGATCCTTTGTTCTTTGAATTTCTTCGCGTAAACAATGATTTTATAAGTCTCTCTTCGTTATCATACCAAACCAATTTTACTAATTTAATGAATTCATCTTCTTATCCCTTTTGTTGCTTTGCAGATAATAATTGTTTAACATCTTTATGAATTGGACTACTCATCTCTTCTTGCGAAGAACACACTTTTGAGCAGTTTTTTGACGATTTAACTTCTTTCTCCTTGTTATTGGATTTCTCTGAATTTTTGATGAACTTTTGATGTTGTTTGTTGTAGATGGAATTTTGGTGAAACTTTCCTATTTGTTCTCATATCTTAAAGATCCAGAAAAGAAAACTGCCTATCGTAGTTATCTTTACCAAATTTCTCTTGAATCAACCAGTCGACCCTGTCCTTGAATGTAAAATTCTTCCCAAAAATGTAAAATTCTTTCTGAAACTTCAATTTTTACCCCTAAATTTTATAGACCCAATTCCTTAATAATTAATTTCTTTGAATCTTCTTCGATCTAACAAATATTCCCCTTAAAACATGAAAGATAAAAATTGTTGACGATGTTTATTCCCTGAAAGTGTAATTTCTTCCATGAAATTTCCATTTTGAATCCTAAAATTTTTTAGGTCTAGAAAAATATAAACAGTAGTAAATCTTCATGGAAATCTCTTGAACCAATCAAATTACAGGAAAGATAAATCCTTTACTCCCCTTAGTCGGCGCCAAAATGTAGTTGCAGGATTTCCCACAACACACCCCTTGTAATATCTTGATAATAATCTTTTAATCTAAACTAATTTGATATTTAAAATTCAAAAAATTGTAAATAGACACACGGATTTTTACATGGTTCGATCAATTTGATCTACATCCATGATTCTCTACTATTATTGTTAAAGTTTACATTTGATTTTACATTTGATAATCTCCATTAATGGAGTTCCAAATCTAGTTTTGGGGAAGAAGATGATAAAGAAAAATATCTTTTCTCTCTCTAAAAATCTCTCTGAAAAATCTTTCTCTCTCCTCAAGATTCTCTCCACTCTAAAAAATACATCATCCTTTTCTCAATCTATTAGATCTCTATTTATAGGAAATTACATAATGGGTGACAACTAAGATGTCCTCAAATTTCGGATCTATCTTGCGATCCTCTCGTGAACTTTGTAACCATCGTGAAACACACACGTTCTTCTCATGTTTCTTCAGTCGTCAACTTCGTCATTATTTTGTGACGCTCGTGAAATGTTGTTGAAGAGTTTTCAGTGACGCTCGCAGAAGTGTCATTAATCTCTCGTGAATATAATTGTGGCGATATTCTGGTCCTACAGCAGAGATTAAAAGAATGGGACGAACCTTTATGGCGTGCACCCTAGTTCGCGAATAAAATTTCGTAAGAGGCAAATGTAAGACCTAATAGCGCGTCATATGAGGGGGTATCTCTTTGACATGACTCAGCGATAAGGTTATACCGCTGCTGGAACCTGAGTCATGCAGATGTTGGGGTTAAAGAAAACCTATCCAGGAGAGAGATCTTGGATTTCCAGCTATATAAGGTTATACCCTGGTTGGACGACCGAGAGTCTCTTCCAAGAAGTGCAGAGTATGACCAAGGCGCCGAGGTACACGGTTGAGCCAAGGGTGCCTGGAGCGTACGAAACTCTCTTGCCATCCTTGGTAAGTCTTGGCTACAATGCACTTGGCCTGAAGAAAACCCCACTTAGGGTGTAGTCTTGTAAATATAAGCCATATAGGCATAAAGGACAGGAGGCTGCAAACACAACTGGTTGTTGGCAAATCCGGATGGGGGGGAGGTAGTCTTGTATGGCCGATGTTCCCTCCTTGAAGGGGCAAACAGGGGGAAGATAAGGGCGACACCCTCCATTAGGGAGCTGATAAGTGTCTTAAGAAGGCAATGTCATGGGGCTTCATGATCGCAAGATCATTTAGGCCTGTCATATTGTCGCGTGACGAAAATTATACAAAGGCAAAAAGCCTAAAGAGAAAATGTTAAGATGAGATCAATGGGTTTTTGCATGAAAGTGTAAAGACGTCCTGCGATTTCATCGCAAGACGACAATGTCATGAGGCTTTGTTTTCGCGAGAAAATCTAGACTTGTCATATTGTTGCAGAGATATTGAAAAGTACTGATAAGACAAGATCAATGGGTCAATACATATAAATGTAAAGACGTCATGCGATCTTGTCGCAGAAAAATATTAAAGGTTGGAAAAATAAGACCTTTAACTAGGAAGGCATAATAAGACCAACAGATTAATATTGAACATTAATTATTTTATTTGAGAATGGAGGAAAAATCTATTCATCGCAGGAGGCAGATTACTTCAGAAAATATCTATTCAACATCATATAATTCACCATCTCAAGAAAGATATTAGAGGGCAAGAAGAGGAATGAGTAAATAAAATCTTAATATCTTCCTTGAGAAGATTCAACACAGACAACAGGAAAAATTAAAAAAGTCATCCAAGTTACATTCCTCGCGAAAAAAGAGGCAGGAAGAGAAAGAAAAAATGAAATTTAAACTTTAGCGACAGACTCGTCAGTATTCTTCTCGCCAGAAGATTTATCATTCTCTCCAGCAGATTTATCAGTATCGCCATCATTCTTTTCAGTATCGCCAGCACCCTTTCCTTTGTGAATTTCTTCTTCTCTAGGAGAGCCTTCGTTTTCTTCTGGGTTATCTTCTTTAGCTCCTTCTTCTCCTTCAGTGGGTGTATCTTCTAAATCTTTATCCATAGGAATGAGAATTTCGTCATCCTCAACTTCTAGAGGAAGAACAAATTTAGGAGGGAGAGAATGGGAGATCAGAATCTTATTCAACAGAACTTCAACAGAGAGATGAACTTTGCGAAGAAAACCTCTATCACGGTTTCTAATCTCCATATTCTTGAAGTACTCAATATAATCAAGCCTTCTTTCTTCTTTATCGTGAGCGTCCAAGCAATCGGAAATGAGAATCTTGTTTTCTTTGCGAACCTTATCTAATTTCTTAGTAAGGGAAGTAATAGTAGCAAGATGGCTTCTTTCAGATTCTGCGAATAACAAAAATGACAAGGAAATATTCAAATGAAGAGCTCACGAGAAGTAAAACATAGGAATTTATCAGAAAAATTAACAATTGAGGAAGTCAATTGACTACCTTCTTTTTGAGAGGTTAAGTTTTGGATTAATGAAAAGAAACAATTCACCCACTGATTCATAGCATCGTCAAATTTATCGCCAACCATACCATTCAGACGAGATTTCATGTTTTCTTCTTTGGTGCGAAGATAAAGATTTTCTTTTACTAGTAAAGAGTGAGATTTCTCTAACTGAGGATACTGATCTTTAAGTTCAATAGCCTTTAAACTAAGAGTTAATCTACCCTTGATAAGTTTATCCTTCTCAGCAGCAAATGATTCAGTTAATTCCTTGAGTTCATCTTTAACGGAACGAAGAGATCACTCTTGATTATCACAAATTCTTTGAAGATTATCTAATTGTCGCGAGGAAGCCGCCATCAAACTTGAAAAATTATGTTTCTCTTGGGATAAAGTTTTATTCTCATCTGATAAAGATTCCATCGCCAAATCAGTCTTAAATAACAAATATGTAAGGCGAGCAACTTCGCTACACAACAAATTTTGGTTTTGAGACAATTGATTATTCTCATGAGTAAGATTATTTATGTGATCAATTGAGTAAGTATAAAGATTTTCTAATCTACTATGTTGGTCCATCTAAGACTCTTTTTCAAATAAGCGAGCTTCTTCAAATGATTGATTCTAAATCAAATATCTTCACTAATCGATTCCGATTTGAAGCTAAATAAATAAACCAAACATTTAAAAGGAATGGAGTGTAAAAAATAAGGGAGACGGGAAATTATTAGAATGGAGAGACAAAAAGATAGAGGCTGGAAAACTATACCTTTTAACTCATCATTATGTCTGTGAAGATTCTCGCACTCAAGTGAAGAATTGCGAAGCATATGATTTAGAGTGTTACCCTCAGAAGTTTTAACTTGAAGGCCTTTTCTTAGAGCTTCAAATTCATATTCCAAAGATACTCATGAGGCAGAATTATCAGAACCAAAATACTTGAGTAAAGTCTCGCAAGCTTCATATTGAAGAGAATCAGTGGAAGATTTTCTAGCGTTATCTAAAATATTAGATAAAATTTTAAAAGCAATATCAACTCCAGCAAAGGTTTCATTTGATGGAGGAAGAGATGCAATGGATGAAGTGGTAATGATAGCAAGTTGACGATTTGAATCATATGTGATGGATGCGTTATGAGAAGGAGGAGTTTTTGGGAAAGTGACGGTTGAGGGTAATATTGGACTAGAAGGAGTTTCAGCCACAACATTTGTAAGGATTTGATTTGTCAAATTCTCTGAAGGATTGGGGGTATTGATAGCGAGGTTCTCGCAGACAGAAGAAGAAGGATTATATTATAAAGGTGTGATGATAGCTCTCTTAGATGATAACTCAGGAATAATGATATCATCTTCAATAGTTTTATTGCGACGGGATTTTTTATGAGGTCTAGCGATGTTCTCGTCATTCTGCAAATAATAATTTAGATAAGAAACAGAGGCAACAATATTGTTATTAAGATAAAATGTGTTTCTTACTACCTTATCATTCGCAGAATCCTTCTTCCTCCTCTTCTCAACAAGCTTCTTGAGGGAATTAGGGTTTGGAGTTTCAGAATGGGTGGTAGGGATAGCTCCACTAAAGGAAAATATGACGAAGATTATAATTAAATCAAGAAGATCAAAGAGAAAAAGTAGTAAAAAATAATTCAAATAAGATGGTATAATCAAAATACATACCTTGGCGTTTCCATTAAAACAGTAGCAGGTGAATATGAAGATAAAGAAAAGTTGCAGACGGAAAGAGAAATAAACAGATAAAGAAGATGAAGAAGTAAAAAGAGAAAATTATTTTCGTAACTCGGCTCCACCTTTTATAGACAAGAGAAATAGGACCCATTAAGAGGACACGTGTTAAAGAAGAGCTACAACACGTGTAGGCAATTAAACTAAATAAACGGAGGTTTGTCGAGAAGAAAACTTGTAAAGAAAGAAGCTGCGAGCATCATGAAGAGTTGAAAGTTCTCATATCTTATCTTCTTCGCATAAAAGACATGAGAAGAGGCAAGATGTAGGACAAGAATATCGCCACAACGATATTCTCGCGATGGAAACGACACTTCTGTGAGAAACCCAAACATTTATACAAGTATTAACAACACTTTGACGAGAACG
The DNA here is from genome assembly GCA_023529315.1 of Papaver bracteatum. NCBI lineage: Eukaryota > Viridiplantae > Streptophyta > Magnoliopsida > Ranunculales > Papaveraceae > Papaver > Papaver bracteatum. The sequence goes on along the minus strand of JAJJWX010004804.1, from coordinate 5,698,453 downwards.
TCGCAAGATTCTTCAACAACATTTGGCGAGTGTCACAAAAGAGTGATATAACGGTTAATGATTAAAGATATATGAAGAATAAGTCTGTTTCACGGTGGTTATAAAGTTGGCGATGGTGAAGACTAAAGTTATGGCGATGAGATCACAAGAGTAGATCCGAATTAAGGGGAAATCTTAGCTGTCTTCCACTATGTATTTTCCTATATAAAGGGTTCGACTAAATCCAGAAAATGATGATGTACTTTTGAGAGATGAGAGAATTTTGAGGAGAGAGAAACTCCATAAAGAAAGTTGTACTTCTGAGTTTTGATATTTCTTGTAAATCTTCCTGAAAAAGAATTAATAAAAGTGTTGTTGTTCATCCACAATTATGACTTAGTTTTCATAGATTCTTGACAAGGGTGTAGTGTGGGAAATCCTGCAACTACAAAAGAGAGGTAATAGAAGATCGCCATGATCCGCGTGGCGAAAATTTGGATAATAGATTTAACAACAGAAATCAAGAAGGAAGAGACAACCAAAATGATGTAGATAATCCAGAAGAAGGTAGGCGGATATTACATGGGCGAGAGATCCAGAGAAATCAAAGAATAATTGAGGAAGAAATTGAGAGACATTATGCTGAACAAGCACGACTAGCTTGCGAGAGAGAAAGATTAAGGGCAGAAGTAGAAGAACAAGAATTCCAAGAGGCAGTACGACAGAATAACCATGAAAATCGAGAAAGGAGACGTACACAAAATTGTTATAATAATAATATTCAGGAAGAATATGATAGAATACAAAGGAGAATAGAAAGACAACGAAGAGAAATGATGAGAAATGAAGAAATTCGCAGAGAAGTACAGCTGCGATTGCAAGAAGAAGGTAAAGCAGAAGATCGCAGAAGAAGGAATGTGGGTGTAGATGAAGACACACAAAATCTCGCAAGAAAAGAGGTACATGAACGCATGAGAAGGGAATCTGCATTAAAAAGACCGATGGAAACAAATTCAACGGCGAATGAGAAAATTTTAAGAGAATTAGCAGAGATGAGGGGAATAATAAATAACAGAAGAGAAGGAGGTAGAAGGGAAATTGATGAAGCTATTGAAGAAGCTGCGAGAACTCCATTCACTCAAGAAATACAGTTAAGAGGAATACCTCCAAAGTGCAATTTACCAGCATTAACCAGCATTTTTGATGGAACTAACTGTGCCATACAACACGTTAAGGCTTATGTTAGGTGTATGCTGCAATGGGAGAATCATGATGTTGTATTATGTAAGTATTTTGCATCTAGCTCAACTGGCGAGGCGCTAAAATGGTTTGAGGGATTTCCAAAAAATACTATAACTTTTTTTGATCATTTAAAAGCTACATTTCTGGGAGCATATATAAACAACAATTCATCGCGGCCAGGTATGGGTTGGCGAGAGTCTGAAACATTTAACCATAAGATGGAAGACAATGTGCAGTGAGATGGCAGGAAGAGTAGATGAGAGATATATTATCTTGTCTTTTATCAATGCAATGTTCGCGACCAATCTGCTATACATACAAATTTTCAGAGTCAAGAATACAATCACTATGACTGAACTATGAGAACTACAAGAAGAATACATTGTTTTGGAGGAGAAAAAAAATGAGATAGAATCATATCCAATCGCGAATACTAATTTAGTAGCAGCAAATGGGAGTTTACTTCCTAAAATGATTAACAATGTGGCGAGGAGCTCGCAAGCACAACAAGAGAAAGTGTAAATTGATAATCAGCAGAAGTTGGTAGCTATGGGCAGTCGAGATCAAGAAGAATATGAAAGGGAGAAGAATTATTACAATCGCGGTGGGAATAATAAAATTCAAAGGCTTGATCAACCGCAAGAAACTTATGGTGGACAGAGGCAAAACAATTTCAGAAGCCAAGGAAACCAGAAGATAATATGGGAAGAAATTAAGATGCCACCTCTAAATGCTAGTATGGAAAAAATCTGGGAAGCTATCATTTTGATGGAAAATATACCATCACCATGGAATATGGGAAAAGAACCACATCCTAATAATCGTAGTCAAGAATTGTTTCCTTACCATCACATTTATGGTCACACAGTAAATGATTGCAGGAATGTCAAGAGAATAATTTTAAGGATGATCGACCAAGGAAAGCTAAACCACTTTTTAGTAGGACATCCACAATCTCAGCGATTGCCTCCAGCACCAGAAATTCGCAGGGTAAATACTGTAAAAGGAGCAGAATCATTCGTAATAGAAGTTGGGGCTAAAGAAAATAATTTGTTTTGTAATTCCATTGTACATTCACACATAACTATAGAGGATTTCCATGATAATATTCTAAGCAGAGTCTTTGCGAGAGACACAAATGGAAGAGAGATAATGAATATCGCGAGAGCCTCGCCGTTAGAAGAATGGCAAAAGCAAACTATATCTTTCACTGCACAAGAAATACCAGAGCCTGGAGAGCAGCATGATAACCCATTGGTGGTGAGATTAGAGATAAATCCAAAGCAAGTAGAAGAAGAAGATGAAGAAAATGATAATGAAAATGAAGATTCCTGGGCTATCAATAGAGTTCTAATAGACACAGGCAGTTCAGTTGATATATTATTTTATCATACCTACAAGACCATGGGTGGAAGAGACGAAGATCTAATACCATCAACATATAAAATCTATGGTTTTAATGGTACTGCCAATAAACCCAAAGGGGAAATTAAAATGCGGATTCCATTAAAGGGGATAATTTCCAAGATCTTGTTCTATGTTGTTGACATTGAATCACCTTACAATGCCCTGATTGGTAGACCTTGTCTACATGGGATATTAGGTGTAGCATCTACTTTCCATCAGTGTGTTAAATTTTCTCATCCTAATGGTGTTGGAGTTATTAAGGGAAATTGGGGAGAAAGAAAGAAATGTTATGAGATTGATATAAAATCTTGCGAGGAAAGGGATGAGAAGAAGAGAAATTGGAAGTACAACATCAAGCAATGACAGAGATGTGAAAGATTGATGATTGATTCAATAGAGCAGCGAGAGGAAGATGATGACGAGCGGCTCGCAGATAAAGAAAAAACAGCAAAACGTAACAGAAAAGCAGAACCAGAAAATAGTAAGTAGAAAGGTAAAATGATGAAATTTAAAGAAGCTTATGCAGAATTTGTTTGAAGAAAATGCAATTGAAAAAAGTACTCTGTTTGAAAGAATTGCAAAATTTTACAAGAAAATCAAAGAAATGAAATTTTATCAGAAACGCGAATTTGGGTTAATATGGAAAAATATCTTGAGTATATTTTCGGTTTTGTAAATTCCTTGGTGTCCAAAATTCCTTGTCTATAAATACTTTGAGTTTTCATTTGTAGCAAACTAATCCTGCATAACATTAGACTTACTCTTTTGTCTTTGTTACTAGTGAAGCCTCCTATCGGAGAGGAGAGTAATCTAATTAGGTGAAATCTCTTACGGCCGCTCAATTTAAAGTCTTCTTTGGGATTGAGAAGCTCTAGCGCGACCCGTTAGTGGGAAACTAGATATTGCGGTTTATCTTTAGTTTTCGTATTGATTTGATTGACTAACGGTGGTTGAACTTTGATTGCACCTAGTTTGTTTATGCTTGAAAATCTTCTCTTCTGGTATAAGATTCACTCAAACTAGTTCAAGGTTTCGACATGGATCTTTAGACTGTTGTTAGATCTAAAGACGATCTTGTGATAATCCATTGTTAACATACTCCGTTTTATGTGTGATTGATCACAAGAGATTCAAGTAGTTGTGTGCACGTATTTATTGAAGATCTAAGAAGATTTGAAGACAAAAAAGATATTGAAGATTTATGACTTGGTTTTTACAATCTTTGGTGTGCACAATACTTGTTTGGGAAAAAGAGGATCCGTTTATAATTGATTTATCCTTTTGGGTATTTTGATAGAATAGTTGAGGAAGATCGGCATCAATACGATTCCTTGTGATTAAAGGTATTGATTGGCTTAATCTTAATGATTGCCTTTGGGTGATTGAATATAAGATAAATCTTGGAACCTGGCAAAGAAGTTTATGTTAAGATAAACAAGGGAACCTTTGCGCAACTCATATCACTTAGTTGAAGATAGTTGATACCAAACAGATTTGTTGTTCCTTTACTGTTTGGAATACGATCCAAAGGAATTGGTCCAAGTACGTGACTTGTATACAGGTTGGAGGCGTGGGAATACAGACGAAACTATGTGAACTGCTGGTTTAGTTTCTTGGTCTCAACTATACGAAGTTGGTTTATTTTGTATAGCGGCTTAATCCTGAGAGTATTCAATTTTGGACCAGGTCCCGGGGTTTTTATATATTTACGGTTTCCTCGTTAACAAAATCTTGCTGTGTCATTTACTTTATATTTCCGTATTATAATTTTTTTATTATAATTAAAGTAAATTGCACAAACGTTAATTCCTATTTACTTGATACGTGAATCCTATTGAGTTTGGTTAAGTCTGAACCTTTGTATCAAGTAAACACACTTTGTTGTTATATTGTCTCGATCTCGTATCCATAGACGATCACACAAAGTGTGAACCAATTTGTTGTATTGTCTCGACTCAGTCCAAAGACAATCACTTTCGGGGTACGAACTTATAGGAAGGAAAAGTAATAGCTTAAGGTATATTTGGGGTACCCTCGCCTTTTCAATTGGTATCAGAGAGGGCAAACACGAAAATATCTAACAATCTGTGTTTGGTGCAATCCATCCTATAAGAATGAACTCGAGTTCTCATGAATCGACTTCAATTAACGTACCGCCAAGATTTGTTGGAACAAACTATCTATGGTGGAAATCTGTTATGCGATCTTTTCTTCAATTACGAGACTTTAATACTTGGCTATTAGTCGTCGATGGTTATATTCTTCTAAAGATAGAAAATTTGGATACTGAGCTTAAATACCTAGTAGATTTTTCGAAAGAATAAAAGGCACTAGCTAAGCAGAATTCAGATGGTTTGAATGCTATAATACATGATGTAAGCCGTGATCTACATCATCATGTATCAACATGTCAAACTTCGAAAGAAGCTTGGGATAATCTTCAAATCGTATTCGAAGGAAACACATCAGAGAAAGAATCTAGACTTCAAACTATTACGTCTGATTGGGAAAACCTTTGAATGGGTGACAACGACACTTTTGAAGAGTTTCATCTTAAACTCTCTGAGATAATCAATGCATCTTTCTCTCTAGGAAAGACTATTTCTGAAAAATATATAGTGTGCAAAATTCTCAGATCGTTGCCACCAAGATACGATTCTAAGAAGCATGAAATCATAGAGGCAAATGATCTCTCAACTCTCTCATGAAGCACACTCGTTGGAAAGTTAAAGATCTTTGATCATGAATCACGGTCTATTCAAAATAAAGAAATTTCTTTTAAAACCGAAAAATTTACTAAAGTTCCAATGGAAAGGAATAGACAGTTGGAAGATTCAGATGAACAGATTACAGGAAATTTTGATGATAAAATCGAAGAATCATTATCTTTGAATACTTGACAGTTTCGAGGTCTCTTAAGGATAAGAAACAAGATATTCATAAAGGATACTCACCAATCTTCTCGACCACATGATCGAGTTCATGTCAAAAAGGAACATGAAGAAGATGATGAATATCAGCCGCAATGCTTCAAGTGTAAAGGGTTTGGTCATATTGCTAATACCACCTAATCGGTATTAGAATTCTTTCCTCACCATGTGTGCCATATTCAAGTGAGGAATAAGAAATCAAGGCACCTTTTGTGTAGATTATGGAAATAAAATCTAGTAATTGAAAATATTTGATATATTCGTATATGTAGATATATTATATTTTCGGAAATATGAGAAATATAAAGAGATCCTTTTCGTTTTGTGATCTTTCCTTGTCCGAACCCTGAGTCTGGATTAAACATCTTTGCATGAAAAGATAATAGATCAGAATGATTATCCTAAGAATAAGTCAGGGCTTCTCTTGAGATTAGGGGTAAAATCAAAAAGGGGGATTGGCTTAGCAAGAAGGAAAGAGAGAATACGTTGAAGAAATATCAGTGTATTGAGGCATTGACACTCTTTTGTGTTTAATTAAAGACAGAACTACATGCTCTTGCAGAGTCCTTCTCGAAAATTTCTCACATGCAAGAGGTTCTGGTTAAGCAACAAGGTTTTCTACTTGAAGAAATTCACAAGCTGAAGAACGAAAATAGAAACCTACCTTCATGTGTCATTGATATGAAGGACTGAGTTGTTGTACTATACTCAGTACAATTTGGTTGATAAAATGGAAAATAAAGATCGAATCTGAGTTCTTAATGAACTCAGCCTGGAAAACTAACTTCAGATATTTTTCATTACCCAAAAGAGGAGAGGTTCTTACACAAATAAGGGAAGGAAGACCCAATCAACCACGATCAGATAGTGGACACATGTCACTATCTGATCGGTTAGCAAGTGACTAGTACTAATTAGTTATAAAGGCATCCATTAAAATACTACAGGCGGACACCTAACACAAAGAGACCAAAAAGACTATGACATTGCCTACTGCTGGAAATGATCCTTATCCTCAAGGATAAAATTGCGATAATGAGACTTGATGGTAGCCACATCTTCCCAAGTAGCCTCCTCTGGTGTTGAATTAGTCCATTGGATGAGCACTTGTGGGACTTGTCTATGGACAAGAAGGAGGGTTCTGTAGTGTAGAGCTTTAGCAGGTACCATAATAACTTCACCTGTATGATCAACAATAGGCAAGGTAGGAGAGGGGGTTTGCTTATTAACAATATGTTGTTTCAATTGTGACACATGAAAGACTGGGTGAATCCTACCCTGATCTGGAAGCTGTAATTGGTATGCCACTTGTCCAATTTTCTGTAAAATAGGAAAAGGCCCATAGAACTTGGCAGATAACTTGAAGTTCTTTCTCAAAGACACAAAAGCTTGTCTGTAAGGTTGAAGCTTCAGATAGACCAAGTCCCCAACTTCAAAGGTTCTGTCCTTCCTTGTTTTATCTGTAAAAAACTTCATCCTTTCCTGAGCTTTGTGAAGTGACTCCTTGAGAAGATCAATCATTGCCTCCCTGTCCTTCAAGTATATCTCCACAGATGCTACAGAAGTAGTGCTAGTAGATGGAAATGCCATATGAGGTGGAATATAGCCATAGAGAGCTTGAAATGGAGACATTTTTAAACTAGTATGATAACTAGTATTGTACCACCACTTAGCAAGGGGTAACCACTGACACCATTTACTAGGTTTGTGTCCAGTAATGCATCTTAAGTATGTTTCTAGACATGAGTTGGCCCTTTATGATTGGCCATCAGTTTGAGGGTGATAAGCAGTGCTGAGATTCAAACTCGTACCCAAAGCCTTAAAAAGATCTTGCCAAAAGTGACTGGTAAACACCCTATCTCTATCAGAAACAATAGAAGCAGGGAGACCATGAAGTTTGAATACCTGATCTAAGAATGTTTTTTCCACTGAAACAGCTGTATAAGGATGGGGCAGAGCAATGAAGTGGATGTACTTAGTGAGCCTATCAACAACCACCAAGATCACACTTTTTCTGTCACTTAAGGGTAACCCTTCAATGAAGTCCATTGTAATGTGCTGTCAGGCATGTGTAGGGATTGGAAGTGGCTGTAAAAGGCCAGAAGGAAAAGTAGTCTCACCTTTGTTTCTTTGGAAGATGTCACATTCTGCTACAAATAGAAGTATGTCCCTCTTCATCTGAGGCTAGTAGAAATGGGACTTGGCCCTAGTATAAGTGGCTTGCATGCCTGAGTGACCCCCAACATTAGAAGTATGAACAGTATGTAAGATGGTATGTCTTACACCATTGATAGCTCCCACATATAATCTAGATTTGTACCTCAGTAGGTCATCTTTATAAGAATAAGGCTGAGTAGGAGGGGCAGATTCCAAAAGCTGAGTATTTAGTTGTTGAACTTTGATGTCCCCTACATAACTCTGAAGAATGTCATGCATCCAAGTTGGTTGAGAGATAGACAAAATAGAGCAACCTTCCTAGGAACTTGGTCTTCTAGACAAAGCATCAACAACTACATTGTATTTACCTCTTTTGTATTTAATTTCATAGTAAAAACCAAGTAATTTCATGAGCCATCTTTGATGGAGAACTGTGGTGAGCCTTTGTTCTAGGAAGTACTTGAGACTATTATGATCAGTTTGAATAATAAATTTGCTTCCTTGTAAATAATGTTTCCACTTATGCACAGCTTTAACAATAGCCAAAAATTTATTCTCATATGTGGATAAGGCTCTAGATCTAGGACCCAAAGGTGAGATGAAGAAAGAAATTGGCTTACCTTCTTGAGTCAATACCGCACCAAGACATGAGTCACTAGCATCACTCTCCACAATGAATTGCTTTGAAAAATCAGGTAAGGCAAGAACAAGAGTGGTTGGCATGGCTAACTTAAGTTGCTCAAATGCAGAAGTAGCAGCTGTAGTCCAGTAGAAGGAATTTTTCTTGAGGAGGTCAGTGAGAGGCTTGAAAATGGCACCATAATTCTTCACAAACTTCCTATAGTACCCTGTCAAACCCAAAAATCCTCTCAACTCCTTGAGGGAAGTAGGAAGTGGTCAACTCTGCATTGCTGCAAATTTGTTTGGATCAACACAAACACCTGCAGGAGTGATAATGTGTCCCAGGTATTCCAATTGGGATTGGCCAAAACAACACTTGGACATTTTAGCATAGAGCTGATGTTGTCTGAGCAATGAAAAGACTATTCTCAAATATTCAAGATGCTCAGACATGGAAGAACTATATATTAGAATATCATCAAAAAATATGTAGTTGCAGAATAACCTACAACTACACCCTCAATAGAATTAGTAAAAACTCAAGAAGTTCTTGATGATGAATAACAATTTTCTTATTAATGTTCTCAATTGATTACAAAGAAGTATCTAAATGGAATTAGAATAGTTACAACTTTCTATATTCTCTTTCCTAAGATATTTTCTAACACTCACCAAAAGAACCTCTCGAATTTTACATTTGAACTCCTATTTATAGTAAAATTTATACAGCTGTACATGAGTTGCGAAGTATCGCAACTTATACTCGCAACATTATTTCATCCTCGCAAAACTTCATATTTCTCCGCGCTACTTCTATCATCGTATCATTTTATAACTCTTTTCTCCTTTATTTATTACGATACTCGTGAACTATTATCTTGCGATATTCAGTACCTACATCTTGCCTCTTCTCATGTCAATTCTACGAAGAAGAAATGTCATGAGAATCCCTATTCTCGTAAATTTAGTGTAGTTATTACCACCCATCAAGTTTGCAACACGTCTTTTTACTTTTCCCTTATCTTTTTGACACGTTTCTTCGTAACCGTTCTTTTCAACCGTTCACGCTTACTCGTATTAATGAATTTTTATCTTCATCAAACTCTCTTATAAATATTATCATTTGTTTTTGCTTTTTATTCCCTTATTCATCTTCTTCACCACTTCTGCCTCTGCAACCTCTTTTATCTTTTTCTCTTTTCTATTTTCCCTCTTATATTCAATGGCACCAAAGAAGAAAACTATTGAACAAATTAATGCGGAACTTGCTGATAGAGACCTTATTCTCTCTGAGATTGAAGGTTATGATAATAAGTCTTCTCTCTGTGTGAAGCTCTTTACCAACTATGTTTGGGATGATCAGAAAATTTTAATCTCACGAGGTCAAATCCTCGCAGGTCTTCCTCTTCCTCTTTATGATGTTAACTTTCCTTTATTCTACGAAATTATTTCCCACCCCAATTTTTCTTGTGCCATTTACCAATTGAATGGTGATTGTATTCGCCTCTTAGTTGAATTCGCAAATCGTGCCGCTTTTGGGAAATCTTTGTATTCAGTTGATCTTAGGAAACCTGGATTTGAAAATATAGAAATTGTTGCTGCGAATTATACAGTTGATGGTTTCTTCAAAAATTACACACTAATTCCTGCGAGGAAAGAAGATAATCGTTGGGGTGTTCGTCTTCATCGTAAAGCTAATATCGCAGCAGATGATCTTCTCATGCACGATATTGATTATGCTTTAGGAAATAATAAGACACCTCGTCATTCTAATGATGAAGATTGGTATAAGTACCCTTTAATATTATCAGGTTCTTATATTACTGGGATAGTAGAACTTCCTGCGAACCTTCGTAACCGCTATTATCAACCTTGGGTTTTTAGAAATGTATGTACTTCCATCTCCTTATCTTTTTGTTACCCTTTAATTTCAAATGAGGTAAGAAACACTCTTGTATTTTTCTAAACAATATATTGTTGCCTCTGTTTCTTATCCTTATTTGAATTTGCTCAGGTTCCACTTCTTCCCGAGATTGTTTGCATGAGTGAAAATAAGAGTTCTACTTCTTCTAAAAGGCTTACTGCAAGAAAACAAACTCTTCATTCTGCAAAGGTTACCCAAGCTTCTGGTAGTCAAGATGATATTCTTCGCAAGGGGAAAAGAAAGCTTCAAGATGTTGTTTACGAAAGGAGGAAAAAGAAGAAACTCTCAACCAAGTCTCATTCCAATGTAATTTCTTCTAATGAAAATATTGAGGAAGATCTTGGTGATGAAGATGATAAATTTCCTGAAAAGGATTTTAGTTCTAATTCCGATACTCTTTCTGACGAAGGAGATGATGATAATGATGTTGATGAAGGTGGAAATGAAGATTATAGTATCCCAGAAACTTTTTCCTCAGCAATGGTTAGCATCTCTGAGGCTTTCCTCCATTCTTCTCGTGGATTAGGAAATTCTCTTACAGATGAATGCTCGCAAACTTATTGCGAAGGCTTGTAAAGTTCCTACCGTAATTGATAATAACTCCCTCAAAGGAATTTCAAGATTCGTCTCTCCTGCTTCATTATATGCTTTAGGTAGCATGGTAAGTTTCTTCTTTATTCCTTGTTTATTTCCCTTATTTTGTTGATTTCTAACCCCTTTTTTCTTGTTTAGGTTGGAAGAGTTAGTTGTCAAATTTGCTTGATTGGGAAAGACGTCATTCTATTGCTGAGAAGAAAACTTTGAATCGTTGTAAGAAGTTAGAGGTTGAAAATTCAAGTCTCCGTCAGAAAGTAGAAGATCTAAATATTGATAACGCAGAATTAATATCTCATCACGAAGATAATTCACAATCTGCGAGCATCGCAATTGATAATTCTTCTCTTCTTGAGGAGAATAATCGATTAAAGGTTGAAAATTCTTCTCTTCATAATGATAAGAAGCAACTAGAAGGTAAATTATTTGCTATGGTAATTATTTTGGTTATTTTTCCTTCGTAATTTGCTAACCAATTCCTTAATTTCTCTCCTTGCTGCAGAAAATTATGCGAAGATGAACAACGATCTGGAAACTCTCCTTGCTAATCGTAATAAGAAAATTTCTGACTTGAGATCTCAGCTTCTAATTTCCCAAAGATAACCATAGTTTATATGTCAAGCGTTTTTGAAGCTAAGATGACTCGCAAGATTTGAGAAGATAATGAAATTCCTCTCAAGAAGTATCATACGCTCCTTTTCTCAAGAAATTCCTGAAGATACTCCATATCTGGAAATCTCTGAAAGTGAAGTTGAAGATGATAGTGAAGTTGAAGAAGAAGATCATTTTGATGGGAACAGATCGCCTGAAGAATAACTTCATTCTTTTTTTTGTATATCTGTTCTATAACTTTTCAATACAACACTTTCTTCTTGATTGTGCTTTTAATCAATCCAATAATTTATTTTTCAAAGCTTAATTTGAATTAATCTTTCTTTGATGTTTATTTCCCTTATTCGCATAACTTGATCATATGGAGAGAAATAATATATCTTAAAGACTTAGCTTAGTATTACCTTTCCCCTTATTATTTCTCTTCAAATGATCAACTATCGCTGGAAGTATTAGAATATCCTTCTGAATTTATCTTACGAATTTTCTTCTTATTGTGATTATGAATAAAAAATCCTCTCTTCGAAGTATAAGAAATATAAGCCTTTTGCCTTTTGAGGAATGTTGCAAAGTAAATAATAAATCTCCCCTTGAAGTATAGGAAGTATGAATTATACGAAATATGAAATACCCTTAAGAAGTATAAGAAGTATTAGCAGCATTCAATTTATGAAGAATTTCCCAATATATGAAGAAGTATAAAAATTATTACTCATTGTATGAAGAAGTATAATAAGTACTTAACCTTCGCAAAATTAAATATCCGTTGAAGAAGTATAATAAATATGAGATATTCTTGAAGAATTATAAGAAGTATTCAACCTTTTGTAGAAATATTCAATATATGGAGAAGTATAATAAGTATGTAATTCTCGTAAACTTTTACGAATATGAACTTATCTGTATTTGATTGCTATCAAAATCGTATCTTTTGTTAAGTCTTCATTAAAATTCTTCAATGATGTTGTCTTCTTTGATAGGACTTCTTGTAAAAATTCTTCAATGATATTGACAGAGCTGTCTTCTCTTCAAAATTTCTTGATGTATATTCTTGTAAAATTTCTTCAATGATATTGACGAAGTTGTCTTCTTTTCAGATCTTCATAATGTATATTCTTGTATAATTTCTTCAATGATGTTGATGCAATAAATTTCATTAATTTCTGTGGTCTTATCATGCCTTCCTAAGTAAAGGTCTTATTTTGCCACCTCTTTTGTATTAATTATTTGCGATAATATGACAAGTCTGAACATTCTTGCGAACATATAACCTCGTGACATTATCGTCTTGCGATGAAATCGCAGGACGTTCTTACACTTTCATGCAAAAACCCATTGATCTCATCTTAACTTCTTTGTATAGTATTTTAGCCTCTTCAGGAATTGTTGCGACAATATGACAGGCCTAAATATTCTTGCGAACATAAAGCCCCATGACATTGCCGTCTTGCGATGAAATCGCAGGACGTCTCTACACTTTCATGTAGTGGCCCATTGATCTCATATTAACTTCTTTATTATGTTCTGCGAGTTCTTTACTCTTTTCTTTCTTTCTTCTTTTTTTTTTTTTTTTTAGAAGGCTCGTAGAACTTCATTTGTTGCACAAATATGACAAGCCTTTATGTTTTCGCAAACAAGAAGCCTCGTGACATTTGCGTCTTATAGCACTTATCAGCTCCCTAATGGAGGGTGCTGCCCTTTATCTTCCCCCTGATTGCCCCTTCATGGAAGCGTACATCAACCATACAAGGTTAGCTCTTCCCATCCGGTTCTTCCAACAACCAGCTTTTGATCGCAACCTCTTATCCTTTTTGCCTATATGGCTTATAGTTACGAGGTTGCACCCTATGGGGTATCTTTGGGCCAAGTGCATCATTTGCCAAGACTTGTCAAAAATGGCAGATGTGTTTCAACCTCACCCGGCACTCTTGACTCAACCGTGTACCTCGGCGCCTTGATCGTTTTCTGCACTTCTTGGGAAAGACAATATGCCTTAGTCGCCCAACCTAAATCTTCTTACACCGCATTTTATATTGCGTAATGTCGCTAGATTAGGTGAGAATCCAAGGTGTCTAACCCGGATAGGTACCCCATTATTGGGTTGTACCCCAAAATTTTTACCATGTACTAAGGGCCCTTGGTGGTGTTCCGGTTACCCTTAGCCACGTTATAGGTACCCCCTTAAATGACGTACTTTAGGACTTTGCCTCTTACGAAATATAGCTTCGCGAACTAGGGTGTACGCCACAAAGGTTTGCCTGTATAAAATTTTTTGCGGCTCTCTTTCTTTTTTGGAGGCTGATCACAGATTGCGGTCTTTTATTCGCAAATTAATGAAATCTTAATCGGAATATAAATTCTAAAATTCGTAATTTTTCCCAATTTCCTACGAGCAAACAATATTCGTAAAATTTATCACAAAAAATTTTTTTGTTTTACCACATACCTTATTTCCACGAGCAAACATACTGATTACCTTCTTGTTTTATTATTTTCCTTCTTCTTTCTTCGCAAATCACAATCCCTTATTATCATCGTAAATTTCTTGTATGATTATCATCGTAACTTTATTCTCTTTTTCCTTAATCCTCTGCCATTAAATTTTCACTTCTTTTCACACCTTTGCTCTTTTTCTCCAATTTTCCTTCTCAGCAGTTTTTCCTTCGCAAACTTCTACTTCGTATCGTAACATTTCTTTCCCTCACCCAATCACCCTTGATAATTCCAATACCCTTCATATGAGGAAACTTTATGCACTGATGTAGAGTGGAAGCTACGCCTAGAATTCCATGAAGCCATGGTCTTCATATCAAAGCATTATATGGTGATTCAACATCAACAACGCAGAACAGAATTTCAGTTCGCATTCCACTCAATGGAATTCGCATGCTCACTTCTCCTTTGGGCTTGTTGGCAGTTCCATTAAAACCATAAATTCTATAAGTAGAAGGTATTAAATCTGCATCTTTTCCCCCATAGTTTTGTAAGCGAATAGAAGAGGATATTGACAGAACTTCCCGTATCAATCAAAATCCTATTAAGACCAATTGATTCTTCCTCCATATCATCTTCGTTTTCCTCCATATTCATGTAGATTGCTAATATTACTACCAATGGATTATCATGTGCTTCACAACCTTCTGGAATTTCAGTGGCTTCAAAAGAAATTTCACGTTTCTGCCAATCTTCAAGTCGTGAAATTTTTGCGATGTTCATTACTTCCTTTCCTTCACCATCCCTTGCATATACCCTGCTTAACACATTATCATGAAAATCCTCTATGGTTTTATATGAATGAACAATGGAATTACATAAAACATTCCTTGCTTTTGACCCCACTTCTATATGTAGGATTTCTTCTCCCTTTTCTTTTGTCGTGTTCTCCCTGCGAGTTATGGCTGGAGCCTGTGGTAATTGTTGCGACTGTGTCTTCTTAAGTAAAAATTGATTTAGTTTTCCTTGATCAATCATTCGCAAGATTATCCTCTTGATATTATGGCAATTATTTGTAGAATTTCCATGAAAATGATGATATGAACAAAATTCATGACTTCTTGGACCCATTGGTGGTTCCTTTCCCATATTCCATGGAGTTGGTATATTCTCTACTAGGATAATTGCTTTCCATATCTTTTCTACACTTGTATTCAAAGGTGGCAACTTTATCTCTTCCCTTACCATTATTTGACCACCTTGACCGTTGTTATAATTTTGTCTCTGGTTTCCTTGTCCAAAATAATTTTTCCTTTGTCCCCCATAATTTTCTTGTTGTTGATCTAGTCTTGGAATTTGGTTATTTCCTATTCGATTATAGAAATTCTTCTCTCTATCAACTCTTCTTGATCTCTACTTCCCATTGCTACCATCTTTGGCTGGCTATCATTGATTTTCTTCTCTTCTGAAATTTGCGAAGAAGTTTGTGAGGATGTTTGCGAAGTACCTGCTACTACATTGATTATTTTGGGAAGTAAATTTGCTCCTCCCTCTTGATTGCTAGTGTTTGCTACTAGATATGACTCCATACTGTTTTGCTTTTCCTTTAGTGTAATGTATTCTTCTTGCAATTCTCGTAACTCTGTCATCATTATGGAATTCTTTCTTCTGAAGATTTGAACATATAATTGTTCAGTTGCGAACATCGCATTTATATCCTTCCTGTAACTTGTTGGTTCAAGAAATTTTCATGAAGATTAGTTATTAACCACACTTTGAGGGAAAGTAGATCCAATAATGGAGTAGAAAACGGATTTGAAAGTTCAATATCATCTTCAGGGAGATTTTATGGTTCATCGTTTACGAATTCGTCATCGGTTAATTTAAGCCTTTCGTCCGGTTTCGCATCGTCTAGTTCGAATTTCACATCTCGATCTAGTAGTTTTTCCAGGGATCAGCTTCACCAACTCGTGTGGTGAAAACTACAAGTAATTGATTAAACGTTCCGTCGTCGACCAAGAGAAAATGTATGTGTTCGCTGACAACTCATCCAGGAAGATAAGCCAAATTCACGCAAACCAAGTTCGCATCATTCAACCTTATTCGCAACATTTCAATTTGAGAACTTTTCTTTGAGCAGCTGATGTCGTCAATAGCAAACATGGGTCCAAATAGTCTTGCTGGGAGCCGAAATTGATCAGATCTGTCATAAAGTTAAAGGAGAATTTAGTTTGCAAAACGTCATGGAACCTGTCATTTTATCAGTAATTTTGCTAAAAGACCACCTTCGTCACCAACGTTACTATCACTTATGGGTCGATTGAATTGAGTCCATGAGACTGCGAAGAGTAACGTAAAAGTTAATGAAACTCATTGGCAGTAACTTCGTTGACAACTTTGTCAAAAACCAACTCCGACGATAGCTCATCATATCATCAAATAATCAGCGAAGAGATATGAGAAATAGCAGCTGTGGAAGTTTTAAAAGAAACCACTTTATAGAAGGGGAATCTTAATTCGTCATCAGCATTAATTAATGAACAGCAGGCAAGGACACCTCGTCGATCAAAGAAACTTGACAAGGCCACTACAATCATATCAGCTGATATTATCTTGCGAACATAATTATCTTGCGAAGGAAAAGGAGAAAACTTCTTTGTTATTAGGTGTCTAACCCGGATACTATTCGTCGATATTCGCATAATTATCTTGCTATTATATTGCTATTATCTTGCGAACAAAGACTTGAGACCTGGGGTTTCGAAGGCAAGTGCTGTGTGTGTGAAAGGAAGGCAAAGTATCTAGAAACCAGTGGAGTTGTGTTGGTTGAACTGAGTATGTACGGAGTTGGGAAGCTGAGAAGAACGGTGTTGGGTGACGATGGTAGTGATGGCTTGACTGAACGGTGGAGGAAAGATCTTGGATGACAGTAAGGGTATGAGCTTGTTATTCGTACGTACAGGGAAGTGTTTTACACGGACAGAAAGTATAAACTGGATTTAGTGGTATTATGACCGTGGTGAATAAAGGTGAAGGAGGAGTTGGTTATGTTGTTCGATTCGAAAATGAGGGTGTTGTTGGTGATTAAATTGGGATGGACTGGGCCCATTAGAGGTGATTAGCTTCGCCAAAGTATCACCAGAAATGACGAACTTATAGCCAGATAAGGAACTTGCGAACGTTCGCAGAAAATATTCGATTACTTCATTACCCAAATTCTGCAAGTCAAATCGCCATAATCAGTGATACAATAACTTGCAATATAGAGCGCTACCAATATGAGCCGGTCAATATTTAAATGACGAAGTTACCTTATCAATAACTACATCAAAGCAACTTATCAAATGTGAAATATATGATCCGAAGAAGAGTTCAGAAAGTGGAGCAAAAGGGTGATTAATTATCGCCAGTTCACTCTCAAAACACCAGGGAAGAATTTAGAAGACCACCATATACTTCGTAAACATCTGGAAGTTCGCAAAGTCCAACTAACAAATCAAATGAAAGAGGCATGCATAATAGAAAAGAATGCTAGAAGTGAATAGTTATCTAATCACAAAGAAAAGTTAATCCATCAGAAAAGAACAAATGAAATGCAATGATCAAGATACGTTGAAGTTATCATGTCTTTAAATCCTAGCAGGGAAGAGAACAATGGGATGAAGAAGAAGTAAAAACTTACAAAGAAGGGACTTAATGGATACCAAAGGAAGCCAGAGTAATAGAAGGGGCTTAATGCATGCAAAGAAGAAGTAAAAAACAAAAACAAAAAACAAAAAAACGTGCAGAGCAACAAATGAAAATGTACAGAGAAAACAAGTAATAACAAGACGAAAATATGAGTTGCTTTCGCAAACAGAAACTGGCGCAGATGGTCAGCAACAAGGAGAATGGGTTTGAGGACGTGGGTTCGAGTCTCCATATTCGCATAAAATTTTTGCACTTTGCGAACGTTTACTTTGCGAACGTTCGCAGAACCAACACTTCTACTCTTTGCACTTCGCAAATGTTTACTTTGCGAATGTTCGCATCAACAACACTTCGCAGATGATTGTTTACTTCATGCAAAGGTTTACTTCGCAAGATCTTTGGTTATTTCGCAAGAAGAAAATGGGAGATTATTTCACAGACATATTTCGCAAGAAATGGCTAGAACAGTTGGTATAATGCAATATTATACAAGAGGCAGATCAAAAGACAACAACAAGCCGAAAAAGGTAAGTACCATTTCCTTGAATATTTTATTTACAGAAGATAAAAGATTTTTGATTTTATTTACAAAAAGCGATATACTCGCAAGGTTTCTAAAATTTCTAAGATTTCAAAACATTTCAAAGATTTTTTAAAGAATTCAATCGCAAGATTCTAAAATAAATTCATCGCAAAAAATTTCAAAGAATTCAAAGTTACAAAAAACAGGGAGAATTAAATTCCTATATTTCTATAGAACAATTTTGACGTGATATGAATACTTCTCATGCTTCTTATACTAAACATTTTATGAAAACATTCCACATTTTATGTACATGAAAAATTTACGATGAATTTTTACGAATAAAAAGAATTTTGATTCTACTTATAAGAGGCGAAAAAATACCGCCAAAAATCAATTGCGATTAGCTTTCATTGTAGAAAGACGCAAACATTAATTTGCGAATAAAAGACCGCAATCTGTGATCAGCTTTCAAAAAATAAAGAAAGCCGCAGAAATATTACACAGGCAAACCTTTGTGGCGTACACCCTAGTTCGCGAAGAAACATTTCGTAAGAGGCAAATTCCTAAAGTACGTCATTTAAGGGGGTACCTATAAGCATGGCTCAGGGACACCGGAACACCACCAAGGAACCTGAGTACATGGAACTTTACGGGGTACAACCCAATAACGGGGTACCTATCCGGGTTAGACACCTTGGATTCTCACCTAATCTTGCGACATTACGCGATATTATGCGATGTAACATGATTTAGGTTGGGCGACTTAGGCATACTGTCTTTCCCAAGAAGTGCAGAAAACGATCAAGGCGCCGAGGTACACGGTTGAGTCAAGAGTGCCGGGTGGGATTGAAGCACATCTGCCATTTTTGACAAGTCTTGGCAAATGATGCACTTGGCCCAAAGATACCCCATAGGGTGCAACCTCGTAACTATAAGCCCTATAGGAAAAAAGGATAAGAGGTTGCGATCAAAAGCTGGTTGTTTGCAGAACCGGATGGGAAGAGCTAACCTTGTATGGTCGATGTACGCTTCCTTGAAGAGGCAACCAAGGGGAAGATAAAGGGCATCACCCTCCATTAGGGAGCTGATACGTGCTATAAGACGCAAATGTCACGAGGCTTTTGTTTGCAAGAACATAAAGGCTTGTCATATTTGTGCAACAAATAAATTTCTGCGAGCATTCTAAAAAAAAAAAAAAAAATTACAGAAAAAGAGAACTCTCAGAACATAACAAAGAAGTTAAGATGAGATCAATGGGTTATTACATGAAAGTGTAAAAACGTCCTGCGATTTCATCGCAAGAAGATAATGTCACGAGGTTGTATATTTATAAGAATGTTCAAGCTTGTCATATTATCGCAAATGCAAAAATATTATCACAAAAGAGGTGAAAAAATAAGACCTTTACTTAGGAAGGCATGATAAGACCACAACAATTAATGAAATTAATTCCATCAATATCATTGAATAATTTTTACAAGAATATATATCATGAAGTCCCAACAAAGAAGACAATTCCATCAATATCATTGAAGAATTTTTACAAGAATATATATTATGAAGTCCTAACAAAGAAGACAATTCCATCAATATCATTGAAGAATCTTTACAAGAATATATATCACGAAGTCATAGCAAAAGAGGCGATTTCCTTCACAATCAAAGACGGATACATGTAAGAGAATACGCAAATAAACTTGCGAAGATGATCATATTGCAGGAATGGAAGCAACTTAAAGTTACATCAATTTTAATGCGGAAAAATGAGCTAAGTAACAGAAACTTGAAATATACATTGCAATAGATAAGTATTCGCATCATACTCGCATCGTACAAGCATCATACTCGCATCATTCAAGCGTCATATTCGCATCATAAAAGCATTGCATAAGCATTTCATGGCATAAGCATCGCATACACATTTCATAACATAATCATTACATAAATATTATATTCACACAAGTATTTTACAAAATTTTACAGGATAATACCGCGAAACTTCGCAGAAACATTCATAATTTGCAGGACTATTCATAATTCGCAACACAATATTCGCAACACTATATTCGCAACACTATTCACAATACTATTCGCAACCCTATATTCGCAGCACTATTCGCAGCACTATTCAGAAGTTCAGAAATTCGCAGAAAAACTCAGAAATTCGCAGAAGTATTCAGAAGTTAGCAGGGTTATCACTTGAGGCAGAGGCAAGATAAGAATAGAGACTCAATTTAATCATTCAACATTTTCTCAAGGATTTTCCTTCATAGATAAAGAACAGAGGCAACTATGGATACCCAAGAAAATATTTTATGTTCTTTATCTTCTCAGCAAGAATCCTCACCAAAAATGGAATAATAATTTCACATGAACAGAGGCAATATTTATCACTCTCATCAAGGATATTTCATACTTCTTATATATTTCGAGGATTGAGTACTTCTTATACTTCTTCAAGGATATTTTATATTTCTTATACTTCATACTTCTTCAAGATACTTCGCACACTTCATACTTCACAAGATGATACTTCTAATTACTTCTTAAAGCTTCAGAACTTCGCAAAAGAATAGTGGCAAGTATATACTTTTTGAGTTTGATATTCTTTCACTCGTTCCTTCATCAACAAAGATCAAAGACTACTACAACAGATTTTTTCTTAAAGATCGCTCTTCAAGCAATATTCAAGAAAAAAGAGGCAAGATGTAGGAGTGGAATATCACAACAAATGATAACTTACAAAATTGAGGAGAGAAAAATACATCTTGCGAGCAAAGAATATTTTGCGAGCAAAGGAAATCACGAGGAAAGCAAAAGAAGTTTGCAAAGTGAAGTTGCGAAGATTCGCAGGGTAATTCTCAAGTCCGAAGTTGAGAGATAGTTTAATTTTCAACATTTTGTAAAATCATATAAATAGCCGTTTAGGCATGAGAAGAAGGAGAGGTCTTTTTGAGAGAGAGAGATAATTTTTAGGAGAGAAAAAATGTTAGGAGAGATTTTATTTTCTTTATCATCTTCTTCCTTAAAAATCTAGAGCTCCAAATATTCATTAATGGAGTCTCAATTGTAAAATTATGTAATTACATACAATCACTAGTGAAGAACCATGGATGTAGATCACAATGATCGAACCATGTAAAAATCTTTGTGTTTCTTTTTATAATTTTAGTACTTTAATTCTTAGTTTCATATCAAATTAATTAGATTTAGGAATCATTTTAATGGATTCTTATGAGGGTGTAGTTGTGAGATAATCCACAACTACATGGAACCCGAGACAAAGGCATTCCGCACATGCCACACGCTCCCATAGCAGCTTTGGCTTTGCCACTTGCACTCAAAGTGAAACCCGCGACCAAGGAATTCCGCACATGCCATTGTCACATGCCATACGCTCCCCTAGCAGCTTTGGCATTGCCACTTACATTCAAGGTGTAACTTGCGGTCAAGGCATTCCACACATGCCATTAGCACATGCCACACGCTCCCCTAGCAGCTTGGCATTGCCACTTGAACCCAAAGTGCAACCAACTCTCGAGACATCAACACAAAACTGGGGGATGCTTTATCAGGGTTTTGGTTTGGCGGTCACAGCATGCAGCGTACACTACGCTCGTATTAATAAAGCGTGAAAAGGAATAAGAGCGGTCAATTAAATGGGGAAATAAAAGTGAAAAATGTTTTCACTCTTAAAAATGCCGGTTACCACCTTCTACCATTTAAATACCTTTTATTTCCTTCCGTAATGAGGCCAAGATACGTTTCAATCTCAACTTGCATAAATAGGTCTCACCTATTTTCTACCAGACACAAGTCTTGGTTAGGAAAAAATACAACATTATCAGAAAGCAAATTTTGCAAGCTCACCCAAAAGGCTTCCATCTCTTGCAAGCTTCCTCAGCTTCTACTTTTTCTGATACAAGTCGAGACACTACCCAACTAGAACTCTCTGGTCTCATCACCTTTCTTCGTTATCCTCCCCAAATCAACCCTTTTCCTCTACTTTGTGATCGAAGCAAGTCTGGAACGGCCATTTCTTGGTTTAGGTCGGACTTGTACAGATTGATCTCTCGAATCTAGAAAGTGCTCACGTGCAGCATAATTTTTTAGGGTTTAAACCAATTTCTCACTCACTTACCCAATTTACCAAAATCGGCAGAAACAATTTTTACCCATAAACTGCTGTCTAAAAAAAAAGTGAAAAAGAAAAAGGAAAATATTATTATTATTTAATAAAGTTGACTCATGGTTCCCTTGTATATGCCAGTTGAGTTGATGTAGAATTAAGATTGTCGACCGCTGGTTCCCTTGTATATGACAGTTGTGTTGACACTAAAATTCAGACCAGTAGCTCAATCCAATAGGATGCATAGGTTCATCTTGGCGGTGACCTTCAGACAGATATGGGAAACACCGATCACTTGTTAACATTCACAAATATCTACCTCTATATACATCTTCTTAATATTTTCATTGTGATTGTGGTTAGTCATATTCCGAGTATTGTGGTTTGTTCAACTTTCTAAGTAGATCTTAATTTACATATATATTAATTTGGATTCGCATCAGGGTACCTCCTCCAATAGCCATTTTGGATTCGTTCATATATTTGTCACAGGTAGTTGGAGTTGATAATATTGGTTTTGTAGGTAGACCTCTTGTAAACCTTCACGAGACTATAACTCGTCTACTAGGGACACCTAGGGGTTTAAAGGATTGTTATTTATGATAAAAGTAACCATAATCTCGACGAGATGGAGTTGTATGTATGTTTTAGAATTATTATGTTTGATTTTCTCGAGGACTAGCAAAGTCTAAATGTGGGGGAATTTGATAGGTGTTGTAAACACCTTAATTATTATCTAGTATTTATGATTTCTTTGCGAGTTTTCTTGTAAATTATGTATCTTATGTTTCCTTTTGAGTTTACTAGGTGCAATGGAGTCATTGGAGCAAAAGAAGATGAAATCATTCATTTGGAGCGGAAAAGACAAAGAGGGAATTCACATGCGACATTTGGAGCAAGAATATGCATAAAAAGAAAGTGAATAGGCTGTCGGTTTGGCAAAACTGACAGGTTAAATAAGATCTAGGCATCCCTTATCCAAGTCAGTGGGGTGTATATATCAATTCTTACTCCTACACAAAACCGGTATTTCATAGAAGATTAATTTCTTACTCCACCTAAAATTGAGAGAGATATCTTCTCAATCATTGTGTGCGGCTGTGCTTTCAAGGGATTTGTATATCGAATGGTAAATTAGGGATTTCAGACTGAGATACAAGAAATTGATAATGGAATTATTGGGTTTCTGTAACTGGTGGTTGATTGGAGAAGAGACTGAGAAGTGAGAACGGATCGAGAAGAAGTTCAAGGTTTCTGGTAGTGTGGGTGAAGATTAGAGAGGTGGTAACTCAAATGAGGTTCTGAATCCGTATGAAATTGGTGCCGTGAATGCAAGAAAGGAATCTGGGATGGGTTTGAGCGATTTGGAGACTACCAAGGGTTTGAGAAGTGGCATCGAAGTTGCTGTTGTTGGGATTGAATTCTAGAGCTACAAATTTGTACATCATATATGGTATGAAGATGGGTTACAACTCATTTGAGTGTGGATTGATCTGAAGGAGAAATTAGGGTTTGAATCCGCAAAGGGGTTTGAACAAAAAATTACAGAATTAATGAATTGAAGCAGCAACTGAGATTGGTGGTTGTATGGGTTTGAAATGATTCAAATTGTGAGGTTTTACAGCTAGGAATGGTAATGGGTTGTGTGTTGCTGTCAGGGATGTGTAAGCTGAATGAGCTGCAAGGAATCAAGAAATCAGGGAAGAAGAGATGTTGGTGTTTTTGGGTTACAGCCAGATTTGATTTTGGCTTTGTTCGAATGAATCTAGTTGAGTGGTAGTTGTTAATTGAAGCCAAAGAGGTGCTAAGAAGATTGAGGACATGGATGTAGTCTTTATATGAAGGATTAATGGTTGAGTTCTGGTAGTGTTGGCAGGGTTGAATTTGTGAATGGGGTTTTGATGTTGGTGGTGTGGTTCAGTGAGGACGTAACTGAATATATAGCAGCTGAGTTGTTGTTGGTACAACAGGAGATGATGTTGATTTATGGGTTTTTCAGCTTGAGTGTGATTCTTGCAGTTGTGTGCGAAGGAATTGGAAATGGGTGAAGTCTATAATGGAGAAGACTGTGACATTGGTTTAGCCGAGAGACTGGTTTGAGATTGAGCAAAAGCAGCTGGGAAGGTTTGTAGAGAGAATAGAGAAGCTACAGCTGCAGGAATTAAAAGTATTGGTGGTTGCAGAATAGAGATGGTCATGTTATTGCAGTCAGGCCAAGTTGTTCTTGAGATGGGAGTTACAGAGAAGTTAGTGGTGATGATGTTGCTGCTTGGGAATGTGATGAGTTAGCTGTGCAGCAAATGTATAGACTTGAAAATGGTATTGGTTGAGGCTACAGTTGGAAATGGCCGTAACTGCTACAGTCAGGAAGACGAGAAGAAGCAGGTGATGCTGCAAATAATGACTTAAGGAAATGGAGATATAGATTCAAGTATACTGTTACCTGAACTGAATTGCGGGTATGGATCGAGAAGATGATCGGATGAATCTTGGTGGATGTTGCAGTATGAAAATGGAGCAATGGCTATGGTATTTCTCAAATGACATAGAGTATTAGATGTATGTTTTAGGTGGAAGGGAATTGCAGGTTATGAATTAAAGATGGGTACAGGCGGATTGTGAACTTGTATGGCTGTGGTTGCTATTACAAGGTGATGAATAACTGCAGGAGATGGAAGATTTATTAATGATGTGAGCTGTAAGCTGAAGGAATGGTGTTGAGATGTTGGTTTTGGAAGGAGGAGAATTTTAGAGCCGAGTATGTTGAACTGGTGGATATGGGTAAAACTTCAGAGATAAGTAAGATGAAGAATGAGTTGCTAATTGAAGTGATAACAGAGTTGGCGCATTAAGAGTCAGTGGTGAATGAAATTGCAATGCAGTAATGGCAGAGTACAGTCATGTTTATCAAGGGTTAAAAGATCATGCTTTAGCTAAGACATTTATTGCAGTTAAGAGCAGATCCGAAGGCACTGATGGAGTTGGTTATTATGCAACGGAACTACAGAGAAGGATAGTGAGTTGTGATAGTCGGATACAGGCTCAGGTGACCGGAGTCATTTTGCCGGTGATCATATTCCGGCGGTGACCGGATTCCGGTGATGACGTCAGAAATCCGGCACCCAGTTTTGGACCCAGAATTTCCAGAAGAGATGTTTTCACACATGGGCTTGATGGACAGAAAAAAAAAGACGGGTTTTGAGAAGACTTGACCTAAATCTAGATATATATCTCCATTAGAGAGACTTCTACTTTCTTTCTAGGGTTTGCATGATAGTTTTATTCTCAACTTTTATTATGAACTCCTATGCCATGAGTAACTAAGTTTTATTATTGGTTAAAGATGTAGTTGGATTTTGCAACCAAGTTATTGATTTGATGAATTAGTTTTCTCTCAATATTATCATTTGATTTCTACTATGTATAATAATTGCATGATTGATGTATTGCAATATGATTGAATGTTTGTTTGGTTGAGTCTAGAATTGATTGAACATACATCTATAGCTATTTTAGGGTTTTCATTGAGCGATACCCCAAATATGAGTAGCATGATATGATTACGGTTTGTAATGATACACTCTTGTAATCATATGTAGAAATTGACCTTTGTCCGAATTGTCATGCGCAATGTATGGCAATTGCATTGATTTTCCTATTTATGAAACTTAATGCTCCTAGGAATTGAACTTAATTAGCGCAAGGCATTAGGTTATTCTTTAGGTAGAGTTCACATACGCAGCTTTAATGTGTGTGTTGATAACTTAGGAAATTTACGGAGTATTCTTGCAATAAGGTATTCTAGGGCTATTGATGATAGCGAGATTAAATACGAATTTTAGTCATACATTCAATACTTTTTTATAATTGAAAATGAAACCTTTATCCAATATTTTCACCTTATTGATTTGCATGTTTACTTTTTATTATTTTGCTTTTATTTTATTTTAGTTTATAAAAATCAGAAAACCCCTATTGTTTTATATAGGAAACCGAAACATCTTTACAACCTTAGTCCTCTCTGTGGGAACGATCCTTTCTTGCCATTGCTATATTATATATTTTGAGTAGTAAGAAAGTGTAATTTATTTTTGAACCATACGACAGCGATCAGGTATCCCTTCTTTGGATGAGATAAAGTAGATCTGCGAAGGTATCCTCTGCTACTTAGGTTCTCCTGCATAGCGAGGGTTATATGGTTAACTCGTGCGCGGCCACTAAGATCGTGACATGTACTTTGCAGAATATTGGTATTAACAGTTTGCCCAGTTTCTTTCGTATTCTACCGTTTGGTAGGATTGGAATAAAAATTCCCGTAACGCCGCCATTTTTACCCGTACCGATTGGGTGGCCCCCACATTTCCTTTCATGCAATAACTTCCCCTTGAATTTCGGGACATACAAATTTTTGGATTCTCCAGCCACCTATAAGAAGAGAATAAATAGGAGGAATTTTCGTTAACTACTTTTCCTCTTCTTGAACTGTCACTCTCTGTCTCTTTCAGAGAGATTTTTCTTCCGTTGTTAACTATTTCATCTTCCTTTCGATTCCCCAAGGCTCCAGTTCAACACTCGATTATACAAGTAAGTAACACTTCCTCTTTACTATTTCTTTTCGTATTTCTTCATGCTTGATTCCATCTTTCCTTCCCGACTAGGAGGTTGTTGTTGTACTTGCATGTGAGAATTTTAATTATGTTTTACTCGTTTATGTTGTATGAGAACAATGGTTTGTTTCCATTTTGATAATGATTCTGCCATGATTGTTCTTCGTCTGAAATTTCATCCATGGTGACGAATATCTTTCCATTTTGTCTCGTGATTGGTTTTGAAAAGGCGAGGGTACCCCAAATATACCTCAAGCTATTACTTTTCCTTCCTATAAGTCCTTTCCACGAAAGTAATTGTCTATGGACTGAGTCGAGACAATACAACAAATCGGTTCACACTTTGTGTGATCGTCTATGGATACGAGATCGAGATAATACAACAACAAAGTGTGTTTACTTGATACAAAGGTTCGGACTTAACCAAACTCAATAGGATTCACGTATCAAGTAAATAGGAATTAACATTTGTGCAATTTAATTTAATTATAATAAAAAAAAAAATCGGAAATATAAAGTAAATGACACAGCAAGATTTTGTTAATAAGGAAACCGCAAATGCTGAAAACCCCGGGACCTAGTCCAGAATTGAATACTCTCAGGATTAATCCGCTATACAAAATAAACCAACTTCGTATAGTTGAGACCAAGCAACTAAACCTATAGTTCACCTAGTTCCGTCTGTATTCCCTTGCCTCCAACCTGTAAAAAAGTCACGTACTTGGACTAATTCCTTTGGATCGTATTCCAAACAGTAAAGGAACAAAGAATTTGTTTGGTATCAACTCTCTTCAACCAAGTGATATGAGTTGCGCAAATGTTCCCTTGTTTATCTTAACATAATCTCCTTTGCCAGGTTCCAAGATCAATATTATATTCGATCACCCAAAGGCAATCGTTAAGATTAAGCCAATCAATACCTTTAATCACAAGGAATCGTATTGATGTCGAAACGGAGTATGTTAACAATGGATTATCACAAGATCGTCTTTAGATCTAACAACAGTCTAAAGATCCATGTCGAAACCTTGAACTAGTTTGAGTGAATATTATACCAGAAGAGATGATTCTCAAGCATAAACAAACTAGGTGCAATCAAAGTTCAACCACCGTTAGTCAATCAAATCAATACAAAAACTAAAGATAAACCGCAATATCTAGTTTCCCACTAACGGGTCGCGCTAGAGCTTCTCAATCCCAAAGAAGACTTTAAATTGAGCGGCCGTAAGAGATTTCACCTAATTAGATTAATCTCCTCTCCGATAGGCGGCTTCACTAGTAACAAAGACAAAAGAGTAAGTCTAATGTTACGCAGGATTAGTTTGCTAGTAATGCAAACTCAAAGTATTTATAGACTAGGAAGTTTGGACACCAAGGAATTTCCAAAACCGAAAATATACTCAAGATATTCCATATTAACCCAAATTCAGTTTTCATAATTCCAGTGAATGCACTGTCCAAAAATAATGATCGAAATCTCCTTGGAAATTTTTTAATTAGAAAATGCACATTACTAATTCTTATTTTCCATATATAACTAAAAACCCTTAATTAAAAAGATTCTTAACTTATTTAAATTCGATCTTGGGATTTACTTCCTTCTTGGACGTTAAGGAATATCTTTGAACAATATAGAATAAGCATTAATGCACCGTGTTCAAAGTGTGACGACATCTTACTCTTGCAAGTCTTTTCCATGTTTGCTCACTAGAAACCGATTTACCACACTTCCAAACAAGTTTAGAATTGGTTCATATGACTTTCAAGAACTATGTGATTGATCAAGTGCCACTCAATCACAACTCATGGGTTTACGATTCTACCAAAACAAGTTTCGGTTCTACCTCCATGTGATTACTGTGCATAGTTGCACTAGCTTAATAAAGATACAGCTGACTAGGTACTAGGATCGGTTCCCCACATATATTTGGTATCTAACTTGTATGCATTGCACATGTATATAGGATCGGTTCCCCCTTCCCATAAACTTGTTGCACATGTTCATAGGATCGGTTCCCCTTTCTTCCATAAACCCTGCTGCACCTTATACAAGGATCGGTTCCCCATGTGATGCACTACAACTATTACTAGGATCGGTTCCCCTTCTCCCAGTAATAAGTTCAGACACTCATAACCCGATCATACACAAGGTGATTACTTAAGATCAGTTTCACTAATAAAAGTCATACCAATACATAAGTCAAGCCTCATGTGAATATATAGTTTTACCAAGAACAAAAACAAGTCATGTGCGGTTATACTAATCACACATATTGGTCGTTCATAAGATATGCAATGAAGAACAACCCCAATAACGCCTGGCGATTTCCTTTTAGGTTCACAACACATATCATGAACTTACTTCCTTAAAACACATGTAAATACATTGTTTCCTAGGATGAAATCCTCACCTCATACCCATACATAATCACAATAGCATTCATACCATTATGTCGATGTCTTATATACAAAGTTTAATGGTTAAGCAAGAAACTTCATATTGTATTCCTTAATACTATGTATATCCAGAGTGATCATTCTTCGCAGTTTTATGTTTTCAATATGCATGAATTGAAATATACGTTAGGGAATGAAACAGTTCAAGTCAAATATCACTAACCTCAAGTGGAAGGATGATGTTGTCGTTGTAGCTCCGTACTTATTTGCTTCTTCAAGTCTTCGCAATACTTGTAATGTCTCACCCTAATACTTTCAAGCTAACCTATACGAAGTTGACTATAGTACATTTAAATTAAGCGACTCTTAAATGAGTTTTGGATCACTAAAATATGACAACCAAACTTGACATACCAACGCTTGGTGGGTACAACCGAGCAATTCTCTAACAATCTCCCCTTTTGTCAATTTTAGTGAAAAAACTCTTACAATCATATGGATAAACAAATTACAAGAATTCATTACATATATGCTTGATTCTCGAATTCAATAGCACATAACATGCATTCATTCAATCCTTAAAATGCAGCAGCTGCACTATAATAACAAAGCTTATACTCCCCCTAAAGGTGAGATAGGTAGATTTTCAATCCGCACGTCTTTGTTATCCCAATCATATGATATGTTACTCCCCCTTAGTCTATGATTTTCCTCATTCGTTAGATAAACGTTCAAGCACCATTGTCCTCTTCCCTAGTGACACCAATCAACCATAAATTGATACCAGCATCACTTGTTTACTCCATATATTTTTTCCCCTTTTTGTCATAAAAATGACAAAGAAGTGAACAAATAAAGGATAACACGAAAAGGATCTTACAAATCTCAAAATAGACTTGAAACCTGTAGAGTCAAGCACGAGGGTTCCACATACCATTTTTGATAACCAATATCAAAACCGAAACTACAAAGTAATCACGTTTTGATATGTTATCATGAAAATAATTGCCCGAAGCAATTTTCCCAAATAGTTTAGCAAACCAAAAATCAACTAAGAAAGTTAGTTCCTTTGCTAAACCGATTGTATAAATACAACCGCTTCATTCGATAAGACCAAAACAAAGATAAACTCCATTTTTATCATCAGGTTCTAATTATCCATATAACTTAGACCTTTAGAATTCAAACAAGCCAAATACTAGGTTAGTTAACTAGCATTTCCTTGTTTAGGCTAGACTTGAATAACCGTAACCTCCACTTTGATAAGTCTAACTAAGATCAGAATTAACTTAGTTTATCTTCTCCGGAATCGAATTGGACTAAACAACTCGTCCCGTCAACATATACATTCGTTAATCCATAAATAATTAATACAAACCAATAAATCAACTTGCATAATTATTCACCTCAACCGGATGCAATCGAAAGAACACACATAAATCAACGTTTCACTATTGCACCGAAATTTTGTAAGCTTAAACAATTGATACTACACAATAAAGCAATATAACAATTTTTTTACTTAACTAGAAGCAATTGAATTAACATAGACATTAAAGCACCGTAATTGCACCAAATTTCGTAAGCCTAAACTATTGATATCACACAATCAAATCAAGATAACAATAGTTTTACTTAACCGAAAACAATTTAATTACACACACATCCATACATAAATAATGGAATAAACACATCAATTGTACCAACAATTTCGTTTAAGCAAAAGCAATATATATATATCAAATAAAAATAGGCTTTTTTTAAAACAGGAAAACAATTAACTAACAAGATTTTTACCTCAATTTCGTATCCAACTTCGCTTTCGTCTTCCGGGAGAATTGATATCGAAATACCATTATGTTTTCATTCTCATGCCGAAAACAAAAGAATAACAACAACCAACCTTTACCAGAAAAAGGTTGAAAATAGGTTTTAACAATTGCAAGCAAAAGTTGAAAACCGTCGAAACACGTATGTTTTTATGCTAAACCAAAACTGATTCAACATATTGTGACTTTTTCACATATTGTTTCTACAAGAATCCCTTATGATCCTTTGATAAAGCCTACCAACTTGGGCTAGAACTTAATCCTGCTAAATCAAAAAGTCACCCAAACCATAAGGTTACACAACATATTATGAGATCGAATATCAAGGTAATAAAACCGAAATCAAACATTTCATACACATACATAGCAAATAAATAAAGCATTAAAGTACCAGCTATGTAAATCAAAACTATCACAAGGAAAATTATAAATCAAATAACTTTATTCATAATAGTTTTATCCAATAGACTTATACAATCAATGAAAGAGATCAAAAATTGATGTCTATTTTTCAAATACAATTGTCATAGTCTTTTTGGTCTCTTTGTGTTAGGTGTCCGCCCGTAGTATTTTAATGGGTGCATTTATAACTAATTAGTACTGTTCACTTTCTAACCAATCAGATAGTGACATGTGTCCACTATCTGATCGTCGTTGATTGGGTCTTCCTTCCCTTATTTGTGTAAGAACCTCTCCTCTTTTGGGTAATGAAAAATATCTAAAGTTAGTTTTCCAGGCTGAGTTCATTAAGAACTCAGATTCGATCTTTATTTTCTTATTGATCAACCAAATTGTACTGAGTATAGTACATTTGGCATCAGAGCCACTTCAATTTTTTCCAATGGGTGCTTCCGATCCAAAAACAGTTAAGGAATTATTGGATTTAGTTAACCGAAATCAACTAAACTCTGATGTTCATTTCATTGCAATTGACGACAAGCTCCTAAAGCAGCAACAACTTACTGATTCGAATCAGTTATCGATTAACAAACGTTTTGATGAAATTCTGGCTCGGTTACCTTCTTCATCACGATCTGATCATCTGTAGGATTCTGTTGGCCAAAACCATGGTTCTCACCTCGAAGATCCTCCGATATTTGGTTCCCTTCCTATTGGGGGACATCCCAATCACTTCAATCGAGTCCCAAAGATTGATTTTCCACTTTTTGATGGAGATAATCCTCATGGATGGATACAGAAATGTGAACGTTATTTCTATCTTCACAACATCGATGAAACTCGCCGAGTGGATATAGCTGCTATCTACCTAGATGGTAAGGCCGATAAATGGTTTCTCAATTTTCAGGTTGGTCGCAATCGTATAAACTGGTTTGAATTTGCTCATGGTATTTGTGTTCGCTTTCAAAATCCTGTAGAAGAAAATTTTATTGGGAGTTTTAATAAATTATCACAACTTCATTCTGTGGATGATTATTTTGAGCAATTTGAAGCTCTTAAAGCTCTTATGCTTGCTAGTAATCCTTCATTAAGTGAACATTATTTCATCATGAGTTTTATTAGTGGGTCAAAGGAGGAATTGCGCAATTCTGTTGCTATGTTTTACCCTAAATCACTGGCACAAGCTTTTTCCTTAGCCAGAATGGAGGAGCAGAAAACTCAATCTATTTTTTCTAAGAATGTTAAACAATCGTCCAACTCATTTACCTCCTCTCGAGCTTTCTCTACTACCAATTTTCCTCCTAAACCAATCTCTACTCCATACACTACATCCAAGTCAGCTCCTACCACCCCTAATGCTTATTCACCCATAACCCTTAAACCTACATCAGCCAACCCAATCATCAAGAGACTCACACAAGACCAAATAAAACTTCGTCGAGACAAAGGTCTCTGTTATAATTGTGATGAAGTTTACACTATGGGTCATATGTGTAAGGGTATACAACAACTATTTATGGTTCAAGCTGAGCATTCTGACTTTTAGGATCCTGATCAGGAGGAGGAAATTTTTGAGGAAGCTGTAGAATCCCCAATAGACTCTGACATGTAGATTTATCTGCATGCCCTCACTGGTACGACCACAGGTGACACAATCCGAATTCCTGGTCTTCATAAGGGCAAATCCATTTCCATTCTTATTGATACTGGTAGCACCACTAGTTTCTTGGATTGTGCTTTAGCTACTAAACTCAAATGCAGGGCTGAGCAAACTGGTCCAATGTTAGTCACTGTTGCTAATGGTGAGAAAACTGTGAGTTCTGGTCTGTGTTCCCAACTTCTTTGGAGTATGCAGGGGTATCAATTCAATGCAGATTTGAGATTACTTCCACTGGGGGGCTGTGACATGGTTTTGGGTGCTGACTGACTCAAGAAATTAGGTGATGTTGTTTTTAACTTTACTAAGCTAAGTGTTTCTTTTCTTCATAATGGTCATCAAATTACTTTACAAGGCTCCCAAACTCTACTTCACTTCTAATGATGAGTGGTTCAGCTGTAAAGAAAATTTTGGCCAAAACCACACATGGCCTCATTGGCCACCTTTTTTCTGTTACAACCTCAGCTATACCCCCTCAAGTTCCACCCCAAATATTACCACTTCTCTCTGAATATAGTGATATATTTGCTGAACCATCTTCCTCACCCCCTCACAGAACTTTAGACCATTCTATTCCTTTAAAACCTAGTGCTCAACATCCAAATCAAAGACCATGTAGATGCCCTTACATTCAAAAAGGAGTAGTAAAAACTCTTGTTCAGGAAATGCTTGCTGCTGGGATTATTCAAAGCAGCCACAGCCCATTTGCTTCTCCAATTTTGTTGGTCAAAAAGAAAGACAATATCTGGCGTTTTTGTGTGGATTATAGGAAGCTAAATAGCATCACCATTGTGGATGAGTTATTGGATGAGCTCAAGGGTTTTCAGTTTCTTTCAAATATTGACTTAAGGGAAGGTTATCATCAGATCTTATTAAATCCCTTGGATGTTCACAAGACTGCTTTCAGAACCCATCATGGGAATTATGAGTTCAAAGTCATGCCATTTGGGCTGACAAATGCACCTGCCACCTTTCAAGCCCTTATGAATGAAGTTTTTGCTCCTTATTTAAGAAAGTTTGTTCTTGTATTTTGTAGGTACTGAATATCGCAAGATAATAGTTCACGAGTATCGTAATAAATAAAGGAGAAAAGAGTTATAAAATGATACGATGATAGAAGTAGCGCGGAGAAATATGAAGTTTTGCAAGGATGGAATAATGTTGCGAGTATAAGTTGCGATACTTCGCAACTCATGTACAGCTGTATAAATTTTACTATAAATAGGAGTTCAAATGTAAAATTCGAGAGGTTCTTTTGGTGAGTGTTAGAAAATATCTTAGGAAAGAGAATAGAGAAAGTTGTAACTATTCTAATTCCATTTAGATACTTCTTTGTAATCAATTGAGAACATTAATAAGAAAATTGTTATTCATCATCAAGAACTTCTTGAGTTTTTACTAATTCTATTGAGGGTGTAGTTGTAGGTTATTCTGCAACTACATAATTGGCGCTAGAAATAGGGATTTGAAGAATTCCTGTACCAAAAAAAAAAATGACAAGAAGAAGAAACACATCAGAACCATTAACTGAAGTAAGAAGAAGTGTAAGATTAGCAGGAGGAGAAGCAAATATAACAGGAGAACCTAGTAGGAGAAGGAGTAATCGAAGAAATCAAACTCAACAAATAAGAAATCATGATCAAGTGAGTATACACACTTGGAGAACTAATACACCAGAAGAAGAAGATAGAGAACCACAAATCAGAGAAAATGGGAGGTTGATGGGAGGAACGATTCTTGAAAGAGAAAGGGAGATGTTAGAAACATTGAGACAAGGAATCCAAAAAGAATGAATGATCGAAGCTGAAGAATGTGCCAATTTAACAAGACAAAATCAAGAATTGAGGATGGAAAATGAGATGCTACAAAGAAGGAAATCTCAAAGTGTTGCAAGATCAAATGTTAGAACAGAAAGATAAGGACAAAATTCACCGATAATCAATAATGAAAATAATATGCAAGAACAAACACAGAATCAAGGTGAAAGAAATCAAGAAAATCGTTTCATTTTAATACCAAACCACGAACAAAATATGGAGAATTTACGAACAAGACCAAATCCTAGAGAAAACAATCAGAATCGAGAGGAAGAACATCAACTTATGGAAGAAACTGAGAGACAACAAGCAGTACATCAAAACAATCACGAGAATGGAGTAAGAAGATATGAAAAGGCTCGTAACAAACAAAATATTGAGTATGAAAGAATTAAGAGAAGAATTGTAAATCAACAAACAGAAATGGATAGGAATGAACCAAACTCTCGAATCAGAGTACAAGCAAATCAAGAAGAAATAAATCACAGAAGAAGGAGAAATGAAGAAGAAGAAATTCCTGATATTCGCATGAGAAGAATAGAAAGGGAAGAACAAGAATTCCAAGATGCTCTGCAACTGAACAATTATGATAATTTGGAAAGAAGATATTTGCAAAATTATGCAAATGAAAACATTAATGAAGAATATGATAGAATGCGAAGGATCGCAAGGGAGGAAGCGCAAGAACGTAGAAGAAGAGAAGCTGCATTAAAAAGACCAATGGATGAGAATTCTGAGGCAAATGCACGAGGGATGATAAACAATAGAAGAGGAGGAGATAAAAGGCAATTAGATGAAGCAATAGAAGAAGCTGCGAGGACTCCATTTGCTAGAGAAGTACAATTGAGAGGAATTCCACCAAAATGCAATTTTCCCACACTTACCAGTATCTTTGATGGGACTTCATGTGCTATTCAGCACATTAAAGCATACATAAGATGCATGTTACAATGGGAGAATCATGATGCTGTGTTATGCAAGTACTTCGCATCGAGTTTAACAGGGGAAGCTTTAAAGTGGTTCGAAGGACTCCCTAAGAATACTATTACGTCATTCAATCATTTGCAAGCAACTTTCCTTGGAGCATATATCACAAATCACTCTTCACGGCTTGGTATTGAAGATGTATTTGGTTTAAAACAAAGAGTGGGTGAAAGTTTGAAGCATTTGGTAAGACGATGGAAGACTATGTGCAGTGATATGGCAGGGCGTGTGGATGAGAGATACTTGATTTTGTCCTTCAAATCCATTACTCTCTCCCTGTTTCTAGCGCCAATTATGTAGTTGCGGATTATCTCACAACTACACCCTCATAAGAATCCATTAAAATGATTCCTAAATCTAATTAATTTGATATGAAACTAAGAATTAAAGTACTAAAATTATAAAAAGAGACACAAAGATTTTTACATGGTTCGATCATTGTGATCTACATCCATGGTTCTTCACTAGTGATTGTATGTAATTACATAATTTTACAATTGAGACTCCATTAATGAATATTTGGAGCTCTAGATTTTTAAGGAAGAAGATGATAAAGAAAATAAAATCTCTCCTAACATTTTTTCTCTCCTAAAAATTATCTCTCTCTCTCAGAAAGACCTCTCCTTCTTCTCATGCCTAAATGGCTATTTATATGATTTTACAAAATGTTGACAATTAAACTGTCTCTCAACTTCGGACTTGAGAATTACCTTGCGAATCTTCGCAACTTCACTTTGGGAACTTCTTTTGCTTTCCTCATGATTTTCTTTGCTCCTAAAATGTTCTTTGCTCGCAAGATGTATTTTTCTCTCCTAAATTTCGTAAGTTATCATTTGTTGTGATATTCCGCTCCTACATTCCACTTGGAGTGCAAGTGGCAATGCCAAAGCTGCTAGGGGAGCGTATGGCATGTGCGGAATGCCTTGGTCGCGGGTTACACTTGTAGTGCAAGTGGCAATGCCAAAGCTGCTAGGGGAGCATGTGACATGTGCCAATGGCATGTGCGACTTGGTAAGGAAAGCTGCTAGTGGTGCATGTTGGCATGTGCCAATGGCACGCACGGCCACTTGGGCCTAGGTTGCACAGTTTGCAAGCCTAGGGTGCGGGCACCACTTTGGTATATACTAATGGCATGGCAGCTTGGAAAGTGTCTAGCGGTGCGTGTTGGCAAGTGCCAATGGCACGCACGACCATATTGGCCTAGGTTGCACGATTTGCAAGCCAAGGGTGCGGGCGCTACTTTGGCATGTGCCAATGACATAGCGTCTTGGTAAGGAAAGTGGCTAGCATAGCTAGGGCCAAGGCAGAGTGCGTTTGGCATGGCGCGTCTAGCTTGGGCTAGGTGTGGCTGACATGATTTTGCATTGGAACGGAGGTGCGGTTATCATGGTTGGCATGCTTTGTCACGATTGGTGTGACTAGCATATCTAGGGAAAAGGCAGAGTGCGTTTGGCATGATGCGGCTAGCTCGGGCTAGGTGTGGCTGGCATGATTTTCCATTGGAACGGAGGTGCGGCCAGCATGGTTTGCATGCTTTGGAGCGTTTGGTGTGGCTGGCATGTTTTGCCGTCGGCACGGAGGTGCGGATAGCATGGTTGGCATGCTTTGGCGTGATTGGTGTGACTAGCATAGCTTGGGCCAAGGCATAGTGTGTTTGGCATGGCACGTCTAGCTTGGGCTAGGTGTGGCTGGCATGATTTTCCATTGGCACGGAGGTGAGGCTAGCATGGTTGGCATGCTTTGGTGTGTTTGGTGTGACTAGCATAGCTAGGGCCAATGCAGAGTGCGTTTTTCATGGCGCGGCTAGCTTGGGCTAGGTGTGTCTGGCATGATTTTCCATTGGAACGGAGGTTCGGCTAGCATGGTTGGCATGCTTTGGCGCGTTTGGTGTGGATGACATGATTTGCCGTTGGCACAGGGGTGCGGCTAGCATGGTTGGCATGCTTTGGCACGGTTGGTGTGACTAGCATAGCTTGGTCCAAGGCAGAGCGTGTTTGGCATGTTGCGGCTAGCTTGGGCTAGGTGTGGCTGGCATGATTTGCTATTGGCACAGAGGGGAACTAGGGTATTGCTCGTTGTAACCCTAATTTGAAAAAATACCCCCCATTAATTACTGACGACATGTATTAAATGTTCTAATAAATGTGTCACCAGTGACATTAGGTTATTCGGGGTTTTACAATTTTACCCTTTGTCTAAAAACCACCATTAACATTAAGTCCCCTGCTTAGCTCGGAACAGGAGATTTGTTGCGAGGTAAGCATAATATGGTGACAAACTAGAAAATCGTAAAGAGAATTGAGGAGGCTTGTCTGACCTTTTTATAGATAGGATTTGGAACCCTTGCCTCTAGCAGTTTTGCACAAATCGGGAGGATGGCACGATTGGGAAGTCAGCATCATTGAGAGACAGGAAGCTGAGCGGCATTGAGAAGTTGACGCAAGGCGGGGAAGCTGAGCGTTCTAGCTGGCACGACTTGGGAAATCATTGGGAAGTTGGCGCAATTGGTGGGACCGGTGCAATTGGGAGACTGGGAAGTTAGCGCGATTGGTAGGAAACTGAGCGTGCTATCTGGTGGGACCGATCTTTATACGCACGATTTTGGTAAAGGGAAGTCCTTCCCTATTTCGGAATCTTCACGCCTATATATAGAATTCCTTTCTCTCATCTTGCACTTTGTTCTTTCATCCTTTCACGCTAGCGGCAGAGTCACGAAGAAAAACCGCTTCCAGGTATGTTTTCCAATACTTCTCTTGTTTCCCTTTTTATGTAGGTGCAAACCCTAACATTAGGCGTTTTTATTTTATGATCTATGCAATGATATTGTGCATATGATTTCTTGGTGTGCTTCTTGTATAAAATATTATATATATGTACCCAAAGAAAATACTTCATATATGATTTGAACCCGTAGAATAATGCTGCATATATAATTTTGAACCCGAATAAGGATACTATAGGCGCATTCGAACCCGTAGAAAATACTGCATATATAATTTTGAACCCGAAGAAGGATACTATAGGCACATTCGAACCCGTAGAAAATACTGCGTATATAATTTTAAACCCGAAGAAGGATACTGCAGACGCATTCAAACCCGTATAAAATACTGCGTATATAATTTTGAACCCGAAGAAGGATATTGCATACGCATTCGAACCCGTAGAAAATACTGCGTATTTAATTTTGAACCCGGAAAAATACTATATATGAATCCCGAAGAATAATACTGTATATGAATCCCGAAGAAGAACACCGTATATGAATCCCGAAGAAAATTACTGCATATGTGCTTCATATAATTTCGAACCCATAGGAAATATTGCATATATGAATTTCGGACCTGAAGAAAATACTGCGCATGCAGTTTTGAATCCATAGAGAAACACTTTCTAAAAAAAAAAAATTGGTGCGGTTATGTGTCAGGGTGACAATTTCGTCTTTCTCCGTTTATTTTGTGCAGATATCTTGTTACCAAATTGTTATGAAGAAATCCGACAAGATGTTACCTGAACAAAATTTTGCTTCATCGAAGGATGTTGATAATTCCAAACCAAACACAGATGATGAATTATTTGCCAAACCCCATGCCCCTGCTCGGAAGAATCATCCAGGTTTCGTGCCAATTTTGTTAACCGGTGGTGAAGATGAAAAGAGAGCACGTTCGGTTTGCCCAGAGAACACCATACGGATTTGTCTTCATAAAGGGGTATATTCTTCTTCCAACATTGATTTCAGGATGTTTCAAATCCCATTGCATTCTTTTGATAGATGGGTTGAGTTCATGGTGAGTAAGGAGCACATAAATACCAACTTGACTCGAGGGTAGACTATTGATGCTGTCAGAGCTTCAGTAAGTCTCCAGATTAGGAAGGATGTCCCGGACTTGGTTGCTTTCATCTCCAGATGGTGTTCGGACACCCATACAAACATATGTAGATGGGGTGAAATAACTTTCTCCTTGGATAGTATGGCTCTCTTGCTGAATCTTCCGGTAACCGGGAATCTTATCATCCAATTGTCTGAAGATGAGGAGAAGATGCGGGATGACCTTGCCGCTAAGCTAGGAGATTTTGCTCGAAAAGAATCCACTGCGAAGTCGAAGGATTCTGTTCGAAAAGAGGATGAAAGGTGCTTTTACATCTGGTGGATATCTCAATGGTTTCCGGACGAGCTGTAACCTAAACAAAAAAGCAGTGATCTTCATGTTGCAACATTTTTGGCTCTCTGGTTGTCTAGAGACATTTTTGATGACGGTTCTGGCAAGAAGGAAATAAGACCAAAATTGCTAGTGATTGCTGTGAAGTTGGAAAAAGGTGAAGTTCTTCCCATTGGCAAGCTATTCCTTGGTTCCATGTATGTGCATATGGACCACCTAGTTGCGAACATGCAGGTTTCGAATGGTTTCTTGAAAGTGGATTCATATGTGCATGTTGTTTTTCTACAAGCATGGTTATGGGAGCACTTCACAAAGTATGCTCCGAAACCTTTGCCTTCGATCCCCGCGAGTTGGGGTGGCTCCCGAATTCTTCGATGGGTGAACAGGCGTCCAAGAGTTGGTTTGATCTTGGTTAGTCTTCTCGGTAAGTCGCATGAAATTCGTTTTCGCCCATGGGAGCTGGTCCATAGGTATGTGACTCAAATTTACACTTTTGCTTCTACTCCGAACATGATTTTGTCTTCTGATGGAAGTTTGAGTGTTGGTGAAAACTTGTTTATTCAAAGTTGTATGCCTGGTTATATGCTTTCTTTCTTTATGGTGACCGTGCCGCTCATCACATGGGTTTTGATCAAGGGGTGCCTCTTGCTTACCATATGGTGATTCCTAAGGATACATTACGTGCCGCCTTCAATGCCAGTGCCCTTGAGCCGGGTATCCGTCTTCCCTTCTTTCAAACGGGAAGGGTAACTTCGATGACTTTTGGCTATAGTGAGTTCTGGTACGATGAGTTTATTATGATCCAAGATTTTGTAAATAACGTGGTGGAGAATGTTCGTTGTAAACCTTCCCCAGCAGTTTTGAAGAAGTATCTGATGTTGAGGGACCTCAAGCAAAAGTTGCCTGGCAACTCGGAAAGTCCCCAGGAAAAGGAACAGAGAAAGAAGAATCGTGCTGGCGGGTTCCAGGCAGTTTCAAAAGATCCTCATGCGGCTCTCGTGTCTTTCAGTTCTTCAAATAACCAGGTATGTGTCGTCTCCTTGTTGGTTTATCTCGAAACACCTAAATTTCTATTGAAAACATGTGTCTTATTTCTACCAGGGCTTCGGTAGTGTTAATGCTTTCGCTTCCCTTGCACGTTGTCAGGAGGCGGAAATTCCTACGAAGAATTCCGGCAGCACTAAGCCTTCTCATAACGGTGATGAGCCAGAGAAAGAAGAAAGTTCGACAAGTGAGAGTGATTCTTCTGACAGCACAGGTTCTTTTTCGGGAAGTGGTTCGGTGAGTTTCGCGCTTCTTTTTCCTTCTTCTTCCATTTTTTTTTTGAAAAGAGTCTAACTCAAGTTTGCAGGAGGAATCTGGTTCGGAAGATGATTCTGGGGCGGATCCATACTAAAACTTACCTTTGGTGACAGCGACCGCTGCTGGTAACTTGGAGATGGGAGTTAGCCGATCGCCGGGCACAGATGTGGTTCAAAAGGTGGATGATTCCCTGATGGTTGCTGCCGTAGACATGGAAAAAGACCCTTTGCAAGTCGCGGGTCCAGTTGCAGGCGCTATTTTCGATCCCACGTACTTGGTTCCTTACTCAGGTCATGTGCTGGTTGGCGGTTTCAGCGTGTTGGCTAAGTATGAGGCGTTATATACCAGAATCTGGGATAAGTATGGGCATATGGCTACAACCAAGAAGATCACCAGTCGATTTGCATTGGTTAGGCGTGTGGAAGAGACTTTGTCTTCCATCGAGGGCATGTGTGAGGTGATTGGCCACACCGTTTCTGAAGACGTCATTGCCGACTGGGAGCACCATCGCGATGTGTGTGTAGAAAAGGAATTCAACGCTTCGTGGTTTGTCGAAGGCCTTGCTGAGATCCAAAAGTCGAAAGATCTGGCAGTCGGAAGCCTTTCTGCAGAGGAGATTACAGGTCATGAGGTAGAACTCGAAAAGCTTTCCAAGATGTTGACTATGAAGAGAGCGGCTCTTGAAGATGCAAATTTGGCTTTATCCAAGAAGAGTAGACCTCTGTTGAATGATTTTCCTTGAATGTCTTCTCTGTTAAACTTTCATTTAGGTTTTTATTTATTTTTGAAAGACACACTGGATGTCTGGTTTAAAGTTCGACCGGTTTTGATAGACAGCTGGTAGATTTTGAGGATATTAGATTATTTCTGGGATGAATGGTTTCGATAATATAACTCTGATTATGCTTTGTGAAAGGGATATTGCTTTTATGAAAGTGTGTGCTAGCAATCAGCACAAAACGCAATAGTATGATGGTTTTACTAAGAACCCAACTTGCCCAATCTAAACTTACTCGCTTCATAGGGTTTTTTTTTTTTTTTTTTTTGCTGCGAACACGCCCCTTTCCATGAAAAAGGCGGCCTTGCTGGTAGCATCGCCAGCAAGTCCCCAATCGCTGGTAGCATCTTCAGCGAGTCCCCAGTTTTCTCGTGTAGTTTTTACGACTGGTAACCGGGTTGTCTGGTAGTTGAGTTGGATTGAGTCGCCTTCCATTACCATCTTGACATCTGGGTCGAAGAACGAGATCGACAGTCTGACATTGTAGCCGATAGATCCATCCTCCCGATGTGGTCGCCAATTATTCATTGGTAAAAATCGTTTCTGCCGATTTTGGTAAATTCGGTAAGTGAGTGAGAAACTGGTTTAAACCCTAAAAAAATGTGTTGCACGTGAGCACTTTCTAGATTCGAGAGATCAATCTGTACAAGTCCGGCCTAAACCAAGAAATGTCCGTTCCAGACTTGCTTCTGTCACAAAGTGGAGGAGAAGGGTTAATTTTGGGAGGATAGCGAAGAAAGGTGATGAGACCAGAGAGTTCTGGTTTGGTAGTGTCTCGACTTGTATCAGAAAAAGTAAAAGCTTAGGAAGCTTGCAAGAGATGGAAGCCTTTTGGGTGAGCATGCAAAAGTTACTTTCTGATAGTGTTATATTTTTTACCTGACCAAGACTTGTGTCTGGTAGAAAATTGGTGAGACCTATTTATACAAGTTGATATTGAAACGTACCCTGGCCTCATTACGGAAGGAAATAAAAGGTATTTAAATGGGAGGAGGTGGTAACCGGCGTGTTTAAGAGTGAAAACGTTTTTCACTTTTATTTCCCCATTTAATAGACCGCTTTTATTCCTTTTCACGATTTCTTAATACGAGCGTAGTGTACG
Source organism: Papaver bracteatum (assembly GCA_023529315.1). Classification (NCBI taxonomy): domain Eukaryota; kingdom Viridiplantae; phylum Streptophyta; class Magnoliopsida; order Ranunculales; family Papaveraceae; genus Papaver; species Papaver bracteatum. The sequence continues at coordinate 5,655,177 of JAJJWX010004804.1, read as the reverse complement.
CTGCATGCTGTGACCGCCAAACCAAAACCCTGAGAAAGCATCCCCCAGTTTTGTGTTGATGTCTCGAGAGTTGGTTGGACTTTGCGTTCAAGTGGAAATACCAAGCTGCTAGTGGAGCGTGTGGCATGTGCCAATGACATGTGTAGAATGCCTTGACCGCAAGTTACACCTTGAATGTAAGTGGCAATGCCAAAACTGCTAGGGGAGCGTGTGGCATGTGCGGAATGCCTTGGTCGCGGGTTGCACTTTGAGTACAAGTGGAAAAGCCAAAGATGCTAGGGGAGAGTGTGGCATGTGACAATGGCATGTGCGGAATTCCTTGGTCGCGGGTTGCGCTCGGAGTGCAAGTGGCAATGCCAAAGTTGCTAGGGGAGCGTGTAGCACGTGCCAATGGAATGTGCAGAATGCCTTTGGTCGCGGGTTGCACTTGGAGTGCAAGTGGCAATGCCAAAGCTTCTAGGGGAGCGTGTGGCATGTGCCAATGGCATGTGCGGAATGCCTTGGTCGCGGGTTGCACTTAGAGTGCAAGTGGCAATGCCAAAGCTGCTAGGGGAGCGTGTGGCATGTGCCAATGGCATGTGCGACTTGGTAAGGAAAGATGCTAGTGGTGCGTGTTGGCATGTGCCAATGGCACGCACGACCACTTGGGCTTAGGTTGCACGGTTTGCAAGCCTAGGGTGCGGGCGCCACTTTGGTATGTACTAATGGCATGGCGGCTTGGAAAGTGGCTAGCGGTGCGTGTTGGCATGTGCCAATGGCACGCACGACCATATTGGCCTAGGTTACACGGTTTGCAAGCCAAGGGTGCGGGCGCTACTTTGGCATGTGCCAATGACATAGTGGCTTGGTAAGGAAAGTGACTAGCATAGCTAGGGCCAAGGCAGAGTGCGTTTGGCATGACGCGGCTAGCTTGGTCTAGGTGTGGCTGGCATGAATTTCCATTGGCACGGTGGTGCGGCTATCATGGTTGGCATGCTTTGGCGCGATTAGTGTGACTAGTATAGCTAGGTCCAAGGCAGAGTGCGTTTGGCATGGTGCGACTAGCTTGGGCTAGGTGTGGCTGGCATGATTTTCCATTAGCACGGAGGTTCGGCTAGCATGGTTGGCATGCTTTGGCGCATTTGGTGTGACTAGCATAGCTAGGGCCAAGGCAGAGTGCGTTTGGCATGGCGCGAATAGCTTGGGCTACGTGTGGCTGGCATGATTTGCCATTGGAACGGAGGTGCGGCTAGCATGGTTGGCATGCTTTGGCGCTTTTTGTGTGGCTGGCATGATTTTCCGTTGGCACGGAGGTGTGTCTAGCATGGTTAGCATGCTTTGGCGCGATTGGTATGACTAGCTTAGCTAGGTCCAAGGCAGAGTGTGTTTGGCATGGCACGGCTAACTTGGGCTAGGTGTGGCTGGCATGATTTTCCATTTGGCACGGAGGTGCGGCTAACATGGTTGGAATGCCTTGTCGCGTTTGGTGTGACTAGCATAGCTAGGGCCAAGGCAGAGTGCATTTGGCATGGTGCGGCTAGCTTGGGTTAGGTGTTGCTGGTATGATTTGCCATTGGCACGGAGGTGCGGCTAGCATGGTTGGCATGCTTTGGCATTTTTCGTTGTGTGGCTAGCATGGTTGGCATGCTTTGGCGCGATTGGTGTGATTAGCATAGCTAGGGCCAAGGCAGAGTGCGTTTGGCATGGCGCGGATAGATTTGGCTAGGTGCAGCTGGCATGATTTGCCATTGGCTTTGGCGCGTTTGGTGTAACTAGCATAGTTAGGGCCAAGGAAGAGTGCGTTTGGCATGGTGCGGCTAGCTTGGTCTAGGTGTGGCTGGTATGATTTTCCATTGGCACGGAGGTGCGGCTAGCGTGGTTGGCATGCTTTGGCGCGTTTGGTGTTGCTGGAATGATTTTTCGTTGGTACGGAGGTGCGGCTAGCATGGTTGGCATACTTTGGCGCGATTGGTATGACTAGCATAGCTAGGGCCAAGGCAGAGTGCGTTTGGCGTGGCGCGGCTAGCTTGGGCTAGGTGTGGCTGACATGATTTGCCATTGGCACGGAGGTGCGGATAGCATGGTTGGCATGCTTTGGCGCATTTGGTGTGACTAGCATATCTAGGGCCAAGGCAGAGTGTGTTTGGCACGACGTGGATAGCTTGGGCTAGGTGTGGCTGGCATGATTTGCCATTGGCACGGAGGTGCGGCTAGCATAGTTGGCATGCTTTGGCGCGTTTGGTGTGGCTGGCATGATTTGCCGTTGGCACAGGGTTGCGCATAGCATGGTTGGCATGCTTTGGCACGGTTAGTGTGACTAGCATATCTAGGGCCAAGGCAGAGTGCGTTTGGCATGGTGCGGCTAGCTTGGGCTAGGTCTGGCTGGCATGATTTTCCATTGGCACATAGGGGAACTAGGGTTTTGCTCGTTGTAACCCTAATTTTAAAAAATACCCCCCATTAATTACTGAATACATGTATTAAATGTTCTAATAAATGTGTCACCGGTGACATTAGGTTATTCGGGGTTTTATAATTTTACACTTTGTCTAAAAACCACCATCAACAACAGCATGATTAGATCTTTTGGATCCAAGCGCATGCTTCTTGTCAGCAGATTACATGATAGTTCCCATGGATCCTGCGTTCCACGCTTGTTTAGGAGATGGAGACAGGGAGAACACACACATATTGCTATCCAAGTGTTATTTTTATTCCGATTGGTCTAATTGGTCGGTCTATTTTTTTTTTAGCAACTCAATCACTCTATTTCATTCTAGAAGTAATAACAATTCGATGTTTAGTGACCCACCAAATCACTTAGATAACAATAGATAAATATGGTAAAATAAAAATAGAATGTGATATGTTGACATTCCGAGATATGGTAACAACTATCATATTATTTCTAACATTCGAATAATTCTGTCCTTTTAGTTAATGGGTTCCTCAACTCCTGTATCCAAGATGGTTCCATCCATTTAGATTGATAGTGTAGTCTTAAAGGCACATGTTTCTAGATTTTGGAGTTTAGAAAGCAATTTTTTTCTTTGTTTTTATATTTTTCTAGTTTTTTTTTTTTTTTTTTATAAACACAAGGGAAAACTAACAAGGCTAAAAACTCTATATGAGAACACTCCCCCACACTTAAACTTTACATTGTCCTCAATGTAAAATCTAATCATTCAAAGTAAAGTTCAAGATGGGAAATTCATAACATGATATATATACACAATAAGAAAATAAAATGCATAATAAAAACTGATACTCCAACTCATAGCTATTTCTGAACAATAGAGAATAAACACTAAACAACCTATTTAGTTGGTATCTAATCCCAACTCAGCCAATATATATACCTCGTCGTTAAGAAAAAATTCCATCTACTTAGAAAGGCTAGTGTTTATTCTAAATTGTTCACAAATCTCTAAAAGCTGGAGTTTTGATATGCAAATGTCCAAAATAAGAAAATAAAGATAAAAGACTTGAGAAAAAAATAAAAAGATAGAGATAGATACACAAAACCAGTGGTTTGCCTCCTATTTAGCGCTTGGTTTAAAGTCTTCAGACCGACTTGCAAGACGAATTATCCATACACCAATAATCGGAAAAGTTTGGGATCCACCCATAGCGTCTGTTTTTCAAACACTAGCTTCACACACATATTAGTAATATAAAACAGAAACGAAGCTATTAACCGGAAAAAGCTTCCCCCACACTTATTCTTGTCCACACTTGGAAGTGCATAAAAAATATAGGAATCAGGTACTTCCACGGTTTCTTGTTCACAAACCTGCATAGTATGATAATCAAACATCTCTAATGGAGGATATCGAGAAACAAAGTCATTCAACAATATTCTCGAAGCACATACATTCAAACCAATAAGAGGTAAAGGAGAAGAAACAATAGGCAAAGGGTTAGACAAACCTTGCACAATCTCTTGTATCACGGAATCCTCTTCATCCTTGAAAAACTCAAGTGAATTATTCACCTCTTGTATATCATGGTCCTCTATCAAACCTTCCAACCATTCTTCGTCCGTTTCTGCCTTAACCAAATTCTCGACATAAACATCATCATTACAATCATATGCAAGCTCAATTAGGTCTTCCATAATATTGGTAATAACGGTCACATTCTCAATATACTCCTCTTTGTTGTAAGGCACATACTCCACTGCGGATTCAAGTATCACCATAAGGAACTTTTTTAGAACACTCATTGCATCATTCTCGAGATCTACCTTTTGAATAGGTTTTTGATCGTTATAAAGATCAATGCTTGAGTAAGCTACACTAGTGTCATCGTATTCCTTTTCAACTTCACCTTGATCGCAAAAAGACTCCATTGTACACTCCTCGTGGATGTCACCATAAATTGGTTCAAGCGATGTATTTTCATAGTCATCGTCACTATCATAGTTAACATAAGATTGGCTACCACTTCCCAAAGATTGGTCTTTCACAGAATTTTGCATGTCCTCTTTGTATTCTTCAATGCCTTGTCCTAAATTGGAAACACCTTTTTGAAGCTCTTTGAGTGATCCATTAAAATTTTGAAAATAGCGTTCCATTTGTTGGTAAAGCTCATTCAACAAAGAAAAAGTAGAATTACTTACTTCAGTATTGCTAGGCCAATTATCTTCCCTTTGAATGGGTGAATGATCATAACTACGATCACAAATTGGGCCAAACATAGTATGAGCATATTTGGTAGATGAAACTGGTTCCATTCTTGGTTGTCTACAAAATGACTCCATGCTGACCATAAATTGTTGCATCTCATCTACCAAACTCGAAGATAAATGAATAGGAGTACAACTAGTCTCCCCTCCTTGTGGTTGCTCACTTACATACCTACCATAAGAAGGTTGATATGTATGAGAATAACTCAAAGGGTACGTAGAATATTTACCATAACCAAAGGATTGGTTTTGATTGTATTCCCCGCAAGGGTGATAGTTGTCATAATTTTGTTGAGGTTGATAACCGTACCCATTGTTCCAATATGCTTCGTCCATAGAATGGTACCTGAAACAAGAGTTCTCAAAACAAGGTTAAGAACCAAAGAATAAGAAAAACTAAAACAAAAACAAAAAATAAGAAACCAAAAACAAGTGACAACCGCTGCCTCCCCGGCAACGGCGCCAAAATTTGATCGCTGTCGTATGCGTCAAAAATAAATTACACGTTTTTACTACTCAAAATATATAATATAGCAAGGGAAAGAAAGGATCGTTCCCACAGAGAGGACTAAGGTTGTCAAGATATTTCGGTTTCCTATATAAAACAATGGGGGTTTTCTGATTTTTATAAATTAAACTAAAATAAAAGCAAAACAATAAAAAGTAAACACGCAAATCAATAAGGTGAAAATATTGGATAAAGGTTTCATCTTCAATTGTAAACAAGTATTGAATGTATGACTAGAATTCGTATTTAATCTCGCTATCATCAATAGCCCTAGAATACCTTATTGCAAGAATACTCCATAAATTTCCTAAGTCGTCAACACACGCATTAGAGCTGCGTATGTGAACTCTACCTAAAGAATAACCCAACGCCTTGCGCTAATTTAGTTCAATTCCTATGAGCATTAAGTTTCAGAAATAGGCTAATCAATGCAATTACCATACATTGTGCATGACAATTCGGACAAAGGTCAATTTCTACATATGATTACAAGAGTGTATCATTACAAACCGTAATCATATCATGCTACTCGTATTTGGGGTTATCGCTCGATGAAAACCCTGAAATAGCTATAGATTTAGATGTATGTTCAATCAATTTTATACTCAACCAAACAAACATTCAATCATATTGCAATACATCAATCATGCAATTATTATGCGTAGTAGAAATCAAACGATAATATTGAGAGAAAACTAATTCATCAAATCAATAACTTGGTTGCAAAATCCAACTACATCTTTAACCAATAATAAAACTTAGTTACTCATGGCATAGGAGTTCATAATAAAAGTTTAGAATAAAACTATCATGCAAACCCTAGAAAGAAAGTAGAAGTCTCTCTAATGGAGATATATATCTAGATTTAGAGAAAGACTTTTCTATTTATATGTTTTTCTCATTCCAAAAGGATACTCTTTCCAAAAGTAGGTCAAGTCTTCTCAAAACCCGTCTTTTTTTTTTCTGTCCACCAAGCCCATGTGTGAAAATATCTCTTCTGGAAATTCTGGGTCCAAAACTGGGTGTCGAATTGGTGACGTCATCACCGGAATCCGATCACCGGCAAACTGACTCCGGCCACCTGAGCATGTATCTGACTGTCACAACTCACTATCCTTATCTGCAGTTATGTTGCATAATAACCAACTCCATCAGTGCCTTCAAATCTGCTCTTAACTGTAATAAATTTCTTAGCTCAAGCATGAGCTTTTAACCCTTGATAAACATGACTATACTCTGCCATTACTACATTGCAATTTCATTCACCACTGACTCTTAATGTGCCAACTCCGTTATCACTTCAATCAACAGCTCATTCTTCATCTTACTAATCTCTGAAGTTGCACCCATATCCACCAGTTCAACATACTCGGCTCTAAAATTGTCCTCCTTCCAAAACCAACAACTCAACACCATTCCTTCAGATTACAGCTCACATCATTGACAAATCTTCCATCTCCTGCAGTTCTTCATCACCCTGTAACAGCAACCACAACCATACAAGTTTACAATCCGCCTGTACCCATCTTTAATTCATAACCTGTAATGCCCTTCCACCTAAAGCATACATCTAATACTCTCTGGAATTTCAGAAACACCATATCCATTGCTCCAGTTTTATACTGAAACATCCACCAAGCTTCAGACGATTATCTTCTCGAGCCATACCCGCAATTTAGTTCAGGTAACAGTACACTTGAATCTACAACTCCATTTCCTTAAGTCATTATTTGCAGCAGTTACGGCCATTTTCAACTGTAACCTCAACCAATACCTTGTTCAAGTCTATACATCGACTGCACAGCCAACTCATCACATTCCCAGGAAGCAACAGCATCACCACTAGCATCTCTGTAACTCCCAGCTCAAGAACAACTTGGCCTGACTGCAATCACACAACCATTTTCATTCTGAAACCACCAACACTTTTAATTCCTGCAGTTGTAGCTTCTCCATTCTCTCTACAAACCTTCCCAGCTGCTTTTGCTCAATCTCAAACCAGCCTCTCGGCTAAACCAATGTCACAGTCTTCTCTATTCTAGACTTCACCCATTTCTAATTCCTTCACACCCAACTGCAAGCATCACACTCAAGTTGAACAACCCATAAATCAACATCATATCCTGTTGTATCAACAGCAACTCAGCTGCAATATCTTCGGTTAAGTCCTCACTGAACCACACCACCAACATCAAAACCCCATTCACAAATTCAACTCTGAAAACACTACCAGAACTCAACCATTAATCCTACATATAGAGATTATATCCATGTCCTCAATCTTCTTAGCACCTTTGTGGCTTCAATTAACAGCTACCACTCAACCAGATTCATTCGAACAAAGCCAAAATCAAATCTGGATGCAACCCGACAACACCAATAGCTTTTCTTCACTAATTTCTTGATTCCTTGCAGCTCATTCAGCTTACACTTCCCTGGCAGCAACACATAACCCATTACCATTCCTAGCTGTAAAACATAACCATTTGAATCATTTCAAACCCATACAACCACCAATCTCAGATACTGCTTCAATTCATTAATTCTGCAATTTCTTGTTCAAACCCCTTTGCAGATTCAAACCCTAACTTCTCCTTCAGATCAATCCACACTCAAATCAGTTGTAACCCATCTTCATACCATCTGTGATGTACATATTTGTAGTTCGAGAATTCAATCCCAACAACAGCAACTTCGATTCCACTTCTCAAACCCTTGGTAGTCTCCAATTGCTCAAATCCATCCCAGATTCCTTTCTTGCATTCACGGCACCAATTTCATATGGATTCTGAACCTCATTTGAGTTACCACCTCTCTAATCTTCACCCACACTACCAGAAACCCTGAACTTCTTCTCGATCCGTTCTCACTTCTCAGTCTCTTCTCAAATTAACCACCAGTTACAGAAACCCAATAATTCCATTATCAATTTCTTGTATCTCAGTCTAAAATCCCTAATTCACCATTCGATACTCAAATCCTTTGAAAGCACAGCCGCACACAATGATTGAGAAGATATCTCTCTCAATTTTAGGTGGAGTAAGAAATAAATCTTCTCTGAAATCCCGGTTTTGTGTAGGGGTAAGAATTGATATATACACCCCACTGACTTGGATAAGGGATGCCCATATCTCATTTAACCTGTTAGTTTCGCCGAACCGACAGCCTATTCACTTTCTTGTTACGCATATTCTTGCTCCAAATGTCGCATGTGAATTTTAGGATCAGAATATCGCCACAACTAAAGTTGGCGATGGTGAAGACTAAAGTTATGGAGATGAGATCGCAGAGTAGATCCGAATTAAGGGGAAATCTTAGCTGTCTTCCACTATGTATTTTCCTATATAAAGGGTTCGACTAAATCTAGAAGAGGATGATGTATTTTTGAGAGCTCAGAGAATTTTGAGGAGAGAGAAACTCCAGAAAGAAAGTTGTACTTTTGAGTTTTGATATTTCTTGTAAATCTTCCTGAAAGTGAATTAATAAAAGTGTTGTTGTTCATCCACAATTATGACTTAGTTTTCATAGATTCTTGACAAGGGTGTAGTGTGGGAAATCCTGCAACTACATTTTGGCGCCCGAAACAAGGATAATCAAGCTAAGAAATCTATAATTACAACTTGAAAATTTGAAGAAATTGTTAGAATTGAAGAAATGGTTAGATGAAGAAGAAACACATCAGAACCACCAACAACTGTGAGGAGGAGTAAAAGACTTGCAGGTGAAGGAACATGTGAATTAGAAGAATCTTTAAGAATAAGATCAGGAAGAAATAGAACAAGAAATGAAGCAAAAAATTCAAATCAACAGCCGAATCAACAAGCACAAACGCAAGATAGGGATGTGGATTATGATAGAGTGAGCGTACACACTTGGAGATCGGATTCAATTGAAGAAGCAGAAAATCGACAATTAAGAAATGGAGAAGAAGGAGAAAGAAATCAAAGAGTGGCTGGAGAATTAGTTCATATGGGACATGAAAATGGGACAGTAGATGATCTGAGGCAAAGAACACATGAAGAAAGGAGATTAGAGGCGGAGGAACGTGCGAATCTAACAAGACAAAATCATGAACTAAGAATGGAGAATTTGAGGTTACAAAGAAGGAGGTCAAGAAGTACTGTAAGATCAAATTCAAGATCATTCAGAGACGAGCCAAGGCAAAATTCCCCAATGAGAAATGTTAGAGAAGAAGTGCAAAATTTAAATAGAGAACAACGTCATAGAGAAGAAGAGATAAGTGGCGATCGTTATAATCTGCGTGACAATAGAAATCAAGAGGGAAGAAACAACCAAATTGAAGAAGAGAATCCAGAGGAAGGTAGGAGGATATTGCATGGGCGAGAGAATCAAAGGAATCAAAGAATAATTGAAGAAGAAATTGAGAGATACTATGCTGAACAAGCGCTCTTGGCTTGCGAGAGAGAAAAATTAAGAGCAGAAGTAGAAGAGAAAGAATTTCGAGAGGCAGTACGACAAAATAACCATGAAAATCGAGAAAGAATACGTACACAAAATCGCTATAATGATAATATTCAAGAGGAGTATGATAGGATACAAAGGAGAATAGAGAGACAGCGAAGAGAAATGAAGAAATTCGCAGAGAATAAGATAGGCAACTGCGATTTCAAGAGGATGGTGAAAGAGAAAATCGCAGAGAAAGACAGGATGATGATGAGAAAGGAGATACACAAAATCTCGCATGACAAGAAAGACAAGAACGCAGAAGAAGGGAAGTTGCATTAAAAAGGCCAATGGAACAAAACTCAGATGAGAATGAGCAAATTTTGAGAGAATTAACAGAAATGCGAGGAATGATAAGCAATAGAAGAGAAGGAGGTAGAAGGCAACTTGATGAAGCTATTGAAGAAGCTGCAAGGACTCCACTTACTCAAGAAGTACAGTTAAGAGGAATACCTCCAAAATGCAATTTACCGGCATTAACCAGCATTTTTGATGGGACTACTTGTGTTGTTCAACACGTCAAAGCTTATGTTAGATGTATGCTACAGTGGGAGAATCATGATGCTGTGTTATGTAAATATTTTGCATCTAGCTTAACTGGCGAGGCGTTGAAATGGTTTGAGGGATTACCAAAAAATACAATAACTTCTTTTGATCATTTACAAGCTACATTTTTAGGAGCATATATTAGCAACAATTCATCGCGGCCGGGTATTGAAGATGTGTTTGGGATAAAACAGAGAGTTGGCGAGAGTCTGAAGCACTTAACTATAAGATGGAAATCAATGTGCAGCGAAATGGCTGGAAGAGTGGATGAAAGATATCTGATCCTATCCTTCATTAATGCAATGTTCGCGACTAATTTACTGTACATTCAAATTTTCATAATCAAAAATACAATCACCATGACAGAATTGCGAGAACTACAGGAAGAATACCTTGCTTTGGAGGAGAAAAAAAATGAAATGGAATCATACCCAATTGTGAACACCAGCTCGCTGGCGTCAAGTGGAAGTTTGCTCCCTAAAATTATAAATAATGTAGCGAGCACCTCGCAATCAAAACAAGAGAAAGTAATCATTGATAACCAACAAAAATTAGTAGCGATGGGTAGTCGAGATCAAGAATAATATGAAAGGTAGAAGAATTATTATAATCGCGGTGGAAATAATAAGATTCAAAGACTCGATCAACCTCAAGAAACTTATGGTGGACAAAGGCAGAATAATTTTAGAGGACAAAGTAATCAAAGGATAATATGGGAAGAAATTAAGATGCCAGATCTCAATACCAGCATAGAAAAGATTTGGGAAGCTATCATTTTGATGGAAAATATACCCTCTCCGTGGAACATGGGAAAAGAACCCCATCCAAACAATCGAAGTCAAGAATTCTGTCCTTATCATCATTTTCATGGCCACTCAGTAAACGATTGTAGGAATGTGAAGAGAATAATCTTGAGGATGATTGATCAGGGAAAGTTAAATAATTTTCTAGTAGGATATCCACAATCTCAAAGAATTACCGCCAAGACTGAAACTCGCAGAGTGAATCTTTAAAAAAAAACAAAACATTCGTAATAGAAGTTGGGGCTAAAGCAAAGAATTTGTTTTGTAATTCTATAGTGCATTCACACATAACTATAGAGGATTTCCATGACAATATTCTGAGCAGGGTCTTCGCGAGAGACACAAATGGAAAATAGATATTGAATATCGCGAGAGCCTTGCCATTAGAGGAGTGGCAGAAACAGACTATATCTTTCACTGCACAGGAAGTACCAGAGCCTGGTGAGCAGCATTATAACCCATTGGTAGTAAGGTTAGAGATAAATCCCAAGCAAGTAAAAGAAGACGATGAAGAAGATGATATTAAAAATGAAGATTCTTGGGCTATCAATAGAGTTCTAATAGATTCAGGGAGCTCAGTTGATATATTATTTTATCATACCTATAATACCATGGGCGGGAAAGACAAAGATCTAGTTCCATCAACATACAAAATCTATGGTTTTAATGGCACATATAACAAACCAAAGGGGGAAATTGAAATGCAGATACCGTTACAAGGAATATCTTCAAAAATCTTATTATGCGTCGTGGACATCGAATCACCTTACAATTCCTTGATAGGACGACCTTGGTTACATAGGATATTGGGTGTTGCCTCCTTTTATCACCAATGCATCAAATTTCCTCATCCTAAAGGTGTTGGAATTATTAAGGGAGATTGGGGAGAAAGCAAGAAATGTTATGAAATCGACATAAAGTCTTGCGAAGAAATAGCTGAAAAGAATAGAAATTGGAAGTACAAAATCAAACAACAACAGAGATGTGAAAGGTTAATGATTGATGCGATAGAACGAAAATAGGATGTAACAGCTGATGGCGAGCGTCTCGCAGAAAAGGAAATAATGGTAAAACGTAGAAGAAAAGCAGAATCATAAAATAGTAAATAGAGAGGTAAAATTATGAATTCCAGAAAACTCTATGAATGATTTGTTTGAAAAAATATGTAATTGAACAAGAATATTCTACTTGAAAGAATCGCAAGATTTTCAAAGTTATGAAATTCTATCAGAGTCACAAAACTCACAAGAATAGCGAATAAAGTTTCGCAGAGATTAAAAGAATGGGACGAACCTTTATGGCGTGCAACCTAGTTCGCGAATAAAATTTCGTAAGAGGAAAATATAAGACCTAATAGTGCGTCATATGAGGGGGTATCTCTTGACATGACTCAGAGATAAGGTTATACCGCTGCTGGAACCTGAGTCATGCAGATGTTAGGGTTAAAGAAAACCTATCCGGGAGAGAGATCTTGGATTTCCATCTATATAAGGTTATACCCTGGTTGGGAGACCGAGAATCTCTTCCAAGAAGTGCAGAGTATGACCAAGGCACCGAGGTACACGGTTGAGCCAAGGGTGCCCGGAGCGTACGAAACTCTCTTTCCATTCTTGGTAAGTCTTGGCTACAATGCACTTGGCCTGAAGAAAACCCCACTTAGGGTGCAGTCTTGTAACTATAAGCCATATAGGCATAAAGGACAAGAGGCTGCGAACACAACTGGTTGTTGGCAAATCCGGATGGGGGGAGCTAGTCTTGTATGGCCGATGTGCCCTCCTTGAATGGGAAACCTGGGGGAAGATAAGGGTGGCATCCTCCATTAGGGAGCTGATAAGTGTCTTAAGACGGCAATGTAATGAGGCTTTATGATCGCAAGATCATTTAGACCTGTCATATTGTCGCGTGATGAAAATTATACAAATGCAAAAAGCCTAAAGAGAAGATGTTAAGATGAGATCAATGGGTCTTTGCGTGAAAGTGTAAAGACGTCCTGCGATTTCATTGCAAGACGGCAATGTCATGAGGCTTTGTTCTTGCGAGAGAATTTAGACTTGTCATATTGTCGCAGAGATATTGAAAAGATACTGATAAGACAAGATCAATGGGTCAATACATGCAAATGTAAAGACGTCCTGCGATTTTGTCGCAGAGAAATAAAAAAGTTGGCCAAATAAGACCTTTAACTAGGAAGGCATAATAAGACCAACAGATTATTGCGATATTGCTCGCAGTATTTATGAGATTTGGCCAGTACTGAGGCATAATTTAACAACAGTACTGAGGAATAATACATTTTTACTTCAACTAATATTTAATCTTTATGCAATTTTCTCTTATTGCAGATGAATAATAGAGGCAAGTATGGGAATGCATAGAATGATGAAATTATTATTCATCTATCATATGATAAAATTGCATTGATAAGTAACATGCTTATATAAATCATTAAAAGATAACAGTTATATTGATTGTTTTGCAAAAGAGAATTGTTTTCTGACTCATACAGGCAGAAGCAAAAGGAGTTTATATTGGCGAAGAAACTCGCAGTTAATTACAAAAAAGAGGAAATAATTGTACAAAGAAGACAAAAGAAGAAGAAAACTAATTAGACTGATTTCCATCTTCATTGTCAGATTTCTTCTCTTCATCATTGTCAGATTTTTCTTCATCGTCAGAGTTTCCCTCTTGTTCATCATCACCAATACTATCTTCATCGCCAGAATCCTCATCTTCACTATCAGAGATAGTAGGTCTTGGAACTTCTGCTGGGATCTCTTCTTCTAGATCAGGATATACATAATGAGGGATATTATGATCATCATAGACCAACTTAATGAATTTATTGTGAGTAATAACAAGAGATCTGTTAAAATTCGCAGTAGTAGCGTTGAGACGGTCCTTTAATCTTGAATACTTCTCATCGCGAGCAGTAAGTTTGATTGCGAGTTGATGTTTTTCATCTTCAAGTTCTTGAAGTCTCTCGCGACAATTCTTCTCAGCAGCTGCGAGAACGTGACAACGAATTAGAAGCATTATCAGGAAGAATATTAAAATGAAAAGTTAGCAAGAATTGAACAAGTTAACAACCTTCTCTTTCAGAATTCATATCTCTAATTAGAGCAACTTGTTCAACTTGGAGACTAACATCTACACCTAGATTGTTTCTGGCATTATCAAGAACTTTTGCAGCCTAAGCAAACTCATCATCGCTATTGATAAGAAGACGAGAGCGAGCTTGAGTTTCCATCGCTAGAAGATCTTCATTCTCGCGAATAAGTCTATCTCTTTCTACTTGAGTATCAAAAAGAGTTTTATGGAAATCTGCTAGAGCCTTGGTACCCTTTTTAACAACAAGATCCTTCTCGTCAATAAGATCACTATTCCTTTTCCTTAATCTATTTATTTCTTCTTTTGAGTCAAGATAAAGATGTTTAAATCTGTTGGTTAAGTTTAAATTGGATTTGTGCTCTATTTTCAAGAGGTTAAATTTAGATTTAAGTTCCTCAAAGGATAGAGATCTAATCTAATCATCTGAGAAGTTACTTAGAGAACTATTAAGGCGATCAAGAAGAGCATTATCATCTAAAGGTTCGGGAAAAGATTGGAGGAGTATTGCTTCATCAGTAAGACCATAAATATCTGCAAAATGGTTGCTTGAATAAGCTATAATGGGGTAAGAAGAATTAAGAAAGAAAGAAAATAGATCATACCATATAATTTTTGATGAGCTTTTTCAAGATCAACGAATTTTTGCTTGTCAGCTGAGGCATCAGTTTCCAACTGCTTATTTTTTCCACGAAGATCAGCAACTTCTGCCTCCAGCTTTTCCTTCTCCTGACGAAGGTTATTAGGTTTTTCTTCTTGGATAACACGTCCAGTGTCCAAATCTGAAGCAACATCAAAAGAATCTCTTCCAACCTGCGAAAGAAGAATATAAGTTGAGATCTAGCGATGAAGAGAATATATAAACAAGCTGAAAAAATGAAAATTTACCAAAGCACCAAGAGAATTCAAGAGACTGGGAGTTAGCGATTTTGAGATTCCTTGGAGAGAATCATTATCCACCAGAATAGGGGGATCGCAAACTTTAGCGAGAGCTTGGGATATTTTCTCAATAACTTCATCCTCGTCATTAGAAGTCATAATATGGGAAATATCGCTAAAAATTCTAGACAAGTGAGTCATTGAACAATCAGAATCAGAAGAATTTTTTTATTAAGGGAAAACCTCTAACATTAAAACCCTCGTCATTATTATCTTTATCAAGATCAACACTTGAATTTTCTGGAATTGTTTGAGGAGTTGAAGAAGAAGAAGGTTGGATTTTCCTTTTCTTCAAAGGATGATCGCTAGATTCTTCACCACAAGGAGCAGAAGGTTTCCCTTTAGGAGGAATAATATCTTTATCTTGATTGCAAGATTCTCCATCATGAGGGGTAATAGGCTTCCCTTTAGCAGAGGCAGCAGATTTTCCTTTGCGATCAGTGAAAGATTTTCCCTTGGGTTTTGGTTCTAATGGTTCAAGATCTTCAATCACCTGCGAGGACGGATAAAGATAAGAAATAGGGGCAACAATATATTGTTAAAATCTATAAAAGAATATTTCTTACTTCATCCGTGAAAGATTTCAGAGCTAAGAAAGTACAAGGTTTCTTGTGAGTTTGACAGCTGAGTTTCATTCTATCAATCTGAGAAAATTCAAAATAGTTAGCGAAAATATAAAAATATAAAGAAGATAGTGAACAATAATAATGCAAAGGTTGAGAGGATATATACTTCTTTAGATCTTTCAGGCCAATTAAAGAACCATGGATGATACTCTTGAAGATTCACGGGCAATGCGAGAGAACCAGAGATATAATCTCCTTCAAGAAGTAATGGAAAAATAAACCACTTGTCATCGCTAGAATGGCAAGGGCCTTGATTAGTCTTTGTATAAAAATCAATATCTAACATAACAATTTTATCTTTAGCAATTTTATCTTTCTTCTGTAAGCGGAATCCCCAGCGAGTGCGATCTCTTTTCATAGGAATTATGTCATAATTGATAAAGAAATTTTCCACAGTATACATCGCAGGAATGATGGGAACATCTTTGAATTCAGGATTTTTCGCATTATCAGGATAGAGAACCTTTATTAGCACCGCGAGAAGCATATTCTAGTAGTAATCTGATACAATCTCCACCTAGTTGATATACTGCTCGCGAGAATCGTTCATCAGAAATTATTTGATAAAACAAGGGACGTTCTGGGTCATAAAGTGGAACGGGGAGGCCAGCTTCAAGTTGACCTAGCGATACTATAATTTTGTTGCGAGAAAGTTGATATTCAGAAAATAACTTGACAGAAAGTTCAGATTTAGAATCTTGACCTGGAATTGTTGACAAAGTAAAACCCTTGTTTTTGAGATTTTCTTTCATCTCGTTAAACGCAGTTACATTTTTGCACTAGCAGCCACCATTTTTGAAGTATGGGAATGAAGGAAGAAGTTGAAAAAGAAAAGAGAAATCGCGAGAATAATAAATGCGCAATTTACGGAAGAACAATAAAGTTGCAGAGAAGAAGAATGAAGAAGAAAGTAAAAGAGAAAAAGATAAGAATGAAAAGAGTATTTATAGAAGAAGAAATTTCTCGAAGAAGATGAAAGTAATTAATGCAAAGAAAAGATGTGGGTGGTTAGATTGCAGCAGTTAGAGGAGACGTGTCAAGAATTTATTAGAAGAAAAGATTCGTGAAAACAGCTAGCGAAGGATGGAGAAATCTGAGAAGATAAGAAATTATGGAATATTAGATTCTCATATCTTATCTTCTTCGCAGAAAAGACATGAGAAGAGGCAAGATGTAGGACCAGAATATCGCCACAACGATATTCTCGCGATGGAAACGACACTTCTACGAGAAACCCAAATATTTCTACAAGTATTAACAACACTTTGACGAGAACGTCATAAGATTCTTCAACAACATTTGGCGAGTGTCACAAAAGAGTGATATAATGGTTAACGATATATGAAGAATAAGTCTGCTTCACGATGGTTATAAAGTTGGCGATGGTGAAGACTAAAGTTATGGCGATGATATCGCAGAGTAGATCCGAATTAAGGGGAAATCTTAGCTGTCTTCCACTATGTATTTTCCTATATAAAGGGTTCGAATAAATCCAGAAGAGGATGATGTATTTTTGAGAGCTCAGAGAATTTTGAGGAGAGAGAAACTCCAGAAAGAAAGTTGTACTTCTGAGTTTTGATATTTCTTGTAAATCTTCCTGAAAGTGAATTAATAAAAGTGTTGTTGTTCATCCACAATTATGACTTAGTTTTCATAGATTCTTGACAAGGGTGTAGTGTGGGAAATCCTGCAACTACATGAATTCCCTCTTTGTCTTATCCGCTCCAAATGAATGATTTCATCTTCTTTTGCTCCAATGACTCCATTGCACCTAGTAAACTCAAAAGGAAACATAAGATACATAATTTACAAGAAAACTCGCAAAGAAAGCATAAATACTAGATAATAATTAAGGTCTTTACAACACCTATCAATACCTCGACGGCCAAGATCGAAGAAATAAATCCTAGTCTAGAGAGAGGCAGCTGGCGAAGGGACATAGGTATATGACATATCTAATCAGTATTTAATACAAAAATCTCTTATATACACGCAAAACCCAAGCACATGGAGAGAGATGTTGTGGCGGAACCTGAATGGCAAAGGCTAGCGGTGAATGAAGGTACAATGTATACTGAGGTTGGGAAGTTCCCGAAGGAACGTGGGTCATCTGAGGAGGTAGAGTTCAACTGGAGAAAGCATACGGTGAACGAAGGTACCATTTGTACGGAAGGTATATCAGGGAACGATGGATCCAAAAACAGAAAAGATATGCCTGAAGCAGAAGTGGCTATAAATACCAAGCCTCACCAACAAACTAAGGGCATTCAAGATCTATGAGAGAATATCTAGTCGTAATCTTATACCTCTTTAATGTTTAGAACTTAATTATTCTTCAACTTGAGCTCTCTCTATTACTTTAGGAAGCATTTAAGATCTTTGTAACCACCATAACTTAATACAAAATAATCACTCATCACCCCGTGGACGTAGACAAAAGTCGAACCATGTAATCTCTTATGTCTCATGATAACTTAGTAGAATTTACATTATATTTGTGTTCCTTGTAACTATTGTGATCTTGAACATCTTTTATTACTTAGCATTATCATTTCAACAGAGGCATCGATACTACTTAGCATCTGATTATCTGAGTTATATACAATACGTAGACTATGGGAAAATTAGTAGTGACGCTAATCTTTACGATTGATTTATTTGTTATGGATATGCAGAATGGGGACAATTGTTCGTCTACTTCATTACTTCCTGGGAGACCATTTATGAAGACTGTTAAGACGAAGATTGATTATGATACTGGGATACTCACTATGGAGTTTGACAAAGATGTTATACGCTTCAATATTTTTGAAGCTATGCGTTATCCAAGTGATATATATTCAGCATTTTCTGTTAATGTTATTGGTTCGTTGGCACAACTGATATAATTGATTTGATCAACGAAGATAAACTTGAATCTATTCTACAAAATAGCATTGATTTGGACGTCCATGGATTTCCAAACTTGGACGTTGATATTCCCAAGGAGTTTGTTGAGACATGTGGTGCTTTAACGGCATCGCAAGAAGTTAAAACATGTACTATTTCATATATCTCTTCTTGTAACTGATGAAGTTCCTTTACCTTCTGTTGTGTAGGCACCTAAATTAGGACTGAAACCTCTACTTGATCACCTAAAGTATGCTTACTTGGGTGGTTGGGAATATATTCCAGTCATTATTGCAAACAATTTCACAGCAATACAGGAAGAACGCCTTCTTAGGGTTCTGAAAGAGAACAAAACGGCTATTGGTTGGACAATTGCTGACATCAAAGGTATTACTCCAGCCATGTGCATGCATAGAATCCTTATGGAAGATAATATCGAGCCAGTACGTGATGCTAAGTGTAGGATTAACCCCCCAATGATGGAGGTCGTGAAGAAATAGATCCTCAAATTACTAAGTGTAGGGGTGATTTACCCAATTTCTGATAGCAAATGGGTTAGTCCAGTACAAGTGGTGCCTAATAAATCAGGTGTCACTGTTGTTAGAAATCAAGATGATGAACTTGTTCCTACAAGAGTTTAAACAGGATGGCGAGTGTTCATAGACTATATAAAGCTCAATTCGGCTACCCGCAAGGATCACTTTCCTTTTCCTTTCATTGATCAGATGTTAGAGAAGTTAGCGGGGACATTCACATTATTTCTTTTTGGATGGTTATTCGGGATACAACCAAATTGTTATTTCACCAGAGGATCAAGATAAACTACCTTTACTTGTCCTTTCGGTACATTTGCATACAGAAGAATGCCATTTGGTCTTTGCAATGCGCCTGCCACTTTTCAGAGATGTATGGTTAGTATATTTTCTGATTACCTGGAAAACATCATTGAGGTATTTATGGACAACTTTATTGTTTTTTTAAATAATCTTGAACTTGTGATTAAAAGATACATAGATATTAATTTGGTTTTAAACTGGGAGAAATGTCACTTTATGGTAAACCGTGGAATTGAACTTGGCCACATCGTGTCCTCTCAAGGGATCGAAGTAGACAAGGAAAATATAGACTTGATTAGGAACTTACAATACCCCACTTAGGTGAGGGAAATTCGCTCGTTTCTTGGTCATGCAGGTTTTTATAGGAGGTTTATCAAAGATTTCTCCAAAATCTCAATGCCGATGTGAAAATTGTTGCAAAAGGAGGTTGCCTTTAACTTCGACCAGGAGTGCAAGGACGCCTTTGACAAATTCAAGGAATTGTTGAATACTACACCAATTATTAAGTCACCTGAATGGAGTTTTCCACTCGAGTTAATGTGTGATGCAAGTGATTATGAAGTCGGAGCTTTTTTGGGTCAGAAAGTAGACAAGAGGTCACATGTGATTTATTATGCATCAAGGACCCTTAATGAGGCTCAAATCAACTATTATACTACTGATAAAGAGTTGTTGGCTATAGTATTTATATTGGAAAAATTCAGAGCTTATTTGGTGGGTACCAATGTGATTGTATATTTTGATCATGCAGCATTACGGTACCTATTGAAAAAGAAGGAGGCTAAGCCAAGACTCATACGTTGGATTCTTTTGCTGCAAGAATTCAATATGGAAATCAGAGATAAGAAAGGTGTTGATAATATAGTTGTCGATCATATTAGTAGACTTGTTGTTTAGGAAAAACTTTTCCAGACGAACAACTTTTCTCAATTGATGAATCCACACCTTGATATGCTGATATAGTTAACTATTTGGTTACAAGGCAAGTACCCAGTACGATGCCTAACTTTCAAAATCTAAAGCTTAGGAAATATCCAAGCAGTATATGTGGGATGAGCCCTACTTGTGGAAATATGGTGTTGATCAAATTATCCGCAGGTGCGTACCAAACTCTGAATTTCAGTCAATTCTATCTTTTTGTCATTTTTATGCTTGTGGTGGTCACTTTGGTGCAAAACGTACCGCTCTCAAAGTCCTTGAGAGTGACTTTTACTGGCCTACCCTATTTGAGGATGCATATTCTTTTTGAAAATCTTATGATAGATGTCAACTTACGGGCAATCTAGGTGCTCGAAATCAAATGCCACTCAATCATATTCTCATTGTTGAGATTTTTTATGTGTGGGGCATTGATTTTATGGCTCCTTTTGTTAATTCGGATGGAAAATTTTATATACTTCTTGTTGTGGATTATGTTTCTAAATGGGTGGAAGCTAAAGCCACCCCTACTAATGATTCTCAAGTTGTTTGTGAGTTTGTGAAGGATTACATTTTCTCTAGACATGGTACACCAATAGTGGCTATCAGTGATGGAGGCTCACACTTCAAGAAATCCTTACATGCTATCCTCAATAAGTACAACATTACACACAAGATTGGTACGCCGTATCACCCACAAACTAGTGGGCAAGCTGAAATTTAAAATCGTGAGATTAAGTCTATCCTTGAGAAGACCGTTAACATTACACAGAAGGATTGGAGTTATAGGCGATGCACTTTGGGAGTATAGAATAGCATACAAGACACCTATTGGTATATATCCTTATCGATTAGTTTATGGAAAAGCTTGCCATCTCCCAGTTGAACTTGAGCATAAGGCTTTATGGGCGGTAAATATATGCAACATGTAGTATGACAAAGCGGGACAAAATAGGCAACTACAAATTATTGAGCTAGAGGAGATACATAACAATTCTTACGAGAGTGCTCGTATATACAAGGAAAAGACTAAACTTTTCCATGACAAAATGATTTCTCTAAAGAGTTTTTTTGTGGGTCAAAAAGTTCTTCTATTTAATTATCGTCTTAAGTTATTTCCTGGTAAGCTAAGGTCTCGCGGGAATGGACTGTTTGTTGTTACTATATGTTTTTCCTCATGGTGCAGTTGAGGTTACTAGTCTCACGAATTGGACAATTTTCAAAGTCAACGGCCATAGATTGAAGCCGTATTACGAAAACTTCCCTACGGAGAATGTGGACGTAATTGAACTTCAGGATTTACTTCCTCTGGAGGAGTAGTAAGGAAAATCCCAAGGCAGTCAGATGACTTTAAACCAAGCGCTAAATGGGAGGAAACCCATAGGTTTTGTATCTTAAACCCTTTTATTTTTATTGTTTTCATATCATATTTTCATCCCCATGTTTAATTTCATTGAGTCCGGAATCTATTTTAGAAGAAAATTATGACAAATACCTTTTTGTCAGAAAAATTCAGACAGCACGTAGTTCAGTCCAGATACCATAACTATCAGACCATTAATCGAAACACTATTCCGTTTTGAAACTTTGTAGAAAACACGTAGATGAACAACTTTTGTGAAATGGAGTTTTTCCAAATTCCTTACCAGTTTGCACAGTTTTTGTGTTTTATCCGTTGTTACGTCAGAATTCAGAATTTTCGATTTTACACATTGAGGACAATGTGAAGTTTAAGTGTGGGGGCATATTTTGCATATAGATTTTTCACTTTTTTGTACATATTTGGATAAAAACTCCAACTTGTATTTAGTTTAGAGTCACATAGTATACTTGTCACTAATATTATATTGAAATTCTCACAAGAGTGACTGAACTGAAAGATGTCAGAGAACATGATCAGGTTTCTTGCTTGTTTGAGAGTTAAAGTTGGATTTAACCATGCCAGTGGCAAATGAGGTGCATACTGAATTCGGTAGTAGAATTTTTATCCCCTATAGTGGAGACTACCTATTGTTACATCATGTGAGGCACCAACCTTTAATTCTTTGTACGTGTCTAAACATGTGCTTTTAGAGTGTGTGTCACCCTACGTTAATTCTGGGTATAATGGTGAGCTACCCAACCTCCCACCAAAGAAGCACTACTTTGATCTCTTGAGTGCTATTTTATCAATCATGATGGTGACATCGAATTGCTAACTTACATACCACTTGTAATCTTGTTCGCAGTTAGCACCATCCACTTTATCTGTCTCTACACCAACATGTCCATAGAAACACCATCATCATCATCAACAAGAGGAGCATCACAAATTTGAAGGAAAGTTAAAAACTTTCAAGGTTTATAGGCAACGGTACAGAATATGAGCAGATTTCAGATTCAAGTAAAGCAACAAAACAAGGAGCAGAATTTCTACATGTTGAAGACTTATGTACAAGACTGAAGATTATCAAGAAGTTTATGATATCAAGACATACAAGTTGTGAAGAATCAAGCGGTAAAGTACTTACACCATAGCCTTTGTACTTTTATTTTATTATTATTTTTTGTATTTGTTTTATTTTTTCTTGTCTCAATTAAAAAAAATAGAAAAAAAAACAAGAAAAATTGTGTGTATCACTTTAGTTAGTTTTTAGTTTTGTTCTTTCAATAAAGCCAATGGAAGAAAAAAATATTTATAATGAAGTTTCAAGAAACAAGGATTTGCTGAAAAAGAGTCACTTTGTCAAGATTCTACGAAGTTCAAGAGTTATCATCAAGAGTTGAAGACCGGAGAGGAAGATGAATATACAAGGATTGAAGTCCGAAGACGTTTGTATGGATGATGTGAGAGTGGTGCTAACTGCAAGTCGAATGGATAACGAGGTAAGTAAGCTTATTCCCACCTTCGTTAAGTGGTTGATTTCCTTTCTTAGAGATCGTCAGGAAAAAAAAAGGGTTTTCAAAATGATAAAAGATGTGGGATTTCAAAACAATTCGGAGGGTTTTTCCTTCCTACTATTCAATGTGTCACAGGACTCTTTATTCATTCCTACCTGGACACATGTGTGACCTATAAAAAAGATGTTTATTATTGAGAGCAACTTCATAAAACCCTTTCTGGTGAGGCAGAGTCGAGACTTTCGATCACTCTCGAACCCGGATTCTTTCAATAAGGGATGGTTATTTCTCTCTCAACTTTTAAGGATGAGATTGTGTTCATATATATGTCTAACTTATTATGACTAGTGTGCAGAATCTATATGTCTTCTTAGCACGTTGGATGCTATCATTTGGGAGAACAAGTAAGTTGGAAAAGTAGGTTTTGTGGGTATACCTCTTGTAAGCCATCACGAGACTATAACTCGTCCACTAGGGACACCTAGGGGTTTAAAGGAATGTTGTATTATCTAATTGCATCCGTTTTCTCGACGATATGGAGATGTTGTATTTTAGATAGTTTGCTCGAGGACTAGCAAAATCCAAGTGTGGGGGAATTTGTTAAGTGCATACTTTGCATATATTTAGTGTCGAATCCATGCTAGTAATTGCTATATATTCTTGCGAATTATTGTATATTACTCTTGTTTTCTTTTATTCATGTTTTGTTAGGTGAATCATCCAAAAGAAGCTAATTGGCACTTTATCGTGCAATAAAAGAAGTTAGCCGCAGGCGGAGAATGGCCAAATACCATATGGAACTCTTTCAACTCTAGGAGTACTTGCTATCATCTCGAAGAGGAAAAAAAGGCGAAGACAACGACGAAAGAATGGAGTCGTTCCGACGCCGTATGAAGATTTTATGGGCATTGGAAGCAAGTAAAAGTTGCGGAATTTATGAGTACACAGAATTTATAAAGGAACCCACCTTTTTACTCGGGGCTGCTACTAGCATCTTCTTCAGCAAGCAGTACAACCAGTTCTTTGGTAATTCTTATATTGTTAGTTTCCATGAATTAATAAAGGTTGACTTGGTTTGAGTGATTCTCGATATCGAATGGAGCAATGGGTTAGATAAAGGTGATGGAAGCAATGAAGAGAGAATGGATGTTGCTGCCATTGAAAACATAAATGAGAGATTGCTACCCTTATTGGCTGTGGTGAAGGATTGAGGTATTGGCTGCTGTTATTGGCAGCAATAAAGAAGATTAATGGAGAAGAGATCAAGATAAAATAAAATTGATCGACGCTGGCAGAGACAAGATGGAGAATACATGGAAGTATGGAATAAAATGGTTGCTGTCATTAATGGATGTTGTCACTTCCGGTATTGGAAGTTGATGGCACCATTGATTGTCGATGGCTGTAATTCGAAAGATTTCAGTGAGGATTGTCAAGGAAGGTAGCTGGAGTGGAACTGTGGCTGATAAGAGCTGGTTGCGATGGAGGTTGCTGGCAGTAAAGAAGAGAAAGCTCGAGTTCAGGGAGGTGCTGCAATTATCAATATTGATGGCGTCTGCTGGCAGAGATGGTGTGATGGACTTGACTGTGCTGAGAAGACCGAGGGAGAAGCTTCAGTTTGTATAGCTCGTGATGATGCTAGTTTGATCAGTGATGCTGTTCACTGTGGCTAAGGTTGGCAGTGTATGCTGTGATGATTTGAGATGGGTTTAGCCGAGAAACTGTCAGTATAGATTGCTCGTTATAAATAGAACATGAAGTTCAGATAGAGTATACTGGAGCTGATGGTGATACGAGAAGTTGATTAGGAGTTTTACCAAACTCAGGTAACTATAAAACTCACGGAGGCATGAGTATCTGAGAATTGATTGCCGGGAAAACCAAAATCCAGGTAAAAATAAATCTCACGGACGGAGAAGTGTCCGTGGAACGAATGTGTCGAGAAAAGAAATCCAGGGAAATATATTTTTCACGGACAACCTGGTATACTTAAGTTACAGAAACTCACGGACAGAGTAGTGTCCGTGAAAGTATGGTGAGTTTTATGAAAAGTTAGGGAAAAATGATACTCCCGGAAGGATGTCTGTCCGTGGTTAGAGAATAAAGAGCTAGAAGAATATGCTTGTCAGTCTCTGGGAACTACAGGCCAACGATAGTTTGTTAAGGTAAATGGGCCGGGCCTCTGCCACTTGCGCAAGCCTATTTAGAATTCTCAAGCTACTTTGGCATGACCAGACTTGAACGTGTGTTTTTTTTTTGGAAGTTTTGGTGAGCTTTGGCAACCATTTAGCACGGGATTCCATATAGGGACACTTCTACAACTTGGGTACTATATAAAAGATTTTTTTAATATCTAGTAATCTTTAATCACGCCTTTGGAAAGAAGAACACAAAGAAAAAAAGCTAGGGTTTTGGAGCGATTTCACCATCGTAACTGATTTCTCTTCTATTTTCTTATATGTTTAACATGGGTGTTTCTACATCCATGAGTAGCTAAACCCATAATAGATTGAGGATGAATTCTAAGTTCTAAACTTGATTTGGATTAATATATGCATCTATTTTGAGTTCTTCGTATAATTATTGTTTGCTTCTACTTTAATGAATGTTTATTGTTGAAGAATAAACCAAGATACTATGAATAAGATAGAAGGGATCAACTATGAGAGTTGATACAGTCAGAGTGGATCAACATGTGTTGTTGATACAATGTGAAAAAGTCAGTATGGATCAACTATGAGAGTTGATCCAATATGGTCGAGTCAACTGGGACAGTTGACATGAAGTGAATGGATCAACAAAAGTTGTTGATCCATGGTACGGTTTATGGAAGTTTACTTGGGTTGCAAGTATTACTAGTTTTAAGAGTTTGTTTACGTGAGAATTGTCTAGAAGTTTCTTTGTTAGAGTTTTATTATGTTAGGAAAGTCGTTTTACTTGAGAGTTAAGTTTTCTAATCTTATATATAGGTTGTTGATCCATGAGTCGAATTACATCAATTAAGTGAAGTTTGTTTGAGTTTAGATTTGTGTTCTTTTCATTAAGTCTTTGATACTAGATTTTCTACATCTGGTATCAGAGCACCGGTATCATATTCTAGGGTTGTGTTTATGAGATGTTAAGTTGAAGAAGATGACGAGTTTAAGTATTAAGGTACCTGTGTTTGAAGCTAAAAACTTTGAACATTGGAGGTTGTAGATGGAGAATATTTTTACATACTAGGAGGTATGGGATATTCTGAAAGATGGTTATGCTGAACCAGAAGATGGAGTAGTACTAGAAGGAGATGCGCTAACTCTGTTAACTGATAACAGGAAGAAGAATTCTAAAGCTACCTATATTCTTCATCAAGGTATTCATGAATCTCTCATGGATAGAGTTATATATATCAAAGATGTGAAAAGAGCATGGGATGGTTTGATAAGGTACTATACAGGTTCTGACAAAGTTAAGAAGGTTAGATTACAAACCTTGAAAAGAAAATATGAGTTACTACATATAGAGACAACTGAAACAATTTCAGAGTTTTTCTCAAAAACACTGAACATTATCAATGAGATGAAGGCCAATGGTGATATAGCAGAAGATTCAACTGTTGTAGAGAAGATTTTAAGAAGCTTGCCTGAGAAGTTTGAATCAAAGGTTACTGTTATAGAAGAATGCAACACAGTTGCAACCATGACTCTTAATGAGTTGTTGGGTTCATTACAAGCTTACGAACAGAGATTGTTGGAGAAAACTGTAGCTGCAAAACAAGTTGAAGAAGCACTTCAGAGTTAAGTTAGTTGGAGAAGTAATCAAGGAAAATCTAATGCTAGAGGTTCTCAAGGAGGATACAGTAATGGAGGAAGATCAAATTATGGAAATTACAGGAAGCCATATGATAAATCAAAAATACAATGTTATAATTGTGGAGATTTTGGACATATTTCTACTGAGTGTTCAAAACCAAGAAAGATTGTTGCCAATAACTACAAAGCAAATTTCAAAGCTAATATTGTTCAAAGTCAACAACAACAAGAAGCAGAAGAGCAGAAAGCTGAAAATATGTTACTAGCTTGTCATACAGCTAAAGAAAAACTTCAACATAAGTAGTACTTGGATATAAGTTGCATCAATCATATGTGTGGCGGAAAAGATTTATTTGAAAGCTTGGATGAGTCTGTAAGATCCACAGTTAAGTTTGTAAACAATTCAACAATTCCAGTTATGGGGAAAGGAAGAATAGGAATTGTTCTCAAGAATGGTTCTAAGGCAAACATCATGGATGTATTTTATGTTCCTGGCTTACATCAAAATTTGTTAGTATGGGTCAGTTCTCTGAAAGAGGATACTCTATGAATATTTACAGTGGTTTGTGCTTTATCAGAGATAGAAGAAGAAGGTTGATAGATAAAGTTCAGATGACAAAGAATAGGTTATTTCCTTTGAACATTCAACATCAGAAGGAAACTTGTTACAGTACTAGTATGCATAATGACTCTTGGTTATGGAATAAGAGAATGGGATATGTGAACTTTAATAGTTTACAAACTTTAGCAAAGAAGGAGATGGTGTTAGGATTGCCTTTCATTGAACACCCAAACTCAAGATGTGAAAATTGTATCTTTGGAAAGCCATTACGAGCAAAAGAAGGAGAAATCATCCATTTGGAATGAAAATAACAAGAATCGTCCAATTAGCCGCCAGAGGCGGAATTATCATTGCATGGAAATTATTACGGGCAGTCGCGTGGGGATATTTTTCAAATAATTCTAATGAACTTAATGGGTTGGAGGTACAGAGTCCTTGTTCTAAACCATGGGCTTAACACCGGGCATGTTTAAGGTGTTGGGCTTAATGTTGGATTTCTGCCTGGGAATGAAGTTTGAATGGGCTTGCTTGGGCTCGACACAATTCCGTTTTGGCAGTACAATAAGCTACAAGAAGAGCTGGTATTTCAAGACAGTTCAGAAGTCATGGTTCTGTTCAAAGAATGTGATGGCAGTCGACGATGATGGAGCTTGGCAGTAAGAGAACTCGAACAGGTGAGTTGTGGTTGAGTCTGCAATAAAACTGTGAAGGACTGCTGTTGTACCATGATAGCGAAGACGAGAAAAGGATTTGGTTTGATGATCGATATATATATGAAGAATGGAGTTTCAACTTGGGAGTTTACGCAGAGAATATGCATGGAAGAGGTGTGCTTTGGCAGGTGGATGTTGAGGCAATGCTCGATGATTGGAATCTGTAACAGGGACGTGCTGCTACCATTGTTAAACAACAATGTTGCTGCTGTTGACGACCAATTGATCTGGTGGCAGTTTCCATCGCTGGAGCTCGTCAGGGTGATGTTGTACATTCGAAATGAAAATCTGTGGAGTTTGATGTGGGTTTGTTAATGATGGTGATCAATGAAATGGAAAGAGAAGAATAAGAGCAGCTCGAGTTGATACAGGGAAAAAATGATTGCATGCATGAAGGAGCTCGAGCTGTTAGTTGATGTTGATTGAAAGAACATATGGGAGTCTGCTTCTGTATATAGCAATGCAAGTCGTTGCCATTAATTGGACGTTACGCAGTTGAACAGTGACTGATGATCGGAGTATGTACGCTGCTGCCAGTTTCATCGGTAATGGGTTGATGGGTTTCTGCCGTTATGGTACAGACGAGTTGCTGCAGTTATGAGGCTTTGGTGGTTTGAGCAGTTGGATATGGTGTTATTGGCAATGGAAGACATTGATGCAGTAGTGCCGTGGTGCCTATAATGGAGACGAAAAAGGCTGGGAGATGCTAATCAAGCTGTGGCTATTGGAGTTGGTTGTGAAACATGGAGCTGTGGTATGCTCGAGCAAGACTGTTGGAGAACAAGACAAGATCGAGAAAAATGGAGTGAACTGATATGGGCTGAGAAGCGAGACTGTTGGCAGTGATGGTGGAGAATGAATGCTGGTAACGCTCGTTTCATTGCTACGATTGATGATGCTGCTTTTGAGGGTTGAGTATGATCGACGGGAGTCTGTGGTCAGAGCCGGGAATGAAGGCAGTGAATAGCTCGAGCTTGGATAACTGAGATGTAAATAACGAAAATGGGCTGGGATTCAATGAAAGCCATTCGGCTGTTTCAGCCAGGCTAAGACTGACAAGCCATTAACAGTAAGTGGGCTTATACATCTGCTGCATTTGGAGCTGAGCCCAATAGTCTATTAAGGGCGCAACTGTGCAACTTTTTAGGCTATTTGGCCGTGACTTATGGAACTGTGGAGAATTTGGCAACTTACTTTGTACGGGGCGTTATGTACGGGATACAATTCAAGAGGAGGTGCACTTTCCTATTTTTCCTAGGTTTCCTAATTTTCTTAAAGAAGAGGTTACAAAACTCTATATAGGGAAGCCTAGGACATATCATGGGGGATTATCTTGGAATTAATATCTTCTACTACTTTTGTTCTAGGGTTTAGAAACATGATAGGGTTTCTCTTTCTTCTTGTTATGAACTCCATTAACATGAGTACTTAAATCTTATTATTGGTTATGGAATAATTGGATTTCACACAATATGGTTTTTGATATGATAAATTAGTTTTGTCTCCATACTTTATCGTTTATGATTCACTGTTTCCATTGTTACATGAATTGAATGCTTGTTTGATCGAGTCATGAATCGTTTGAGTTTGTGTTCATCTCTATTTCTATATTAGGGTTTGTTATACGTAAAGTGATAGATTCCGATTACAGTAGCATGAATATGGTTATAGCTTTTAGTGATGCATTCTTATAATCATATGTGAACCATAACCTTTGTTAAATCGGATTAGTGTGTTTTCCACGTTCGATTGCTTTGATTGGCCTGATTTCATAGAACTTAATGCATCTAGGGAATTAAACTTGATTAGTGCTTTTACACGTAAGGTTGTTCTTTACGATAGAACTCATATTCGCATCTTTTAATGTGTTTGTTGATAACAAAAGGAGATTTGCGGGATATTCTTGCGATCAAGGTATCCTAGGGCTTTTGATAAACGCAGAGATTAAAATATCAATTCTAGTTATTGTGAAGAAAACATATTTGTGAATGAAGATGAATCCTTAACCAATATTCTCACTACCTTGATTTGTGTGCTTTACTTTTTATTGCTTTGCTTTTATTTTATTTTAGTAAATAAAAATCAGAAAACTCCCGATATTTTATATAGGAAACAGAAACAACGAGACAACCTAGACCTCTCTGTGGGATCGATCCTTTCTTGCCCTTGCTATATTTATATTTTGAGTACTAAGAAAGTGTAAATTATTTTTTGGCGCTATACAACGATCAAATTTTGGCGCCGTTGTTGCAGGGGATAACGGTTGTCACTTTTTTTGGTTTCTTTTTTTTTTTGTTTTGTTTTTAGTTTTTCTTATTTTCTGGTTTTTAACCTTGGTTTGGGAATCATATTTCAGGCACCAATTCTATGGAAGGAGCATATTGGAACAATGGATATGGCTTTCAACCTCCTCAACACTATGACAATTTCCCACCATCTATGGAAGGCAATCAAAACCAATTTATTGGCTATGATGCATATCCTAGAGAACCTTATGGTGATTTTCATACATACCAACAACAACCTTGTAGTGGGTATGTAAGTCAAGTACCTATGTGGGATAATTCTACTTCTAATTGGCTTTATTCGAGTTGTATGCAGATTATGCATGGATTGCAAGATATGCAACAAAGGCTAGACCAACTTGACCGTAATAGAGAGAACGTCGCACAAACCAATATCTGGAATATGCCTTCTTACCCGACTCCGGATCGTAGTTATGATCATTCACCCATTCAAAGGGAATATTCATGGGAAAGAGAACATATTGTAGCTAATGGTGGCAGCGTGTGAACGTCAAAAACTTTACATAAATTATACAAGTTGGAAGACGATGGATACTCGGAAGAGCTTGTCGATGAAATTAGTAGGACCATTCATATGGAACTCAAGCGACGTCGTGATAAAGGATGGGAAACCGACGACGATTCTGATTATGGTGAGTCTGAAGATAAAGACGAAGATGATTGTGTTGAAAAGGACCAACCTTTGGAGATATTTGATGACGTTAGTGTAGTTGACTCAACTCTTGATCTTTATAATTATCAAGCACCTATTCAAAAGGTACATGAGGATGATGAAACTAATGTTTTACAGAATTTTTCAACATGGTTTGAGTCTTATGAAGAGGAGTATGTTGAGAATGTGACCATTATGACCAATATTATGGAAGACCCAATTGAACTTGTGAATGATTGTAGTGATGATGTTTATGTCGAGACTTTGGTTAAGGCAGAAACGTACGAAGAATGGTTGCAAGGTTTGATAGAGGACCATGATATACAAGAGGTGAATAATTCACTTGAATTTTTCAAGGATGAAGAGGATTCCGTGCTACAAAAGATTATGCGAGGTTTGTCTAACCCTTTGCATATTGATTCTTCTCCTTTACCTCTTATTGGTTTGAATATATGTGCTTCGAAAACATTGTTGAATGACTTTGTTTCTCGATTTCCTCCATTAGAGAAACTTGATTCTCATACTATGCAGGTTTTGGAACAAGAAACCGTGAAAATTCCCGACTCCTATATTCTTTATGCACTTCCAAGTATGGACAAGAATAAGTGTGGGGAAACTTTTATCGGTTAATAGCTTCGTTTCTATTTTATATTACTAATATTTGTGTGAAGCTAGTTTTTGCAAAACGGGTACTATGGATGGATCCCCAAATTTTCAGATTGCTAATATATGGGGAATGAATCTTTTAAGAAGCTAAGTCGGGCCGTCGACTTTAAAACAAGCGCTAAGTGGGAGGCAACCCACCGGTTTTGTATCTCTTATCCTTTTGCTTTTGCTTTTTTATTTTATTTTTGTTTCGTTTATTTTATTTTATTTTACTGTTTTCATATCATATTTGCATCCCCATGTTTAATTTCATTAAGTCCAAAAATCTATCTTAGAAAGAATTATGACGAATACCTTTTAAATCAGAAAATTTCAGACTGCGCGTAGTTCAGTCCAGAGACCATAACTGTCAGACCGTTTATCAAAACACTGTGAAATTTTGACACTGTGTAGAAAACACGTAGTTGAACAACTTTTGGGAAATGGAGTTTTTCCAAATTCTTTACAAATTTGCACAGTTTTTGTGTTTTATCTGATGTTACGTCAGAATTCAGAACTTTCGGTTTTACACATTGAGGACAATGTGAAGTTTAAGTGTGGGGGAAGCATTTATATGTTTGTATAGTTTATTTATGCCTTTAAAAAAAATAGAAAAATTTTGTGCTTTTTGAACTCCGAAATCTAGAAACTTGTGCCTTTAGGATGACACCATTAGTGGATGGAACCATTTTGAATGCAGGAGTTGAGGAACCAATTAACTAAAGGGGACGAACATAGCTCAGAAATCATAAATACCATGATAGTTGTTACCATATCTCGGAATATCACCATATCGCATTCTATTTTTTATTTTTCCATATTTATCTATTGTTCTCTAAGTGCTTTGGTGGGTCACTAAACATCGACGTGTTATTACTGCTAGGATGAAATAGAGTGATTGAGTTACTAGAAAAAAAAAAAAAAGAGACCGACCAATTAGACCAAAACGGAATAAAAAAAAAAGACACTTGGGAAAAGCAATATGTGTGTGTTCTCCCTGTCTCCGTCGCCTAAACAAGCGTGGAATGCAGGATCCAAGGGAACTATCGTGTAATCTGCTGACAAGAATCATGCGCTTAGATCCAGTTTGATCCAATCATGTTGTCTAAAAAAAAAAAAGAAAAAAAAAGAAAAAAAAGTGAAAAAGTGAAAAGAAAAAGAAAGTATTATTTTGGTTGAATAAAGTCACTTCTGGTTCCCTTGTATATGCCAGTGAGTTGATGTAGCATTCAAACCAAGTAGCTCAATCCAATAGGGCATAAGTTCATTTTGGCAGTGACCTTCAGACAGATATGGGAAACATCGATCACTTGTGAATATTCGCCAACATCTATATCCATCCTCTTAATATTTTCATTGTGATTGTGGTTTGTTAGTTTTAAGTATTGTGGCTTGTTCGACTATCTAATTAGAGTTTATTTACTAATACTTGAATTGAATTTGCAAGGTACCTCCTCATGTAGTCATTTTAGATTCGTTCATTGATTTGTCACAAATAGACGGAGTTGGAAATATAGGTTTCGTAGCTATATCTCTAGTAAACCTTCACGAGACTATAACTCGTCCACTAGGGACACCTAGGGGTTTAAAGGCTTGTTATTTATGCTAAAATTAACCATTTCTCGACGACATGGAGTTGTATGTATGTTTTTATTTTTGTTTAATTTGCTCGAGGACTAGCAAAGTCTAAGTGTGGGGAATCGATAGGTGTAGAATACACCGTATTTACTATCTAGTATTTATGCTTTCTTTGCTATTTTTCGTGTGAATTATGTATCTTATGTTCGCTTTTGAGTTTCATGGGTACTTTGGAGTCATTACGAGCAAAAGAAGGAGAAATCATCCATTTGGAGCGAAAAGAACAAGAATCGTCAATTAGCCGCGAGTAGAATTATCATTGCATGGAAATTATTACGGGCGTCGCGTGGGCATATTTTTCAAATAATGCTAATGAACTTAATGGGTTGGAGGTACAGAGTCCTTGTCTAAACCATGGGCTTAACACCGGGCCTGTTTAAGGTGTTGGAATTAATGTTGGATTTCTGCCTGGGAATGAAGTTTGAATGGGCTTGCTTGGGCTCGACACAATTCCGTTTTGGCAGTACAATAAGCTACAGGAAGAGCTGGTATTTCAAGACAGTTCAGAAGTCATGGTTCTGTTCAAAGAATGTGATGGCAGTCGACGATGATGGAGCTTGGCAGTAAGAGAACTCGAACAGGTGAGTTGTGGTTGAGTCTGCAATAAAACTGTGAAGGACTGCTGTTGTACCATGATAGCGAAGACGAGAAAGGGATTTGGTTTGATGATCGATATATATGAAGAATAGAGTTTCAGCTTGGGAGTTTACGCAGAGAATATGCATGGAAGAGGTGTGCTTTGGCAGGTGGATGTTGAAGCAATGCTCGGTGATTGGACTCTGTAACAGGGACGTGATGCTGCCATTATTAAACAACAATGTTGCTGCTGTTGACGACCAATTGATCTGGTGGCAGTTTCCGTCGCTGGAGCTCGTCAGGGTGATGTTGTACATTCGAAATGGAAATCTGTGGAGTTTGCTGTGGGTTTGTTAATGATGGTGATCGATGAAATGGAAAGAGAAGAATAAGAGCAGCTCGAGTTGATACAGGGAAAAAATGATTGCATGCATGAAGGAGCTCGAGCTGTTAGTTGATGTTGATTAAAAGAACATATGGGAGTTTGCTGCTGTATATAGCAATGCAAGTCGTTGCCATTAATTGGCCGTTACGCAGTTGAACAGTGACTTATGATCGGAGTATGTACGCTGCTGCCAGTTTCATCGGTAATGGGTTGATGGGTTTCTGCCGTTATGGTACAGACGAGTTGCTGCAGTTATGAGTCTGTGGTGGTTTGAGCAGTTGGATATGGTGTTATTGGCGATGGAAGACATTGATGCAGTAGTGTCGTGGTGCCTATAATGGAGACGACAAAGGCTGGGAGATGCTAATCAAGTTGTCGCTATTGGAGTTGGCTGTGAAACATGGAGTTGTGGTATGCTCGAGCAAGACTGTTGGAGAACAAGACAAGCTCGAGCAAAATGGAGTGAACTGATATGGGCTGAGAAGCGAGACTGTTGGCAGTGATGGTGGAGAATGAATGCTGGTAACGCTCGTTTCATTGCTACGATTGATTATGCTGCTTTTGAGGTTGAGTATGATCGATGGGAGTCTGTGGTCAGAGCCGGGAATGAAGGCAGTGAATAGCTCGAGCTTGGATAACTGAGATGTAAATAATGAAAATGGGCTGGGATTCAATGAAAGCCATTCGGCTATTTCAGCCAGGCTAAGACTGACAAGCCATTAACAGTAAGTGGGCTTATACAGCTGCTGCATTTGGAGCTGAGCCCAATAGGCTATTAAGGGCGCAACTGTGTAACTGTTTCAGGCTATTTGGCCGTGACTTATGGAATTGTGGCGAATTTGGCAACTTACTTTGGCACGGGGCGTTATGTACGGGACACAATTCAAGAGGATGTGCACTTTCCTATTTTTCCTAGGTTTCCTAATTTTCTTAAAGAAGAGGTTACAAAACTCTATATATAGGGAAGCTTAGGACATATCATGGGGGATTATCTTGGAATTAATATCTTCTACTACTTTTGTTCTAGGGTTTAGAAACATGATAGGGTTTCTCTTTCTTCTTGTTATGAACTCCATTAACATGAGTACTTAAATCTTATTATTGGTTATGGAATAGTTGGATTTCACAAAGCATGATTCTTTGATTCAATATATTAGTTTTTTCTCATAATTATCGTTCACGATTCTCTGAAAATAGGTTCCATGATTGAATGTTAGTTTTGTCAAGTTGCAAATTGGTAGAACTCATAATCATATCTAATGCTAGTTTAGGGTTTATTATACGAAAAAGTGATACTCCTTGAATACAAGTAGCATAATTGTGAATATTGCTTGTAGTGATGCATCCTAATAATCACAAGTGATTAAATGACCTTTGTTAAATTGAATTAGTCGCTTTCCACGTTCGATTGCTTTGATTGCTTTGATTTAATAGAACTTAATGCATCTTGGGAATTAAACTTAATTAGTGCTTTTACGTTAGGTTGTTCTTTTAGATAGAACTCATACTACAGATCTTTTAATGTGTTTGTTGATAATAAAAGGGAATTTGCGGGATATTCTTGCGATCAAGATATTCTAGGGCTTTTGATAAAAGTTGAGATTAAAAATCAATTCTAGTTATTGTTAAAAAAGCATGTTAGTGAATGAAGATGAATCCTTAACCAATATCTCTTCTATTTGATTTGTTTGCTTATTCCTTTA
Organism: Papaver bracteatum; assembly: GCA_023529315.1. Taxonomy (NCBI): domain Eukaryota; kingdom Viridiplantae; phylum Streptophyta; class Magnoliopsida; order Ranunculales; family Papaveraceae; genus Papaver; species Papaver bracteatum. The sequence goes on along the minus strand of JAJJWX010004804.1, from coordinate 5,619,026 downwards.
TTTGCTTTTATTTTATTTTATTATATAAAAATCGAAAACCACTGGTGTTATTTATATAGGAAACCTAAACAAAGAGACAACCTAGACCTCTATGTGGGATCGATCCTTTCTTGCCTTTGCTATATTTTATATTTTGAGTAGTGAGAAAGTGTAATCAACACAGAGATCCATTCCCAGTCAACAAAGCTAGAAGAGTTGATCAACAATTGGAGATTGTTCATAGTGATCTGTGTGGTCCTATTGAAGTAACTTCACATGGAGGTAATAATTATTTTATAACTTTCATTGATGATTTTAGTAGAAAAGCATGGGTTTATTTACTTAGACAAAAGAGTGATGCATTTCAAGCTTTTAGAAGTTTCAAAGCTTATGCTGAGAAACAAATTGGTAAGCCTATCAATATTTTGAGAACTGATAAAGGCAAGAATATACTGCTGTTGACAAGTTTATGGAAGCGCATGGAATTCAACATCAATTAACTGCAAGATATACACCACAGCAAAATGGAGTTGCATAAGGAAGAATAGAACCATAATGGAGATGGCAAGAACAATAGGAAGAACAAAAGATTTACCAAAGAGTTTTTGGGGTTATGCAGTTGATACAGCTGTGAATTTACTTAACAAATGTCCTACAAATAGTTTGAACAACATAACACTAGAAGAAGCTTGGAGAGGTGTAAGACCAAGTGTAAGACATCTGAGAATTTTTGGGTGTATTGCATATGCTCATGTACCCAAAGAGCTAAGAGAGAAATTGGATGACAAGAGTGAGAAGTGTATCCTTGTTGGTTATAGTTCAGGAACCAAAGGATATATATTATACAACCCAGAAGCTGGAAAAGTGTTTACAAGTAGAGATGTGATCTTTGATGAAGATTCACAATGGAATTGGAATGATGGATCAACAACCAGTGTTGATCCTCATAATAATGGATCAACAAGGAATGTTGATCCACATAATATTGGACCAACTTGGAATGCTGATCCACCTGCTGCTGTCAGAACAGTTCCAATTGTAGTTGAAGAAGAAGTGCAATCTTAAGACAATGTGGAAGAACAACATGAAGAAGCAAGAACTGAAGCAGTATAACAACAAGAAACTACAAGACCAAGAAGAAAATATGTCATACCTACTAGGTTGAAATAATTATATTTTAACAAGAGATGATGATGATGTGGTGAACTTTGCATTGTTTGGAGATTGTGATCATGTAGCTTATGAAGAATCATCTAAAGAACAAGGTTGGATTCAAGCCATGAATGAATAACTGAAGTCAATTGAGAAGAATGACACATGGGAATTAATAGAACTTCCACCAGGAAAGAAACTCATTGGTGTTAAGGGGGTTTATAAAACAAAATATAAGGCAAATGGAGAAATAGAGAGAAAGAAAGCAAGGTTAGTTGCTAAGGGATATAGACAAAGAAGAGGAGTAGATTACCCAGAAGTCTTTGCACCAGTTACAAGACTTGACACAGTAAGAATGATAATTGCTTTAGCAGCACAGAAGCATTGGAAGATTTTTCAGATGGATGTGAAGTCAGCATTCTTGAATGGAGTTTTGGAAGAAGAAGTTTATGTAGAGAAACCAGCTGGCTACATTATGGAGGGGAAGGAGAATGAAGTATACAAGTTAAACAAAGCTTTGTATGGTTTGAAACAAGCACCAAGAGCATGGTATACAAGAATAGATTCTTATTTTCTGAAGAAAGGTTTTACAAGATGTCCACATGAGAATACTTTGTATTTGAAAGATGATGGTGTTGGAAATCATATCATAGTGTGTCTATATGTGGATGATCTCATATTTACTGGAAATAGTACTGAGATGATCAATGAATTCAGGGAGGATATGGTGAAGGTGTTTGAGATGACAGATCCCGGTTTGATGTCATATTTTCTTGGTATTGAAGTGCAGCAAACTGAAAGAGGAATTTTTATTAATCAACAAAAGTATGATGAAGGAATTTTGAAGCGTTTCAAGATGGATAATTGTAATCCAATCTTAACACCAGTAGAAGAAAGATTGAAGTTGACAAAAGATGGATCAGGAGAGCTTGTGAATTCAAAATATTTTAAAGGTTTTGTTGGATGTTTAAGATATTTGACTGCTACAAGACCTGACATCATGTATGCAGTTGGTTTGGTTGGTAGGTTCATGGAAGCTCCTAGACAATCACATTTACAGGATGCAAAACGTATTCTGAAGTATGTAAAAGGAACAATAAGCATGGGAATATTTTATATTATCTCAGAAGATCCAAAGATGGTTGGTTTCACTGATAGTTATTGGGATGGAGATACAGAAGGTAGAAAAAATACATCAGGTAATGGATTTCAGTTGGGAACTGGTTTTTTCTCTTGATCATCTAAGAAGCAACAATTTGTTGCATTATCTACAACAGAATCTGAGTATATAGCTGCTAGCAATTGTGCTACACAAGTTGTATGGTTAAGAATGATGCTGAAGTCTTTGTTTCAAGAACAGAAGACACCAACAACAATAGTTTGTGATAATAAGTCGACAATATCACTAACTAAGAACCCTATGTTTCATGGGAGAAGTAAACACATTGATATTAAGTATCATTACATTAGAGAGTTGGTCAGTAACAGGGAGGTTGTTGTGAAGTTTGTTGAAAGTAAAGAGCAAGTGGTTGACATTTTCACCAAGTCCTTGAAGTCTAACACTTTCATTTACTTGGGTATGATTAGCAAAGAGTATCTTGGTTTAAGGGAGGATGTTGAATAATAAACCAAGATACTATGAAGAAAATAGAAGGGATCAACTATGAGAGTTGATACAGTCAGAGTGGATCAACATGTGTTGTTGATACAATGTGAAGAAGTCAGTATGGATCAACTATGAGAGTTGATCAAGTATGGTTGAGTCAACTGGGAAAGTTGACATGAAGTGAATTGTTGATCCATGGTACGGTTTATGGAAGTTTACTTGGGTTGCAAGTATTACTAGTTTTAAGAGTTTGTTTACGTGAGAATTGTCTAGAAGTTTCTTTGTTAGAGTTTTATTATGTTAGGAAAGTCGTTTTACTTGAGAGTCAAGTTTGTTAATCTTATATGTAGGTTGTTGAGCCATGAGTCGAATTACATCAATTAAGTGAAGTTTGTTTGAGTTTAGTTCTGTGTTATTTTCATTAAGTCTTTGATACCAAATTTTCTACATGACTGATTAATTGATTGCTCTAGGTGGCCAACTATAGTGGTTTCTTGATTGATTTATTGCTAGTAAAGGGTTAGGATATCCGTGTCATTGTTGAATAACCCATACACAAGTAGAAAATGTGAGACCTTGCAGAGGGATTCTGTGGAGCAATCGCGTGTAGAACAACATTAGAAAGTGGACCTTGCGCTAAGAGTCTAACTACTAAGATTAACCTAAGTCATAAAATATAAAGCATTTGATCAAGTTACACCTTGAGTGCGCTACTACTTGGTGGCTTGGACGAATAGAATATGATATTCAAGCGCTTCGGTATCCAATGACCAAAGGACTTTAGGGGATAACACTACATTTGTTGTTATTCCACGGTTGATAATAATCTATGATTAATGACGAATTGATGAATATATTAACTCATTGACGGTTTAGTAACGAAAAAGGATTCCTCGATCATCTCTCTCCATTGCTTGCAAACTTTATTACTTTCAATTGATTTGTTATTTACTTTGATCTAAAATCTAAAAAAAAAAACCATTGTGACACTATTTGACAACTAAATCTCCCTGCTCTTCGTGGGAACGAACTTGACTTCCATTATATTATTTTTAATTGAGTGGAAATTAGATATTAATTTGATTGCACCTACGACACGGATCATGATGTTCAGGAAATTAATCAAGTGATCGTGGGCAATGATATGCTTAAGGTTAGTCCTTCCGAGATGAATGCAACAGTAGTGGTAGTTTCCCAAAGCACCTATAAAGACCCGTTTACCAAGTTTTGGGATGGTACATCCAACTCTTATGGATATCGGAGGGACAATGCTTGGAAGATATTGTGGGAGTTTCTACATTGCGATGGAGAGAGCAAATTATGTGCATAAAATGAAGATCGTAAAGATGAAATTATTTGTTGAACGGTTAGTGATTCCAATGCATGATTCAAGATCGACTTGTCCCACGAAAAGGAGCACCAAAGTTCTTTCTTCAACTTTCCATTTTCAGTATAAACACGATACGAGTTTCATCGCAGTAGGGGAGCCTGATACATGACGCATTTTGGAAGTCTCATATATTCCAAGATTTGGATAAATCTTGAATATCTATTAATTTTAAGACTTTATTTATTAGGATAATAATTAGTTACATTCTTTGAATTATCTTGTTTTTATGAGAATAATATTCTCTAGGCTAATTTAGGAACGTTCTAGAATGTAGGGTTTATGTTTGCAGGAATAAATAGCCTTTTATATTATATTTGTAATTTAGCTTGGATTAGCTCGTTTAATGAAAATACTATTTAGTTAAAACCTGTTTGATTCTCTTTGAGAGATTGATCATCATTGATCGTTTATCAATTACTTTTCTCCTGGATTCGAGTTGTTTATCTCTTTTGGGTCCTATTTACCGGAGTGGATTCTCCGTGTGTCGATTATTTTCGAATCGTTTATGCTGTGCTATATCAGTTACATTGTGAAACAACACATAATCAAATCCGTGAGCCAATCCGTGACTCATTGGACAATATAAATTTAGCGAAGCCTGTAACCGTAATGACCCGACCTTCCACCGATATTGTCCCCATTTAGACACTGTGGTTATACGGAAATGTGGGGTTTTCAATGGGCACTGTTGCGGTTATCCAACAGTAGCTTCCCATGAGGTCACCCATCCCTGGATTATTCTCTCCCGTGCACGCTTAATTTCAAAGTTTTCTGCCAACTCTAGAGTCAATTTTGCTGAAAACGGCAGCGTGGGATTTTCAACGGGCATCGCTACGGTAATCCAACACCAACTTACCGCGAGGTCACCCATCCATGGATTGCTCCTGCCCGAACACGCTTAACTGCAGAGTTTTCTACCAACTCCGGACCCAACCAGTATATATCTATCATAAAAACCAAGAATACTCTCCCACCTAAGCACAAGCGAACCGTCCCTTGTATCCCAATTAACACCGATATTATTCTCACTTAACTGCAATTATCCAGCGGTGTGGGATTTTTTTAATGACAATACTGCGGTCACCCAACAGCAGATTCCCTAGAGGTCACCCATCTTGCAACTACTCCCAACGGAGCATGCTTAACTGAGAAGTTTTTCCCCACAACTCAGTCAAAGTGTACTCATCAGGTCTTGGTGTTAAGAAATGATAAATCATTACTTATATTCTATTCGTCCAACCACTGCCGAAATTTGGGTATTACAATGCCACCACCTTAAATTGGAGACGTCACCATCTCAAGAATATATTCAATCCCAGATCTCCGACGTTTCATGCCCCTCATGAGACAAGCACCCGGACCAACCCCGTCAAGCGTACCTTCCCATCCTTGAACCACCGTTGGATCTGATACCATTTTTAATGACCTGTCCCTCCACCAATACTATCCCCATTAGCCACTGTGATTATCCGGCAGTGTTTTAGCGGGAATCGCTGCGGTAATCCAACAATACCTTTCCGGGAAGTCACCCAACTTTGGAGCCACTGTGCTCGGTGTAATGCAGACATTCATTGCCTCTTGTGATACCAGTCTCAGGATAACATCCTAGCATACACCCGAGCATAAGCGAAACGTCCATAGTTGTATCCCAACTAACACCGATATTGTTCCCACTTATCCATTGTGGTTATCCAACAATATGGGATTTTTTGACGGCACTATACTGCGGTCATCCATCAGCAGCTTCCCGAGAGGTCACCCATCCTGTCACTACTCCCTAACGAGCATGCTTAACTGAGAAGTTTTTTTTCCACAACTCAGTCAAGCGTACTCATAAATCTTCGGTATTAAGAAAGGACAAACCATTACTTATATTTTATTCGGTCAAATACTGCCGAAATCGGGGTATTTCAATAACGCTTCATTTCATCTGAATTGGAAAAATGATTTTGGTTATTAGAGAAAAGGCTTTGGGAATGCGAATTCAATTGAAAAATAGCTTAGCAAAATAGGAAAAATTTGGTACTCTTTCATACGAAGGAGTATGCGAAATCGAAGGCTATACGACCTAATTTTTGTTTCTCAGAAACTAAGTACGCTTGACCTAAAATTATTAAAAATTACACAAAAAAACTAATAAGTATGCAGGAGATTTTCCATTCAATTCCTAGAATGGCTTATGACATAGTCAAGGCTTTTACATGGGCATATTGGATCGGGATTTATCTAGGTAAAATTAGATATTAGTTTTACCTGAATCTGGTGGATTTATAGTGTTTCTTAAAGAATCTTATAGATATATATGATTCTGGATTATAATAGATTACCTTAAGAGTAGTTATCTTTTTAAAAAAATTAGTATATTACCAATTAGTTATATATTTGAAAAAAATCAAGGTTATCATGATTCCTTTTAAAAAATAATCCAAAAGTGGAGGTGGCAGTGGGCGGTGGTGGTTGGTGTGTGTGGTGTGTTGGTGGCAGCGATGGTTGGCTGTGACGGTGGTGGTGGTTGTGGGCATGGCCTGTGGTGGTTGGTGTGTGGCGGTGACGGTGGTAAAGGGGATGGTCGATGGTGTTGGTTGTGCTGGTGTTGGTTGGTGGTGTGTGATGGTGGTCGTGATTTGTAGTGGTGGTGGTGGAAAAACATAGCATGTTGTGATTAAAAAAAATATCCATAAGAATCCATGAAACTCTTGTGGTTTGGGTTAAGATTGATATGAGATAATAACATACATATTTTGCCTACAAATATCCATAAGTCCATATATATCTTATCCTTTAACTATCCTAAGGAATTAAATAAATTGAATACCTATGATATTTGTGGAATCTAAAACAATCCTAATTGAATACCATATGGATATTTAATGATTCCTTACATATTTTAGAGCATTGCTCGGCCGAACTCGCAAGCATTGCTATCTCAAGCTTGTTTCTCAAGTTTAGTTGCCAAAACTATAAGTCTTGATTTCTAGTTTATTTACGGTTAAGTCTCGGATTAGAATAGATTGTGTAGTTGAGCTTTAGACTTCACGGCGTTCATCGATTGAAGATGAAGAACTACTAAGGAGATCTTGTGGAACTTCATCAACGAAAGGTATGTGAAGACTTGAACTCATCTATCACTCAGAAAATCTATTTCTATTATATCTCCTTCTTGAGATAAAAGTCATATAACGATATAATTTTTCAGTTTAGACACTTTTGATATTTCGAGCTGAGTTTAACTCGCTTACATATTTCTTGAAATATGTGTTGGTAAGATTTTTCTTTAACCAAGTTCATCTTATATTCTTGACGCAAATCAAAATATGATCATGTGGAAATCGCCTTGTAATATCTTACATGATTTGTGTGAGACAATCGTTTGATGTAGACTCGGAATGTTTCGTATTGATCATTCGATCACTTGAAAATTGCTTTGAAGCTAATAGTTTGTGTGAAACAGCTATTCCCGTCTTCCGAAAATGTTTCAATAATTGAAAATGGAGTTTAGAACAATTAACCATGATTGGTTATAGCATAGTGTGCGTACTTGCATATATGTTATCCATATCCGAAAACCATGGTATGCATACTCGTATGCGTACTACTTGGTTTGGTGAAAGTCCGAGAACCATGGTATGCACACTCATATGTGTACTGATTGGTTTTGTGAAAGTACGGGAACTTAAGTATGCATACCGGTATGCATACTGTCGTAAGTTTCAAGTTTCGGGATTTCAACTGAGGTTGATGGTATGTGAACCGGTATGCATACTGGCGAACCCAAACTCAGTCCAACTACTTAAGTATGCATACCGGTATGCGTACTTGAGTAGGTTAAGTTCTAAAATCAGTTTATTCATGAACTAATACATTTATATATTAAGGAATGCAATCTTTTGTGAACCGTGGCTATAATGTTCATGAATTGATTCAAGTGAATCAAAATTGATTTTGCTTCAATTGTGTCTTGTATACTTCTACGAGAATATAATACATTGAACAACACCATAACTAGTTTCATTTGAGTCATTTGAACTAGTTGTGATTGAGATGAATAAGGTTGATAAGAAAGTATTCATATAGATAAATTTGGTTAACTATTGTTGAACCAACCGTGTGCACATGTTTAGGTATGGTTACCCTTATCTAAATGAAAGCAAATTTCATTTGTGTATAACAATCTAAGTTCTATCTAACAGTTGAAAGATATTAGCTTGAATGTAATCAGGTTTTCATAAAATGGTGAATATTGAATGCTTTGTTCTATCGTATTAAGTGTTATCTTCTCTAAGATTTGCTCGAGATTCAATCTCCGATAGGTAAGATAATAAGTAGTCACAAACATCTTCGTCTCATCATTTGTGATTCCACAATATCTTGTTTCGCTACCATATGATTAAGATTATTGTGAGGTAATTGATATTACTAAGATATTCTTCGAGAATATAAGACCGGTGTATCAATTGGTTCCTGTTCACCTTGATTTATCAAAAGACGGAACAAAACTCATATGTATTTCTGTGGGAGACATATTTATCTATTCAATAGACTTTTCTGTGTGAGACAGATTTGTTTATTAAAGTCTTTGACTTTGGGTCATAGCAACTCTTAGTTGTGGGTGAGATAAGCCAAGGGAATCAAGTACGCAGAGTCCTGCTAGGATTCATAGGCATAAGGAGCGCATAAGTACCTTGATTAGTGTGATATTTATTAGGGCTCAAATACATTCCAGTCCGAAGTTAACTTGGAGTAGGCTAGTGTCTGTAGAGTCTTAATATAGTGTCTGTAGCGGCACAGCTTATCGCTCGCTTGCCTAGTATGTAATTTTTAACTTTGTAAGATTTTTAAAATTAGATATAGTGTGGTGTTCAAATCTGTACTAGGTCCAGGTGTTTTTCTGTATTTTCGGTTTCCTCGTTAACAAAATTTCTGGTTTATGTATTTTTTTTCCCCGCATTATATTTGTTTATATAATTGAAATACCACAGGTTGTGCATAAGTTCAATCAATTAGATAATCTAACCTTTGGTTGTTGATATAAATTTATTGACACTTGAACATTGGTCTTTGGTACCGTTCAAGTTATTTCTCAATATTCAATCGGGCTCGTAAATTCATATTTGTTTGATTGCGGATTGAATTGATAAATTGAGATATAACTCTTGGATATACTTTTCTTAAGATTGAATCTTGAAAAATAGGGGGTCTAACAACCTCACCCAATATTTCGATTAGCAATCTGTATGGACAACTCTGATTTGTTTTTCTAGAGAATCAACTAGACTCAATCAATAGAAAATACTCAAGGAGTTATTATCTCAATCTCTCAATTTTATTACTCAAGCAAATGTGATTCGCGATTCTAATCAAAGAGAGATAACTTGGATGGTACCAAAGACCAATATCCAAGTGTCAATCAATTTAAATCAACAACCAATAAGGTCGGATATTCTAATTGATTGAACAACGCACAACCTGTATTATTTCAATTATATAACAAAATATAATGCGAAAAATAAATAACACAGACACCAGAATTTTGTTAACGAGGAAACCACAAATGCAGAAAAACTATGGGACCTAGTCCAGATTAAACATACACTATATTAAGCCGCTACAGACACTAGCCTACTCCAAATTAACTTCGGTCTGGACTATAGTTGAACCCCAATCAATATTACACTAATCCAAGGTACAGTTATGCTCATACGCCTCTGATCCTAGCAGGATACTGCGCACTTGATTCCCTTAGCAGATCTCACCCACAACTAAGAGTTGCTACAAACCAAAGTCGAAGACTTTAGCAAACAAAATCTGTCTCATATAGAAAAGTCTACAAGATAGATAAATCCGTCTCCCACGAATAAACCTATGAGTTTTGTTCTGTCTTTTGATAAATCAAGGTGAACAGGAACCAATCAATAAAACAATACTTATATTCCCGAATAACAGCTCAGTTTTATCAATCACCTCACAATAGTCTTAATCGACGCAGCGAAAAAAAATATTATTGAATCACAAACGATGAGACGAAGATGTTTGTGATTACTTTTATATCTTGCCTATCGGAGATAGAAATCTCAAGCCAATTATTACAATTGTACTCATACGATAGAAATAGCAAGATCAGATCACATAACTACATGAAAAGTAGTATCGGTCTGCCTTCACAATCCCAATGAAGTCTTTAAGTCGTTAACCTGGTTTTAGAAGAAGAAAACCAAAGGTTAAAGGAGAATCGACTCTAGCTTAGCAAACTAGAATCAAACAGAATGTGTGGGGATTAGGTTTCCCAGTTGTTAGAGTTCTCCCTTATATAGTCTTTCAAATCAGGGTTTGCAATCAATGTTAACTTAGTAACAAAGCATTTAATATTCACCGTTAGATGAAAACCTGATTAGATACAAGCTAATATCTCTCAACCATTAGATCGAAAACTTAGCTTGCCATACACACATGTACTTGATGATTTTGGGTTTGTGTAACCATACCCAAACGTGTACAATTGTTGGTTCAATACTAGTCAACCAAATGGTTAGCCAAATGATAACTTTCATATCAACCATATTCTTCTTCACCATAACTAGTCCAAATGACTCAAATGAACTAGTTAGAGAGTTGTTCAATTTCTATGAGATCTTATGTACTACATAAGACACAATTGAAGCAAAAACGATGTGATTCACTTGAATCAAATCATGAACTATAAAGCCATGGTTTGCAATAGAATTCCTTAGATAGTTTAGATAAGTTCACGAACATCGTTTTTAGACATAACCACTCAAATTTGCGGACTCAAGTAACCGGTTGGAGTTCACAAACTCCACCAGAAATTCCCGGGTTCGAGAACTTCCGTCAGTTCGCGGACTGAAACCGATCTACAACTCCAGCATAAATTCTCGGGTTCGAGAACTACGCATGTTCGCGGACTGAGTTCGCGGACTGGGTTGACTACTCAAGTTCCGGTTTTTACTTGATCAACAAAGTTCATAAACTTCGGTTCAAGTGCTAAGGACTTATACATATATGTGTTACCACAATAATGTTTATATCCCCCAGTGGTTATATTGTCTAAACTCTTATTTCAATCATTGAAACATTCTTAGAGGACGTCATATAGTTGTTATTCACAAACTAGTTTTTGTCAGAGCAATTTTCAAAGTGATTAAAACATAACATGACTTTTGTCAATAGGCAAAGATGAACTTGGCTAAAGCGAAAGCTTTACCAACATACATTTTGAGAAATAGAAAAGCAAGATATACTCAACTCGAAATGTCAAATGTGTATATTCTTAGTCTATATAGTAAAACAAATTTTGTATCAAGATAGGAGATAGAGTAGATAGACTTTTGAGTTATAGATAAGTTCAAGTCTCCACATACATTTTAGTCGATGAAGATCCACTGGTTCCTTGAGTAGTCCTTCGTCTTGTATGATGATTTCCATGGAGTTCTTGAGCTCAACTACACTTTCTATCCTAGTCCGAGACCTTAGCTATAGTAGACTAGAAATCAAGACTTTATAGTTTTGATCACTAACATTGACAAACATGCTTGAGATAGCAACGCATGCGAGTTCGACCGAGCAATGCTTGTAGTTGCAGGAATTCATACACTACACCCCATACAAGAATTCACCATTATCAACACATATTTGAATATTAAGAACAACACTTTTATTAATTAATTCTCAGAAATGTTACAAGAAATGAAAGGAATCAAGAATATAACCGCTCACAAGAACTTCCTCTCTCCTCAAGACTTTCTCAACACTCTAAAAATTGATCTCCCTCTTCTCAATCTATTGGTTCTCTTAATATAGGGTAAGTACATAGTGGATGACAACTAAGTTATTCTTTAATTTCGGATCTGGCTCGCGATGTTCTCGCGGTAGTTATAATGCTAACTCTCGCAGACGTTGTATTCTTCGCAGAATCGTCATGCTCTTTTTGTGTTTCTGCAATTGTCATCCATTACGTCATTCTTTGAATTATTCTGCGACGCTCGCAGAGTGTTGTTGAGAAGCTCGTAGAAACGCTGTTGTAAATCTCGCAGGAATATTGTTGTAGCGATATTATGATCCTACATCTTGCCTATTATCATGTATTTCCTGTGAAGGGGAAAAGATCATGATAAATTGAAATTTCTTGAAATGCCGCAGCTGTCTATCTTTTCACATTCTTTTGTTCTGACACGTATCTTCATCACTCGCCATATTTACTACACGTATCTTTTTATCCATTTAACTTCTGACACATCCTTTTCAACCGTTACGATCCAACCGTTCACGTCTTTTCTCTGCATTAATTGTGCTTATCCTCTCAAGAACTTTTACCCCATATATATATCTTCTTTAGTTCTCTATTTTCTTCTTTTTACTTTCTTCTTCTTTCTCTCTGCAATTTTACTGTTCTTCCACAACTTCCGCATCTGCTACTGCTATAATTTCTTTCGATCTTTTACTCTTTCAATCTTCATTCCCATACTAAAATGGTTGCAGCCGGTCGCAAATATGTGATTTCTTTCGAGAAGATTCAAAAAGAACTTCAAGACAAAGGTTTTACTTTATCCACCATTCCCAATCAAAACCCTAAGTCTGAAATTTCGGTTCTATTATTTTCTGATCTTCCATATAACCATGAGAAGATCATAGTCTCGCTAGTCCAGCTTGAAGCTGGTCTTCCCATTCCTATCTATGACCCTGAACTTCCTTTATTCCATGAGATACTCTCTCACGTGAAGTTCTCGCGGGCGGTATATCAGTTGAGTGGGGATTACATTCGCTTAATGCTTGAGTATGCTACTCGCGGTACAAGTAAAAAATCTCGCTACCTTGATACTGCGAAGAATCTTAAATTCAAAGATGTTCCAATTGTTCCCGTGAAGTATACTGTGGAGAACTTCTTCGCAAATTACCATATAATTCCTATGAAGAAGAACATCACTTGTTGGGGTGTCCGCTTACAAAAGAAGGATGACATCGCTGAAGATAAAGTTCTTATGTTAGATATCGATTGTCATACGGGTAATAATCAAGGCCCTCGCCACTCCAGTGATTCCAAATGGTTCATTTTCCCTTATGTCTAGAGGGTCCCTACATCTCCGGTCCTCATGTACTGCCTGCGAATCTCCAGAATATCAGCCGTGGGATTTCAACTGGCCTGAAAGGAATAAAGAGGTATGTTCCCTCAAATTTTTTGCATTATTATTATTATTATTATCTTCCTCATGTTTTCATACTCTCGCTGACTACTCCAATTTTTCCAGATTAACAGGCTGAAAATTAACTACCAGAAATTTGGGAAGCCCAGCACCTTTTAACCCTTAAATCTCTTACAGATGAAGTAAGGAATATTCCTTTATGATTTTTAACAATATATTGTTGCCTCTATTTCGTATCTTTATCTGTGTTCGCAGGTTATTGAAGAAAGAGGGCCTGTTGTGGTTGCGAGGACCAAAGGGAAAAGCAAAGATTCTTCTCGCAAGGAGAAATATAACACTCCTCACAAGGAGAAATCTGGTGCTCCTCGCAAGGAAAAACCTACTGGTCCTCTCTCGAAGAAAATAAAGATCCAAACTACTTCCCCTTCATCACCCCAATCTAATGAAGAAAATTCTCATGATGATACTGATAATGATGATGATTTTGATGCTGATATCCCTTATGCAGTGGAATCCTCCCAATCTGAATCTTCCATGTCTCAGCTTTCCAATATATTCTCTGACACTATGTTAGGGATTGAAAATACTCGTATTGCTGGTGCTTGTAAATCCATGGCAGCTATTTGTGATGCTCCTCTCTTGGAGAATAATGAATCTCTCCACGGGGTTTCCAGATCCATATCTCCAAGTTTCTTACATTCACTTGGTTCTCTGGTATGTTTTTATTTCTTCGCCACGTATGCGTATTCTTATTTCCTCGCAAAATCTTAATTTGTATTTATCTTAATAATTTTTGATAATTTTCTTTCGCAGATTGGAAGAGCTTCTTTTTCTGTTGTTTCAGCCTTGGAAAGAAGACGTAAAATCTTTGAAAAGAAGAATGCCATTCTTCGCCAGAATAATGAAAAGTTGGAATCTGATTCTGCTAATCTTCGCCAAGAAAATGAAGAATTAAAATATGAATCTTCTAATCTTCGCGGACAATTGGAATCTGGATCTGCTGAGCTTCATGACAAAATCAAGCGATTGGAAACCGAGCTATCTTCTTCGCGGGATAAGGTTGCTAGTCTTCAAGCTGCGAATGATCAACTTTATGGTAAGAAATTTTTCTCTTTTCCTTTCATCTCTGTATTCCTTTGTTTTTTCTTATTTAGTCAGTCATCTTTGCAGATATTTACGGCCTCTCTGATGAAGCTATATTCCTTCGTTCTTTTCCAAATCCCATAGATGATGATACCCTCCTCAATCGCCTTAATGATTCTTTGAGAAACTTTTTAAATGATGAAATTGAATCTCTTTCCATAGATGAACTTAGATCCAAAATTCATCTCTTAAGGATTGAACATAGATTCAACTTGAGTTTAACCAATAAGTTTAAACGCCTTTATATTGACTCAAAAGAAGAAACTAATAAATTAAGAACCAAGTACAGTGATCTTATTGACGAAAAAGATCTCATTACTAAAAATGGTGCTCAAGCTTTAGCATATTTTCATAAGACTCTTCTCGATGTCCAAATTGAAAGAGATAGACTTATCTGCGAGAATAGAGCTCTTGTTAAAAGGGAAAATCAAGTTTTCTCTCGCCTCCTCATTAGTAGTGAAGATGAGTTTTCTTGGGACGCAAAGGTTCTTGATAACGCTAGGAATAACTTAGGTGTAAATGTTAGTCTTCAAGCTGATCATTCTGCCTTGATTAAAGATATGATCTCTGACAGAGAAGGTTGTTTTTCTTATTTTTCCGCTAATCCCTTTCTTAATTGAATCTTCATTATTTTATTTAACACGTTGTCATTTGCTCGCAGTATCTGAAAAGAATTTTCGCCAAAGAATTGGATAATTAGAAGAAGAAAAAGGACAACTCATAAAACTCCTATCCTCTCGCAAAGAAAAATGCTCCAAGTTCAAAAAGCAATTTCAGATTTCGCTGTCGAACTTTAGTAATATTCTTGTTGGTGTTCGCAATGATTCTATTAAAATGGTCTGCGATGATCATAAGATTCCTCATTCTGTGTATCCTTGTCTCGCGAATGAAATACCAAAGAATGTTCCCAATCTTGTCATTTCTGATAGTGAGGCTGAAGAAGATGAAGAGGGAAACTCTGGTGAAGATAATGAAGGATCTAAATAGATTTATCTTTTCTTGGAATCTCTTTGTAATATTTGTACATTTATTTTATCTCTTTCCCCTTGTAACACATTGCTGCAAATCTCTCCAGTTTCCCAAGTTCTTTGATATATATGTTTCTTTTGCTTCTATCTGCATATATTAAAAAGCAATTCCTTTTTTCAATATGGTTAATCAAAATGCTTATTAATTTTTAATCTGCATAAATCTGTCATATAAAGATGAATAACAATTTCATCATTCTGTTCATTCCAATAATTGCCTCTGTTATTCATCTGTAATATGAAAGATTGAGCACATTAATTTTTAATAAGATCTGTTTATAAATTTTTGTCTCTGTCCCTGCGTAAATGTCGCAGATCATTTCTGCATAATCTCATGATCTCTGCATAAATATCGAAGATCATTTCTGCATAATTTCATGAACTCTTGTGGTCTTATTATGCCTTCCTAGTTAAAGGTCTTATTTAGCCACATTTTGTTTTGGCGACAAAATCGCAGGACGTCTATACATTCGCATGTAAAGACCCATTGATCTTGCCTTATCCGTGTTTTGTCAATTTCTCTGCGACAATATGATAGGCCTAAGTTTTCTTGCGAAAATAAAGCCCCATGACATTGCCGTCTTGCGATGAAATCGCAGGACGTCTTTACATTTTTCATGTGAAACCCCATTGATCTCATCTTATCTTTTTCTCATGGATTTTTTCTTCTGTATAATTGTATTCTTAAGACACTTAACATCTCCCTAATGGAGGGTGCCGACCTTATCTTCCCCCTGGTTGCCCTTTCAAGGAGGGCACATCGGCCATACAAGACTAGATCCTCCCATCTGGTCTTAACAACAACCAGTTGTTTTCGCAGCCTATTATACTTTATGCCTATATGGCTTATAGTTACGAGACAACACCCTAAGTGGGGTTTTCTTCGGGCCGAGTGCATCATAGCCAAGACTTGCAAAGGATGGCCAGGGTAGTTTCGTACGCCCCGGGAACCCTTGGCTCAACCGTGTACCTCGGAGCCTTGGTCATACTCTGCACTCCTTAGGAGAGATCCTCAGTCGCCCAACCAGGGTATAACCTTATATAGTTTTAAATCCAAGGTACCTCTCTTGGATAGGTATCTCTCATGGAGATGGACCCCAACTCTCCATGACTCAGGTTCCAGCAGTGGTATAACCTTATCCCTGAGCCATGCAAACAGATACCCCCTTATATGACGTACTTTAGGTCTTACATTTGCCTCTTGCGAAATTTTATCCCCGAACTAGGGTGTACTCCATAAAGGTTCGTCCCATTCTTATAAATTTCTTGCGAATATCAACATTTCTTTTTTTTCTTTGACTGTCTCTTTTTGCATTTCAACTCTTGTATGATTTCTAATTTTATCTTTTTCATTCAAACGAAATATTCTTTTGAAACATTTTCTTCACCAAATCATTCATAAATTTCTTAAATTTCATAATTTTACCTTTCTACTTACTACTTTGTGCTTCTGCCCTTTTGTTGCGTTTTGTTATTTTCTCTCCATTTGCGAGGCGCTCGCCATCAATTTCCTTTAGTGTGTGTTGACTTTGCAATATCCCATCTTCTAGCCGTTATATTGTATCAACCATTAAATTGTCACTTCTTTGCCTCTGCTTGATGTTATGCTTCTAATTTCTATTCCTTGCAGCTCTTTCCTCGCAAGATTCCATGTCAATTTCATAACACTTCCTTCCCTCAATCCAATCTCCCTTTATAACTCCAACACCGCTGGGATGTGGAAACTTAATGCACTGGTGATAAGTTGACGCTACACCTAAAATTCCATGTACCCATGGCCTTCCAATTAGGGAGTTATATGGTGATTCTATGTCAACCACACAAAATTGAACTTTGGAAGATATCCCCTTTAAAGGAATCCGCATAGTAATTTCCCCTTTGGGCTTGTTGGCCGTACCATTGAAACCATAGATCTTATAGGTTGACGGTATCAGATCCTCGTCTCTTCCACCCATGGTTTTGTAAGTATGATAAAATAAGATATCAACTGAACTTCCAGTATCTATTAGAACTTTGTTAATGGCCCAAGAATCTTCAGTTTCACCATCATCATTTTCTTCATCTTCTTCTTCTATTTGCTTTGGATTTATTTCTAATCTTACCACCAGTGGGTTGTCATGCATCTCGCCAGGCTCTGGTACATCTTGTGCAGTGAACGAAATAGTTTGCTTTTGCCATTCCTCTAATGGCGAGACTCTCACAATATTCATTATCTCTCTTCCATTCGCGTCTCTCGCGAAGACTCTGTTTAGAACGTTGTCGTGGAAATCCTCAATAGTCTTGTATGAATGTATGATGGAATTACAGAACAAATTCTTTGCCTTGGCTCCAACCTCTATCACAAATGTTTCTGCTCCTTTTCCAGTATTCACTTTGCGATTATCTGGAGCTGGGGGTAGTTGCTGAGGTTGTGGATGTCTTATTAAAAAATGGTTTAATTTTCCCAGATCTATCATTTTCAAGATAATTCTTTTTACATTCCTGCATTCATTTATTGAATGACCATGAAACTGATGATAAGTGCAAAATTCTGAACTTCGATTATTTTGGTGTGGCTCTTTTCCCATATTCCATGGTATAAGTATGTCTTCCATCAGAATTACAGCCTCCAAAATTTTCTCTATGCTATCATTTAGAGGTGGCATCTTAATTTCTTCCCATATTATCTTCTGACTTCCTTGTCCTCTATAATGATTTTGCCTTTGACCACCATAAGTCTCTTGTGGCTGATCAAGTCTCTGAACCTTATTATTTCCACCTCTATTGAAGAAATTTGTTTCCCTTTCAAACTCTTCTTGGTCTCTGCTTCCCATATCTACTAATTTTTGTTGATTATCATTCCCATTCTTTTCTTGCTTCACATGCGAAGTTCTCGCCACTGCATTTATTAACCTTGGAAGTAGACTTACGTTTCCTGCAACTGAACTGGTGTACGCGATGGAATATGATTCCATCTCGTTTTGCCTTTCCTCCAATGCAATGTATTCCTCTTGTAATTCTCGCAGCTCCGTCATGGTGATTGTATTTTTGATTCTGAAAATTTGTATGTACAATAGATTGGTTGCAAACATTGCATTAATGAAAAATAAAATAAGGTATCTCTCATCTACCCTTCCTGCCATTTCACTGCACACTGTCTTCCATCTTATGGTTAGGTGTTTTAGACTCTCGCCAATCCTCGGTTTTAACCCAAATACATCTTCAATACCGGGCCGCGAAGAATTGTTGCTTATATATGCTCCCAGAAATGTAGCTTGCAAATGGTCGAAAGAAGTTATAGTATTTTTGGGTAAGCTTTCGAACCATTTTAGCGCCTCGCCAGTTAAGCTGGACGAAAAATATTTGCATAATACAACATCATGGTTTTCCCATTATAGCATACACCTAAAATAAGCCTTGACATGCTGAACATCACAAGTGGTCCCATCAAAGATACTGGTTAACGTTGGCAAATTACATTTTGGGGGTATTCCTCCTAATTGTACTTCTTGAGTGAATGGAGTTCTCGTAGCTTCTTCAATGGCTTCATCAAGTTTCCTTCTGCCTCCTTCTCTTCTGTTATTCAACATTCCCCTCATTTTTTCTAACTCTCTTAAAATTTGTTCATTCCCAACTGAATTTTGCTCCGTTGGTCTTTTCAGTGCAGCTTCTCTTCTTCTGCGTTCATGTCTTTCTTGTCTTGCGAGATTTTGTGTATCTTCATCTGCATCTTCATTCTGCCTTCTTCTATGATTTTCCTCTTCACCTCCTTCTTGAATTCGCAACTGATTATGCCTTCCAATTTCTTCTCTGCGAATTTCTTCATTTCTCATCGTTTCTCTTCGTTGTCTTTCTATTCTCCTTTGTATTCTATCATATTACTCATTGATATTATTGTTATGGAGATTTTGTGTGCGTCTCCTTTCTCGATTGTCATGATTATTCTGTCATATTGCTTCTTGAAACTCTTGTTCTTCCACTTATGCTCTTAATCTTTCTATTTTGCAAGCTAGACGTGCTTGTTCAGCATAATGCCTCTCAATTTCGTCCTCAATTATTCTTTGATTTCTTTGGATTTCTCGCCCATGTAATATTCTTCTACCTTCTTCTCGATTTTCTTCACTATCTTGGTTATTTCCACCCTCTTGATTTCTATTATTACGTCTACCATTCACAGTTTCACCGCGTGGAATGTAGCGATCATTAATCATCTCTTTTTCTCTATGATGCTGCTCTTCATTTGGATTATGCATTTCCTCTCGGATATTTTCTCCAGCATTTCTCATAGGGAAATTTCGCCTTGGTTCTTATCTAAATGATCTTGAAATTGATATAGCAGTACTTCTTGATCTCCTACTTTGTAATCTCAAATTCTCCATTCTTAACTCGTGATTCTGCCTTGTTAGATTCACACGTTCTTCCGATTCTAATCTTCTTTCCTCTTGTATTCTTTGTCTTAAATCATCTACTGCTTTATTTTCTCCTTCTCCATGAATTAACCCTTCAACCACTTCTTGATTTCTTTCCTCTTTCCTTTCATTTATTAATTGTCGATCTTCCGCTTTTTCCATTGAATCTGATCGCCAAGTATGCACGCTCACTCTATCATAATCCACAACTCTATTTTGTATTGGTGTTTGCTGATTTGATTGTTGAATTTGATTTCCTTCATTATTCCTTGTTTTATTGATCATTTTTCTCAATCTTGATGATTCTCCTATTTCACTTGTCTCTTCCCCAGCAATTCTCCTACTCCTCCTTACGGTTGTTGGTTGTTCTGATGTGTTTCTTCTTCTAGTCATTCCTTCAATTTTGAGATATTGCTGTAAATCACATAAAAATCTTTTCCAATTTCTTCAAAGTGTTTCAAATTATCATTGTAAATCCTTTCTTCTTATATCCTTGTTTCTAGCGCCATTATGTAGTTGCAGGAATTCCTACACTACACCCCATACAAGAATTCACCATTATCAACACATATTTGAAGATTAAGAACAACACTTTTATTGATTAATTCTCAGAAATGTTACAAGAAATGAAAGGAATCAAGAATACAACCGCTCACAAGAACTTTCTCTCTCCTCAAGACTTTCTCAACACTTTAAAAATTGATCTCCCTCTTCTCAATTTATTGGTTCTCTTTATATAGGGTAAGTACATAGTGGATGACAACTAAGTTATCCTTTAATTTCGGATCTATCTCGCGATGTTCTCGCGGTAGTTATAATGCTAACTCTCGCAGACGTTGTATTCTTCGCAGAATCGTCATGCTCTTTTCGTGTTTCTGCTATCGTCATCAGTTACGTCATTCTTTGAATTATTATGCGACGCTCACAGAGTGTTGTTGAGAAGCTCGTGGAAACGCTGTTGTAAATCTCGCAGGAATATTGTTGTAGCGATATTCTGATCCTACAATGCTCTAACAATCTCCCCCATTGTCAATTTTAGTGGCAAAACTATTAATACATATGGAATACAAAATATATAAATAAACTTTGTAGCTCCTATTCCACATGTCTAATCTTCAACAATACTCGAAATCTTCGTCACTTCCAAGTAGTCCAATGATCCCAAAGGTTGTAAGTTTAGCATCATCGTTGTTGAAAATCCGTAGCTATAACAATGAGAAAAGCACCGGTTCTCAATCATTGTTATACAGTGTCATAGTATTATTGCACAACATCAAAGTCCAATTGCATCACAACTTCAACAAAAATACTATGGTGATACTTCACTCCCCCTTAGTCAATACTCCATCTCACATGGAAACCACTCCCCTTTACATAATGATCCGAAAACCATATGTATTTGTAGTGTGAACTACATATTAATTCTCCCCCTTTTTGTCAATAAAATTGACAAAGGTACAAGAACGGGATCCTAATGAAATTTTCGTAAGAGACATTTCATGACCAAAGGTAAATGTGTATCATCTTGTTTAGATGCAATCATAAAGCCGAAGCTAAATGCATTCATCAAGGAGTTTATAAAGACGCAAGATAACCCCTCTAATATTCCACAACCGCACACCCCATAAAGATTTGGCAATTAAGCACAAGTTCAAAATAACTCTCCCCCATAATATGTCATTCCCTAAGGAACAACAAGAGCGACCTTAATTTCAAAAAGAAAAGATGGATTTCTTTAGACTAAACAAATTACATACAAGTATGAATTTGAAATCCAATAAGAAATATTCAATAAAATTAACCAAAGCGAGCCAAGATTAATTTGACTAAATATGCTCAACACAAGTAAACTTATGGAGACTTAATAAATCAATTAGATTAATCACAAGAAAACTCATAAATAATCTAATTGTCATACTCAGCCAAACTAATTACAAGAGTAATCAATTTAATTGGCCAACCTCGACATAAGAAAAATCTATGGAGCAATGACCAAGTTAATCATGAAAAACCAACCCGGTCAATCATGCTCAACATGAGAAATACTTACGGAGTGATAACTAAACAACCACACAAGATGATTGATTTAGTTTATTTGGGCTCAACATAAGAAATTATGGAACCCCGACTAAGATTATCATAAGACATGACAACCTTAACCGTACATGTACTCAACATAAGAAAACTTATGGAATACAAATTAAATAACCACACAAGTTGATTAATTTAGTTCTTAATGCCCAACATATATCATCTCATGGAACAACCAACCATGCCAATAAGGAATCGATTTAGTCGTATCGTGCTCAACATAAGAAACACAATGGAGCCTTCACAGTAATAATAATATGGATCAATAAATCTTTATACTATGGATAACACAAGGATTCATTCTATGTTTCCATCACCATTTGCACAATGACATACAATAGACATAATCCTTGAATCACAGAAGATTTTAACCTATCTTACATCAATAATTGACAATATAGGCTTAACTTTTGTGTTTGTCAAAAGTCTATTCATCCTTTTATCAATATTTGCATATCAATTCACGAACGACTTTACTTTTGACAAAATATGGGACAATCAAGTTCACGGACGTAAACACACATATCCCATCAAAATATTACAATATATAAAACCATAAAGATTAATACTGCAACCATCATCTTCCAAACAAGTTTAGAATTTAAACCAATAAATATAAAAACAAGAAGATGAAAAATATTGGATATAGCTATGTGTAATCACAATAATGGCTATTCCAAAACACTAGTTATTCTTCTAAACAAAAGAGAAATAATAGAAGATTTATTAGACATTAAGAACTTGATTTGCAACTAAAGATTGAACAACAGTAATTTCTTCAGATGTTTTCTTTGGTTCTCTCTTTAGAAACTCAAGATTCCTTGTTGCTATTCCAAGTTGTTCACGAACGACTTCAAAATCACGAAGAAGGTTTCCTACCAATTGTGAGGACATCTGAACTAGTAGTTTTTTTTTTCATGATCAATTGGCTGATGACAGATTATGAAAACATGGTCTTCATGAAACTCAATAAACTTCTTCTCCATGATCACCTCTTTTGTGCTTCTCTCCATTGTGCTAAGAATCCAGTAGACTCTTTTTATCCTTATAGAATAAAGTGTCAATATTGACATATATATAAGGGGGTTCATATAAAACCATAGGCATAAGGCTATCCTTGTGGTTATTTGTGAACGTACACAAGAAGTTATGGATGACCAAAACGTGGAGGACCAAGCAAGGAGGGGGGGAAACGTTCAACAAGGAATTTTCTTTCAAAAACAATAGAACAACCTTCGGGAAAAAAGATGCCGAAATAAGTTTTTGAGATAACAACACATACACCTTCAACAGCTTTTTCAAGATAAAACTTTCTTGAGAACACGGAGCATCCTTCTTATCCCAAAAGAATGATACTTCAGGAAGAAGTCATGGTGTTTTAAGATGAGCACTTTGCTCATCATAGTTGACTTCTCCTTTAGAGAAAATGTAGAGACGAGTCATTCAACAAAAGTGAAGAACTTATACTAGAAGAGGGACTAGGAGTACCTGAGTTAGCCACTTTTCATGTTTTTGAGACGCTCCGTTTGAGTCTGTTTATCCTTTTCTTAAGTTCTGAGACTCGATTGTTTATGTGTAGGAAATCTGAGACAGAATTCTTGGATTCACAGTCTTCCATGGAACTTGAACTTTTTTCTTTCTCATGTGCCTTTTTCTCCTTTCAAGGTTGTTTGTTACCCATTTGTTGTTCTTCCTTCTACATTGATTCATATTTTGTATTCCAAAGTCTTGAATAAGAGATGACCAGTCAAGGTAGTTTTCTTGATTGTTGAATGTTCCTTTTACTCTAACAAAATGAGAAACAGGTTTAATCATTTCCTTAGACACTAATATAAGAATGTCGTGAAGTTTTTTATTTCTTAACCGATAACGACATTTTCGCTCAGGATGTCCTTTATTTCCGTAGTAATAGCAGTTGAAGGAATTATTCTTAACTGTTCTCTTGTGAGTAAATTTGGGAGACGTCCCTTCCTTAAGCACATTGCAGGCTGCAAACATTTTCTCATATGAAAAATTATCAACAACTTTGACGAAATTGATCTTACTAGTTTTTGGAGTGTCTATTCCTTTATAGCCCAGACCACGTGTATCACAATGTTCTTTACATGCTACAATCATAGAAGTCAATTTCGTTGAGCTAGTATTGAATCTTCTCAGACTCTCTTCTAGTGATTTTACCTTATCAAGAGCAGCTGCAAGATCAGTCTCCAATGACTTTTCTTTAATAAGAAGTCTGAGTTCTTTGTCATTAAAACATTTCTGTTGAGAGTCATATCTTGCTTCAATATCTGCAAGTCTTTCTTTCAACATATAGAGATTTTGGAAAAGATTGTCACATTCAGACCTTTTTGTGCAGTTATCTTCTTCACGATCTTTAATGACAGATTTTAGGAGATTATAGCCACAATCATATCCTTTAAAGAGTTTTCTCAATTTTTTGTTTTCTTGACAAAGTGGAGCCATGTATTTACTCAGGCAAGTTGTTGACCTTTTTTCTTTCAATACATGATCAAACAACTTGATATATTGAGAGAATTCTTTATCAATACTCGGTCCTTCTTCTAAATCACTATCATCTGAAAGGTCATCCAATTTCTCATCAATAGATTTTTCCCAGCCAAATACAGATTCAGCCTAGGGATGAGTGATAGAGTTTTTCTCAGAAGTTTCAATATATTGAGCCTTACCTGAGTGGCTTTGAACTGGTGTTGCGTTATCAGAGATACTACTCTTGTCCATAGGGTCAAATCGCTTACAAACACAGACTTATGAGGTCTTGAACGTATTTGTCTGCTCTGATACCAATTGAAAAAGCGAGGGTTAACAACCTCACCCAATATTTCGATTAGCAATCTATATGGACAACTCCGAGTTGTTTTTCTAGAGAATCAACTAGACTCAATCAATAGAGAGAGTTATTTTCTCAATCTCTCAATTTGATTTACTCAAGCAAATGTGATTCACGAGTCTAATCAAATAGAGATAACTTGGATGGTACCAAAGACCAATATCCAAGTGTCAATCAATTTAAATCAATAATCAATAAGGTCGGATATTCTAATTGATTGAACAACGGACAACATGTATTATTTCAATTATATAACAAAATATAATGCAAAAAAGAAATAACACAGACACCAAAATTTTGTTAACGAGGAAACCGCAAATGCAGAAAAACCCCGGGACCTAGTCCAGATTAAACATACACTATATTAAGCCGCTACAGACACTAGCCTACTCCAAATTAACTTCGGTCTGGACTGTAGTTGAACCCAAATCAATCTCACACTAATCCAAGGTACAATTATGCTCCTACGCCTCTGATCCCAGTAGGATACTGCGCACTTGATTCCCTTAGCTGATCTCACCCACAACCAAGAGTTGCTATGACCCAAAGTCAAAGACTTTAGCAAACAAATCTGTCTCGCACAAAAAAGTCTACAAGATAGATAAATCCGTCTTCCACGAATAAACCTATGAGTTTTGTTCCGTCTTTTGATAAATCAAGATGGATAGGAACCAATCAATAAAACCATACTTATATTCCCGAAGAACAGCGCAGTTTTATCAATCACCTCACAATAGTCCTAATCGACGCATCGAAAAAAGATATTGTGGAATCACAAACGATGAGACGAAGATGTTTGTGATTACTTTTATATCTTGCCTATCGGAGATAGAAATCTCAAGCCAATTATTACAATTGTACTCGTATGATAGAAACATCAAGATCAGATCACACAACTACAAGAAAAATAGTATCGGTCTGGCTTCACAGTCCCAATGAAGTCTTTAAGTCGTTAACCTAGTTTTAGAAGAAGAAAACCAAAGGTTAAAGAAGAATTGACTCTAGCTTAGCAAAATAGTATCACACAGAATGTGTGGGGATTAGGTTTCCCAGTTGCTAGAGTTCTCCCTTATATAGTCTTTCAAATCAGGGTTTGTAATCAATGTTAGCTTAGTAACAAAGCATTCAATATTCACCGTTAGATAAAAACTGATTAGATACAAGATAATATCTTTCAACCATTAGATCGAAAACTTAGCTTGCCATACACACATGTACTTGATGATTTTGGGTTTGTGTAACCTTAACCAAACATGTACAATAGTTGGTTCAATATTAGTCAACCAAATGGTTAGCCAAATGATAACTTTCATATCAACCATATTCTTCTTCACCATAACTAGTCCAAATGACTCAAATGAACTAGTTATAGAGTTGTTCAATTTCTATGAGATCTTATGTACTACACAAGACACAATTGAAGCAAAAACGATGTGATTCACTCGAATCAATTCATGAACTATAAAGCCATGGTTTGCAATAGCATTCCTTAGATAGTTTAGATAAGTTTACAAACATCGTTTTTAGACATAACCACTCAAGTTCGCGGGCTGGGTTCGCGGACTCAAGTAACCGGTTGGAGTTCACAATCTTCAGCAGAAATTCTCGGGTTTGAGAACTTCCGTCAATTCGCGTACTGAGTTCACGGACTAAAACCGAGCTACAACTCCAGCAGAAATTCTTGGGTTCGATAACTACGCACGTTCGGGGACTGAGTTCGCGGACTGGGTTGACTGCTCAAGTTCCGGTTTTCACTTGATCAACAAAGTTCGCAAACTTTGGTTCAAGTGCTAAGGACTTATACATATATGTGTTACCACAACAATGTTTATCCCCAGTGGTTATATTGTCTAAACTCTCATTTCAATCATTACAACATTCTCAGAGGACGTCATATAGTTGTTATTCACAAACTAGTTTTCGTCAGAGAAATTTCCAAAGTGATTGAAACATAACATGACTTTCGTCACTTGGAAAAGATGAACTTGGATAAAGCGAAAGCTTTACCAACACATATTTCGAGAAATAGATAAGCGAGATATACTCAACTCGAAATGTCACATGTGTATATTCTTAGTCTATATAGTAAAACGACTTTGGTCTCTAGATAGGAGATAGAGTAGATATACTTTTGAGTGATAGATAAGTTCAAGTCTCCACATACCTTTTAGTCGATGAAGATCCACTGGTTCCTTGAGTAGTCCTTCGTCTTGTATGATGATTGTCATGGAGTTCTTGAGCTCAACTACACTTCTATCCTAGTCCAAGACCTTAGCTATAGTAGACTAGAAATCAAGACTTTATAGTTTTGATCACTAACATTGACAAACATGCTTGAGATAGCAACGCATGCGAGTTCGACCGAGCAATGCTCTAACAAGTTTGACTGTCTAGTTGATTATTTTGAAAATATATTGGAGGTTGTCCATACAGATTGCTAAACGAATTATTGGGAGTGGTTGTTAGACCCTCGGTTTTTTAATTGGTATCAAAGCAGGAAAACATGTTTAAGACCTCATAAGTCTGTGTTTGTAGCGATATGACTTTATGGAAAGTAGTGTTATCTCTGACAACGTAACACCAGTTCAGAAGATCTCTGATTTGGTTCAAAGTCTTGAGTCCCCTGAGAAATCCCTCATATCTACTCCATTTTATGAAACTGTGTTCGACTGGGAGAAATTCCTAGATGAACAGTTGGATGATCTTTCATATGAAAGTGATTCTGAAGAGGGACAAGATCTTGATGAGGAAGCTATGAAGCACGGATACTTCAAAATTGGTGACGTATCTGTATTAGTATCGGATACGCGGGGATACTTTGGGATACATATCAGATACTCCATTTAAAGTGTCACCTTTTTTTAATTACAAAAAGGGTAGGGGATACTCCGGGATACCTCTCAGATACTCTATGACTGAATACTTCCTATAATCTAACATTTATTTATTTTATACAAAATCTATATATTTATAAATTTATACATAAAATCTAAATATTTATAGATATTTGTACTCATGAACACATCGAATAATTATATCTAAACCGAATAACTTGTTGACTATAAAGAAGAAAAAAAACTTGGTATTCATTTTTATGGTGCTTCGAAAAATAGAAGAAAAGAAAACGGTGTTAGAAAAATATAGCTTTAAGGCTTATTGGGCAGTCATGTTCTTTATGTTGTTTAGAGAGAAATTGGAGTACATATGATTTTATCCATTCAATTAACATAAGTAAGGCCGAAACCCAAAATGCTGAAAATTTAATGTTTGCTCACTTTAATATATTCAAAATAGTATGTATCGGATTTTTTTATTTTATGATTTTTTAGTAGAATGAATTATTATTATATTAAATATTTTTTTAATAAATACATGTATCCCACCGTATCCCGTATCCCCATTTTATGAAAATTGACGAATCCCCATATCAGTGTCACCGTATCAGTATCCCCGTATTATATGAACTACCCACAATGGTAGCAACTATCTCTTAATGGATGTCAAGTAAACTGATTTCATTCGCAGTATACATAATGAATTACGAGTGAACAATACTCTTAGTAAGCCAAGAAAAACCAAAAAGCTATTCATTTTAAATGCAAAAGGATTTCCTCTATACAAAATTTAGTGGAGACACGAGAAAAATCCAGAGTCGCCTATTGAAATCCATATCTACCTAAGTACAACATGTTTGTATCTTTCCACAAGTCAAAACATATACAATAAAGAAGTCTAGCAATTATAGTTAAAGTCTAGTGTCGTTTAACAGTTTTTATAACTTCTTGCAAAGATGAGAAAGACGTAACAGATGTATGATTACTAAAGACTATCTCTGAATTCATAGTAAGTACTCACTACACAACAGATACACAACAAATGAGCTCGATTAACCGACGTCAACACAAGGGATAGAACAAAATAGGGAATCCAAAATGGCAGTTCGGTACTTATAAGTGCAAGTCGGGTGAAAAAGTATATAAACCACAATCATCAAGACTAAAGGCCAAACACAAAATTATGAATTAATTTCTTTGGAACCCAGCACTTACCCAACACCGGCTTACAAGTCCCACTATAACCAAAAGAAGCCATCTACAAGGGATAAATACATGAATTTAAATTGCTTGGGGATTGATAACAATAATGATCTGATTTATAGGTGGTGAATTTCAACTAAATATAGCCGATGGAAAAATATTTCATTTCCCAAGTGTATTCCAATTCGTAGCCGATGGAAAAAAAATTATGACATTAAAGATTAAACAGTGAATTGCAACTAAATATAGATCACCTGTAACAGAAAGAGTGACAACAAGTTTAGCATGAAAGTGTTATATACACTATATACTCGGTCTATCAGTGGTGTTTAGCATCCAAAGAGTGACAGCAAGTTAACTAAAATGTAACACAAATGAACATAAAACAGTAGAAACCTAAAGCAAAACTTATGAATCAACTAATGGTGTACCACCAAACGAAAATGGTGGAATTTAATAATCATTTTAACTATATATATATATATATGCAGCTTATATGTCAAGCTATTCACCCATATGATCACACCAATACTACGTAAAGAAAGTAATAGGAACATTTACCCATTTTTCTCTTCTTTCAGGATCTCTAACAAACACTTGATGTGCAGTTTTGCTGGTATTGAGAGGTGTATTTTTCTTTGCTGTAATAATCTACTCTTATAGATTCTTCACTTGTAACTTCGATCTCAACCAAAATACAACACTTCTAGGTTATTACAACTCTCAAGAATAACTTGGTTTCAGCCATCCAACACCTAATGTATGGCATCAAAAAAAATAGGTCTTCAACAAGTTATTAGTGTTCAAACGAAACCCGAAACTGTTGGAGACATGCTTCAAACCTGAACCTAAAGTAAACCCAATCTTCATTACTCGACCAAGACTAGAAATCTCTTCGAATACACTTAAAACCTACTTAATTAAACAACAACAACGAAATTAATTTTCTTTCCTTGTTTTCTCGTAAAATTTCGAGTCCGAAAACCTCCACAAATCGTATTCCCTAACTTCCAAGCTATAACCACTTTTTTTTCCCTCTCACAGTTTGTAGTGTTCTTTGTTTATAAAACAAACTCCACGTGTACGAAAACAAGAAGAAGAGTACAATATGTAGACGTATGTCTAACACATGCATAACTATTTAGGCACCCAGCAGTTTAAACACTAAGGCAGACCTTACTATTTAGGCTTTAATATTCATTATTACATCAACCTGAATGTGATAAATGCACCATATTATTAGAGTTTAGGCACTCTGGCCGCGTGCACTAGGTAACGGGTTCACTTAGCCCCAAAAAAAATACGTAGTGTCACAAGTTTTTCCATACAGATTTCTAAATGAATTATTGGGTGTGGTTGTTATAACCCTAGTTTTTCAATTGGTATCAGAGCAGGCAAACACGTTCAAGACCTTACAAGTCTGTGTTTGTAGCGATCTGACTCTATGGATAGTAAAGCCTTAATAATTGTTTCACCAGGATATAACTTTGATCCTAGAGAAAGTTCTGAAAATCTGGTAATTCTCCAAAATAAGTCGAATGAACAAATCCGGATCAATTCTGATTTTATTGCAAAAATTGCAAAGTATAAGGATTTAAAACATGTCAAAGTTCCTTCAATGGATTTAAATAACTCCTTTAATTCTTTTCTGAAGAATTGTTATAAGTCAAGGGATAAATGAGGTTTAGGCTTTGTGAAACCTGATGGATCTCAAAACTACTCAGATGAGATTAAAGATGTTGGTCGATGTATGTTCTGTGATTCTCATAATCATTTTAAACATACATGACCATCTTTCAGGAAAAGTTTAAAAGTTGCGAGTAATCTTCATAAGAAAGATGAACAACTGTTTACTTCTCTGAAAAGGTGTACAAGTCTAACAAGAAATCCCAAACGGGATAGTAGTGTTAGTATGGTAGCTTTTGCTCTAAAATCAACATCACTCTTTCAATGGTTTCTTGATAGTGGATGTAGCCGACATATGACCGGAGATATTTCATGGTTTGTGAATTCAAGCGACTTTGAAGGAGGACCTGTAACATTCGGAGATGGGAGATGTTGCTACATAAGCAAGAAGGGGACGATCAAACTTCCTGGCGTTCCTGAAATCCATGATATAGTATACGTTGAAGGTATGACTGCAAACCTTCTTTATGTTAGTCAAATTTGTGACAAAGGCCATAGAGTTATCTTCAATGCAAATGGATGTGACATTGTGACAAAATTGGAAAAGTAATTTTTCAGGGTACTCGTGGTAAAAATAATTGTTGTCTTTTTGATACTCAGTTTCGTAATTGTTGCAACTTGACTAAGGTGGAATCTACACATCTTTGGAATGAGCGTTTTCGCCACATCAATTATCGCCTTCTAACAAAGAACTTGTTAAAGGAATTCCCAAAATTAGTGCAAAGATTAATGGTGTCTGTGGTGCCTGTCAAAAGGGTAAACAAACGAAAGATCCACACAAATCATCTATAGTTATTCTCACTAAAGATCCACTTAATTTAATTCATATGGATCTCTTCGGTCATATTCAACAACCTACAGTTGTTGGGAAGAAGTATGTTTTAGTTATGGTAGATGAATACACCAGATTCACTTGGGTGTCATTTTTAGCTCATAAGAATGAAACCCTTGGTGAATTCAAGATTATTTTTAATAGAATCCAGAATGAACAAGGTCGCAAACTAAAGAAAATTAGAAGCGACCGTGGAACTGAATTCAAGGACACCAAAGTGTTTTAATTTTGTGACAAACTGGGGATTATTCCACAATACTCACCACCCATTACTCCTCAAGCTAATGGAGTTGCAGAAAGGAAGAATAGGAACATTCAGGAAATAGCCAGGGTAATGCTCCATAACAAAAACTTACCATTAAGTTTTTGGGGAGAAGCTGTTTTCACAGCATGTTATTTGATCAACCATGTATACCTACGGTCGAACACCCTAAACACTCCTTATGAGTTATGGTACGGTAGGAAGCCTAACTTACATTGTCTCAGAGTGTTTGGAAGTAAGTGCTACATTTTGAAAGCCCGAGAATAGAAAGGGAAATTTGATTCTAAAAGCGATGAAGGTATCTTTCTCGGGTATGATTTTGATAGTCATGGTTTTCGAGTATTTAATCTCAGAACCCAAGTTATGATGAAATTTGTAAATGTCATCATTGATGATCTGAGCAATTTTTTTCATAATAATCCTCCTGCTAAATTGCCTCCAGCTGAGACAATTGAGAAAGTCAAGGAAATCCCAGAATCAGTTGAAGTTGTTCCAACAGTCACTGGTCCTGATATTTCCAGTGACGAGGAGAAGAGTACTGATCAGTCTATTCCTGTTGAACAAGAACGTGTTCCTCCACGACACCTTTGGATTCAAAGGAATCATGATACTAATAGTATTATTAGAGGAAAATATTCTACAGCTAAGACAAGAGGACAACTTCAAAATATTTGCAATTTTGGTTGTTATCTTTCGCAAGTAGAACCCAGAAATATTGGTGAAGCTCTTAGCGATCCATTTTGGGTGAATGCAATGCATGAAGAGTTGAATCAATTTCAAATACAAGATATATGGGAGCTTGTACCTTTTCCCTCCAATATCAATATTGTTGGTACCAAATGGATATTCAATAACAAGTCTGATGAATTTGGCACCATTATCAGAAATAAAGCCAGACCTGTCTCTCAAGGATATTCACATATTGAAGGTATTGACTTTGACGAAACCTTTGCTCCTGTGGCACGCCTTGAGTCCATTCGGTTACTATTAGATCATGCTTGTTTTCTTAAGGTTAAGCTGTTTCAAATGGACATAAAATCCGCGTTCCTAAACGAAAATTTAAAGGAAGAGGTTTATGTTGCTAAACCAAAGGTATTTGAAAATCCTAAATTCCCAGATCATGTCCTTAAGCTCAAAAAGGCATTATATGGGTTGAAACAAGCACCTCATGCATGGATCGAAAAACTAACTACTTCTCTTCTCAAGAAATGTTTTTCGAGAGGTGGAGCTGATAAAACTTTGTTTACCAAGTGGAGTGGGAAATATGTTATCATTGCTCAAGTTTATGTAGATGATATCATCTATCGATCGACTTTAGAGAAACTTGCAAAAGATTTTCAAGTCCCTCTTGGTAAGGAGTTTGAAATGAGCAATGTTGGTGAATCAAAATTCATTTAGGATTACAGATTCAACAACATTAGGATGGTATTTACTTATCTCAAGAAAAATATGCTAAGGATCTTGTGACAAGGTTTGGTCTTGATAAATCAACTCCAAAATTGACACATATGCCCATTACTGGTAAACTACATCGATATGATAAAGGAGTAAATTTGGATCAAAAACTTTATCGATCTATCATTGGAAGCCTCTTATATCTTACAACTACTAGACCTGATATTGCCTTTAGTATTGGCTGTTGTGCCATATTTCAAGCGAATCCAAAGGAGTCTCATCTTACAGCGGCGAAGAGGATCATGCGATATATCCAACACACTATCGGGTATGGTCTATCCTATACTTTTGATACTAACACTGATCTTACTGCCAATTCAGATGCAGATTGGGCAGGATGTGTAGAAGAAAAAAAGAGTACTTCGGGGGGATTTTACTATGTTGGGTTGAATCTTGTGGCATGGCATATCAAGAAACAAAACTCACAATCCCTGTCTACATGCGAAGAAGAATACATTGCTGCAAGTTCATGTTATACTCAACTTATATGTATAAAACAAATGCTTGCTGATTATAGAATTGACATTGGTGTAATGAAGATCTTTTGTGATAACTCAAGTGCGATTTGCATCACTGAGAATCCTGTTGAGAACTCAAGAACTAAGCACATTGACATAAGGTATAATTTTATTAGAGATCTCTATGAAAATGGTATCATCAATATGGAATTTGTGCCTTCAGAACAATAATTGGCTGATATTCTCACCAAACCTTTAGATACTGCTACATTTCAACACTTGCGGTATTCTATTGGTGTTGTTTTGGTTCATTAGTTCTCTAGCCTTTTTCCCCGGGATTTATTCATATCTTTTGGGCAATCAAGGCTTAGAACGTCAGTGTAGTGTTGTTTCAATTTCGAATTTGTTTCTCCTTAGATAACAGTTATGTTAGGAATCAAAGTATACTTTTAAATCCTTATTTTCTCGTAATAATAAGGTCGCTCTTGTTGTTCTTTAGGGAATGACGTTTTATGG
This sequence comes from Papaver bracteatum, assembly GCA_023529315.1. Lineage (NCBI taxonomy): Eukaryota > Viridiplantae > Streptophyta > Magnoliopsida > Ranunculales > Papaveraceae > Papaver > Papaver bracteatum. Next base: position 5,585,000 of record JAJJWX010004804.1, on the reverse strand, counting down.
GGGAGAGTTCTTAATTGAACTTGTGTTTAATTTCCAAATCTTTGTGGGAAATGCGGCTGCGGAATATAATATGGGTTATCTTGTATATTTATAAACTCCTTGATGAAAGCATTTAGTTTCGTCTATATGATTGCATCTAAACAAAGTTGATATGTTCTCTTTTTTTCATGAAATATCTATGAAAATTTCATTAGGATCCCACTAATTTTCGTACCTTTGCCAATTTTATTGACAAAAAAGGGGAGAATTAATGTGTAGTTCACACTAAAAATACATATGGTTTACGGATCATTACGTAAGGGGGGGTGGTTTTAATATGAGATGAAGTATTGACTAAGGAGGAGTGATACATATCACCATAGTGTTATTGTCAAAGTTGTGATACAATTGAACTTTTATACTGTGTAATAATATTATGCCACTGTATAACAATACGAAAACATCTTGTTTTTATATATTGTTATAGCTACGGATCTTCCACAACTATGATGCTGAGTTGAACACCTTTAGAATCATTGAGTACTTGGAAGTGACAAAGATTTTGAGTAATGTTGAAGAACCAAGGAGATCAAGCATTTGAATGAGAAGCTACAAAGTTTATTTAATTTGTAATCCATATGTATTGATAGTTTTGTCACTAAAATTGACAAAGGGGGAGATTGTTAGAGCATTGCTTGGTCGAAATCGCAACCGTTGATATCTCAAGCTTATTTTTCAAGTATAGTTGCCAAAAATATAAGTCATGATTTATAGTCTATCTACGGTTAAGTCTCATATTATGATAGATTGTGTAGTTGAGCTTTAGACTTCACCGTATTTATCGATTGAAGACGAAGAACTACTAAGGCGAGCTTGTGGAACTTCATCAACAAAAGGTATGTGAAGACTTGAACTCATCTATCACTCAGAAAGTCTATTTCTACTCTATCTTCTTCTTGATACAAAAGTCGTATATCAATATAGTTTTCAGTTTATACACTTTTGATATTTCGAGCTTAGTTTAACTCGCTTATATATTTCTCGAAATATGTGTTGGTAAGTTTTGGTTTAACCAAGATAATCTTATGTTCTTGATGCAAGTATAAATATGATCGTGTGGACTCGGAATGTTTGATGTAGACTCGGAATGTTTAGTTACATGATTTGTGTGAGATAGTCATTTGATGTAGACTCGGAATGTTTCGCATTGATCATTCGATCACTTGAAAATCGCTTTGAAGCTAATAGTTTATGTGAGACAGATATTCCCGTCTTCTAAGAATATTTAAATGATTGAAAATGGAGTTTGAAATGATTAACCATGATTGGATATAGCATAGTGTGCATACTTGCATATATGCTATCCATGTCCGAAAACCATGGGATGCATACTCGTATGCGTACTGTTTGGTTTGGTGAAAATCCGGGAACCATGGTATGCATACCCGTATATGTACTGATTGGTTTTGTGAAAGTCCGGGAACTTAAGTATGCATGCCGGTATTCAAACTGTCGTAAATTTCAAGTTCCGGAATTTCAACTGAGGTTGGTGGTATGCGTACCGGTATGCAAACTGGCGAACCCAAACTCAGTCCGGCTACTTAGGTATGCGTACCAGAGTGGGTAAGTTCTAAAATCGGTTTATTCATGAAATAATAAATTTATATACTAAGGAATGAAATATTTAGCAAATCGTGTTTATAATGTTCATGAATTGATTCTAGTGAATCAAAATCGATTTTGCTTCAATTATGTCTTGTATACTTCTACGAGAATATATACAATTGAACAACTCCATAACTAGTTTCATTTGAGTCATTTGAACTAGTTGTGATTGAGATGAACAAGGTTGATAAGAAAGTATTTATATGGCTAACTTCGGTTAACTATTTTAAAACCAACTGTGTACACATGTTTAGGTATGGTTACCCTTATCTAAATGACAACACATTTCATTTGTGTATAACAAGCTAAGTTCGATCTAACGGTTGAAAGATATTAGCTTGAATCTAATCAGTTTTTCATCTAACGGTGAATATTGAATGCTTTGTTACCAAGGTAACTTAGATTGCAAATCCTAATTTGAAAACTATATAAAGGAGAACTTTAGCAACTAGAAAACCTAATCCCCACACCCCATGTGTGATACTAGTTTTGACTAGAGTCGATTCTCCTTTAACCTTAGGTTTTTTCCAAAAACCCTGTAGGTTAACGACTTGAAGACTTCATTGGGATTGTAAAGCCAAACCCCAACTATTTTATATGTAGCTGAGTGTTCTGATCTTGATTTATTCTATCGTGATTGAGTACTATCTTCTCTAATATTTGCTCGAGATTTATTCTCCGATAGGCAAGATAAAAAGTAGTCACAAACATGTTCAACTCATCATTTATGATTCCATAATATCTTGTTTCGCTACCATACGATTAAGATTATTGTGAGGTGATTGATATTACTAGGCCGTTCTTCGGGAATATAAGACCGGTGTATCAATTGGTTCATATTCACCTTGATTTATCAAAAGACGGAACAAAACTCATGGGTATTTCTGTGGGAGACATATTTATCTATTCAATAGACTTTTCTGTGTAAGACAGATTTGTTTATTAAAGTCTTGGGTCGTAGGAACACTTAGTTGTGAGTGAGATCAGCTAAGGGAATCAAGCGCGCAGATTCCTTCTGGGATTCAGAGGCGTAAGGAACGAAACTTTACCTTGATCAGTGTGAGATTGATTAGGGATCAACTACATTCCAGTCCGAAATTAACTTGGAGTAGGCTAGTGTCTATAGCGGCTTAATATAGTGAGGTGTTCAAATCTGGACTAGGTTCTGGGTTTTTCTGCATTTGTGGTTTCCTCGTTAACAAAATTTCTGGTGTCTGTGTTATTTTTTTTCCGCATTATATTTGTTTATATAATTGTAATATCACATGTTGTGCATAAGTTCAATCAATTAGATAATCCAAACTTTTGTTGTTGATATAAATTGATTGACACTTGAAAATTGGTTATTGGTACCGTTCAAGTTATTTCTCAATATTCAATTAGTCTCGCAAATTCATATTTGTTTGATTGCGGCTTGAATTGAGAAATTGAGATACAACTCTTGGATATACTTTCCCTAAGATTAAGTCTGGCCGTCTAGTTGATTCTCTTAAAAGTATATTAGAGTTTGTCCATACAGATTGCTAAATGAATTATTGTGTGTGGTTGTTATACCCTCGGTTTTTCAAGTTCTCAATTAGAAAGTTTGGGGGTGTTACCTTTACTACATTAAACTAGTTACTTTTCTTTCCACGTTATAAGTTTAAAGATTTATATTTATATTTATATTATAAGTAAGAGGACGAAAATCCTTTTTCTTTATTCTCAGGTCTTCTATTTATTCATAAAATCATTCAATAAATATATGATATAGGTTTAACCAAAAAGAGGTAGTGAGTTCCACGTGCCTCGTCTTTTTAGAATGCATATCGGTACTAACCCGGCCCGAACTGGCCAAATAATAGCTCGAGTGTAGCCCACCTTTAAGGCGGACATGTTCGAGTAAACTTTTAATGTACCTGATATCAGAGGGTCAGATGGCCGGTAAAATTAAAGAGACCCCTTTCGACCCGTCGTGCATCCATGGATCATACAACTTGATTCAAATAGCAGTTGTATTTTTATATAATAAACATAAAAGAAATGGCTGGCACAGCCACATACCGTTGCATCAAAAACGCATTGACCAAATCTTGTGTACACAACCTGCAACTTACGTGTAATGGTTTAGCACGCTAAAATATGCTTTCTATAAAGCCTCGTATGTTAGCTTCTTAGAGAAAACATAATGCAAAAGATTTCCATCACATTCCGCACATGGTTGATAAATGGCAACTTTTATGGTAGCGGAAAAACTAAGGATACTTGTTTTTTTTTTTCTTCTAATTCTTCTGGGCATTGCTTAATGGTAGGAAGTTGTTAGTGGAAACTTGGTAACCGACATAGGTTGAGGCCAAGACTTTGCCATACAACATTTCACTAGATATTTGGTGTTTAGAGAATTGTGGAGAATGCCATAATACTTGATTCGGAAAATGGGTCATATGAAAGGCTGGTAGTATTGGACTGCTAAAGTATGTGTCTGGGTGAAAAAGACATAGAAAAAAAGAGACCGAAATACCCTTACGGTTAATATCTTTTTCAACTTCGTTCATATTGTCTTCTCCTATTCTTTTTCACCCATCAACAATATTCTCTCCACCACCATATTCTTTTCTCCTTCTTCTTCTTCTTACAAAAAAACAACCGCCACCATCACCAACTTCTTCTTCTTCGTCTCCACCATCAACGTAGACATTAAGACCAACCCACTATTTCGAGAAAAAGAAACATTTTTAATCAACTCCAACACAATTTCGAGATGCCCTAATTTTTCTAAAATTCTCGATTAAATTATTCCCTGAAGATCAAAGAGGTTGTTTATTTCATCAAAGACTAGCACTGAAGGACCTAAAACTCGTAAGCTCCTAACCTTAATTTCTAATATTTGATTTCTGAATTAGGAAATGGAATATTAGGTTATCAGGTATCTATTTTCAAATTATTTGTGAATTGGGTATCTATTTTGAAATGAAACTTTGGATGTATCAATTGGTTGATTTTTATTTATTTTGAATTGAATTGAAATTTGAACAAGAACAATTTTCTGGTAATACTGCATGATTAAATTGAATTTGGTTATGTATTTGAGATATACCTGGGTGCATCTTGGGTAAATTAGGTTATATTTGTTTTTCATGTTGCAGGTGCATCTTGGATAAATTTGGGTAAGCTTTGTTTGCATGTTGCACTGAACTCAGATGCACCTGAGTGCATCTTGGGTAAATTCGGCTCTGTTTAATTTGCATATTGCAGTGAACTCAGATGCCCCTAGGTGCATCTTGAGTAAATTTGGCTATGTTTAGTTTTCATATTGCACTGAACTTAGATTCACCTAGGTGCATCTTGGATAAATATGGGTAAGCTTGGTTTGCATGTTGCACTGAACTCAAATGCACTTGGGTGCATCTTGGGTAAATTCGACCCTGTTTAATTTGCATATTGTAGTGAACTCAGATGCACCTGGGTGCATCTTGATTCAATTTGCTTATAACATGGGTTTTCTTTGCTATTCTAAGATGTGGTGCACACTTCCTCAGCTAGTCACACTGGTTGAGTTTTGAGTTGTTGGGTGAATTATCTGCTCATAACTTTCTAATGACTTGTATCAATTGTAAGTATCTCATGTTGAATTTCATCTTCTTGGAGTTCATGTTTTTTGCTATTTGGTAGACGTCGGTAGTCCTATAATATGCGCACGCATCAATTATCCTGACTTTATTATAATTTTACTTGCACATTTCTCCTCCAACTGCATCATGTTATTCAATATTGGTTATGGCCATGTGCGCACTCTTCTTGAGTTATAACATCTTATAAGATACATTTAAGACTCAATATCTTATAAATCAAATTCGAATTTTCATCTTGAAGTAAACTAAGATATACCTGGGTGCATCTTGATTAAATTTTTTTAAAATTCAATTTTTATCTTGTAGTAAACTCAGATACACCTGGGTGCATCTTGATTAAATTTGGTTAAAATTCAATTTCTATCTTGCAGTAAACTCAGATGCACTTGGGTGCATCTTGATTAAATTGATTTAGTTAGATTTTCACCTTAATGTAAGCTCAGATGCACCTTGGTGCAGAATTAGTTACATTTGATAAAATAATATTTTTCATCTTGGTCTAAACACATAATCTGATGGTTTTGCGGTACCGACGATCCCAACAATGTACTTAAGTATTTCATGGATTGGGTGATGTAAAAGTGGGTATGAATTTCCAAGTCAAGAAACTGTAATGGAAAAGGTAAGGACAGATCGAGTACACGATGTATATAAGATTCTCCTAGATGAAAGAAATTGATGAAAGAAAAAAGACTAATAATGTAATTTAGTTTAGAACTATGTTTTTTATTTGTGAAACTTTGATCTTTTTTTATCTTTTTTAATTGTATTTCATTTCTAAATTGTGAATCTGGATTATTTGATATGAACCAGATAAAAACATACTTGTAGAACTTGATTCGAAAATCGACTTAATATTATCTCTTATCGACAGATAATTTCATCCCTTATATATTTCCTTTGTAAAATCTGAATCTTGTCAGATTGTGCATTATGCACCCAAGTAAAACCTTAGAACTATGCATTATGCACCCAGGTGTAACCTTACAAAATGTGTTTTCATGCAGTATGCACAACTTTTGCAAAAACCAACTTTCCTAACAAAAATCAATTTTCTTGCAAAGTAGTATTTTATTTCATGGTATTCACGTTATAAAGACTACTACAACAAATATTGCAAACCCAGACAACTCAAAGAGCACAAATGCCCCTTATATATATGTCAAGTAAACAAGAGATTTAGAGAGATGGACCACAAAATGCGGAGAAACTAAACTAAGGATCAACAGCGCAAGCACTAGAATGACAACACCAGATATGAGAGAAGTGGATGAGGAGTAAGATATGAAAACAACAACAACAACAACAATAACAAAAACCCATAGAAATATAGTTCCATCTATCCCTGAAAAATGACTCATCAGTCACATGGCTAGCTGGTGCAGTCAACTAGTCTTCTGAAGTTGAATTTGTAGTGCAGTTATTTCTACAAACACCTTTTGTGCATTCTTCTGATGATAAAAAGTTGAGCTTGTTGTTGATTACTAAGTCCATTGCATATCCTTCCCTTCAATTCATTTCAAATATACAACAAACCACATTACTAACCCATCTGAATTCTAAAGATGAGTTCAATCTAGCATCAATTTCAGTTCCATGCTCTCCTGGTATTTGAAGTTCTAACACTCCACTAAATCTCTACTTCGACCAAATCAGTGAAGCATTGGTACCCAATATAAAACCCCTAATTCCATTAGTACAATGAGATTAAATCCATCAATACCAGCTCAGCAAAACACACCTTTCGATTTCATTGTTACTGCATCTATTATTCAATTAGGAAATTTTCATTAAACCCGAATCTATTTTCATCAAAAATCCCACAAAAATCATATCCTTCTCTCGATTTCAGGAAACTGTTTAATTGACTTTTCAATTAAATATCTAATCAAATCGAGAATAACATACAAGGTTCTTCTCTTAATCGGCAACATCGACATCCTTGCTTCCTTGTAATCTCGATGCAATACCAATCAAAACTCTAACAAAAATCAGTGTCACCATTAACGGTTGCAGCGACCTCCCTTATCTTCTCAAACATCACGACATCAAATTCCTCCATGATTTCACTTCCTTGGATTCGAGATTAGAATTAAATGGGTGATAGAGGTGGTGTTGGTTCTAGTAGGGGATATGCGGTGACAATGGAGGTGTTTGAGTTGTGGCGGTGGCAGCAGGTGTTGGTCATGGTGTCGGTGGCGGATTTTTATAAGGAAGAGATTTCTACTGAGAAGAAAAAAAACGGACATGTTTGAGATTTTTTATTCTTAGATTTGTGGGTATAAAAGTAACTTAACACTACCTAAATTAATTTTAGTGTGGGTGAAATATCCAAATAGGATATTAGAACCTTGAATTTGAATCCATGGTTATTTGAACTAGATCCATATTTTTCTTGTCTTTTACACCCAGAAATTCAAATCTAAGGGCTAATTGACCAAAAAAACTGATACTTGATTTACCTCCTCTTTTTAGTGGCATGTGAGGCGGGAATCCCCACATTTTTACATACATCATAGTGCTTACTACAAATGTGTTGCTGATACGGGACGTATTTTGGCAAGTCTCATATATTCTAAGATTTGGATAGATATTGAATATCTATTAATTTTATCACTTAATTTATTAGGATAATTAGTTGCATTCTTTGAATTATCTTGTTTTTATGAGAATAATATATTCTCTAGGCTAATTTAGGAACGTTCTAGAATGTAGGGTTTATGTTTGCAGGATATAAATAGACTTTTCTATTATCTTTGTAATTTAGCTTGCGAGCTCGTCTAATGAAATACCATTTTGGGTTAAAACTTGTTTACTTCTCCTTGAGAGATTGATCATCATTGATCGTTTATCGACTACTTTGCTCCTGAATTGGAGTTGTTTATCTCTTTTGGGTCCTATTTACCGGAGTGGATTCTCCGCATGCCGATTGTTTTTAAATCGTTTCCGCCGTGCTATATCAGGTGGTTACCAAAGCAGGCTTTTCCTGTGATGTACATATATGGATTTTACCTAGAAGAATATGTTGAGGAGTCCTGTGCAATCTAGGCATTTTATCAAAAGAAAGGAAAAAAAGTCAAAACAAAAAAAACAAATATGGAGAAATGGAGGCAGGCAGTCGAAGTTTTGGGTTCTTTTTCGTCATCTAATTTGGTTGTGCTTCGTCATCACTGGGACTTCCTTTGTTTTGGTAAGTTCCTTAATTACTTAATTTTGAAACAATAATTTTCAATATTTGTTGCTGAAACAAATCCCCAAGATTTGATTTTTTTTCTGCACAAGAGTTCCATGCGACTAGTTAAAATCAAATAAGTTTAGCTTATTAAATTTGTGTTCATCTTGTATATCAACTCTAGTTTGTCCCTTCCCCGTTCTTGTTCGCAAGTTCCCTAGAGAACATTATAGTTTGGCATTTTTCATGTATATAATATCATCAAATACAGTAGTAATCCTTCTTGTGTTGGCTTTGATCATTTAGTCATTAAAACCATTAACCAAATTCTGCGTTCAGAACTTATTTGTCCCTAAACCAATTGAAGTTTGCAACATGGAGAATAGTTCCCAAGACCATTATTTTCGAAGTCGGTATATGATCGGAAATAAATTTTGTGATTTTGTTGTTGATGGTGGTTGTGAACAAAATTTGGTTTCTATTAAAATGGTGGAAGCTTTGGGTTATGAGATGGACTGGTACCCACACTCGGATCAGATTAAATGGGTCAACAACAACAATGAAGGGGTGATTACTTATATGGGCGTTTGCAAAATTCCAGTATCAATTGGTAAGTGTTACTTTGACACAATCTTTTATGAAGTAGTTAATATGGATGTTGAGCTCTGTGAATCGGCGAGCAATTCGGCGAATTTTTTCTTCGCAGATCTTGAATTCAGTGCTCTCTCAGGTGAAAAACCTTAATTTTTCTTTCTTGTTTTTTGAATTTTAATGATTGATGGGTTTTAATTGCGAGTTGGTTGATGGATTCTAGTCCTAAAACCACATCGTTTGATCAAAATCAGTCTGAAATGGATAATTTAAGTAATGAAAATATTGTTTGGAAAATTCCATCAATAGTTTTACCTGATCATTTGTATGAAAAAAGTTTGGATCCATGGAAGTTTTCTCTTATAGGAAGGCTTGATTTACAGAAGATTAAGCTTATTGATGCTATGGTTATTTTACGAAGTCAATGGAAATTACATGGAGATTGTCGTATGATTCCATTAGGTAGGGGTTTCTTTACAATTAAAGTTGACAATGAAGATGACAAGAAGAATATCAAATCACAGCGGTGGGAGGTATTAAATCAAATCTTACAAGTTAGAAATTGGACATCTAATTTTCGACCAACAAGTCAAAGAACATCTAAAGCTATGGTGTGGGTTCGTTTTCCTGGGTTGGGATTAGAATTCTGGAATGAGGAAATTCTGTTTAAAATTTGTAATGAACTAGGTACTCCAATTAAGGTTGACAATGCTACAGCAAGGTGTGAAGTGGGTTACTATGCAAATGTTTTGGTTGAGGTTGATTTTGCTCTACACATTCCCAGTAAGATATGGATTGAATATGGAGGTTTTTTTCAAGATGTGGAGATTTCTAATTGTCCTAAATATTGTTCATCCTGTAAAATTGTTGGTCATCTAAATGCTGAATGTAGATTGGAGAAAAATAAAGCTATCAATGCTAAGCAATAACAAGTAAAGTTTCAAGCAAATCCTTAAGAAGGGAAGAGGTTTTCACAGGAGCCTTTTGATATCTGTAATTCTATAGAATATTCAATAGTTGATTCTATTCATCAAAATGTTCTACCCAGTACTTCAAGTTTTTTAGTATCTCAACTTAGTAAATTTAGTCCTCTTGATAATGTTGAAAGTGTAGGAGTTTCTGCTGAAATTATTAAGGAAGTTTCATCTCCAAAAGTGGTTTCATCTTTAAATATAGCTATTATTCCAAATGAAGTAATTGGAGATTCCACTCCAGCTTTGGTACTAACTCCTAATTTGGTAACACCAGCACCACAAGCAAATAGTAACATGATTCCTTTTATTGATGGAACAAATGGTACAGTATTAAATACTCCAGTGCAAGTTACATCCTGGGCAAAGGTGGTTGAAAATGAGGTAACAAGTTCTGCTGAGCAAAATAAGGTGGTGGAGAAGGAAATGGTGAACTTAACAACCAGTACATCCACAACAAAAAATCCTGAGCAAAATAAAGTACCTAAACAAGCTTCTCCTAAGCAAAAAAAGGTACCTAAACAAGCTTCCTTTAATTATAAATATAATTTTAGGAAAAATCCAGGGAAAGGCGGTAACAAACACCCTTAAACTAAAAAATGAAAATAATTTTCTGGAATGTCAGGGGCCTAAGAATATTGAGGGCTCAAGACAAATTATGGTCTTTAGTAAATCAATTTAGTCCTTCTTTAGTTTGGGTTGCAGAACCAAAAGTCAGATGTAGTGCTTATTTTTGTCAAAAATTGAATCTCCCTGGTATGGAAAAGATGGTAATTCATAATTCTTGTCAAGGTAACAAAGGTAATATTTGGTTATTTTGGAACAAATGTATGGAACAACCACAAGTTATTTCTATTTCAAGCCAAATGATAATTGTGAGTGTTGGTGATGTTTTAGTTTCTGGTGTACATGCCCATGTTAAAGTAGTTCAAAGAAGGTTTTTGTGGTCATAAATGCAACTTATTAGTGATCTCAATAAACCTTGGATTATTCTTGGGGATTTTAATGCTGTTATCTCTCAAGATGAGAAAGTTGGTGGTAGATTACCAAATAGGACATCAATGGTGGATTTTAATGATTGTATTAATCAATGTGAACTTCTCCCAGCTCCAAAAAGTGGTCTTCAATTCTCTTGGTCTAACTGTCAACATGGAAATAAGAGAATATTATGTAACTTGGATAGGGTATTATTCAATCAGAAGTGGCTCCATTTGTATGGTGATTGGGGTTATAAAGTAGGTATGAGAGTAGTTTCTGATCATGCTCCTCTTCTGGGTGGGTGTGCAAGTATCCCTAAACCAAAAAATATTCCAAGGAAATTTCAAAAAATGTGGATTAATCATCCAAATTTTCTTCAAGTGGTGTCATAGTGCTGGAATATAAATGTTACTGGTGACCCTGCTTTTCAATTTCTACAAAAGTTGAAAGTACTAAAGAAGGAACTTAATGAATGGAATTGGAAGGTTTTTGGCGATGCTCAAGTGAAGATCAAAGAAGTAGAAGAGAAAGTTAAAGCTTCTACTATAATTTCTGACAATAATCCTTTTGATAAAAATGCACTAAATGATTTAGTTCAAGCTCAAAATGAATATTCAAGTAGAGAGGTTCAAGAGAATACTTTATTAAAACAAAAATCCAGGGTGAAGTGGATTAAAGAAGGTTCAGCAAATACAAGTTTTTTTCATACTAATCTCAAGATCAGAACTGTTAAGAATTCAATACATGAAATAGAAAATAATGATGGAAACATACTTGGTAATCAAGAAGCAATTGCTCAACATTTGGTAAATCATTTTAAATCTAAATTTGAGTATTCTCCTGTGGAAGAAGCAGATACCTTGCTAGATGTTATTCCTTCTATTATCAATGCAGATGATCAGAGTCAGTTGGATATCAATACTGGGGAAGAAGAAATTAAGAAAATTATATATGATATGGATCCAGACAGTGTTCCTGGCCCAGATGGTTTTTCAGGTATCTTTTATAGAAGTTGTTGGAAATTATAAAGCAAGATTTAGTTGTATCTATTCAGTTTTGTTGGAGAAGAAAATTTATTCCCATAGGCATGAATTCCAGCTTCTTGTTCTTGCTACCTAAAACACAAGCTGTAAAAACTGCAAATCACTTTAGACCAATTGGTTTGAGTAATGTCATTTTCAAGATTTTCACCAAAATAATTACAAGTAGAATGAGTTGTTTAATGGAAAAGTTGATTTCTCCTCAACAAGTTGCTTATGTCAAAGGATGAAGTATTCATGAGCAAGTACTTCTAGCATCTGAACTTCTAAATGAAATGAAGTTTAAAAGAAGGGGTGGAAATGTAGGTATCAAACTAGACATCTCTCAGGCTTATGGCACAGTGAGTTGGGATTTTTTAATCAAAGTGCTAAAGAAGTATGGTTTTTCAAATGACTGGTGTAACTGGATATTAAACTTGTTCAAGTCAGCCAGAATATCAGTTTTAGTCAATGGAGGACCCTGTGGTTTTTTTAATGTGGAGAGAGGGCTTAGGCAGGGAGATCCACTTTCTCCAATTCTCTTTGTTCTTATGGAAGATGTTCTTAGCAGAAATATTTCAGCTTTGGTGGGAAAAGGACAATTGGAGCCCATGGTTTCAAAAAAAGGTATCCATCCCACTCATCTTTTTTTTGCAGATGATGTTTTCATCTTCAGTAATGGTGGAAGAAAATGTCTTGCCAATCTTCTTAAGCTTTTAGATAATTATCAAGCATGCTTTGGTCAAGTTATAAATAAACTCAAAATTAAATTGTTTGTGGATGGTACTACTCATCATAGGAAAGATTTCATTAGTGACTTTGTTAATATGGAAATCTCTCAATTTCCAAAAAAGTATTTAGGTGTGTATTTGGCTCCTAGGAAAATCACTTCTGCCATGGTATGGCCTATTGTTGAGCAAATTCAGAAAAACTTGCTGCTTGGAAAGGAAGGTTGCTTTCATTTCAGGATAGGCTGGTGTTAGTCAAATCTGTTTTGTGTAGTATACCAATTTACAATATGTCCATTTATAAATGGCCTTCATCTGTACTTAAAGTGTGTGAAAAGCTAATTAGAAATTTCTTGTGGACTGGTGATGGTGATTTGATTTTGAGGAAGTTTAAAACTATTTCTTGGAAAAGAGTTTGCACTCCTTACGAAGAAGGGGGTCTTGGAATCAAAAGATTGGCTGTAATAAATAAATCTTTGTTAATGAAATTGTTGTGGAAGATTTTGATTTCAGAAGAAGAATGGGCTCAATTCTTTGCAGCTAAATTTAAAGATAGAAATGGGTGCTGGACTAATAACTGGAAACAATCTTCAGTATGGAGAGGGTTAAAATGGGCTTGGAAATCCCTGAAAGAAGATATCAGATGGAAAGTTGGTGATGGTTCTCACATTTCTGTTTGGTTTGATGCTTGGCTAAGTGATTATCCCATAATAGATGATGTTGGTTTTACTGATTTTGTCAAGTGTCATAAAGGTATGAAAGTGCAGGAATTAATTCAAGATGGTAACTGGGTTTTTGGTGCAGAGTTACATCAGGTTATTTCAATGCATTCTTTACCTGTCATATGTGGTGGTAGAGATAATTGTGTGTGGACTGCTAGTAAGGATGGAAGGTTTCACACAGACATTGCAGTTGAGAAAATTATGCATAAATAAGTTCAATTACCTTGGCCCAAGTTTATTTGGAATCAATGTATTCATCCCAGCATAGCCAGTAACATCTGGAAGTTACAGTAATCAGTCTATATAGATGATGAGGTTATGAGAAAAAATGGATTTGAATTGGCTTCCATGTGATGTATTTGTTTGAAGACTCAAGACAACATGAACCATACTTTGTGGGAATGTGATTTCACTGTTAATATTTGGAACTGGCTAAATACAGTTTTCTTCTTTGCTAATCCTAGTTCATTTGAAGACATTTGGGAAACTGCAAAGTTTAAAATTCCTTTTGCCAGGCAGGTTTGGTTGATTGCAGCTTGTGCAACTTTGAAAGAGTTATGGTTTCAGAAAAATGCAAAGTTCTTTGAAGAGAAGTAGCCTAGTGTAAATGGTTTTAAAAGTAGAATCAAGAAAATGGTTCATGAAGGTAAACATAGATTGAATGGGATTAGATGGAATCATCCATATGATTCTCAGGTGAGGAATATTTTTCTCATTTAACTTGGCTCAGTTTTGTAATCTTTTAAGTTTACTCTTGTTTTGGGCCTAGGTTATTGGATGCTTCCTTTTTCTGTTTCCAAATTTGAATTTTATTTGAGTCATTCCTGTATGTTTCTTCTTTGGTTGTTCTTTTAATAATAAAAAATGTGATTAAGCAAAAAAAAAAATAAAAAAAAATGGATGTTTGTGATGTTGTGTTGGGAATGCCTTGGTTGTTTGATGTTCGAGAAATCCAGAATTATCATGACAACGTTTATGAGTTTATGTGGAGAACAACCTAAGTCAAGCTAATGCCGGGTAAGCGACCGCCAGAAAAATTGAAAGAAGTGGATCTGAGAAGTGCACTTTATACAGAGGGTGAGCCTGAGTTGAAAAACAATCTGGGTGGAGTCGAACAGATTAACATTAATGATGTGTTGAGTGCCCATGCTAGTATTTTCTATATATTCTTGCGAATTATTGTATATTAATCTTGTTTTCTTTTATTTATGTTTTGTTAGGTGAATCATCCAAAATAAGCGAATTGGCACTTTATCGTGCAACAAAAGAAGTTAGCCGCAGGTGGAGAAGGGCCAAATACTAAATGAAACTCGTTCAACTCTAGGAGTTCTTTCTATCATTTCGAAGAGGACGAAAAGGCGAAGACAACGGCGAAATAATGGAGTCGTTCCGACGTCGTATGAAGATTTTATGGGCATTTGAAGCAAGTAAAAGTTGCAGAATTTCTGAGTGCACCGAATTTATAAAGGCACCAACCTTTTTACTTGGAGCTGCCACCAGCATGGTGAAGGATTGAGGTATTGGCTGCTGTTAATGGTAGCAATTAAGAAGATTAATGGAGAAGATATCAAGATAAAACGAAATTAATTGACGCTGGCAGAGACAAGATGGAGAATACAGGGCAGTACAGAAGAAAATGGTTGCTACCATTAATGGCTGCTGTCACTTCCGGTATTGGCAGTTGATGGCGCCATTGATTGTACATGGTTGTAACTCAAAAGATGTCAGTGAGTATTGTCAAGGATGTTAGATGGAGTTAAACTGTGGCCGATAGGAGCTGGTTGCGATGGAGGTTCCTGTCAGTAAAGAAGAGAAAGCTCGAGCTCAGGGAGGTGCTGCTATTATCAACATTGATGGTGTCTGCTGGCAGAGATGGTGTGATGGACTCGGTTGTGCTGAGAAGACCGAGGGAGAAGCTTCAGTTTGTAGATCTCGTGATGATGCTAGTTTGATCAGTGATGTTGTTCCTATTAGGAAATTAGTGGATTTCCTGTTTTGGGCCTTTTCCACATTGAGGTGGATTTCCTAATTGGAGTAGGAAATATATTAGGAAAGAGTTTAGTTTCCTAGTTGGAGACTAATACTTGGTGGCCAAGTTTGTGCTATCTATATATAGGACTAAAATTGTAGGTTTGTGAACAATCCAACCTAGAAGAGTGGTAAATCTTTGTGCTTAGGATTTTGGTCTCTTTGTTAGGGATGATCGAGTGTTACCGTGAAGGTAAATATCGGTAGAGAGAAGATTTATAGAGAGGATTTTGGTGTCCTAGTGTTTAGTGTTTAGGGATTTGCCCTAAACCTAGTTTCTAGTGTTTCCATGTTTCTCCTATGTTAGTAGCAGCTATGAAGACGGTGTGAAAGAGAAGACATGAGGCTGGTTTGGAGAATGTTAGAGAGTTGATTTCTACGGTTTCTCCAATGGTGTTCTCGGGTATGTCTTGTTAACTCTTTCGGTCTTTCTTGGGTTGCGTAAAGAGCATGTAATGGTCTTTGATTTAATAGAAGTTTTTCTGGTGGTGTTGGTCGTGGATGTAGCCTGTAAAGGTGAACCACGTATATCTTATGTTGTGGTTGTGTTATCTTCTGTCTCTCTCTTATTATTTCTCACATGTTTGGTTCAAATCACCAATCTCCCTTAATGATCCTGATTTCCGCTGCGCTCGAGGCGGCAATTTTCCCAACAATTGGTATCAGAGCAAGGACGGGCTGGTATGATTAAACCTGGAATTGGATGATAGTTTATTGTTCAGGTGGAGAAATATGTTTTGAAGATAATGATTCAACCGGTGTTTACACAAATATGGATTTTGATGTGATTTACAAATCGAAGGTTCAACTTGGTAGAAGTTTATGTTCTTCGTTCTGGTTTTATGATGTAGTATGAGATGCAAAATAAGGCCGAATGAGGTGGAATACATATTTATTTCTTGAGGGTGTTAGTAACCATACACTATAAATAATGGGTTACAAAGTTTGAAGAAAGGATGAGACGGAGAGGTCTCATGTAGAAGCAAGTCCAACAACGCTTCGAAGTTATGCATGAGATGTCATAGATTTATGTTCTTAAGTCTATGTTAAAATATTCTTGACGGCTTGCACGTAATATCAAGAATGTGCCCGATCTCGGAATCATGTACCACGGTAATATGGGTATTCACACGGTATATATTTTGAGCAAGTATATTGGGTGTGATGGTGGTAAAGATTATGTTAGATTGGTGATGGATTTGAGAATCACTTAAAGGATTAAGCCTGTTAATCACAATGGAGATATCTGATGGTTTGTTTCAGATACACGGTAATCATGACATGTGATGGAGTTTGATATTGAAGCTAATTTTTCCTTTATGGATTAGAGTTCAATATGTAATTAGCTTACTGGTTAGGAGGATCTAATGGTGATTCTTCTGGATGGTTCTCTTATTGATCAATGGTGGAGTATGTGCAAGGATTCGTTGATAGTGATTGAATATTTTCATGGTGTTTGTGAAACATGATCAATTTCACAAGTGTTCTTTATGTAGAAGAAGGTTTGAAGACTTTTATCAACATCATAGTGTTTTTTATCGAAGAGATGGTTCTTTGAAGATGGAAGTTTAGGTTTGAACTTCAAAAGTAATTCAACGGATATGTAGAGATGGTGAAAAAACTCTGGTGGAAGATGGAGGTAATTTCCTGTGATCGTCTCATGCTTGAAAGTATGATCCGAGGTGGAGATTATTAGGAAATTAGTGGATTTCCTGTTTTGGGCCTTTTCAACATTGAGGTGGATTTCCTAATTGGAGTAGGAAACTGTCACGACCGCAAAAATTCGGGCTTCTATTGAGTCGGATTTGACCCGATGGATCGAGTCCAACCCAACTAGCAAGACCGGATTCTTGAGTCATGACTATGGAACAGGCTATTATTTTTTTAAAGATTTAAACAACCAAAGCACCAACATGGTTCATGGGACAGTGAGCTATGTTTATAGTAAGCAAGGAAAAATCAATGGATATCTGACATAGGTGTACCGAGGTAATGACAGACATAAATATTTCAGAAATATCACGCAAATCGGAGAAATATATCATGGAAATATTTTAGTTTTTATAGTATTACGAGAAACCCCTACCTCTTACGCAATCCAAGTGAAAATCATGATATCCTAGCAATCCAAGCAAGTAGTATTATAGGCAGATAAAGTAACAAAACAGATTCCCCCTTTTTTTTTTTTTTTTTTTAAAAAAAAAAAAAACAACTTTCAAAACTAGTAAGTCCACACGCACGGTCCAAGTAAATCGGAACCATGCTCTGATACCAAACTAAATAAATTTAATTTTCCAAAAAGAATAAGGAAAAACATAACCTAACTCTCAAAATCATTTCAGATCATAAGTCGATAAATAAATAAATCAAAATAATCAGACTGTAATTGGAAACATATTAGGAAAGAGTTTAGTTTCCTAGTTGGAGACTAATACTTGGTGGCCAAGTTTGTGCCCTTTATATATAGGACTATAATTGTAGGTTTGTGAACAATCTGGTAGGCTCGGAAAGATACCTACTTCTATGTATAAAATGCAAGTGCACAGTGTCGACAAGCAACACAGGGCAAGCACAGGTCGAACCACAGAGACTTGGAGAGTGTAGAAGTTGATTCTAAATCCTGATTCAGAGAGTAACCAAAAGGGGTTTGATTTTGTCGATACGACGATATTATTTTCAAGTGACTGAAATAATAAAAGTAAAAGATGCAAATAACAAGATATGTAAACAATGATAATATGGATACTAGGGTATTCAAATCCACCAATAACCTATGATATGCATTCAACTTGTAATATTATTCTTGTCCTTATAGTAGATTCAAGTCTACCGTATAACTAAGGTATTTCTCCAATGGATAATTTAATCACAACTAAAGTATTTCTCCAAAGCATTAATTGTCTAATTAAGCACAACTAATCTAAAGATCAATATTTGGTTAAGCATGAGTTGTAGCATAATCAACATAGAGATATTCTAACTACAATGGATACATGGCATACATTGTGAGAGCAAGATGTTGAAAAACTTGGATTAAATTATATCTTTAAACAATTCTAAAGTTTCAAGAACAAGATACAAGATATGAATACATACCAATGAGATTAGGGCTTCATCTAAACCCTAGTAAATGAAATTAGAACATGAAGAACATTACAACAAAATTGAAATTTGATAAACTAACATGAACAAGCTATTCTTGGATGAGTTTTCAACAAAACAACCCTCTCTATTTATACACAAAAATTCTATCACACTTGGGATTCGAAATTTACTGTAGCAACCACTCAATAATTAAACAAAACATGTTTTCTTAATTGATGGATAGAATGGAATACAATGGGGGTGAGGTGGATGTTTTGGAAAGAATCCAATGGGGGTGAGGTGGATGTTTTGGAAAGAATCCAATGGGGGTGAGGTGGAAATGGATTTGGGTCTTGGGTTTTAGATCATGGGTTTTGGATCATGGGTTGTTTAATCCCATGAATTTGTAAACAGGTTGCCACTGATGCGCGAGCGGGTTGCAACGCTTCCAACTTTCTTCTCTTTTGTCTTCTCAATTCTTCCAAGCTTTATTTAGTACTTAAAAACACAAAATTAATTAATACAAATATTTATTCTTGAAGATGGTAAGAATGCAGAATTTGGGATAATATATGACTTTGAAGTGCGAAAGATGAGTTAAGTGCCAATGAAAAGGTGTATGAATATGCAATATTTGGCACTCATCACAATCCAACCTAGAAGAGTGGTAAATCCTTGTGCTTAGGATTTTGGTATCTTTTTTAGGGAGGATCGAGTGCTACCGTGAAGGTCAATATCGGTGTGAGAGAAAAATTTGTAGAGAGAGGATTTTGGTGTCCTAGTGGTTTCATGTTTCTCCTATGTTAGTAGCAGCTATGAAGATGGCGTGGAAGAGAAGACATGAGGATGGTTTGGCGAATGTTAGAGAGTTGATTTCTATGGTTTCTCTAATGGTGTTCTCGGGTATGTCTTGTTAACTCTTTGGGTCTTTCTTGGGTTGCGTAAAGAGCATGTAATGGTCTTTGATTTAATGGAAGTTTTTCTGGTGGTGTTAGCCTTGGATGTAGCCTGTAATGGTGAACCAAGTATATCTTGTGTTGTGGTTGTGTGTTCTTATTTATCTTCTGTATCTCTCTTATTATTTCTCACATGTTTGGTTCAAATCACCAATCTCCCTTTGTGATCCTGATTTCCGCTGCGCTCCGGGTGCCAATTTTTCCAAAAGTTCCCGATGGCTGAGGTCGGCAGTGTATGGGTTTAGCCGAGAAAATGTCAGTATGAGTTGCTCGTTATAATTGGAACATGGTGTTCAGATAGAGTTTGATGTAGATGATGGTGATATGAGAAGTTAAGTACGAGTTTTACCAAACTCAGGTGATTATAAAACTCGTGGAGGCATGAGTATCCGAGAATTGATCGCAGGGAAAACCAAAATCCAGGTAAAAATAAATCTCACTGACGGAGAAGTGTACGTGGAACGAATGTGTCGAGAAACGAAATCCAGGAAAATATATTTTTCACGGATATCCTGGTATACTTGAGATACAGAAACTCACGGACAGAGTAGTGTCCGTAAAAGTATGGTGAGTTTTATGAAAAGTCAGGGAAAAATCATTCTCCCGGAGGGATGTCTGTCCGTGGATAGAGAATGAAGAGCTAGAAGAATATGCTTGTCAGTCTCTAGGAACTGACAGGACAACGACAGTTTTTAAGGTAAATGGGTTGGGCCTCTGCCACTTGCGCAAGCCTATTCAGAATTCTCAAGCCACTTTGGCACGGCCAGACTTGGACGTGTGCTGTTTTTGGAAGTTTTGTTGAGCTTTGGCAACCGTTTAGCACGAAATTCCATATACGGACACTTCTACAACTTGGGTACTATATAAAAGACTTTTATAATATCTAATAATCTTTAATCATGCCTTTGGAGAGAATAACACAAATAAGAAAAGCTAGGGTTTTGGAGCGATTTCACCATCGTAACGATTTCTCTTCCATTTTCTTATATGTTCAACATGGGTGTTTCTACATACATGAGTAGCTAAACCCACAATAGATTGAGGATGAATTCTAAGTTCTAGACTTGATTTGGATTAATATGCATCTATTTTGAGTTCTTCGTATGATTATTGTTAGCTTCTACTTTAATAAATGTCTATGATTGATTAATTGATTCCTTTAGGTGGCCAAATATAGTAGTTTCTTGATTGATTTATTGCTAGGAAAGGGTTAGGATATCCGTGTCATTTTTGAATAACCTATACACAAATAGAAAACGTGAGACCTTGCAGAGGGATTCTGTGGAGCAATCGCGTGTAGAACAACATTAGAAAGTGGACCTTGCGCTAAGATTCTAACTACTAAGATTAACCTAAGTCATAAAATATAAAGCATTTTATCAAGTTACACCTTGAGTGCGCTACTACTTGGTGGATTGGACGAATAAAATCTGATATTAGAGCGCTTCGGTATCCAGTGACCAAAGGACTTTAGGGGATATCACTGCGTTAGTTGTTATTCCACGGTTGGTAATAATCTATGATTAATGATAAATTGATGAATATATTAACTCATTGACGGTTTAGTAACGAAGAAAGATTCCTCGATCATCTCTCTTCATTGCTTGCAAACTTTATTACTTCCAATTGCTTTGTTATTTACTTTGATCTAAAATATAAAACAAACCCCTATTGTGACACTATTTGACAACTAAATCTCCCTGCTCTTCGTGGGAACGAACTTGAATTCCATTATATTATTTTTAATTGAGTGGAAATAAGATATTAATTTGATTGCGCCTACGACACGCATCAAATTTTAGCGCTGCTGACGGGGAGCAGTCGGTATCTTTAGTTGTTTTATTTAAGTTTTTATTTTTGGTTTTCGGTTTTCTTTTTAGTTTTTGATTTTTGTTTTATAGATTTTTTTGGTTTCAGGTACTTAATATCTAGCATCGAAGGATTGGAATTATCCGAGGTGCGAAATTCAAACTCGCAAGGGAACATTACTACAAGCACGTCCATAGTTGCAACAAGAACCTTCTATATGAACAATGGTGAACGACGGTGAAAATCCTCCACCACCTCCACCTCCAGAGAGGAAGTTAGGAGAGTTGACATCTCCATGCTTAGATTTGCAACCACTATGCATTACAATCACCAACCCAGTGGAGCCGAAGTCGAATATGCTTCACTATTTACCAAAGTTCAAGGGACATCTTGGTGAAGATCCGAACCGTCATCTTCAAGTATTTCAGCACAAGATGACAAGTCTTAGGCAAGGTACCGAAGACAGAGATATGGATATGTTATAAGCCTTTCCGTTTTCATTAACGGATTTAGAAGAAGAATGGTTATATTACCTTCCTCCGGGGAGTATTACAACATGGACTGAGATGAAAAAGATATCTCTACAGCAGTGTTTTCCTGCTTCTAAGGCCTTCTCCATTCGTAAAGAGATTAGTAGCATTTTACAAATTACTGAGGAGTCTCTTCATGAATATTGGGAGAGATACAAGAGGTTGGTGGCTAGTTTCCCACACCATAATATATCTCCAATACTCGTTATTCAATACTTCTATGAAAGATTACTTCCAGTGCAGAGGAATTTGATTGATGCAGCCGCTGGTGGTTTACTTACTGAGAAGACAATCTCGTAGGCAACCAGTTTGATTGAGAGTATGGATGCCAATGCTCAACAATTCTACACCAAAAATAACTCTAATGTCAGAAGAGTTAGTGAGATGAGAGAGTTTTCACAATCAGATCAACGGATGAACAACATAGAGAAGGTAGTACAACGAATGGCAGTAGTGATTATTCCTACTTATGAAGAAGAGTCTGAACAGGTGAATGATGTGTTCCATAATCAGAGGCCAATGTATGATCCCTATTCTAACACTTATAATCCAGGTTGGAAAGATCACCCAAATTTCAGCTATGTTTCCAAAAAGTTCTTTTTAGGAGTCGAAAGAAAATCTAAGAGACGAAACAGCAAAGAAAGTGTTTCCAAAAAGATGCATGCAAAGTGTAAAGATCCTGGTGGTTTTACAATGCCAATTACTATTGGTAACAGACGGTTTGAGCATGCTTTGCTTGATTTGGGAGCGTCCATAAGCGTGATGTCAGCCGATGTTTATGATTCTTTGAATCTGGGACCTTTAAAGGAGACAACCAATAAGTATAACATATATCCTAAGGGACTCATGGAAGACGTGTTGGTGCAAGTGAATGAACTAATTGTGAATACCAATATTCTGCAAAGCATGTGTCACGATCTAAGTGGCCGCGCACGAGTTAACCATATAACCCTCGCTATGCATGAGAACCTAAGTAGCAGAGGATACCTTTGAAGATCTACTTTATCTCATCCCAAGAAGGGATACCTCGACGGCCAAGATAGAAAAAATAAATCCTAGTCTAGGGAGAGGCAACTGGCGAAGGGACAAAGGTAGATGACATATTTAATCAACATTAAATGCACAAATCTCTTATCTACACGCATAACCCTAGAACGTGGAGAGAGATAATATGGCGGAACCTGAATGGAAAAGGATAGCGGTGAATGAAGGTACAATATTTTCTGAGGCTGGGAGGTTCCCGAAGAAACATAGGTCAGCTGAGGTGACAAAGTTCAACTAGAGAAAGCACAAGGTGAACGAAGGTACCATTTGTACCAAAGGTATATCAGGGAACGATGGATCCAAAGATGACAAAGATATGCCTGGAGTAGAAGGGGCTATAAATACCAAGCCTTTTTTTTTACTCGGTCAATTAAATTAAAAAAACGAAACTGTACAGGGTCCAGGACTTACTAGCGCCTAGTCGTGAGACCAATCACTAGTAAGACCTATTTGAAATGGAAATAAACTTTTCCAGGTATTTCTACAGAAAGAACAAAACCTGGCCTACCCTTATAAAACTAAAAAATATCTTCAGCCAGCATACATGCTTGCTTGGCCAAAGCATCAGCTGAAAAATTAACTTCCCTATAGCTATGAATATAATGAATATTGTTGTAAAAACTCTTTGCCATTATCCACTTCTGCATTAGATGCCATGGCAGCTCACCTTTCTGAAAAGCTTGGATACAACTCATCGAATCTGACCGAATACAAAGATTTTTAACATTATATCTTTTAGCCAGCATCGTACTATAGATAACTGTACATACTTTTGCATAATAATTAGTCTGCCAGCCAAGGCCAACACTAAGAACACCAAGCACCGCTGGATTGGAATCACGGAAAGTAACATCATACCATGCTTGGCCTGGATTACCAAGTGACGCACCATCACAACAGATCATAATTTCATCTGGATTAGGGGGAGACCAACTTACCTCAATTGGCGTTGAAATTATGCATGATCTATGTCGCACCTTGAAATAGTTCAAAATGCGCAAATCTTTTAAATTGTTATGCATATGACCCTTCATTTGAATTGAGTTATCACGAATAACCTGATACACTCTCCCTTTAAAACCAAGCCATTGAACCACAATATCCTCAAAATATGCCTTATTGCGTAGCTTCCATAATTCCGTGACAATTTAAAGATTCGCAACCAACCACATATCCTTTATCATCCTGTTACGCCCCTTTGCAGCCTTATAAGAAGCCACCAGATCTTCATTTGGTTGAAAATTAAAAATTCCAGCCGCCCAAGCCCAAATTCTCTTAGAAATTCTGTAATACCAAGTGATATTGATCATGGTCTCACCATTCCTCCTGCATAAACGACACATAGTAGGCATGCTCCTACCAGTATTCTTAATAATGTTATCTTCACTTGCACAACATTGCTTCGCCCATATCTTCCAATATTGCACACTCAAAGTATGGTGCACAACCTTCCTAGTAAACAAAACCGCACTAAGCACAATTTTTGTTGGCGCAAACTAAGGGCATTCAAGATCTAGGAAAGAAGATCTAGTCTTAAGCTTATACCTCTTTAATGTTTAGAACTTAAGTATTCTTCAACTTGAGTTCTCTCTATTACTTTGGGAATAATTTAATATCTTTGTAACTACCATAACTTAATATAAAAAAATCACTCATTACCCCGTGGACGTAGATGTCGAACCACGTAATCTCTTGTGTCTCATGATAACTTAGTAGCTTTTATATTATATTTGTGTTCCTTGTTACTATTGTGATCTTGAACATCTTTTATTACTTAGCATTATCAATTCAACAGAGGCATCGATACTACTTAGCATCCGATTATCTGAGTTGTATACATTACATAGACTATGGGAAAATTAGTAGTCATAGTTTGGCGCTAGAAGGTTTTGCTCACCAGCTTGAGTTTTTATATTCCATTATTTTTTAACTTACATATCTTCTTTAACGAAGAGATCCGTGTCCAACATCGATGAATCTCACTCTTTATTGACTTGTTCATCCATTGTTCACATTTGTTCTTGGAGTTCATAGCCTCTAAAGACTTACCACACTACAGATCTACAAAGTTTGTCGCAAAATCACACTCACAAAACGTTACAACTTTTGTTTTATACTAAAATAGCCTTTTCCGACAAGGCATCCTTTAGATCTGAGTACCTCTGACTACAGAGGAATCTCAGTGAGAGTTTAAGGAAAAAAGATCTTCTAAAGCATTTAATAACCTTGTTTTCTTGGAGATCTGACACCCTTTTTTAATTGGTTTTCAACATTTAAGGTTGTTCTTTCCAAGGGTGTCATAAGAAATTTAATAAATGTCTTTCAAAACATCATTTCAGTCATTTTTCTGAAAAAGCTGCTTAGCCATCTTCTGTGTCAGAACATTAACTGCTACTTTTGGCGAAGGCATCCAAGTAGCAGATTATGTCATTTTTTCTGTGACCGCAGGATAAAAAAAACTAAGGAATGCAGAAACCATGTGATTTACCAACAAGCTCACGACCAGCAGTTACGAGAGGAAGATATCAAAAGCTGTCTCAAGCGAATCAAAAAACCGAAGCAGAGGACGGGCAAAGCGAAATAGCAAGAAGAAAAGCTGCTACCAAGCCACCTATTCCTGATGAAGGGATGGGGCAAACTTTGGGAGAACAACCACTTTACGACATGCCATTACAGGAGCATACCAACGTCACGCAGCCACCTGCATCTAAGGCAGGGTTACCCAGAACCTTAGTTCCTACGGGACGAGGGTTGGGAAACCTAACTCTGATCCATATAGATCCCCATGCACCGGTTCTAGAAGAATGAGTGGATGACTCTGGGGATCTGGCTGACAGTACTCCTCAGGGTGGTGGAATCCACAATTAGGGCTGTCAATGGAAGAATATCCGTCGGATATTAAGGATTCCGATATCCGACAGGTTAAGGATTATCGGATATCCGATATCCAATAATATCCTATAGGATATCAAAATCAGATATCGATACCGATAGGTTAAGCTATCGGATATCCGATAGATATCTGATAATATCCGGTTATACCAAAAAAGCTTAAAAACCCTTGTAAAACATTTTCATAATTGACACTTATCGGATATTTATCCGACAAAATCCGATAATATCCGATATTATACTCGATATTATCGGATATCGAATCCCAAACTTATCAACCTGAACATTAAAAGAAAATCAAACATCAATTAGTAGGGGAAATAAGGGTTTAGGAAAATTACAATTACGTCCTTAACATATCGGATATCTAAACAAACGGATATAGCTTATTCCGATTCCGATATGTTAAGGAAGAAATATCTGATAACATATTATATCTGATATCCGATATCCGATACAACGGATAAAATCCTATAGGATATCGAATAATCGGAAACGGATCCCGGATATCGGAAAAATATTGACAGGCCTATCCACAATGAAGATCAAATGGGATCACAAGTAGCAACTTTTCTACTCCAAAATAAGGACCATGAGGATGCAATGCACATTATGGCCCAGGAGAACCAGAACCTAAAGGATATGCTAGACGTGCAAATCAAAGGTTCCCAAACTCACCCTCCATTAAAGAGGCGTGAGAACGGAGCTATCTCAGGAAGACGAAGGGTGGATCTCAACCCACCAAAGGCTAACCCATCATGGGGAGCCAAAAGAACACGCCATGATCCAGATAAGATGGATCCAACATATAAGACCTCTCAGTCCTACTACGACGAGACATTTTCCAGAGATGCTCACAATGTGAACATGATTATGGAGCAAATGGAGAAAATATGGTAGGAGATACAAGGACTAAAAACAGGCCACGCAGGCACAAGACTAGAAGAGGTGCTACAAGAAGCGATAACATCTCCATTGTCTTTTCGCATTTTGAGGGAACACATCCCTTCGAAGTGCCCGGTACCTATGTTCCAGGCATACAATGGTACCTCAGATCCCGCAGCCCACCTATGGTACTATACTCGTGTCCTTGCCTATTGGGAAATAAATGAGGTAGTACTTTGTAGGTACTTCCCTGCAATCTTGACGGGATCAGCATTGGCATGGTATGACAATTTACCAGCAAACTCAATTGACTCCTTTGAGCAATTGTATATTGTGTTCTTGGATATATACATGTACAACAAGTCAACAAAGGCAGGGCTAGATATACTATTTGCTTTAGCCCGCGAAATATTGATGCAATACACAGATAGGTGGCAGAAGACATGCCAAGCAATCTGGAAAGTCAATCCAGAAATTAACATTAATTGCTATAAGTATAGACTTGATAGAACCTCATCCATCTTCGTGGAACTCCACAACCGATCCCTTAATTCTAAAGGAGAGATTAGGGTTGTCCAGAATTATTACATTAGACTTGAAAAAATCCAGAAGTACAACCCCATGGCGCAAACAAAGGCGACAACAGCTCCACAGCGAACCAACTTTCTGAAACCAATTCCGGAGATACATAAGCGATAAAACGAAGCCGGGGGCAGAACCAGATCTTGAGACAAAAGGTCCAAATACAGAGATGGAAAAAGAGGAAAAAGAAGAGAAGAATTTGTCGATAAAATCTACACGAAGCTGAATACAATGTTCTCTCACATTCTACACAAGGAAGGAGGAAAGCCGGGATTTCCTTACCCTAATACTAGGGAAAAGCAACCAGATAAAACGAAGGAGGATACGGAGTACTGTGAGTACCACCGGTACTACGGGCATAAAACTGACACATGCTACCATCTGTGGAACACGATTCGAAGATTCATAGACGACGGGAAGTTCATGGAGTATGTACAATTTCAACCGGTTGACGCTGAGGTAATCCCCAAGAAAAGGGTGGAGCTACCTCAGGACGGCAAATACATTAATATAACCACCTTATCTAGCGGGGGACAAGAGGGGTTACTCGAAGACATCCTCGAGTTAGCTCGAAACAAAAGAAAAATAGAAGCCCACGAAGTGTTCGAGTTAAGTGGACCACCCACTAGCACTTGGGAAGAATAGATGGAAATGCCATTAACATTCTCAACAAGAGACGTCAACCAAGAGGTCGAAATTCACAAAAATCCACTTGTGATCACTCTATCAATACATGGGTGGAATGTTACGAAGGTCCTCATTGATGGGGGCAGTTCACTAAATGTATTGATCTACGATCCCTACTTACGTATGGGTTTGACAGCTGAGCAAATTGATTCGTCCACTTGCACAATATATTGTTTCAATGGAGTAGTCTCTAGACCAAAAGGATAAATCTTCTTGCAGGTGCGCGCATGACCCTTAGTAACCAATACAAGGTTCTGTGTTGTGGAATCACCTTCGACCTACAACGTAATCATGGGAAGACTATGGGTCCACCGATTACGAGGAACAACGTCGACATATCATCAATACCTTCGATTCCCTACACCCATGGGTGAGATGGAAATCAAAGGTGACCAATAAGATGCAAGGCTATGAAATCTAGCGGAGGCCAGACTCAACGAAGAAAGAGTTTCCACGCTACAACACGAAAGAAAAAGACGAAAGGAAAATACCAGTGAAGTAAAACACGGAGGCTTCAAAGTACCCGAATCCTCCCCAGTTTAGGAAGCAAGTACATCCGCAACATCAGCAGCAGATGTCTCCACCAAATAAAAATTACAGAAAAGCACTCCTCAACATCCTCAGAAAAAAACCTTCTCGCCGGTAGAACCAACAAAGAAAATCAACATTGGAACAAAGGCAGAACCAAAGATAATCAATATTGGAACTTTACTAGAAGAGGACAAGGATATGAAATTACAAAGGCTGCTAAGGGATTACGTATATGTCTTTGCGTGGTCAATGAAAGACATTCCAAGAATTGACCCTAATTTTGTCTCACACCACCTTCGGCTCAAACCAAGAATACTATCGTTCAAGCAACGCATCCGCAAGGTGGCAGATATCTACCAAGAAGCGGTAAAAAAGGAGTTACAAAAGATACTTGCAGCAGGATTCATACGAGAAGTTAGATATCCCACGTGGATATCTAACATGATCATCGTACCTAAGAAGAACGGAGGCGTACGCATTTGCATCGACTTTAGCAATCTTAACAAGGCGTGCCCCAAGGACAACTATATGCTGCCAAATATTAACCAACTGGTCAATGTAACTGAAGGTCACCAGAGGTTATCCTTCATGGATAGCTACTATGGTTACAACCAAATCTCCCTTGCAGAAGAAGACCGGGACCATACTGCGTTCTTTACCCCATGAGGCTTGTATTGATATACAAGGATGCCTTTTGGACTAAAGAACGCGGGGGAAACATACCAGTGATTGGTAGATAAGATCTTTAAGCCATGGATAGGCAAGATACTAGAGGTCTATGTGGATGACATGCTAGTCAAGAGCAAAGAGGCGAAAAATCACCTATCAGATCTAAGGGAGATATTTGAAGCCATGAGAAGCTTTCACATGAAAGTAAATCCGGAGAAGTGCACATTTGGAGTAACCTCAGGAAGATGCCTAGGATACTTGGTAACTAAGCGAGGAATGGAAGTGGACCCCGAAAGGGTCATAGCAATAATGGAGATTCCATCTCCAAAAATGCTAAAATAAGTACAAAAGCTAAATGAAATATTAGCCTCCAAGGGAAGATTCATAGCAAGGTCATAGGATAAGTGCAAAGCATTCTTCGACACACTAAGGAAAGATTCATGTGGACCACGAAGTGCGAGAAAGCCTTCCAAAAAATCAAGGAATACTTGGTTTCAGTACCCGTACTACAAAAGTCAGAGCCAGATGAAATATTTACCTTATACTTAGCATCAACAAACTATGCTTTAAGCGCAGTATTGGTACGAGACCAAGGGCAAGGAGAAAAACCCATCCATTACATCAACAAAACACTCAGTTCAGCGGAGCGTAACTACACAAAGGTGGAGCAAATTATATACGCCTTAGTAGTGGAAACACAAAAACTAAGGATATATTTTGACGCACATACCATTCGAGTCTTCGAAAAAGATCAGATATGGAAAATTCTCGATAGCACGGAGAAAATTGGAAGGCTAGAAAAATGGAATGCCATGATCAAGCAGTTTCACATAATCTTTGAAACCAGAAAGGCTGAGAAATCGCAGATCTTGGCGGACTTTCTGCCGGACCTACCTCTTAGCGACGAAGCATAGATAGACGACATCCCCGGAATGGAGGAAGAAAACCAAGAACCAGAAGATCTCCTGAAACCTCAGAATTCACGAAGATGGGAGATATTCGTAGATGACTCCTCCAACGGAGAAGGCGCAGGTATAGGGATTGTAATAACAACCCCTATCGGAGACCGACTCATCTATGCGTTCAGGTTAGAATTCGAATAATAAACTAATGACATCACAGAGTACGAGGCGGTCATACATAGTTTATGCTTAGCATGGGCTTATCAGACGTTCACATAACTAGTGACTTACAGTTAGTCATTAGACAAATCGAGCCCAAATACCAAACTTTGGATCAAGTGCTATCTTCGTATCTAAAGCTAGCACAGGAGCATGTGTCAAAGATCAAAAACATAACGTTCATACATATCTGTCGAAAAGATAACAGACACGCATATGCCTTAGCATTCATATAATCAATGTTAAGAGACATAAGTACCACCTCCGTGCTAATTGGAAGGATATATGAACCTTCAATAGAAATACCAATCTCAGGAGTTGAGGAGGCTTTGGCCGTTCAAACTCGAGCCATGAAAGAAGCAGAAAAGGAAAAAGAAGACGAAGAAGTAAGAGAATCATATAACGAAACCGATGAGTTTGACAAAGATCAATCAATGTCAGAAGAAGGAAACGAAGACAAAGAGGAGGACAATTGGAGGATTCCAATTCACCAATACCTCGACAAAGGCACCTTACCAACCGATGTTAAGGAATCCCTGAAGCTCGAATCAAAAGAGACAATGTACATCCTTCGTGACGGAATACTGTATAAAAGGTCATTTTTAGGACCTCTAATGCGGTGCCTCAAAGGGAGGAAGATACTCCACGATATACACAGCGGAGAAGCAGGAAACCACAGCGGGAGAATATCCTTGGAAGTCAAACCCAAAATGCAAGGATACTACTGGATAAACATGGACGAAATTTAAAGAAGCACTGTGAAAGGTGCCAGCTCTTTGCCAGGAAGAATAAAGCACCAGTAACGGAGCTTAACTCAGTCATCAGACCTTGGCCATTTTTCAAGTAGGGGGTTGATATTGTCGGACCCTTGATAGAGGGAACCTTGAAAAGAAAATACCTTATCATTTCTACAGATTACTTCACCAAGTGGGTGGAAGCAAAGGCTTTGGAAAGGATTATGGACACAGATGTCTTTAAGTTCTTGTTTGATCAAATCATATGCAGATTCGGGATACCATCCGCCATAGTCTCTGAAAATGGCAAGCAGCTGCAAGGAAAAAACATCGACATGTTGTTTGATACTTTCAACATTCAAAAGAAAAAATCCACTCCTATATATCCTAAGAGCAACGGACAAGCGGAGGCCACCAACAAAACAATAGTGATAAACTTAAAGAAAAAGCTAGGAGCATACAAGAAAAGATGGTGCGAACAACTGCACAATGTCCTATGGGCCTACCGAACCACAAGAAGGGCGGCCACGGGAGAAACTTCATTCTTGATAACCTACGATGCCAAAGCGGTCATCCCCACAGAGATAATACTTCCAACAACAAAAACGGAAGCATGAGAGAAGAATCTAACAGCAGACCTAATGTTGGAAAAGCTCGATGACCTTGAAGAAAGGCGGAAGGTAGCCTTGCAAAAGATGGTAAACTATCAACGAAGGCTAGCTATGGAATACAACAAGCGGGTCATCCCAAGAAACTTTGTGATCGAGGAATACGTGTTGCATCAGATACCACCATATCAAAGAAATAAGGAGTGGGGAAATCCAGATCCGACATGGGACGGGCCCTACATCATACATGACATCACTGAAAAATGGTTATACTACCTTAAGGACCCTTAAAGGTGAATTATTGCAACACCCTTGGAATGCAATGTATTTAAAAAAGTATTACCCGTAAGAGAATGGTGGTAACTCAGGAGAAGAAAGGAACGGGCATCAGCCTACCATGTTATATCCCTGATCAAAGGTATTATAAACCTTACTAATCAATGAATGAAACTTTTTGCTAAGGAAAGCTAGATTTGATTAAAATACACTTGGGTTAGAATATACACCCTCTGTCAGGATTAACGATGAGACAAGGCAAGACATAACTGCGCATGTGTCAATACTCGGATCCTCGGAGCTATAGCTCCCTTCATGAGGTAATAATAAAAAGTATGATATCCCCTATATAGATACCTTTTCGAAGTAAAGTAGTCTTCGTGCTAAACATGTAGGGTTATAGGAAAAATATTGCCCACGTAGGAACCCTCGCCACCAAAGTACCTTATGGACAAAGGATACTTAGGTAGGATGATGAATTTTTCATCAAAGGTTAAACATACCTTAACACCTTGTGATAACATGATTGTGAGACAGAAAAAGATACAATACGTCTAGAAACAAGATATTCTTGCAACAACATAAGTAAAGTAATGATGTTACCAAAATATGACTGACGTGTCTTAAAAGTTGCAGATAATGAAGGTTCAAACTATCATGAAGGATTGTTTCAAAGAAAGGAAACAATACAAAGGCACCACAACTAGGGGCATAATACATCAAAGAGTCTAGTTAACCAAAGCTGAATACGACATAATCAAGGGTAAGGAATACGAGGAAAGACAACTCTTTCAACTTGGATCTCGGCTTCCGCAAAGGCATCATTAATGTAATCAATGGCAGAACGCTCAAATTTCACCTTTATCTGGGAGGACTGAGCCTCCAGATTCGAAACCGATTTCCTACGAAGCTCCATCACCTGAGCACTAAGCTGATCATTATCTTGCTGGAGAGCCTCAGCCTTGAACTTAGCGGCAGCATCAAACTGATGAGATATCTCCAGCGAGGATATTTGGATTTAAGAGGGTTGATCTTGGAGAGCTAACAGATAAGCCTCCAAGGATCTATGAGTCTTTCTTAGATTGTCCTCCAACGAAGATATCTTAGAATCAGAAGAAGCATCACCAAACAAAGGTTGATGTGTGCTAACAAGGGCATATTCTTGACGAGTACTCTCCAGCAGAACACTCTGAGTACACTTAGCCCTATAGAACTTGAACAAGGTACAACCAACATTTATTTGTTTGCAAAGCTACAAATAAAGGAGCACAAGAGCGGGCGAAGATCCAAAACAAAGCATGGAACAATAAGGTAAGAATAACTTACTGAAAACAACGAAATACGAAGAAGGAAATCAGCATAGGTGTTCATGAAAGCCTCCATCTCTTGGATATTACCCCTACGGATTTGACTGGAGCTCTAGATAGAGCGAAGGAAGTCCGTGTCGAAGAAAATATCCTTAGCCACACGATAATGAGAAGACAAGACATCCAGTTGCGAAGCTACCTCAAAAGAACCATCCATATGGTGACGATTGACCTTAGCAGAGAATGGACCCTTTGAATCCCGCAGAACGGCTTCGAAAATAGCATCTTCAGAACTCCCAAGGCTCAAGATCTCAGGCATCTTACGCTTATCAGACTCAGCAACGAATCCACCAATCGCTTGAGATTGAGCATGGGGCGACTATTGAACCCTCACTATGACGAAGAGATGGCATGGTGGATGAACTGGAAACCGAATCTAAGACCTGAGCACCACCTAAGTCCATATCACCAGCAAAAGGAAGATTGCCCAGTACGCTCCAATATGGTGACGAAGGTGGAGGTCAGACAACTTTACTAACATGGGCAGTAGAAACGGACTTAGCGCTCTCTAATGAGGTGGGCGTAGCATTGAAGGAGAATCTAGCCAGTGAAATCACAACTTTCTTTTTCTGCTGTGAGTCTGAACTACTAACCCTCACCACCGGAGTGACACCCTTCACAAACGAACCACTAGATTGAAGAGAAGTAGCATGAGAGGACGGAAGACTCTTGAAAGGTGCAACTACAACACCAGTAGTAGCCGAAACAACAGGTTCCAAATCGCCAGGGGGAGAAAACTAATGTACCCTTGGTAATAGAACAGAATCCGGGACGTGAAAACTAACTGGTCACCAACAAAGCATCACCACTAACTGGAAGATTCTCACCCTCCACAGAGCCAGCACGGGTAGGTATGGGATTATCCTTGGAAAAATCTTCCTCAATATTGTCCAAATGAGGGCTGAGGCCAGTATCCTCAATATCCTCCATATCTTCATCATCCTGCACCTCCTCGCCAACCTTGGGATCCTCATTTGATTCCTCAAGATCAATAATAGCCTTCAACTTGCCTTTTCTCTTGGAGGATTGTAAGAAACACACACGCGGCATCTAAGGATCAGGGGAAAGATACTAAGGAGCCTATGAACACAAAGGTATGGTTATGATCCTTACCTCCGCATGTGTTGGCGTAGTTGCTTCAGACAAAGCCTTTTTTTACTAGTCCTAGTAGCTACGGAATTACCAGCTGAGCCCAGAGCAGTCCTAGAAACGGAACCTGGGGAAATTCCAGCAGAAGAAGTACGGGCAGACTACAAAAAAAAAGTCAGCAGGATACTAAGCGAAGAATAAAATAAAAAGAATCTCCGAAGAAAATGAAGGTTACCACATGAGAACCATCATGGTTGAAAACCCAAGGTTGATACCCGTCATACTCTTCGGGCAAAGAAAGAGCTGTACGAGGAGCATTGGGATCTGTGGAAGTAAAACCGAAGGCCCAAGGACCCACTACACGAAGAGGAGTACGAGCCCAGTGATCATCATGGTCGAGACGGATATGATCAGGCTTTGACAAGGAAAGCCTAGCAAAGTAAGGAATTGTAGTCATACCAGTCTTATCGATCTCCTCCAACAGACGAAGGATGTTACCTTTCCTAATATGCTTAGCAGTAAGATGAATACGGCGAGGGCCAACACTCCAAGGAAGAAGATTGCTTTTTTGAATAGCATCATTGTACGCATCATTGAAGTTGGTGGGGGTATAATCCTCCTGTTTAGACCTTCCATCAGCAAAAGGGTTATAAGACTTCAAGGTAGTCTTTCCCTTACTATGGTACCAGCTCTCACGAATGACATACTAGAAATTACCAGCATATTGTATGACCCCTCGGACCTGAGACTTGTTCGATGGGTCATCCCTCGTAGACAAAACGTCATAGTAGAAAGGATCCTTTCTACTAAACAATGGAAGGAGCATACCTGCGGCCAACTAGCCAACGATAATCAAAAAGGTATTCTCATCATAAGGTAAGCTCCGAACCATACACTCGGTAAGAACATCCGTGCCATCGACAAAGGAGATATCAAACTTGTGAAGACGAAAGGACTTGGAGATCTCAGCTAAAGACAAGTGAGCATAGCCATCTTTGTTACGTAGCTGCAACATTTGAATCTCATAATGAGAAAATGGTGGAGGAAGATCCTCAACAGCAATATCTACAACTTCGGGGTCCGCAAAAACATCAGGGTCCACAACAATCTCAGTATCAGCATGTATCTACGTATCCTCAGGAGGTGGAGATGGTGTATCATCAGGATGATCCATCCACAGAGGTAGATCAATAGACAAAGAGGGTCTTCATTCGTTCCACTTAGGCTTCTTCCGAAGTATCATAATACCTAACAACAGTAAGAAGAACACCTCGTCATCAATGGCGGATTGGAATTGCAGGCAACTCAAAAATAAATTAGGGGCATAAATGAGCATACTTTGGGCATGGGTTTAACTAATACAACCACGGAAAAGCAGTTTTAAACCTGTTAGAGCATTTATCGGTTGAACCCACCAAGCGTTGGTTTGTCAAGTTTGGTTGTCATATTTTAGTGAGCCAAAACTCATTTAAGAGTCGCTTGATTTAAATGTACTAGAGTCAACTTCGTATAGGTTATCTTGAAAGTATTAGGGTGAGACATTACAAGTATTGCGAAGACTTGAAAAAGTGAAGAAGTACGGAGCTACAACGACAACATCATCCTTCCACTTGAGGTTAGTGATATTTGACTTGAACTGTTTTATTCCCTAACGTATCTTTCAAGTCGTGCATATTGAAACATAAATATGCGAAGCATGAACACTCTAGATAGACATAGTATTAAGGAATATAATATGAAGTTTCTTGCTTAACCATTAAACTTTGTATATAAGACATCGACATAATCGTATGAATGCTATTGTGATTATGTATGGGTATGAGGTGAGGATTTCATCCTATGAAACAATGTTTTTACATGTGTTTTGAGGAAGTAAGTTCACAATATGTGTTGTGAACCGAAAAGGAAATCTCCAGGTGTTATTGGGGTTGTTCTTCATTGCATATCTTATGAACGACTAATATGTGTGATTAGTATAACCGCTCATGACTTGTTTGTGTTCTTGGTAAAACTATTTATATGAGGCCTGACTTATGTATTGGTATGACTTTTATTAGTAAAACCAATCTTAAGTAATCACCTGGGGCATGATCGGGTTGTGAGTGTCTGAACTTATTACTGGGAGAAGGGGAACTGATCCTAGTAAGAGGTGCAGTGCATCACAAGGGGAACCG
The DNA here is from genome assembly GCA_023529315.1 of Papaver bracteatum. Taxonomy (NCBI): domain Eukaryota; kingdom Viridiplantae; phylum Streptophyta; class Magnoliopsida; order Ranunculales; family Papaveraceae; genus Papaver; species Papaver bracteatum. The sequence goes on along the minus strand of JAJJWX010004804.1, from coordinate 5,548,498 downwards.
ATCCTTGTATAAGGTGCAACAAGGTTTATGGAAGAAAGGGGAACCGATCCTATGAACATGTGAAACACATTTTCGGAAAGGGGGAACCGATCATATGGACATGTGTAGTGCATACAAGTTAGATACCAAATATATATGGGGAACTGATCTTAGTACCTAGTCATCCGTATCTTTGGTAAGCTAGTGTAACTGTGTACAATACTCACATGGAGGTTGAACCGAAACTTTTTTTGGTAGAACCATAAACCCATGAGTTATGATTGAGTGATACTTGATCAATCACATAGTTCTTGAAAGTCAGATGAACTAATTCTAAACTTGTTTGGAAGTGTAGTAAATTGGTTTCCAGTGAGCAAGCATGGAAAAGACTTGCAAGAGTAAGATGTCGTCACACTTTGAACACGGTGCATTAATGCTTATTCTATATTGTTCAAAGATATTCCTTAACGGCCAAGAAGGAAGTAAATTCCAAGATCGAATTTAAATAAGTTAAGAATCTTTTTAATTAAGTTTTTTAATTATATATGGAAAATAAGAATTAGTAATGTGTATTTTCTAATTAAAGATTTTCCAAGGAGATTTCGATCATTATTTTTGGACAGTGCATTCTCAGGAATTATGAAAACCGAATTTGGGTTAATATGGAAAAATATCTTGAGTATATTTTCGGTTTTGTAAATTCCTTGGTGTCCAAACTTCATTGTCTATAAATACTTTGAGTTTGCATTTCTTGCAAACTAATCATGTGTAACATTAGACTTACTATTTTGTCTTTGTTACTAGTGAAGCCGCCTATCGGAGAGGAGAGTAATCTAATTAAGTGAAATATCTTACGACCTCTCAATTTAAAGTCTTCTTTGGGATTGAGAAGCTCTAGCGCGACCCGTTGGTGGGAAACTAGATACTGCAATTTATCTTTAGTTTTCGTATTGATTTGATTGACTAACGGTGGTTGAACTTTGATTGCACCTAGTTTGTTTATGCTTGAGAATCTTCTCTTCTGATATAAGATTCACTCAAACTAGTTCAAGGTTTCGACAGGGATGTTTATATTGTTGTTAGATCTAAAGACGATCTTGTGATAATCCATTATTAACAGACTCCGTTTTGTGTGTGATTGATCACAAGAGATTCAAGTAGTTGTGTGCAGGTGTTTATTGAAGATCTAAGAATATTTGAAGACAAAGAAGATATTGAAGATTTATGACTTGGTTTTTACAATCTTTGGTGTGCACAATACTTGTTTGGGAAAAAGAGGATCCGTTTATAATTGATTTATCCTTTTTGGTATTTTGATAGAATAGTTGAGGAATATCGGCATCAATACGATTCCTTGTGATTAAAGGTATTGATTGGCTTAATCTTAACGATTGCCTTTGGGTGATTGAATATAAGATAGATCTTGGAACCTGGCAAAGGAATTTATGTTAAGATAAACAAGGGAACCTTTGCGCAACTCATATCACTTAGTTGAAGATAGTTGATACCAAACAGATTTGTTGTTCCTTTACTATTTGGAATACGATCCAAAGGAATTGGTCCAAGTACGTGACTTGTTTACAGGTTGGAGGCGTGGGAATACAGACGAAACTAGGTGAACTGCAGGTTTAGTTTCTTGGTCTCAACTATACGAAGTTATTTTATTTTGTATAGCGGCTTAATCCCGAGAGTATTCAATTCTGGACTAGGTCTCGGGGTTTTTATGTATTTGCGGTTTTCTCGTTAACAAAATCTTGCTGTGTCATTTACTTTATATTTCCGCATTATAATTATTTTATTATAATTAAAGTAAATTGCACAAATGTTAATTCTTATTTACTTGATACGTGAATCCTATTGAGTTTGGTTAAGTCTGAACCTTTGTATCAAGTAAACACACTTTGTTGTTATATTGTCTCGATATCGTATCCATAGACGATCACACAAAGTGTGAACCGATTTGTTGTATTGTCTTGACTCAGTCCATAGACAATCACTTTCGGGCAAAGGACTTATAGGAAGGAAAAGTAATAGCTTGAGGTATATTTGGGGTACCCTCGCCTTTTCAATTGGTATCAAAGCGGGCAAACACGAAAATATCTAACAATCTGTGTTTGGTGCGATCCATCCTATAAGAATGAACTCGAGTTCTCACGAATCGACTTCAGTTAACGTACCGCCAAGATTTGATGGAACAAACTATCTATGGTGGAAATCTGTTATGCGATTTTTCTTCAATTATGAGACTTTAATACTTGGTTATTAGTTGTCGATGGTTATATTCTTCCAAAGATAGAAAATTCGGATACTGAGCTTAAACGCCTATTAGATTTTTTGAACGAAGAAAAGGCACTAGCTAAGAAGAATTCAGATGGTTTGAATGCTATAATACATGATGTAAGCCGTGATCTACAACATCATGTATCAACATGTCAAACTTCGAAAGAAGCTTGGGATAATCTTCAAATCGTATTCGAAGGAAACACATCAGAGAAAGAAGCTAGACTTCAAACTATTATGTCTGATTGGGAAAAACTTCGAATGGATGACAACGACACTTTTGAAGAGTTTCATCTTAAACTCTCTGAGATAATCAATGCATCTTTCTCTCTAGGAAAGACTATTTCTGAAAAAGATATAGTGAGCAAAATTCTCAGATCGTTGCCACCAAGATACAATTCTAAGAAGCATGTAATCATAGAGGCAAATGATATCTCAACTCTCTCATGAAGAACACTCGTTGGAAAGTTAAAGATCTTTGATCATGAATCACAATTTATTCAAAATAAAGGAATTTATTTTAAAGCTGAAAAATTTCCTAAAGTTCCAATGGAAAGGAATAGACAGTTGGATGATTCAGATGAACATATTGCAGGAAATTTTGATGACGAAATAAAAGAATCATTATCTTTGAATACTAGACAGTTTCGAGATCTCTTAAGGATAAGAAACAAGATATTCATAAAGGATACTCACCAATATTCTCGACCACATGATCGAGTTCATGTCAAAAAGGAACATGAAGAAGATGATGAATATCAGCCATAATGCTTCAAGTGTAAAGGGTTTGGTCATATTGCTAAAGACTGTCCCAATCGCAAGAAATACACTGGAAGTAATGCATTGAATGTAACTCATGATGAGACCTCTGATTCATACAATTCTGAAGAAGAGGAAATAACTAATATTGCATTAGTTGTCAATCTTATTACTTCCTCCTCCATTAGTGATTTACCCATTTTAAGAATGAACATGTCTTCCGATGTTATTAAATCATCTAATGGTAAAGGGAAAGATAAGATAAGATGCACAAACTGTCTCAAGAACAAAACAACTAAGATTTGCGTAGACAACCAAAGTTAAGACACTTCGCTAGTTCGAGGTAACAAAAGGAGAATTCCTCATATGATTATAGATCAAGAACACTCGGGTTGTTCAAAGTTCGATATTGAGAGAAAATCTCATACTAATACCACCTAATCGGCATTAGAATTCTTTCCTCACCATGTGTGCCATATTCAAGTGAGGAAGAAGAAATCAAAGCACCTTTTGTGTAGATTATGGAAATAAAATCTAGTAATTGAAAATATTTGATATTTTCGTATATTTGATATATTATATTTTCGGAAATATGAGAAATATAAAGAGATCCTTTTCGTTTTGTGATATTTCCTTGTCTGAACCATGAGTCTAGATCAAACATCTTTGCATGAAAAGATGATAGATCAGAATGATCATCCTAAGAATAAGTCAGGGGCTTCTCTTAAGATTAGGGGTAAAATCAAAAAGGGATATTGGATTAGCAAGAAGGAAAGAGAGAATACATTGAAGAAAGATCATTGTATTGAGGCATTGACACTATTTTGTGTTTAATTAAAGACAGAACTACATGCTCTTGCAGAGTCCTTATCGAAAATTTCTCACCTGCAAGAGGTTCTGGTTAAGCAACAAGGTTTTCTACTTGAAGAAATTCACAAGATGAAGAACGAAAATAGAAACCTACCTTCATGTGGCATTGATATGAAGGACTGAGTTATATTGGAAAAATAGAAATCAAATTTTGATCTCTTTCATTGATTGTATAAGTCTATTGGATAAAACTATTATGAATAAAGTTATTTGATTTATAATTTTTCTTGTGATAGTTTTGATTTACATAGCCGGTACTTTAATGCTTTATTTATTTGCTATGTATGTGTATGAGATGTTTGATTTCAGTTTTATTACCTTGATATTCGATCTCATAATATGTTGTGTAACCTTATGGTTTGGGTGACTTTTTGATTTAACAGGATTAAGTTCTAGCCCAAGTTGGTAGGCTTTATTAAAGGATCATAATGGATTCCTGTAGAAACAATATGAGAAAAATTCACAATATGTTGAATCAGTTTTGGTTTAGCATAAACACATACGTGTTTCGACGGTTTTCAACTTTTGCTTGCAATTGTTAAAACCTATTTTCAACCTTTTTATGGTAAAGGTTGGTTGTTGTTATTCTTTTGTTTTCGGCATGAGAATGACATCATAATGGTATTTCGATATCAATTCTCCAGGAAGACGAAAGCGAAGTTGGATGCGAAATTGAGGTAAAAATCTTGTTAGTTAATTGTTTTCCTGTTTTAAGAAAAGCCTATTTTTATTTGATATATATATTGCTTTTGCTTAAACGAAATTGTTGGCACAATTGATGTGTTTATTCCATTATGTATGTATGGATGTGTGTGTAATTCAATTGTTTCCGGTTAAGTAAAACTTTTGTTATCTTGCTTTGATTGTGTGATATCAATAGTTTAGGCTTACGAAATTTGGTGCAATTACGGTGCTTTAATGTCTATGTTAATTCAATTGCTTCCAGTTAAGTAAAATAATTGTTATTTTCCTTTATTGTGTAGTATCAATTGTTTAAGCTTACAAAATTTCGGTGCAATAGTGAAACGTTGATTTATGTGTGTTCTTTCAATTGCATCCGGTTGAGGTGAATAATTATGCAAGTTGATTTATTGGTTTGTATTAATTATTTATGGCTTAACAAATGAATATGTTGACAGGACGAGTTATTTAGTCCAATTCGATTCCGGATAAGATAAACTAAGTTAATTCTGATCTTAGTTAGACTTATCAAAGTGGAGGTTTCGGTTATTCAAGTCTAGCCTAAACAAGGAAATGCTAGTTAACTAACCTAGTATTTGGCTTGTTTGAATTCTAAAGGTCTAAGTTATATGGATAATTAGAACCTGATGAGAAAAATGGAGTTTATCTTTTTTTTGGTCTTATCGAATGAAGCGGTTGTATTTATACAATCGGTTTAGCAAAGGAACTAACTTTCTTAGTTGATTTTTGGTTTGCTAAACTAGTTGGGAAAATTGCTTCGGGCAATTATTTTCATGATAACATATCAAAACGTGATTACTTTGTAGTTTCGGTTTTGATATTGGTTATCAAAAATGGTATGTGGAACCCTCGTGCTTGACTCAACAGGTTGCAAGTCTATTTTGAGATTTGTAAGATCCTTTTCGTGTTATCCTTTATTTGTTCACTTCTTTGTCATTTTTGTGACAAAAAGGGGGAGAAATATATGGAGTAAACAAGTGATGCTGGTATAAATTTATGGTTGATTGGTGTCACTAGGGAAGAGGACAATGGTGATTGAATTTTTATCTAACGAATGAGGAAAATCATAGACTAAGGGGGAGTAACATATCATATGATTGGGATAACAAAGACGTGCGGATTGAAAATTTACATATCTCACCTTTAGGGGGAGTATAAGCTTTGTTATTATAGTGCAGCTGCTGCATTTTAAGGATTGAATGAATGCAGGTTATGTGCTGTTGAATTCGGGAATCAAGCATATGTGTAATGAATTCTTGTAATTTGTTTATCCATATGATTGTAAGAGTTTTGTCACTAAAATTAACAAAGGGGGAGATTGTTAGAACATTGCTCTGTTGTACCCACTAAGTATTGGTATGCCAAGTTCGGTTGTCATATTTTAGTGAGCCAAAATTCATTTAAGAGTCGCTTAATTTAAATGTACTAGAGTCAACTTCGTATAGGTTAGCTTGAAAGTAATAGGGTGAGAAATTACAAGTATTGTGAAGACTTGAAGAAGTGAATAAGTACGGAGCTACAACGACAACATCATCCTTCCACTTGAGGTTAGTGATATTTGACTTGAACTGTTTCATTCCCTAACGTATCTTTCAAGTTGTGCATATTGAAAACATAAAACTGCGAAGCATGAACACTCTGGATAGACATAGTATTAAGGAATACAATATGAAGTTTCTTGCTTAACCATTAAACTTTGTATATAATACATCGACATAATGGTATGAATGCTATTGTGATTATGTATGGGTATGAGGTGAGGATTTTATCCTAGGAAACAATGTTTTTACATGTGTTTTAAGGAAGTAAGTTCATGATATGTGTTGTGAACCGAAAAGGAAATCGCCAGGCGTTATTGGGGTTGTTCTTCATTGCATATCTTATGAATGACCAATATGTGTGATTAGTATAACCGCTCATGACTTGTTTGTGTTCTTGGTAAAACTATATATTCACATGAGGCTTAACTTATGTATTGGTATGACTTTTATTAGTGAAACCAATCTTAAGTAATCACCTGGGGTATGATCGGGTTGTGAATGTCTGAACTTATTACTGGGAGAAGGGGAACCGATCCTAGTAAGAGGTGCAGTGCATCACATGGGGAACCGATCCTTGTATAAGGTGCAGCAAGGTTTATGGAAGAAAGGGGAACCGATCCTATGAACATGTGCAACACATTTATGGGAAGGGGGAACTGATCCTATGGACATGTGAAATGCATACAAGTTAGATACAAAATATATGTGGGAAACCGATCCTAGTACCTAGTCATCTGTATCTTTGGTAAGCTAGTGTAACTATGCACATTACTCACATGGAGGTAGAACCGAAACTTGTTTTGGTAGAATCGTAAACCCATGAGTTGTGATTGAGTGGCACTTGATCAATCACATAGTTCTTGAAAGTCAGATGCACCAATTCTAAACTTGTTTGGAAGTGTGGTTAATCGGTTTCAAGTGAGAAAGCATGGAAAAGACTTGCAAGAGTAAGATGTTGTCACACTTTGAACACGGTGCATTAATGTTTATTCTATATTGTTCAAAGATATTCCTTAACGGCCAAGAAGGAAGTAAATCCCAAGATCGAATTTAAATAAGTTAAGAATCTTTTTAATTAAGGGTTTTCAATTATGTATAGAAAATAAGAATTAGTAATGTGCATTTGCTAATTAAAGATTTTCCAAGGAGATTTCGATCATTATTTTTGGACAGTGCATTCACTGGAATTATGAAAACCGAATTTGGGTTAATATGGAATATCTTGAGTATATTTTCGGTTTTGGAAATTCCTTGGTGTCCAAACTTCCTTGTCTATAAATACTTTGAGTTTGCATTTCTAGCAAACTAATCCTGCGTAACATTAGACTTACTCTTTTGTCTTTGTTACTGGTGAAGCCGCCTATCGGAGATGAGAGTAATCTAATTAGGTGAAATCTCTTACGGCCGCTCAATTTAAAGTCTTCTTTGGGATTGAAAAGCTCTAGCGCGACCCGTTGGTGGGAAACTAGATATTTCGGTTTATCTTTAGTTTTCGTATTGATTTGATTGACTAACGGTGGTTGAACTTTGATTGCACCTAGTTTGTTTATGCTTGAGAATCTTCTATTTTGATATAAGATTCACTCAAACTAGTTCAAGGTTTCGACAGGGATGTTTAGACTGTTGTTAGACCTAAAGACGATCTTGTGATAATCCATTGTTAACAGACTCCGTTTTGTGTGTGATTGATCACAAGAGATTCAAGTAGTTGTGTGCAGGTGTTTATTGAAGATGTAAGAAGATTTGAAGATAAAGAAGATATTGAAGATTTCTAACTTTGTTTTTACAATCTTTGGTGTGCACAATACTTGTTTGGGAAAAAGAGGATCCGACTATAATTGATTTATCCTTTTGGGAATTTTGATAGAATAGTTGAGGAAGATCGGCATCAATACGATTTCTTGTGATTAAAGGTATTGATTGGCTTAATCTTAACGATTGCCTTTGGGTGATTGAATATAATATGGATCTTGGAACCTGGCAAAGGAGATTATGTTAAAATAAACAAGGGAACCTTTGCGCAACTCATATCACTTGGTTGAAGAGAGTTGATACCAAACAAATTTGTTGTTCCTTTACTGTTTGGAATACGATCCAAAGGAATTGGTCCAAGTACGTGACTTGTTTACAGGTTGGAGGCGTGGGAATACAGATGGAACTAGGTGAACTATAGGTTTAGTTGCTTGGTCTCAACTATACGAAGTTGGTTTATTTTGTATAGCGGCTTAATCCTGAGAGTATTCAATTCTGGACTAGGTCCCGGGGTTTTCCACATTTTCGGTTTCCTCATTAACAAAATCTTGCTGTGTCATTTACTTTATATTTCCGCATTATTATTTTTTTATTATAATTAAAGTAAATTGCACAAATGTTAATTCATATTTACTTGATACGTGAATCCTATTGAGTTTGGTTAAGTCCGAACCTTTGTATCAAGTAAACACACTTTGTTATTGTATTATCTCGATCTCGTATCCATAGACGATCACACAAAGTGTGAACCGATTTGTTGTATTGTCTCGACTCAGTCCATAGACAATCACTTTCGTGGAAAGGACTTATAGGAAGGAAAAGTATTAGCTTGAGGTATATTTGGGGTACCCTCGCCTTTTCAAAACCAATCACGAGACAAAATGGAAAGATATTCGTCACCATGGATGAAATTACAGACGAAGAACAATTATGGCAGAATCATCATCAAAATGGAAACAAACCCTTGTTCTCATACAACATAAACGAGTAAAATAGAATTAAAATTCTCACATGCAAGTACAACAGCAACCTCCTAGTCGGGGAAGGAAAGACGGAATCAAGCATGAAGAAATACGAAAAGCAATAGTAAAGAGGAAGTGTTACTTACTTGTATAATCGAGTGTTGAACTGGAGCCTTAGGGAATCGAAAGGAAGATGAAACAGTTAACAGCGGAAGAAAAATCTCTCTGAAAGAGATAGAGAGCGAAAGTTCAAGAAGAGGAAAAGGAGTTAACGAAAATTCCTCCTCTTTATTCTCTTCTTATAGGTGGCTGGAGAATCCAAAAATTTGGATGTCCCGAAATTCAAAGGGAAGTTATTGCATGAAAGGACATGTGGGGTCCACCCAATCGGTACGGGCAAAAATGGCGGCGTTACGGGGGTTTTTCTTCCAATCCTACCAAATGGTAGAATACGAAAGAAAATGGGAAAACTGTTAATACCAATATTCTGCAAAGTACATGTCACGATCTTAGTATCCGCGCACGAGTTAACCATATAACCCTCGCTATGCAGGAGAACCTAAGTAGCAGAGGATACCTTCGCAGATCTACTTTATCTCATCCTAAGAAGGGATACCTGATCGTTGTCGTATGCGTCAAAAATAAATTACACTTTCTTACTACTCAAAATATATAATATAGCAAGGGAAAGAAAGGATCGTTCCTATAGAGAGGACTAAGGTTGTCAAGATGTTTCGGTTTCCTATATAAAACAATAGGGGTTTTCTGATTTTTATAAACTAAAATAAAATAAAAGCAAAACAAAACAATAAAAAGTAAACACGCAAATCAATAAGGTGAAAATATTGGATAAAGGTTTCATCTTCAATTGTAAACAAGTATTGAATGTATGACTAGAATTCGTATTTAATCTCGCTATCATCAATAGCCCTAGAATACCTTATTGCAAGAATACTCCGTAAATTTCCTAATTCATCAACACACACATTAGAGTTGCGTATGTGAACTCTACCTAAAGAATAACCTAACGCCTTGCACTAATTAAGTTCAATTCCTATGAGCATTAAGTTTTAGAAATAGGCTAATCAATGCAATTGCCATACATTGCGCATGACAATTCGGACAAAGGTCAATTTCTACATATGATTACAAGAGTGTATCACTACAAACAATAATCATATCATGCTACTCGTATCGCTCGATGAAAACCCTGAAATAGCTATAGATATAGATGTATGTTCAATCAATTCTAGACTCAACCAAACAAACATTCAATCATATTGCAATACATCAATCATGCAATTATTATACGCAGTAGAAATCAAACGATCATATTGAGATAAAACTAATTCATCAAATCAATAACTTAGTTGCAAAATCCAACTACATCTTTAACCAATAATAAAACTTAGTTACTCATGGCATAGGAGTTCATAATAAAAGTTGAGAATAAAATTATCATGCAAACCCTAGAAAAAAGTAGAAGTCTCCCTAATGGAGATATATCTAGATTTAGAGAAAGACTTTTCTATTTATATGTTTTTCCCATTCCAAAAGGATACTCTTTCCAAAAGTAGGTCAAGTCTTCTCAAAACCCATCTTTTTTTTTCTGTCCACCAAGCCTATGTGTGAAAACATCTCTTCAGGAAATTCTGGGTCCAAAAATGGGTTCTGGATTGCTGACATCATCACCAGAATCCGGTTACCGCCGCCGGAATCGGATCACCGGCAAACTGACTCCGTCCACCTGAGCCTGTATCCGACTATCACAACTCACTATCCTTCTATGTAGTTCCGTTGCATAATAACCAACTCCATTAGTGCCTTCAAATCTGCTCTTAACTGCAATAAATGTCTTAGCTCAAGCATGAACTTTTAACCCTTGATAAACATGACTGTACTCTACCATTACTGCATTGCAATTTCATTCACCACTGACTCTTAATGCGCCAACTCCATTATCACTTTAATCAGCAGCTCATTCTTCATCTTACTTATCTCTGAAGTTGCACCCATATCCACCAGTTCAACATACTCGGCTCTAAAATTCCCCTCCTTCCAAAACCAACAGCTCAACACCATTCCTTCAGCTTACATCTCACAGCATTGATAAATCTTCCATCTCCTGCAGTTCTTCATCACCCTATAACAGCAACCACATCCATACAAGTTCACAATCCACCTGTACCCATCTTTAATTCATAACCTGCAATTCCCTTCCACCTAAAGAATACATCTAATACTCTCTGGCATTTCAGAAATACCATAGCCATTGCTCCAGTTTCATACTGCAACATCCACCAAGCTTCAGCCGATCATCTTCTCGAGCCATACCCGCAATTCAGTTCAGGTAACAGTACACTTGAATCTACATCTCTATTTCCTTAAGTCATTATTTGCAGCAGCACCCGCTTCTTCTCGTCTTCCTGACTGTAGCAGTTACGGCCATTTTCAACTATAGCCTCAACCAATACCATGTTCAAGTCTATACATCTGCTTCACATCCAACTCATCACATTCCCAAGCAGCAACAACATCACCACTAACTTCTCTGTAACTCCCAGCTCAAGAACAACTTGGCCTGACTGCAATCACACGGCCATCTCTATTCTGCAACCACCAACACTTTTAATTCATGCAGTTGTAGCTTATCCATTCTCTCTACAAACCTTCCCAGCTGCTTTTGCTCAATCTCAAACTAGTCTCTCAGCTAAACCAATGTCACAGTCTTCTCCATTCTAGACTTCACCCATTTCCAATTCCTTCGCACCCAACTGCAAGCATCACACTCAAGATGAACAACCCATAAATCAACATCATCTCCTGTTGTACCAAAAACAACTCAGCTGTAATATCTTCAGTTACTTCCTCACTAAACCACACCACCAATATCAAAACCCCATTCACAAATTCAACTCTGCCAACACTACCAGAACTCAACCATTAATCCTTCATATAGAGACTATAGCCATGTCATCAATCTTCTTAGCACCTCTGTGGATTCAATTAACAACTACCACTCCACCAGATTCATTCGAACAAAGCCAAAATCAAATTTGACTGCAACCCAACAACACCAACATCTCTTCTTTATTGATTTCTTGATTCCTTGTAGCTCATTCAACTTGCACATCCCTGGAAGAAACACATAACCCATTACCATTCCTAAATGTAAACCATCACCATTTGAATCATTTCAAACCCATACAACCACCAATCTCATCTGCTGCTTCAATTAATTAATTCTGCAATTTCTTGTTCAAACCCCTTTGTGGATTCAAACCCTAATTTATCCTTCAGATCAATCCACACTCAAATCAATTGTAACCCATCTTCATACCATCTGTAATGTACAGATTTGTAGCTCGAGAATTCAATCCCAACAACAACAACTTCGATTCCACTTATTAAACCCTTGGTAGTCTCCAAATCACTCAAACCCATCCCATATTCCTTTCTTGCATTCACGGCACCAATTTCATATGGATTCAGAACCTCATTTGAGTTACCACCTCTCTAATCTTCACCCACACTACCAGAAACCCTGAACTTCTTCTCGATCCGTTCTCACTTCTCAGTCTCTTCTCAAATCAACCACCAGTTACAGAAACCCAATAATTCCATTATCAATTTCTTGTATCTCAGTCTAAAATCCCTAATTCACCATTCGATACACAAATCCCTTGAAAGCACAGCCGCACACAATGATTGAGAAGATATCTCTCTCAATTTTAGGTGGAGTAAGAAATTAATCTTCTTTGAAATCCCGATTTTGTGTAGGAGTTGGATATACACCCCACTGACTTGGATAAGGGATGCCCAGATCTCATTTAACCTGTCAGTTTCGCCGAACCGATAGCCTGTTCACTTTCTTGTTACGCATATTCTTGCTCTAAATGTCGCATGTGAATTCCCTCTTTGTCTTTTCCGCTCCAAATGAATGATTTCAACTTCTTTTGCTCCAATGACTCCATTGCACCTAGTAAACTCAAAAGGAAACATAAGAAACATAATTTACAAGAAAACTCACAAAGAAAGCATAAATACTAGATAATAATTAAGGTGTTTACAACACCTATCAAATTCCCCCACACTTAGACTTTGCTAGTCCTCAAGAAAATCAAACAAAATAATTCTAAAACATGCATACAACTCCGTCTTGTCGAGATTACGATTACTTTTAGCATAAATAACAAGCCTTTAAACCCCTAGATATCCCTAGTGACGAGTTATAGTCTCTTGAAGTTTTACAAGAGGTATACCTACAAAACCTATATTATCAACTCCAACTACCTGTGAAAAATCTATGAACAAATCCAAAATGGCTATTGGAGGAGGTACCCTGATGCGAATCCAAATTAATATATATGTAAATTAAGCTCTACTCAGAAAGTTGAACAAACCACAATACTCGGAATCTGACTAACCACAATCACAATGAAAAGATTAAGAAGATGGATATAAAGGTAGATATTTGCGAATGTTAACAAGTGATTGGTGTTTCCCATATCTGTATGAAGGTCACCGCCAAGATGAACCTATGCATCCTATTGGATTGAGTTACTGGTCTGAATTCTAGTGTCAACACAACTGGCATATACAAGGGAACCAGCGGTCAACAATCTTAATTTTACATCAAATCAACTGGCATATACAAGGGAACCAGGAGTCGACTTTATTAAACATCAATAATAATTTCCTTTTTCTTTTTCACTTTTTTTTAGACAGTTGTTTATGGGTAAAAATCGTTTCTGCCGATTTTGGTAAATTCGGTAAGTGAGTTAGAAACTGGTTTAAACCCTAAACAAATGTGCTGCACGTGAGCACTTTCTAGATTCGAGAGATCAATCTGTACAAGTCCGGCCTAAACCAATAAATGGCCATTCCAGACTTGCTTCGGTCACAAAGTGGAGGATAAGGGTTGATTTGGGGAGGATAGCGAAGAAAGGTGATGAGACCAGATAGTTCTGGTTAGGTAGTGTCTCGACTTGTATCAGAAAAAGTAGAAGCTTAGGAAGCTTGCAAGAGATGGAAGCCTTTTGGGTGAGCTTGCAAAAGTTGCTTTCTGATAGTGTTGTATTTTTTTCCTGACCAAGACTTGTGTCTGGTAGAAAATAGGTGAGACCTATTTATACAAGTTGAGATTGAAACGTACCCTGGCCTCATTACGGAAGGAAATAAAATGTAGTTAAATGGGAGGAGGTGGTAACCGGCATGTTTAAGAGTGAAAACGTTTTTCACTTTTATTTCCCCATTTAATTGACTGCTTTTATTCCTTTTCACGCTTTCTTAATACGAGCGTAGTGTACTCTGTATGCTATGACCTCCAAACCAAAACCCTAAGAAAGCATCCCCCAGTTTTGTGTTGATGTCTCGAGAGTTGGTTGCACTTTGGGTTCAAGTGGAAATGCCAAGCTGCTAGGGGAGCGTGTGGCATGTGCCAATGGCATGTGTGGAATACCTTGACCGCAAGTTACACCTTGAATGTAAGTGGCAATACCAAAGCTGCTAGGGGAGCGTGTGGCATGTGCGGAATGCCTTGGTCGCGGGTTGCACTTTGAGTGCAAGAGGCAAAGTCAAAGCTGCTAAGGGAGCGTGTGGCATGTGCCAATGGCATGTGCGGAATGCCTTGGTCGCGGGTTGCACTTGGAGTGCAAGTGGCAATGCCAAAGCTGCTAGGGGAGCGCATGGAATATGCCAATTTCATGTGCGGAATGCCTTGGTCGCGGGTTGCACTTGGAGTGCAGGTGGCAATGCCAAAGCTGCTAGGGGAGCGTGTGGCATGTGCGGAATGCCTTGGTCATGGGTTGAACTTGGAGTGCAAGTGGCAATGCCAAAGCTTTTAGGGGAGCATGTGGCATGTGCGACTTGGTGAGGAAAGCTTCTAGTGATGCGTGTTGTCATGTGCCAGTGGAACGTACGGACACTTGGGCCTACGTTGCACGGTTTGCAAGCCTAGGGTGCGGGCGCCACTTTGGTATGTACTAATGGCATGAAGACTTGGAAAGTATCTAGCGGTGCGTGTTGGCATGTGCCAATGGCACACACGACCATATTGGCATAGTTTGCAAGCCAAGGGTGCGGGTGCTACTTTGGCATGTGCCAATGACATAGCGGCTTGGTAAGGAAAGTGGCTAGCATAGCTAGTGCCAAGGAAGAGTGCGTTTGGCATGGTGCGGATAGATTGGGATAGGTGTGGCTGGCATGATTTTGCATTAGCACGGAGGTGCGGCTAGCATGGTTGGCATGCTTTGGCGTGATTGGTGTGACTAGCATAGCTAGGGCAAAGGCAGAGTACGTTTGGCATGGCGCGGCTAGTTGGGCTAGGTGTGGCTGGCATGATTTTCCATTGGCATGGAGGTGCGGCTAGCATGGTTGGCATGCTTTGTCGCATTTGGTGTGACTAGCATAGCTAGGGCCAAGGCAGAGTGCGTTTGGAATGGCGCGGCTAGCTTGGGCTAGGTGTGGCTAGCATGATTTTCCATTGGCACGGAGGTGCGGCTAGCATGGTTGGTATGCTTTGGTGCGTTTGGTATGGCTGGCATGATTTTCCGTGGGCACGGAGGTGCGGATAGCATGGTTAGCATGCTTTGACGCGATTGGTGTGATTAGCATAGCTAGGGCCAAGGCATAGTGTGTTTGGCATGGCGCGGCTAGCTTGGGCTAGGTGTGGCTGGCATGATTTGGCATTGGCACAGAGGTGCGGCTATCATGGTTGGCATGCTTTGGCGCGTTTGGTGTGACTAGCATAGCTAGGTCCAAGGCAGAGAGCGTTTGGCATGGCGCGACTAGCTTGGGCTAGGTGTGGCTGGATGATTTGCCATTGGCACGGAGGTGCGACTAGCATGGTTGGCATGCTTTGGCACGTTTGGTATGGCTGGCATGATTTGGCGTTGGCACAGGGGTGCGGATAGCATGGTTGGAATGATTTGGTGCGGTTGGTGTGACTAGCATAGCAAGGGCCAAGGCAGAGTGCATTTGGCATGGTGCGGCTAGCTTGGGCTAGGTGTGGCTGGCATGATTTTCCATTGGAACGGAGGTGTGGCTAGCATGGTTGGCATGCTTTGGCGCTTTTGGTGTGGCTGGCATGATTTTCCTTTGGCACGGAGGTGCGGCTAGCATGGTTGGCATGCTTTGGCGCGTTTGGTGTGGCTGGCATGATTTTCCATTGGCACAGGGGTGTGGCTAGCATGGTTGGCATGATTTGGTGCGGTTGGTGTGACTAGCATAGATAGGGCCAAGGCAGAGTGCATTTGGCATGGTGCGACTAGATTGGGCTAGGTGTGGCTGGCATGATTTTCCATTGGCACGGAGGGGAACTAGGGTTTTGCTCGTTGTAACCCTAATTTGAAAAAATACCCCTCATTAATTACTGACTACATGTATTAAATGTTCTAATAAATGTGTCACCGGTGACATTAGGTTATTCGAGGTTTTAAAATTTTACCCTTTATCTTAAAACCACCATCAACATTAAGTCCCCTGCTTAGCTCGGAACAGGAGCTTTGTTGCGAGGTAAGCATAAGATGGTGACAAACTAACAAATCGTAAAGAGAATTGAGGAGGCTTGTCTGACCTTTTTATAGATTTGATTTGGAACCCTTGCCTCAAGCAGTTTTGCACAAATCAGGAGGATGGCACGTTTGGGAAGTCAGAATTATTGAGAGACAGGAAGCTGAGCGGCATTGAGAAGTTGATGCAAGGTGGGGAAGCTGAGCGTGCTAGCTGGCGCGACTTGGGCGGTCATTTGGAAGTTGGCACAATTGGTGGGACAGGTGCAATTGAGAGACTGGGAAGTTGGCGCGATTGGTAGGAAACTGAGCGTGCTAGCTGTTGGGACCGGTCTTTATACGCACGATTTTGGTAAAGGAAAGTCCTTCCCTATTTCGGAATCTTCACGCCTATATATAGAATTCCTTTCTCTCATCTTGCACTTTGTTCTTTCATCCTTTCACACTAGCGGCAGAGTCACGAAGAAAAACCGCTTCCAGGTATGTTTTCCAATACTTCTCTTATTTCCCTTTTTATGTAGGTGCAAACCCTAACAGTAGGCGTTTTTCTTTTATGATCCTTGCAATGATATTGCGCATATTATTTCTTGGCATGCTTCTTGTAGAAAATATTATATATATGTACCCAAAGAAAATACTTCATATATGATTTGAACCCATAGAAAAATGCTGCATATATAATTTTGAACCCGAAGAAGGATACCATAGGCGCATTCGAACCCGTAGAAAATACTTCGCATATAATTTTGAACCTGAAGAAGGATACTATAGGCGCATTCGAACCCGTAGAAAATACTACGTATATAATTTTGAACCCGGTGAAGGATACTATAGGCGCATTCGAACCCGTAGAAAATACTGCGTATATAATTTTGAACCCGAAGAAGGATACTACAGACGCATTTGAACCCGTAGAAAATACTGCGTATATAATTTTGAACCTGAAGAAGGATACTGCAGACGCATTCGAACCCGTAGAAAATACTGCGTATATAATTTTGAACCCGAAAAAATACTGTATATGAATCCCGAAGAAGAATACTGTATATGAATCCCCAAGAAGAACACCGTATATGAATCCCGAAGAAAATTACTGCATATGTGCTTCATATAATTTCGAACCCATAGGAAATATTGCATATATGAATTTCGGACCTGAAGAAAATACTGGGCATGCAGTTTTGAATCCATAGAGAAACACTTTTTTTTTTTTTTTTTTATGTTTGGTGCGGTTATGTGTCAGGGAGACAATTTCGTCTTTCTCCGTTTATTTTGTGCAGATATCTTGTTACCAAATTGTTATGAAGAAATCCGACAAGATGTTACCTCAACAAAATTTCGCTTCATCGAAGGATGTTGATAACTCCAAACCAAACACGGATGATGAATTCTTTGCCAAACCCCTCGCCCCTGCTTGGAAGAATCATCCAGGTTTCGTGCCAATTTTGTTAACCGGTGGTGAAGATGAAAAGAGAGCACGTTCGGTTCGCCCAGAGAACACCATACAGTTTTGTCTTCATAAAGGGGTATATTCTTCTTCCAAAATTGATTTCAGGATGTGTCAAAGCCCATTGCATTCTTTTGATAGATGGGTTGAGTTCATGGTGAGTAAGGAGCACATAAATACCAACTTGACTCGAGCGCAGATTATTGATGTTGTCAGAGCTTCAGTAAGTCTCCAGATTAGGAAGGATATCCCATGCTTGGTTGATTTCATCTCCAGATGGTGTTCGGACACCCATACAATCATATGTAGATGGGGTGAAATAAATTTCTCCTTGGAGAGTGTAGCTCTCTTGCTGAATCTTCCGGTAACCGGGAATCTTAACATCCAATTTTCTGAAGATGAGGAGAAGATGTGGGATGACCTTGTCGCTAAGCTGGGAGATTTTTCTCGAAAAGACTCCACTGCGAAATCGAAGGATTCTGTTCGAAAAGAGGATGAAAGGTGCTTTTACAGTTGGTGGATATCTCAATGGTTTTCAGACGAGCTGGAACCTAAACAGAAAAGCAGTGATTTTCACGTTGTAGCATTTTTGGCTCACTGGTTGTCTAGAGACATTTTTGATGATGGTTTTGGCAAGAAGGAAATAAGACCAGGTTTGCTAGTGATTGTTATGAAGTTGGACAAAAGTGAAGTTCTTCCCATTGGCAAGTTATTCCTTGATTCCTTGTATGTGCATCTGGACCACCTAGTTGCGAACATGCGGGTTTCAAATGGTTTCATGAAAGTGGATTCATATGTGCATGTTGTTTTTCTGCAAGCCTGGTTATGGGAGAACTTCGAGAAGTACATTCTGAAACCTTTGCCTTCGATCCCCGCGAGTTGGGGTGGCTCCAGAATTCTTCGATGGGTGAACAGGCGTCCAAGAGTTAGTGTGAGTTTGGTTAGTCTTCTCGGTAAGTTGCATGAAATTCGCTTTCGCCCATGGGAGCCGGTCCATAGGTTTGTGACTCAAATTTACACCTTTGCTTCTACTCCGAACATGATTTTGTCTTCTGACGGCAATTTGTGTGTTGGTGAAAACTTGTTTATTCAAAGATGTCTACCTGGTTATATGCCGTCTTTGTTTATGGGGTCTTTCCGAATATCTACTTACAACATTGACCGTGCCGCTCATCACATGGGTTTTTATCAAGGGGTGCCTCTTGCTTACCAGCTGGTGATTCCTAAGGATTCATTACGTTCCGCCCTCAATGCCAGTGCCCTTGATCCGGGTATCCGCCTTCCCTTATTTCAAACGGGAAGGGTAACTTCGATGACTTTTGGCTATAGTGAGTTCTGGTACGATGAGTTTATTATGATCCAAGATTTTGTAAATAACGTGGTGGAGAATGTTCGTTGTAAACCTTCCCCAGCAGTTTTGAAGAAGTATCCGATGTTGAGGGAGCTCAAGCGAAAGTTGCCTGGCAACTCGGAAAGTCCCCAGGCAAAGGAACGGAGAACGAAGAATCATGTTGGCGAGTTCCGGACGGTTTCAAAAGATCCTCATGCGGCTCTCGTGTCTTTTGGTTCTTCAAATAACTAGGTATGTGTCGTCTCCTTGTTGGTTTGTCTCGAAACACCTGAATTTCTGTTGAAAACATATGTCTTGTTTCTACCAGAGCTTAGGCAGCGTTAATGATTTCGCTTCCCTTGCATGTTTCCAGGAGGCGGAAATTCCTTCGAAGAATTCTGGCAGCACTGAGCCTTCTCATAATGGTGATGAGCCAGAGAAAGAAGAAAGTTCGACAAGTGAGAGTGATTCTTCTGACATCACTGGTTATTTTTCGGGAAGTGGTTCGGTGAGTTTCGCGCTTCTTTTTCCTTCTTCTTCCCCTTTTTTTTTTTGAAAAAAGTCTAACTCAAGTTTGCAGGAGGAATCTAGTTCGGAAGATGATTCTGGGGAGGAGACACACGAAAACTTGCCTTTGGTGACAACGATCGTTGATGGTGACTTGGAGATGGGAGTTAGCCAATCGCAAGGCACAGATGTGGTTCAAATGGTGGATGATTCCCTGATGGTTGCTTCCGTAGATATGGAAAAATACCCTTTGCAAGTCGCGGGTCCAGTTGCAGGCGCTATTTTCGATCCCCTGTACTTGGTTCCTTACCCAGGTCATGTGCTGGTTGGCGGTTTCAGCGTGCTGGCTAAGTATGAGGTATTATATACCAGAATCTGGGAGAAGTATAGGCATATGGCTACAACCAAGAAGATCACCAGTCGATTTGCGTTGGTTAGACATGTGGAAGAGTCTTTATCTTCCATCGAGGGCATGTGTGAGGTGACTGGCCACACCATTTCTGAAGACGTCATTGCCGACTGGGAGCACCATCGCGACGTGTGTGTAGAAAAGGAATTCAACGCTTCGTGGTTTTTCGAAATCCTTGCTGAGATCCCGAAGTCGAAAGATGTAGCAGTCGGAATCCTTTATGCAGAGGAGATTACACGACATGAGGTAGAAATCGAAAAGCTTTCCAAGATGTTGACTATGAAGAGAGCGGCTCTTGAAGATGCAAAGTTGGCTTTCTCCAAGAAGAGTAGACCTCTGTTGGATGATTTTCCTTGAATGTCTTCTCTGTTAAACTTTCATTTAGGTTTTTTTTTTTTTTTTTGAAAGACATACTGGATGTCTGGTTTAAAGTTCGACCGGTTTTGATAGACAGCTGGTAGCTTTTGAGGATATTAGATTATTTCTGGGATGAATGGTTTCGATAATATAACTCTGATTATGCTTTGTGAAAGGGATATTGCTTTTATGAAAGTGTGTGCTAGCAATCGGCACAAAACGCAATAGTATGACGGTTTTACTAAGAACCCAACTTGCCCAGTCTAAACTTACTCGCTTCATAGGGTTTTTTTTTTTTTTTTTTTTTTTTGCTGCGAACACGCCCCTTTCCATGAAAAAGGCGGCCTTTCTGGTAGCATCGCCAGCAAGTCCCCAATCACTGGTAGCATCTTTAGCGAGTCCCCAGTTTTATCGTGCAGTTTTTACGACTGGTAACCGGGTTGTCTTGTAGTTGAGTTGGATTGAGTCGCCTTCCCTTACCATCTTGACATCTGGGTCGAAGAACGAGATCGACAGTCTGACATTGTAGCCGATAGATCAATCCTCCCGATGTGGTCGCCAATTATTCATTGGTAAAAATCGTTTCTGCCAATTTTGGTCAATTCGGTAAGTGAGTAAGAAACTGGTTTAAACCCTAAACAAATGTGCTGCACGTGAGCACATTCTAGATTCGAGATATCAATTTGTACAAGTCCGGCCTAAACCAAGAAATGGTCGTTCCATACTTGCTTCGGTCACAAAGTGGAGGAGAAGGGTTGATTTGGGGAGGATAGCGAAGAAAGGTGATGAGACTAGAGAGTTCTGGTTGGGTAGTGTCTCGACTTGTATCATAAAAAATAGAAGCTTAGGAAGCTTTCAAGAGATGGAAGCCTTTTGGGTGAGCTTGCAAAAGTTGCTTTCTGATAGTGTTGTATTTGTAGTTGCAAGAATTCCCACAACACACCCCTTGTAATATCTTGATAATAATTTCTTAATCTAAACTCATTTGATATGATAATTAAAATACTAAATTATAAATGGTCACACAGATTTTTACATGGTTCGATCAATTTGATCTACCTCCATGATTCTTCACTATGATTGTTTAAATTTACATTTGATTTACATTGATAATCTCCATTAATGGATTTCTAGATCTAGTTTTGGGTAAGAAGATGATAAAGAAAATAAATCTCTCTCTCTCTCTTACAAAGTGTGTCTCTGATTTACAAAAATGTGTCTCCCTTCCTTTCTCTCTTCTGCTCTTGTCTTTATATAGGTGTTTACATAGTGAATGACAGCTCACATACAACTCATATTTCCCCTGTTTTAGGATCTCTCAGGACCTCGCTACGTTCTCGCAGGCTCTGCTATGTTCTCACATGCTCCGTTTCATTCTCGCGAGCCCCGTTTCATTCTCGCGAGATTTCTCTACAACCACAAAATATTTACATCTTTCTCGTGTTTTATGCTGTCGTTGTCTATTACATCATTAATTTGCGACATTTGCAGTGTGTTGTTGAAGAGCTCGCAGAAATGTCGTTATAAATTTCACAAGAGTATTGTTGTGGCGATATTCTGATCTGATCCTACATCTTGCCTCTTTTTTCTTGAATATTGCTTGAAAACAATCTTTAAGAAAAAATCTGTTGTTGTAGTAGTCTTTGATCTTTGCTGATGATGGAACGAGCGAAAGAATATTGGACTTGAAAAGTACGTACTTGCCTCTATTCTTTTATGAAGTTCCAGATCTTTGCGAAGTAAATAAGAAGCATCAACTCTTGAAGTATACGAATTATGAAGTATCCTTGAAGAAATATAAGAAGTACTCAATCCTCAAAATATAAGAAGTATCTGTCCTTGAATGAAAGTCATAAGTATTGCCTCTATTCATGTGAAATTATTACTTCATTTTTGGTGAGAATTCTTGTCCATTTTGGAAATGATTCTTTCCGAGAAGATAAAGAACATAAAATGTTTTCTTGGTAATCCATAGTTTCCTCTGTTCTTTATCTATGAAGGTAGAATCCTTGAGAAAATGTTAAATGAGCGAATTGTTTCTTTATTCTTATCTTGCCTCTGCCTCATGCGATAATCTCTTTAAGAAAATAATCACATTCTGCGAAATAATCACATCTCCTGCGAGATTCTGGATGTGTCTGCGAGATTCTGAATGAGTCTGCGAGATTATGAATAGTTCTGCGAAATTATGAATAGTTCTCCTGAAATAGTGCTGCGAAATTGTAAATAATTCTCCTGAGAGACTCTGAATAATACTTCTGATAAATTCTGAATAATATTTCTGAGAAATTCTGAATAGTATTTCTGAGAGATTCTGAATAGTTCTAGCTTCTCATTATCTCTCTTGCGATGAACAAATATTTCCTGCATTCTTAAAAGAAAATAGTTAATTTTTGAGATTATTCTATTGGTCTTATTTTGCCTTCCTAGTTAAAGGTCTTATTTTGCCAATTGTTGTACTTGCGACAAAATCGCAGGACGTCCTTACACTTGCATGTAAAAACCCATTGATCTTTCCTTATCCTCATTTTGTCAATTTCTCTGCGACAATATGACAGGCCTAAGTTTTCTTGCGAAGACAAAGCCCCATGACATTACCGTCTTGCGATGAAATCGCAGGACGTCTTTACACTTTCATGTCAAAACCCATTGATCTCATCTTAACTTTTTCTCATGGCTTGTTGCCTCTGTATAACATTTGTCACGCGATAATATGATAGGCCTAAATGCTCTTGCGAGCATAAAGACCCATGACATTGCCATCTTTAGAAACTTATCAGCTCCATAATGGAGGGTGCCGCCATTATCTTCTCCCTGGTTTCCCCTTCAAGGAGGGCACATCATCCATACAAGACTAGATCCTCCCATCCGGTATTAACAACAACCAGTTGTTTTCGCAGCCTCTTATCCTTTATGACTATATGGCTTATAGTTACGAGACTGCACCCTAAGTGGAGTTTTCTTCGGGCCGAGTGCATCATAGCCAAGACTTGACAAGAATGGCCAGGGTAGTTTCATACGCCCCCGGCACTCTTGGATCAACCATGTACCTCGGCGCCTTTATCATACTCTGCACCCCTTAGGAGAGACCCTCGGTCGTCCAACCAGGGTATAACCTTATATAGTTGGAAATCCAAGGTACCTCTCCTGGATGGGTTTTCAATAACCCCAATCTCCATGACTCAGGTTCCAGCGCGGTATAACCTTATCCCTGATCCACGCAAAGATATACCCCCTAATATGACGCACTTTAGGTCTTACATTTGCCTCTTTCGAATTTGTATCCGCGAACTAGGGTGTACGCCATAAAGGTTCGTCCCATTCTTATGTCTCTGCGAAATTTTATTCGCGTTTCTTACGATATTTTCGCGTTTCTTTATTATTTCATTTCTGTCAATTCTTTCATTTCTGTCATTCATTCTTTCATTCTCACAATCTCATATCATTTGAAGCAAAGTAAATATTCAAGAGAAATTATAATACATTGTAATTCTGAAATCTTTGTAGGAAAAAAAATATTCTGCGATTGTATCAATTTTTTTTTTTTGAAATCTTAGAAATCTTTGCGATAATTTCGCTTTCTGTAATCTTTGAAATCTTTGAAAAATTTTGAGATCTTTAAAATTTTTTCGATGATTTCACCTTTTGTAATCTTTAAAAACTTTGAAATCTTGCGATTGTATCGCTTTTTAGAAATTAAATCAAAAATCTTTTATTTGTGGTAAGTAAAATGTTCTAGGAAAGGGTACTTAGATCTTATGTGAGTTGTCTGAATGTCTCGCAGTAAAAAGAAGAGTGAGAGATGAGATTTGAACCCTTGACCTGCCTCTTGCATTTTCTCGCAACAAACCAACTGTGCTAATCCTCTCTTGCGAATTAATCAAAGATCTTGCGAAGTAATCAAAGTTGAACTGTTCGCGAGACAATTATGTAGAAATTTTTCATAACAAAAATAAACTTGTGGGAAGCAAGAATTGATCCCGCGACCTACTGCTTGCATTCATGCCTCCCAACCAACTGTGCTAGTTCTCTTACTTGCGAAATTTCTCTGCGAGATTATCATGAACTCTCTTCTGTGTGAAATATACCTGCGAGGATTTCGCGAAAAAATATGCATGTGTTGGGACTTGAACTCGCGACCATGAACTCATTAACTTCGCAGATCACCAACGGTGCTGCCTGTCAGTTTCACCGAACCGACAGCCTATTCACTTTCTTGTTACGCATATTCTTGCTCCAAATATCGCATGTGAATTCCCTCTTTGTCTTTTCCGCTCCAAATGAATTATTTCATCTTCTTTTGCTCCAATGACTCCATTGCACCTAGTAAACTCAAAAGGAAACATAAGATACATAATTTACAAGAAAAATCGCAAAGAAAGCATAAATACTAGATAATAATTAAGGTGTTTACAACACCTATCAATACCTCGACGGCCAAGATCGAAGAAATAAATCCTAGTCTAGAGAGAGGCATCTAGCGAAGGGACAGAGGTAGATGACATAATCAGTATTTAATACATAAATCTCTTATATACACGCATAACCCAAGCATGTGGAGAGAGATGATGTGGCGAAACCTGAATGACAAAGGCTAGCGGTGAACGAAGGTACAATCTATACTGAGGTTGGGAAGTTCCCGAAGGAACATGGGTCAGCTGAGGTGGTAGAGTTCAACTGGAGAAAGCACACGGTGAACGAATGTACCATTTGTACGGAAGGTATATCAGGGAATGATGGATCCAAAAACAACAAAGATATGTCTGAAGTAGAAGTGTCTATAAATACCAAGCCTCACCAACAAACTAAGGGCATTCAAGATCTAGGAGAGAATATCTAGTCGTAATCTTATACCTCTTTAATGTTTAGAACTTAAGTATTCTTCAACTTGAGTTCTCTCTATTACTTTTGGAAGCATTTATGATCTTTGTAACCACCATAACTTAATACAAAATAATCACTCATTACCCCGTGGACGTAGACAAAAGTCGAACCACGTAATCTCTTATGTCTCATGATAACTTAGTAGCATTTACATTATATTTGTGTTCCTTGTTACTATTGTGATCTTGAACATCTTTTATTACTTAGAATTATCATTTAAACAGAGGCATCGATACTACTTAGCATCCGATTCTCTGAGTTGTATACAATACGTAGACTATGGGAAATTTAGTAGTGACGCTAATCTTTCCGATTGATTTCTTTGTTGTGGATATGTAGAATGGGGACAATTGTTCGTCTACTTCATTACTTCTTGGGAGACCATTTATGAAGACTACTAAGACGAAGATTGATTATGATACTGGGATACTCACTATGGAGTTTGACAAAGAGGTTATACGCTTCAATATTTTTGAATCTATGCGTTATCCAAGTGATATACATTCAGCATTTTCTGTTGATGTTATTGGTTCGTTGGCACAACAGATGTAATTGATTTGATCAATGAAGATGAACTTGAATCTGTGCTAAAAAATAGCATTGATTTGGACGTCCATGGATTTCCAAACTTGGACGTTGATATTCCCAAGGAGTTTGTTGAGACATGTGGTGCTTTAACGACATCGCAACAAGTTAGAACAGGTACTATTTCATATATCTCTTCTTGTAACTGATGAAGTTTCTTTACCTTATATTGTGCAGGCACCTAAATTAGGACTGAAACCTCTACCTAATCACCTAAAGTATGCTTACTTGGGTGGTGGGGAATATATTCCAGTCATTATTGCAAAAAATCTCACAGCAATACAGGAAGAACGCCTCCTTAGGGTTCTGGAAGAGCACAAAACGGCTATTGGTTGGATAATTGCTGACATCAAAGGTATTACTCCAGCCATGTTCATGCATAGAATCCTTATGGAAGATAATATCAAGCCAGTACGTGATGCTCAGCGTAGGATTAACCCCCCAATGATGGAGGTCGTGAAGAAAGAGATCCTCAAATTACTAAGTGTAGGGGTGATTTACCCAATTTCTGACGGCAAATGGGTTAGTCCAGTACAAGTGGTGCCTAATAAATCAGGTGTCACTGTTGTTAGAAATCAAGATGATGAACTCGTTCATACAAGATTTTAAACAGGATGGCGAGTGTGCATAGACTATAGAAAGATCAATTCGGCTACCCGCAAGGATCACTTTCATTTGCCTTTCATTGATCAGATGTTAGAGAAGTTAGCGGGACATTCACATTATTTCTTTTTGGATGGTTATTCGGGATACAACCAAATTGTTATTGCATCGGAGGATCAAGATAAGACTACCTTTACTTGTACTTTCGGTACATTTGCATACAGAAGAATGCCATTTGGTCTTTGCAATGCGCCTGCCACTTTTCAGAGATGTATGGTTAGTATATTTTCTGATTACCTGGAAAACATCATTGAGGTAGTTATGGACGACTTTATTGTTTATGGCGATTAATTTGATATTTGTTTAAATAATCTTGAACTTTTGCTTAAAAGATGCATAAATACTAATTTGGTTTTAAACTGGGAGAAATGTCACTTTATGGTAAACCGTGGAATTGAACTTGGCCACATCGTGTCCTCTCAAGGGATCGAAGTAGACAAGGAAAATATAGACTTGATTAGGAACTTACAATACCCTACTTTGGTGAGGTAAATTCGCTCGTTTCTTGGTCATGCAGGTTTTTATAGGAGGTTTATCAAAGATTTTTCCAAAATCTCAATGTCGATGTGCAAATTGTTGCAAAAGGAGGTTGCCTTTAACTTCGGCCAGGAGTGCAAGGACTCCTTTGAAAAATTCAAGGAATTATTGAATACTACACCAATTATTAAGTCACCTGACTGGAGTTTGACACTCAAGTTAATGTATGATGCAAGTGATTATGCAGTCGGAGCTGTTTTGGGTCAGAAAGTATACAAAAGGTCACATGTGATTTATTATGCATCAAGGACCCTTAATGAGGCTCAAATCAACTATTCTACTACTGATAAAGAGTTGTTGGCTATAGTATTTGCATTGGAAAAATTCATAGCTTATTTGGTGGGTACCAATGTGATTGTATATTTTGATCATGTAGCACTACGGTACCTATTAAAAAAGAAGGAGGCTAAGCCAAGACTCATACGTTGGATTCTTTTGCTGTAATAATTCAATATGGAAATCAGAGATAAGAAATGTGTTGATAATACAGTTGTTAATCATCTTAGTAGACTTGTTGTTTCAGGGGAACAACTTTTCTCAATTGAAGAATCCACACCTTGGTATGCTGATATAGTTAACTATTTGGTTACAAGGAAAGTAACCAGTACGATGCCTAACTTTCAAAAGATAAATCTTAGGAAATATCCAAGCAGTACATGTGGGATGATCCCTACTTGTGGAAATATGGCGTTGATCAAATTATCCGCAGGTGCGTACCAAACTCTGAATTTCAGTCAATTCTATCTTTTTGTCATTTTTATGCTTGTGGTGGTCACTTTGGTGCAAAACGTACCACTCTCAAAGTCCTTTATAGTGATTTTTACTGGCCTACCCTATTTGAGGATGCATATGCTTTTTGCAAATCTTGTGATAGATGTCAACATACAGGCAATCTAGGTGCTCGAAATCAAATGCCACTCAATCCTATTCTCACTGTTGAGATTTTTGATGTGTGGGGCATTGATTTTATGGGTTCTTTTGTTAATTCGAATGGAAAATTTTATATACTTCTTGTTGTGGATTATGTTTCTAAATGGGTGGAAGCTAAAGTCACCCCTACTAATGATTCTCAAGTTGTTTGTGAGTTTGTGAAGGATTACATTTTCTCTAGACATGGTACACCAAGAGTAGTTATCAGTGATGGAGGCTCACACTTCAAGAAATCCTTACATGCTCTCCTCAATAAGTACAACATTATACACAAGATTGGTACGCCGTATCACCCACAAACTAGTGGGCAAGCTAAAATTTTAAATCGTGAGATTAAGTCTATCCTTGAGAAGACCGTTAACATTACACAGAAGGATTGGAGTTATAGGCTTAACGATGCACTTTGGGCGTATAGAACAGTATACAAGACACCGATTGGTATATCTCCTTATCTATTGGTTTATGGAAAATCTTGCCATCTCCCAGTTGAACTTGAGCATAAGGCTTTATGGGCGGTAAATATATGCAACATGGAGTATGACAAAGCGGGAAAACATAGGCAACTACAAATTAATGAGCTAGAGGAGATACATAACGATGCTTACGAGAGTGCTCGTATATACAAGGAAAAGACTAAACTTTTCCATGACAAAATGATTTCTCCAAAGAGTTTTGTTGTGGGTCAAAAAGTTCATCTATCTAATTATCGTCTTAAGTTATTTCCTGGTAAGCTAAGGTCCCGCGGGAATGGACCATTTGTTGTTACTACATGTTTTTCCTCATGGTGCAGTTGAGGTTACTAGTCTCACGAAAGGGACAATTTTCAAAGTCAACGGCCATAAATTGAAGCCGTATTACGAAAACTTCCCTACGGAGAATGTGGACGTAATTTAACTTCAGGATTTACTTCCTCTGGGGGAGTAGTAAGGAGAATGCCAAGGCGGTCAGATAACTTTAAACCAAGCGCTAAATGGGAGGAAACCCATAGGTTTTGTATCTTAAAACCTTTTATTTTTATTGTTTTCATATCATATTTTCATCCCATGTTTAATTTCATTGAGTCCGGAATCTATTTTAGAAGAAAATTATGACGAATAACTTTTTGTCAGAAAAATTCAGACTGCACGTAGTTCAGTCCAGACACCATAACTGTCAGACCGTTTATCGAAAAACTGTTCCATTTTGAAACTTTGTAGAAAACACGTAGATCAACAACTTTTGTGAAATGGAGTTTTTCCAAATTCCTTACCAAGTTGCACAGTTTTTGTGTTTTATCCGCTGTTACGTCAGAATTCAGAATTTTCGGTTTTACACATTGAGGACAATGTGAAGTTTAAGTGTGGGGGCATATTTTGCATATAGATTTTTCACTTTTTTGTACATATTTGCATAAAAACTCCAACTTGTATTTAACTTAGAGTCACATAGTATACATGTCGTTAAGATTATATCGAAATTCTCACAAGAGTGACTGAACTGAAAGATGTCAGAGAACATGATCGGGTTTCTTGCTTGTTTGAGAGTTAAAGTTGGATTTAACCATGCCAGTGGCAAATGAGGTGCATACTGAATTCGGTAGTATAATTTTGATCCCCTATAGTGGAGACTACCTATTGTTACATCATGTGAGGCACCAACCTTCAATTCTTTGTACGTGTCTAAACATGTGCTTTTAGAGTGTGTGTCACCCTACGTTAATTATGGGTAGAATGGGGAGATACCCAACCTCCCTCCAAAGAAGCACTACTTTGATTTCTTGAGTGATATTTTATCAATCATGATGGTGACATCGAATTGCTAACTTACATACCACTTGTAATCTTGTTCACAGTTAGCACCATCCACTTTATCTCTCTCTACACCAACAGGTCCATAAAAACACCATCATTATCATCAACAAGAGGAGCATCACAAATTTGAAGGAAATTTAAAGACGTTCAAGGTTTACAGGCAACGGTACAGAATATGAGCAGATTTTAGATTCAAGTAAAGCAACAAAACAAGGAGCAGAATTTCTACATGTTGAAGACTTATGTACAAGAGCGAAGATTATCAAGAAGTTTATGATATCAAGACATACAAGTTGTAAAGAATCAAGCGGTAAAGTACTTACACCATAGCCTTTGTACTTTTTTTTTTTTTTACGTTTAACTGATCTTTTAAAATATTTTCCAATATCAATTTAAATTGAATCTTACAGAACTTTTGTTGGAAGCCGAACAACAAGCTGAGCCCCAACCCCCTTTTGAATAGCGACTCCTAATCTATAAAAAAGATATTTTTTTTTTGTATTTGTTTTATTTTTTCTTGTCTCAATTAAAAAAAAAATAGAAAAAAAGAAAAAGAAAAATTGTGTGTATCACTTTAGTTAGTTTTTAGTTTTGTTCTTTCAATAAAGCCAATGGAAGAAAAAATATTTATAATGAAGTTTCAAGCAACAAGGATTTGCAGAAAAAGAGTCACTTTGTCAAGATTCTACGAAGTTCAAGAGTTATCATCAAGAGTTGAAGACCGGAGACGAAGATGAAGATACAAGGATTGAAGACCTAAGACGTTTGTATGGATGATGTGAGAGTGGTGCTAACTGCAAGTCGAACGGATAATGAGGTAAGTAAGCATATTCCCAACTTTTTTAAGTGGTTGATTTCCTTTCTTAGAGATCGTTAGGAAAAAAAGGGTTTTCAAAATGATAAAAGATGTGGGTTTTCAAAACAATTCGGAGGGTTTTTCCTTCCTACTATTCAACGTGTCACGGGACTCTTTCTTCATTCCTACCTGGACACATGTGTGACCCATAAAAAAGTTGTTTATTATTGAGAGCAACTTCATAAAACCCTTTATGGTGAGGCAGAGTCGAGACTTTCGATCACTCTCGAACCCGGATTCTTTCGATAAGGGATGGTTATTTCTCTCTCAACTTTTAAGGATGAGATTTTGTTCATATATATGTCTAACTTCTTATGACTAGTGTGCAGAATCTCTATGTCTTCTTAGCACGTTGGATGCTATCATTTGGGAGAATTAGTAAGTTGGAAAAGTAGGTTTTGTGGGTATACCTCTTGTAAGCCATCACAAGACTATAACTCGTCCACTAGGGAAACCTAGGGGTTTAAAGGAATGTTGTATTAGCTAATTGCATCCGTTTTCTCGACGATATGGAGTTGTTGTATTTTAGATAGTTTGCTCGAGGACTAGCAAAAGCCAAGTGTGGGGGAATTTGTTAAGTGCATACTTTGCATATATTTAGTGTCGAATCCATGCTAGTAATTGCTATATATTCTTGCGAATTATTGTATATTACTCTTGTTTTCTTTTATTCATGTTTTATTAGGTGAATCATCCAAAAGAAGCTAATTGGCACTTTATCGTGTAATAAAAGAAGTTAGCCGCAGGCGGAGAAGGGCCAAAGACCATATGGAACTCTTTCAACTCTAGGAGTACTTTCTATCATCTTGAAGAGGACAAAAAGGCGAAGACAACGGCGAAAGAATGGAGTCGTTCCGACGCCGTATGAAGATTTTATGGGCATTGGAAGCAAGTAAAAGTTGCGGAATTTCTGAGTACACGGAATTTATAAAGGCACCCACCTTTTTACTCGGGGCTGCTACTAGCATCTTCTTCAGCAAGCAGCACAACCAGTTCTCTGGTAATTCTTATAATGTTAGTTGCCATGGATTAATAAAGGTTGACTTGGTTTGAGTGATTCTCGATATTGAATGGAGCAATGGGTTAGATAAAGGTGATGGAAGCAATGAAGAGAGAATGGATGTTGCTGCCATTGAAAACTAAAATGAGAGATTGCTACCCTTATTGGCTGTGGTGAAGGATTGAGGTATTGGCTGCTGTTATTGGAAGCAATAAAGAATATTAATGGAGAAGAGATCAAGATAAAATGAAATTGATCGACGCTGGCAGAGACAAGATGGAGAATACATGGCAGTACGGAAGAAAATGGTTGCTGTCATTAATGGATGTTGTCACTTCCGGTGTTGGAAGTTGATGGCACCATTGATTGTCGATGGCTGTAATTCTAAAGATGTCAGTGAGGATTGTCGAGGAAGGTAGATGGAGTGGAACTGTGGCTGATAAGAGCTGGTTGCGATGGAGGTTGCTGGCAGTAAAGAAGAGAAAGATCGAGTTCAGGGAGGTGCTGCAATTATCAATATTGATGGCGTCTGCTGGAAGAGATGGTGTGATGGACTTGGTTGTGCTGAGAAGACCGATGGATAAGCTTCAGTTTGTATAGCTCGTGATGATGCTAGTTTGATCAGTGATGCTGTTCACTGTGGCTAAGGTTGGCAGTGTATGCTGTGATGATTTGATATGGGTTTAGCCGAGAAACTGTCAGTATGGGTTGCTCGTTATAATCAGAACATGAAGTTAAGATAGAGTATACTGGAGATGATGGTGATACGAGAAGTTGATTAGGAGTTTTACCAAACTCAGGTGATTATAAAACTCACGGCGGCATGAGTATCCGAGAATTGATCGCCGGGAAAACCAAAATCTAGGTGAAAATAAATCTCACGGACGGAGAAGTGTCCGTGGAACGAATGTGTCGCTAAACGAAATCCAGGGAAATATATTTTTCACGGAAAACCTGGTATACTTAAGTTACAGAAACTCACGGACAGAGTAGTGTCCGTGAAAGTATGGTGAGTTTTATGAAAAGTTAGGGAAAAATGATTCTCCCGGAAGGATGTCTGTCCGTGGATAGAGAATAAAGAGCTAGAAGAATATGCTTGTCAGTCTCTGGGAACTGACAGGCCAACGATAGTTTGTTAAGGTAAATGGGCTGGGCCTCTGCCACTTGCGCAAGCCTATTCAGAATTCTCAAGCCACTTTGGCACGACCAAACTTGAACGTGTGCTTTTTTTGGATGTTTTGGTGAGGTTTGGCAACCGTTTAGCACGGGATTCCATATAGGGACACTTCTACAACTTGGGTACTATATAAAAGATTTTTTTAATATCTAATAATCTTTAATCACGCCTTTGGAAAGAAGAACACAAAGAAGAAAAGCTAGGGTTTTTGAGCGATTTCACCATCGTAACCGATTTCTCTTCTATTTTCTTATATGTTTAACATGGGTGTTTCTACATCCATGAGTAGCTAAGCCCATAATAGATTGA
This sequence comes from Papaver bracteatum, assembly GCA_023529315.1. Classification (NCBI taxonomy): domain Eukaryota; kingdom Viridiplantae; phylum Streptophyta; class Magnoliopsida; order Ranunculales; family Papaveraceae; genus Papaver; species Papaver bracteatum. Next base: position 5,515,361 of record JAJJWX010004804.1, on the reverse strand, counting down.
GGATGAATTCTAAGTTCTAAACTTGATTTGGATTAATATATGCATCTATTTTGAGTTCTTCATATGATTATTGTTTGCTTCTACTTTAATGAATGTTTATTGTTGAAGAATAAACCAAGATACTATGAATAAGATAGAAGGGATCAACTATGAGAGTTGATACAGTCAGAGTGGATCAACATGTGTTGTTGATACAATGTGAAGAAGTCAGTATGGATCAACTATGAGAGTTGATCCAATATGGTCGAGTCAACTGGGACAATTGACATGAAGTGAATGGATCAACAAGAGTTGTTGATCCATGGTACGGTTTATGGAAGTTTACTTGGGTTGCAAGTATTACTAGTTTTAAGAGTTTGTTTACGTGAGAATTGTCTAGAAGTTTCTTTGTTAGAGTTTTATTATGTTAGGAAAGTCGTTTTACTTGAGAGTCAAATTTGCTAATCTTATATATAGGTTGTTGAGCCATGAGTCGAATTACATCAATTAAGAGAAGTTTGTTTGAGTTTAGATTTGTGTTCTTTTCATTAAGTCTTTGATACCAGATTTTCTACATCTGGTATCAGAGCACCGGTATCAGATTCTAGGGTTGTGGGTTTGAGAAGTTAAGTTGAAGAAGATGACGAGTTTAAGTTAAATTAAGGTACATGTGTTTGAAGGTAAAAACTTAAAACATTGGAGGTTGTAGATGGAGAATATTTTTACATACTATGAGGTATGGGATATTGTGAAAGATGGTTATGTTGAACCAGCAGATGGAGTAGTACTAGAAGGAGTTGCGCTAACTCTGTTAACTGATAACAGGAAGAAGAATTCTAAAGCTACCTATATTCTTCATCAAGGTATTCATGAATCTCTCATGGATAGAGTTATCTATATCAAAGATGCGAAAAGAGTATGGGATGGTTTGATAAGCTACTACACAGGTTTCGACAAAGTTAAGAAGGTTAGATTACAAACCTTCAAAAGAAAATATGAGTTACTACAGATGGAGACAACTGAAACAATTTCAGAGTTTTTCTCAAAAACACTGAACATTGTTAATGAGATGAAGGCCAATTGTGATACAGCAGAAGATTCAACTGTTGTAGAGAAGATTTTAAGAAGCTTGCCTGAGAAGTTTGAATCAAAGGTTACTGCTATAGAAGAATGCAACACAGTTGCAACCATGACTCTTAATGAGTTGTTGGGTTCATTACAAGCTTACGAACAGAGATTGTTGGAGAAAACTGCAGCTGCAAAACAAGTTGAAGAAGAACTTCAGAGTTAAGTTAGTTGGAGAAGTAATCAAGGAAAATATAATGCTAGAGGTTCTCAAGGAGGATACAATAATAGAGGGAGATCAAATAATAGAAATTACAGGAAGCCATATGATAAATCAAAAATACAATGTTATAATTGTGGAGATTTTGGACATATTGCTACTGAGTGTTCAAAACCAAGAAAGACTGTTGCCAATACAAAGCAAATTTCAAAGTTAATATTGCTGAAAGTCAACAAGAAGAAGAAGCAGAAGAGAAGAAAGATGAAAATATGTTACTAGCTTGTCATACAGCTGAAGAACAACTTCAACATAAGTGGTACTTGGATACAGATTGCAGCAATCATATGTGTGGCAGAAAAGATTTATTTGAAAGCTTGTATGAGTATGTAAGATCCACAGTGAAGTTTGGAAACAGTTCAACAATTCCAGTTATGGGGGAAGGAAGAATAGGAATTGTTCTCAAGAATGGTTCTAAGGCAAACATCATGGATGTATTTTATGTTCCTGGCTTACATCAAAATTTGTTGAGTATGGGTCAGTTGTCTGAAAGAAGATACTCTATGAATATTTACAGTGGTTTGTGCTATTTCCTTTGAACATTCAACATCAGAAGGAAACTTGTTACAGTACTAGTATGCATAATGACTCTTGGTTATGGCATAAGAGAATGGGACATGTGAACTTTAACAGTTTACAAACTTTAGCAAAGAAGGAGATGGTGTCAGGATTTCCTTTCATTGAACTCCCAAACTCAAGATGTGAAAATTGTATCTTTGGAAAGTGATAGGTGTAGAATACACCGTATTTACTATCTAGTATTTATGCTTTATTTGCTATTTTTCGTGTGAATTATGTATCTTATGTTCGCTTTTGAGTTTCATAGGTACTTTGGAGTCATTACGAGCAAAAGAAGGAGAAATCATCCATTTGGAATGAAAATAACAAGAATCGTCCAATTAGCCGCCAGAGGCGGAATTATCATTGCATGGAAATTATTACGGGCAGTCACGTGGGGATATTTTTCAAATAATTCTAATGAACTTAATGGGTTGGAGGTACAGAGTCCTTGTTCTAAACCATGGGCTTAACACCGGGCATGTTTAAGGTGTTGGGCTTAATGTTGGATTTCTGCCTGGGAATGAAGTTTGAATGGGCTTGCTTGGGCTCGACACAATTCCGTTTTGGCAGTACAATAAGCTACAAGAAGAGCTGGTATTTCAAGACAGTTCAGAAGTCATGGTTCTGTTCAAAGAATGTGATGGCAGTCGACGATGATGGAGCTTGGCAGTAAGAGAACTCGAACAGGTGAGTTGTGGTTGAGTCTGCAATAAAACTGTGAAGGACTGCTGTTGTACCATGATAGCGAAGACGAGAAAAGGATTTGGTTTGATGATCGATATATATGAAGAATGGAGTTTCAACTTGGGAGTTTACGCAGAGAATATACATGGAAGAGGTGTGCTTTGGCAGGTGGATGTTGAAGCAATGCTCGATGATTGGAATCTATAACAGGGACGTGCTGCTAACATTGTTAAACAACAATGTTGCTGCTGTTGACGACCAATTGATCTGGTGGCAGTTTCCATCGCTGGAGCTCGTCAGGGTGATGTTGTACATTCGAAATGAAAATCTGTGGAGTTTGATGTGGGTTTGTTAATGATGGTGATCAATGAAATGGAAAGAGAAGAATAAGAGCAGCTCGAGTTGATACAGGGAAAAAATGATTGCATGCATGAAGGAGCTCGAGCTGTTAGTTGATGTTGATTGAAAGAACATATGGGAGTCTGCTTCTGTATATAGCAATGCAAGTCGTTGCCATTAATTGGACGTTACGCAGTTGAACAGTGACTGATGATCGGAGTATGTACGCTGCTGCCAGTTTCATCGGTAATGGGTTGATGGGTTTCTGCCGTTATGGTACAGACGAGTTGCTGCAGTTATGAGGCTTTGGTGGTTTGAGCAGTTGGATATGGTGTTATTGGCAATGGAAGACATTGATGCAGTAGTGCCGTGGTGCCTATAATGGAGACGAAAAAGGCTGGGAGATGCTAACAAGCTGTGGCTATTGGAGTTGGTTGTGAAACATGGAGCTGTGGTATGCTCGAGCAAGACTGTTGGAGAACAAGACAAGATCGAGAAAAATGGAGTGAACTGATATGGGCTGAGAAGCGAGACTGTTGGCAGTGATGGTGGAGAATGAATGCTGGTAACGCTCGTTTCATTGCTACGATTGATGATGCTGCTTTTGAGGTTGAGTATGATCGACGGGAGTCTGTGGTCAGAGCCGGGAATGAAGGCAGTGAATAGCTCGAGCTTGGATAACTGAGATGTAAATAACGAAAATGGGCTGGGATTCAATGAAAGCCATTCGGCTGTTTCAGCCAGGCTAAGACTGACAAGCCATTAACAGTAAGTGGGATTATACATCTGCTGCATTTGGAGCTGAGCCCAATAGTCTATTAAGGGCGCAACTGTGCAACTTTTTTAGGCTATTTGGCCGTGACTTATGGAACTGTGGAGAATTTGGCAACTTACTTTGGCACGGGGCGTTATGTACGGGATACAATTCAAGAGGAGGTGCACTTTCCTATTTTTCCTAGGTTTCCTAATTTTCTTAAAGAAGAGGTTACAAAACTCTATATATAGGGAAGCCTAGGACATATCATGGGGGATTATCTTGGAATTAATATCTTCTACTACTTTTGTTCTAGGGTTTAGAAACATGATAGGGTTTCTCTTTCTTCTTGTTATGAACTCCATTAACATGAGTACTTAAATCTTATTATTGGTTATGGAATAATTGGATTTCACACAATATGGTTTTTGATATGATAAATTAGTTTTGTCTCCATACTTTATCGTTTATGATTCACTGTTTCCATTGTTACATGAATTGAATGCTTGTTTGATCGAGTCATGAATCGTTTGAGTTTGTGTTCATCTCTATTTCTATATTAGGGTTTGTTATACGTAAAAGTGATAGATTCCTGATTACAAGTAGCATGAATATGGTTATAGCTTTTAGTGATGCATTCTTATAATCATATGTGAACCATAACCTTTGTTAAATCGGATTAGTGTGTTTTCCACGTTCGATTGCTTTGATTGGCCTGATTTCATAGAACTTAATGCATCTAGGGAATTAAACTTGATTAGTGCTTTTACACGTAAGGTTGTTCTTTACGATAGAACTCATATTCGCATCTTTTAATGTGTTTGTTGATAACAAAAGGAGATTTGCGGGATATTCTTGCGATCAAGGTATCCTAGGGCTTTTGATAAACGCAGAGATTAAAATATCAATTCTAGTTATTGTGAAGAAAACATATTTGTGAATGAAGATGAATCCTTAACCAATATTCTCACTACCTTGATTTGTGTGCTTTACTTTTTATTGCTTTGCTTTTATTTTATTTTAGTAAATAAAAATCAGAAAACTCCCGGTATTTTATATAGGAAACAGAAACAACGAGACAACCTAGACCTCTCTGTGGGATCGATCATTTCTTGCCCTTGCTATATTTATATTTTGAGTACTAAGAAAGTGTAAATTATTTTTGACGCATACGACAACGATCAAATTTTGGCGCCGTTGCCGGGGAGGCAACGGTTGTCACTTGTTTTTGGTTTCTTTTTTTTTTTGTTTTGTTTTTAGTTTTTCTTATTTTCTGGTTTTTAACCTTGGTTTGGGAATCATATTTCAGGCACCAATTCTATGGAAGGAGCATATTGGAACAATGGATATGGCTTTCAACCTCCTCAACACTATGACAATTTCCCACCATCTATGGAAGGCAATCAAAACCAATTTATTGGCTATGATGCATATCCTAGAGAACCTTATGGTGATTTTCATACATACCAACAACAACCTTGTAGTGGGTATGTAAGTCAAGTACCTATGTGGGATAATTCTACTTCTAATTGGCTTTATTCGAGTTGTATGCAGATTATGCATGGATTGCAAGATATGCAACAAAGGCTAGACCAACTTGACCGTAATAGAGAGAACGTCGCACAAACCAATATCTGGAATATGCCTTCTTACCCGACTCCGGATCGTAGTTATGATCATTCACCCATTCAAAGGGAATATTCATGGGAAAGAGAACATATTGTAGCTAATGGTGGCAAGCGTGTGAACGTCAAGAAACTTGCGCAGAAATTATACAAGTTGGAAGACGATGGATACTCGGAAGAGCTTGTCGATGAAATTAGTAGGACCATTCATATGGAACTCAAGCGACGTCGTGATAAAGGATGGGAAACCGACGACGATTCTGATTATGGTGAGTCTGAAGATAAAGACGAAGATGATTGTGTTGAAAAGGACCAACCTTTGGAGATATTTGATGACGTTAGTGTAGTTGACTCAACTCTTGATCTTTATAATTATCAAGCACCTATTCAAAAGGTACATGAGGATGATGAAACTAATGTTTTTCAGAATTTTTCAACATGGTTTGAGTCTTATGAAGAGGAGTATGTTGAGAATGTGACCATTATGACCAATATTATGGAAGACCCAATTGAACTTGTGAATGATTGTAGTGATGATGTTTATGTCGAGACTTTGGTTAAGGCAGAAACGGACGAAGAATGGTTGCAAGGTTTGATAGAGGACCATGATATACAAGAGGTGAATAATTCACTTGAATTTTTCAAGGATGAAGAGGATTCCGTGCTACAAGAGATTATGCGAGGTTTGTCTAACCCTTTGCATATTGATTCTTCTCCTTTACCTCTTATTGGTTTGAATATATGTGCTTCGAAAACATTGTTGAATGACTTTGTTTCTCGATTTCCTCCATTAGAGAAACTTGATTCTCATACTATGCAGGTTTTGGAACAAGAAACCGTGAAAATTCCCGACTCCTATATTCTTTATGCACTTCCAAGTATGGACAAGAATAAGTGTGGGGGAAACTTTTATCGGTTAATAGCTTCGTTTCTATTTTATATTACTAATATTTGTGTGAAGCTAGTTTTTGCAAAACAGGTACTATGGATGGATCCCCAAATTTTCAGATTGCTAATATATGGGGAATGAATCTTTTAAGAAGCTAAGTCGGGCCGTCGACTTTAAAACAAGCGCTAAGTGGGAGGCAACCCACCGGTTTTGTATCTCTTATCCTTTTGCTTTTGCTTTTTTATTTTATTTTTGTTTCGTTTAATTTTTATTTTTTTACTGTTTTCATATCATATTTGCATCCCCATGTTTAATTTCATTAAGTCCGTAATCTATCTTAGAAGAGAATTATGACGAATACCTTTTCGTCAGAAAATTTCAGACTGCGCGTAGTTCAGTCCAGAGACCATAACTGTCAGACCGTTTATCAAAACACTGTGAAATTTTGACACTGTGTAGAAAACACGTAGTTGAACAACTTTTTGGAAATGGAGTTTTTCCAAATTCCTTACAAATTTGCACAGTTTTTGTGTTTTATCTGATGTTACGTCAGAATTCAGAACTTTCGGTTTTACACATTGAGGACAATGTGAAGTTTAAGTGTGGGGGAAGCATTTATATGTTTGTATAGTTTATTTATGCCTTTAAAAAAAATAGAAAAATCAAGAAAAATTTTGTGCTTTTTGAACTCCGAAATCTAGAAACTTGTGCCTTTAGGATGACACCATTAGTGGATGGAACCATTTTGAATGCAGGAGTTGAGGAACCAATTAACTAAAGGGGACGAACATAGCTCAGAAATCACAATTACATGATAGTTGTTACCATATCTCGGAATATCACCATATCGCATTCTATTTTTATTTTTCCATATTTATCTATTGTTCTCTAAGTGCTTTGGTGGGTCACTAAACATCGACGTGTTATTACTGCTAGGATGAAATAGAGTGATTGAGTTACTAGAAAAAAAAAAAAAAGAGACCGACCAATTAGACCAAAACGGAATAAAAAAAAAAGACACTTGGGAAAAGCAATATGTGTGTGTTCTCCCTGTCTCCGTCGCCTAAACAAGCGTGGAATGCAGGATCCAAGGGAACTATCGTGTAATCTGCTGACAAGAATCATGCGCTTAGATCCAGTTTGATCCAATCATGTTGTCTAAAAAAAAAAAAGAAAAAAAAAGAAAAAAAAGTGAAAAAGTGAAAAGAAAAAGAAAGTATTATTTTGGTTGAATAAAGTCACTTCTGGTTCCCTTGTATATGCCAGTGAGTTGATGTAGCATTCAAACCAAGTAGCTCAATCCAATAGGGCATAAGTTCATTTTGGCAGTGACCTTCAGACAGATATGGGAAACATCGATCACTTGTGAATATTCGCCAACATCTATATCCATCTTCTTAATATTTTCATTGTGATTGTGGTTTGTTAGTTTCCGAGTATTGTGGCTTGTTCGACTATCTAATTAGAGTTTATTTACTAATACTTGAATTGAATTTGCAAGGTACCTCCTCATGTAGTCATTTTAGATTCGTTCATTGATTTGTCACAAATAGACGGAGTTGGAAATATAGGTTTCGTAGCTATATCTCTAGTAAACCTTCACGAGACTATAACTCGTCCACTAGGGACACCTAGGGGTTTAAAGGCTTGTTATTTATGCTAAAATTAACCATTTTCTCGACGACATGGAGTTGTATGTATGTTTTTATTTTTGTTTAATTTGCTCGAGGACTAGCAAAGTCTAAGTGTGGGGGAATCTGATAGGTGTAGAATACACCGTATTTACTATCTAGTATTTATGCTTTCTTTGCTATTTTTCGTGTGAATTATGTATCTTATGTTCGCTTTTGAGTTTCATGGGTACTTTGGAGTCATTACGAGCAAAAGAAGGAGAAATCATCCATTTGGAGCGAAAAGAACAAGAATCGTCCAATTAGCCGCCAGAGGCGGAATTATCATTGCATGGAAATTATTACGGGCAGTCGCGTGGGCATATTTTTCAAATAATGCTAATGAACTTAATGGGTTGGAGGTACAGAGTCCTTGTCTAAACCATGGGCTTAACACCGGGCCTGTTTAAGGTGTTGGAATTAATGTTGGATTTCTGCCTGGGAATGAAGTTTGAATGGGCTTGCTTGGGCTCGACACAATTCCGTTTTGGCAGTACAATAAGCTACAGGAAGAGCTGGTATTTCAAGACAGTTCAGAAGTCATGGTTCTGTTCAAAGAATGTGATGGCAGTCGACGATGATGGAGCTTGGCAGTAAGAGAACTCGAACAGGTGAGTTGTGGTTGAGTCTGCAATAAAACTGTGAAGGACTGCTGTTGTACCATGATAGCGAAGACGAGAAAGGGATTTGGTTTGATGATCGATATATATGAAGAATAGAGTTTCAGCTTGGGAGTTTACGCAGAGAATATGCATGGAAGAGGTGTGCTTTGGCAGGTGGATGTTGAAGCAATGCTCGGTGATTGGACTCTGTAACAGGGACGTGATGCTGCCATTATTAAACAACAATGTTGCTGCTGTTGACGACCAATTGATCTGGTGGCAGTTTCCGTCGCTGGAGCTCGTCAGGGTGATGTTGTACATTCGAAATGGAAATCTGTGGAGTTTGCTGTGGGTTTGTTAATGATGGTGATCGATGAAATGGAAAGAGAAGAATAAGAGCAGCTCGAGTTGATACAGGGAAAAAATGATTGCATGCATGAAGGAGCTCGAGCTGTTAGTTGATGTTGATTAAAAGAACATATGGGAGTTTGCTGCTGTATATAGCAATGCAAGTCGTTGCCATTAATTGGCCGTTACGCAGTTGAACAGTGACTGATGATCGGAGTATGTACGCTGCTGCCAGTTTCATCGGTAATGGGTTGATGGGTTTCTGCCGTTATGGTACAGACGAGTTGCTGCAGTTATGAGTCTGTGGTGGTTTGAGCAGTTGGATATGGTGTTATTGGCGATGGAAGACATTGATGCAGTAGTGTCGTGGTGCCTATAATGGAGACGACAAAGGCTGGGAGATGCTAATCAAGTTGTCGCTATTGGAGTTGGCTGTGAAACATGGAGTTGTGGTATGCTCGAGCAAGACTGTTGGAGAACAAGACAAGCTCGAGCAAAATGGAGTGAACTGATATGGGCTGAGAAGCGAGACTGTTGGCAGTGATGGTGGAGAATGAATGCTGGTAACGCTCGTTTCATTGCTACGATTGATTATGCTGCTTTTGAGGTTGAGTATGATCGATGGGAGTCTGTGGTCAGAGCCGGGAATGAAGGCAGTGAATAGCTCGAGCTTGGATAACTGAGATGTAAATAATGAAAATGGGCTGGGATTCAATGAAAGCCATTCGGCTATTTCAGCCAGGCTAAGACTGACAAGCCATTAACAGTAAGTGGGCTTATACAGCTGCTGCATTTGGAGCTGAGCCCAATAGGCTATTAAGGGCGCAACTGTGTAACTGTTTCAGGCTATTTGGCCGTGACTTATGGAATTGTGGCGAATTTGGCAACTTACTTTGGCACGGGGCGTTATGTACGGGACACAATTCAAGAGGATGTGCACTTTCCTATTTTTCCTAGGTTTCCTAATTTTCTTAAAGAAGAGGTTACAAAACTCTATATATAGGGAAGCTTAGGACATATCATGGGGGATTATCTTGGAATTAATATCTTCTACTACTTTTGTTCTAGGGTTTAGAAACATGATAGGGTTTCTCTTTCTTCTTGTTATGAACTCCATTAACATGAGTACTTAAATCTTATTATTGGTTATGGAATAGTTGGATTTCACAAAGCATGATTCTTTGATTCAATATATTAGTTTTTTCTCATAATTATCGTTCACGATTCTCTGAAAATAGGTTCCATGATTGAATGTTAGTTTTGTCAAGTTGCAAATTGGTAGAACTCATAATCATATCTAATGCTAGTTTAGGGTTTATTATACGAAAAAGTGATACTCCTTGAATACAAGTAGCATAATTGTGAATATTGCTTGTAGTGATGCATCCTAATAATCACAAGTGATTCGTGACCTTTGTTAAATTGAATTAGTGCGCTTTCCACGTTCGATTGCTTTGATTGGCCTGATTTAATAGAACTTAATGCATCTTGGGAATTAAACTTAATTAGTGCTTTTACACGTTAGGTTGTTCTTTTAGATAGAACTCATACTCGCATCTTTTAATGTGTTTGTTGATAATAAAAGGGAATTTGCGGGATATTCTTGCGATCAAGATATTCTAGGGCTTTTGATAAAAGTTGAGATTAAAAATCAATTCTAGTTATTGTTAAAAAAGCATGTTAGTGAATGAAGATGAATCCTTAACCAATATCTCTTCTATTTGATTTGTTTGCTTATTCCTTTATTTGCTTTTATTTTATTTTATTATATAAAAATCAGAAAACCCTGGTGTTATTTATATAGGAAACCGAAACAAAGAGACAACCTAGACCTCTATGTGGGATCGATCCTTTCTTGCCTTTGCTATATTTTATATTTTGAGTAGTGAGAAAGTGTAATTATTTTTGACGCATACGACAGCGATCAGAAAGCAACACAGAGATCCATTCCCAGTCAACAAAGCCAGAAGAGTTGATCAACAATTGGAGATTGTTCATAGTGATCTGTGTGGTCCTATTGAAGTAACTTCACATGAAGGTAATAATTATTTTATAACTTTCATTGATGATTTTAGTAGAAAAGCATGGGTTTATTTACTTAGACAAAAGAGTGATGCATTTCAAAATTTTAGAAGTTTCAAAGCTTATGCTGAGAAACAAATTGGTAAGCCTATCAATATTTTGAGAACTGATAAAGGCAAAGAATATAGAAGATCATGGAATTCAACATCAATTAACTGCAAGATATACACCACAACAAAATGGAGTTGCATAAGGAAGAATAGAACCATAATGGATATGGCAAGAACAATAGGAAGAACAAAATATTTACCAAAGAGTTTTTGGGGTTATGCAGTTGATACAGCTGTGTATTTACTTAACAGATGTCCTACAAATAGTTTGAACAATATAACACCAAAAGAAGCTTGGAGAGGTGTAAGACCAAGTGTAAGACATCTGAGAATTTTTGGGTGTATTGCATATGCTTATGTACCCAAAGAGCTAAGAAAGAAATTGGATGACAAGAGTGAGAAGTGTATCCTTGTTGGTTATAGTTCAGTAACCAAAGGATATAAATTATACAACCCAGAAGTTGGAAAAGTGTTTACAAGTAGAGATGTGATCTTTGATGAAGATTCACAATGGAATTGGAATGATGGATCAACAACCAGTTTTGATCCTCATAACAATGGATCAACAAGGAATGTTGATCCACATAATATTGGACCAACTAGGAATGTTGATCCACCTATTGCTGTCAGAACAGTTCCAATTGTAGTTGAAGAAGAAGTGCAAGCTCAAGACAATGTGGAAGAACAACATGAAGAAGCAAGAACTGAAGCAGTACAACAACAAGAAACTACAAGACCAAGAAGAAAATATGTCATACCTGCTAGGTTGAAATAATTATGTTTTAATAAGAGATGATGATGATGATATGGTGAACTTTGTATTGTTTGGAGATTGTGATCCTATAGCTTATGAAGAATCGTCTAAAGAACAAGGTTGGATTCAAGCCATGAATGAATAACTGAAGTCAATTGAGAAGAATGACACATCGGAATTAACAAAACTTCTACCAGGAAAGAAACCCATTGGTGTTAAGTGGGTTTATAAAACAAAATATAAGGCAAATGGAGAAATAGAGAGAAAGAAAGCAAGGTTAATTGCTAAGGGATATAGACAAAGAAGAGGAGTAGATTACTCAGAAGTCTTTGCACTAGTTGAAAGACTTGACATAGTAATAATGATAATTTCTTTAGCTGCACAGAAGCATTGGAAGATTTTTCAGATGGATGTGAAGTCATCATTCTTGAATGGAGTTTTGGAAGAAGAAGTTTATGTAGAGCAACCAGCTGGCTACATTATGGAGGGGAAGGAGAATGAAGTATACAAGCTAAACAAAGCTTTGTATGGTTTGAAACAAGCACCAAGAGCATGGTATACAAGAATAGATTCTTATTTTCTCAAGAAAGGTTTTACAAGATGTCCACATGAGCATACTTTGTATTTGAAAGATGATGGTGTTGGAAATCATATCATAGTGTGTCTATATGTGGATGATCTCATATTTACTGGAAATAGTACTGAGATGATCAATGAATTCAGGGAGGATATGGTGAAGGAGTTTGAGATGACAGATCTTGGTTTGATGTCATATTTTCTTGGTATTGAAGTGCAGCAAACTGAAAGAGGAATTTTTATTAATAAACAAAGGTATGTTGAAGGAATTTTTAAGCGTTTCAAGATGGATAATTGTAATCCAATCTTAACACCAGTAGAAGAAAGATTGAAGTTGACAAAAGATGGATCAGGAGAGCTTGTGAATTCAACAGATTTTAAAGGTCTTGTTGGATGTTTAAGATATTTGACTGCTACAAGACCTGACACCATGTATGCAGTTGGTTTGGTTAGTAGGTTCATGGAAGCTCCTAGATAATCATATTTACAGGCTGCAAAACGTATTCTGAAGTATGTAAAAGGAACAATAAGCATGGGAATATTTTATATTATCTCAGAAGATCCAAAGTTGGTTGGTTTCACTGATAGTGATTGGGATGGAGATACAGAAGGTATAAAAAATACATCATGTTATGGATTTCAGTTGGGAACTAGTTTTTTCTCTTGGTCATCTAAGAATCAACAATTTGTTGCATTATCTACAACAGAAGCTGAGTATATAGCTACTAGCAATTGTGCTACACAAGCTGTATGGTTAAGAATGATGCTGAAGTCTTTATTTCAAGAACAGAAGATACCAACCACAATAGTTTGTGATAATAAGTCGACAATATCACTAACTAAGAACCCTGTGTTTCATGGGAGAAGTAAACACATTGATATTAAGTATCATTACAATAGAGAGCTGGTCAGTAACAAGGAGGTTGTTATGGAGTTTGTTGAAAGTAAAGAACAAGTGGCTGACATTTTCACCAAGTCCTTGAAGTATAACACTTTCATTTACTTGCATGGAAAGCTGGGTATGATTAGCAAAGAGTATATTGGTTTAAGGGACGATGTTGAAAAATAAACCAAGATACTGTGAAGAAAATAAAAGGGATCAACTATGATAGTTGATATAGTCAGAGTGGATCAACATGTGTTGTTGATACAATGTGAAGAAGTCAGTATGGATCAACTATGATAGTTGATCCAGTATGGTCGAGTCAACTGGGACAGTTGACATGAAGTGAATTGTTGATCCATGGTACGGTTTATGGAAGTTTACTTGGGTTGCAAGTATTACTAGTTTTAAGAGTTTGTTTACATGAGAATTGTCTAGAAGTTTCTTTGTTAGAGTTTTATTATGTTAGAAAGTCGTTTTACTTGAGAGTCAAGTTTGTTAATCTTATATGTAGGATTTTGAGCCATGAGTTGAATTATATCAATTAAGAGAAGATTGTTTGAGTTTAGTTCTATGTTATTTTCATTAAGTCTTTGATACCCGATTTTCTACATGATTGATTAATTGATTGCCCTAGGTGGCCAACTATAGTGGTTTCTTGATTGATTTATTGCTAGTAAAGGGTTAGGATATCCGTGTCATTGTTGAATAACCCATATACAAGTAGAAAACGTGAGACCTTGCAGAGGGATTCTGTGGATCAATCGCGTGTAGAACAACATTAGAAAGTGGACCTTGCGCTAAGAGTCTAACTACTAAGATTAACCTAAGTCGTAAAATATAAAGCATTCGATCAAGTTACACCTTGAGTGCGCTACTACTTGGTGGCTTGGACGAATAGAATCTGATATTCGAGCGCTTCGGTATCCAGTGAGCAAAGGACTTTAGGGGATAGCACTGCGTTAGTTGTTATTCCACGGTTGGTAATAATCTATGATTAATGATAAATTGATGAATATATTAACTCATTGACGGTTTAGTAACGAAGAAGGATTCCTCGATCATCTCTCTCCATTGCTTGCAAACTTTATTACTTTCAATTGCTTTGTTATTTACTTTGATCTAAAATATAAAACAAACCCATATTGTGACACTATTTGACAACTAAATCTCCTTGCTCTTCGTGGGAACGAACTTGACTTCCATTATATTATTTTTAATTGAGTGAAAATTAGATATTAATTTGATTGCACCTACGACACGGATCATGATGTCCAGGAAATTAATCAAGTGATCGTGGGCAATGATATGCTTAAGTTTGGTCATTCCGAGATGAATGCAACGGTAGTGGTAGTTTCCCAAAGCACCTATAAAGACCTGTTTACCAAGTTTTTGGATGGTACATCCAACTCTTATGGATATCGGAGGGACAATGCTTGGAAGATATTGTGGGAGTTTCTACATTGCGATGGAGAGAGCAAATTATGTGCATAAAATGATGATCGTAAAGATGAAATTATTTGTTGAATGGTTAGTGATTCCAATGCATGATTCAAGACCGACTTGTCCCACGAAAAGGAGCACCAAAGTTATTTCTTCAACTTGACATTTTCAGTATAAACTCGAGACGAGTTTCATCGCAGTATGGGATCCTGATACATGACGCATTTTGGAAGTCTCATATATTCCAAGATTTGGATAAATCTTGAATATCTATTAATTTTAACACTTTATTTATTAAGATAATAATTAGTTACATTTTTTGAATTATCTTGTTTTTATGAGAATAATATTCTCTAGGTTAATTTAGGAACGTTCTAGAATGTAGGGTTTATGTTTGCAGGAATAAATAGCATTTTCTATCATATTTGTAATTTAGCTTGGATTAGCTCGTTTAATGAAAATACTATTTAGTTAAAACCTGTTTGATTCTCTTTGAGAGATTGATCATCATTGATCGTTTATCAATTACTTTGCTCCTGGATTGGAGTTGTTTATCTCTTTTGGGTCATATTTACCGGAGTGGATTCTCCGTGTGTCGATTATTTTCGAATTGTTTTCACTGTGTTATATCAGTTGCATTGTGAAACAACACATAATCAAAGCCATGAGCCAATCCGTGACTCATTGGCCAATATAAAGTTAGCGAAGCCTGTAACCGTAATGACCCGACCTTCCACCGATATTGTCCCCATTTAGACACTGTGGTTATACGAAAATGTGGGGTTTTCAACGGGCACTGTTGCGGTTATCCAACAGTAGCTTCCCATGAGGTCAACCCATACCTGGATTATTCTCACCCGTGCATGCTTAATTGCAAAGTTTTCTTCCAACTCTAGAGTCAATTGTGCTGAAAACGGCAGCGTGGGATTTTCAACCGGCATCGTTGTGGTAATCTAGCACCAACTTACCGCAAGGTCACCCATCCATGGATTGCTCCTGCCCGAACACGCTTAACTGCAGATTTTTCTACCAACTCCGGACCCAACCAGTATATATCTATCATAACAACCAAGAATACTCTCCTAAGCACAAGCGAACCGTCCCTTGTATCCCAATTAACACCGATATTGTTCTCACTTAACTGCAATTATCCAGTGGTGTGGGATTTTTTTAAAGACAATACTGCGGTAGAAGCTTCCCTAGAGGTCACCCATCTTGCAACTTCTCCCAACGGAGCATGCTTAACTGAGAAGTTTTTTCCCACAACTCAGTCAAAGTGTACTCATCAGGTCTCGGTGTTAAGAAATGATAAATCATTACTTATATTCTATTCGGCCAACCACTTCCGAAATTGGGGTATTATAATTCCACCACCTTAAATTGGAGTCGTCACCAGATCAAGAATATATTCAAGCCCAGATCTCCGACGTTTCATGCCCCTCATGAGACAAGCACCCGGACCAACCCCGTCAAGCGTACCTTCCCATCCTTGAACCACCATTGGCTCTGATACCATTTTTAATGACCTGTCCCTCCACCAATACTATCCCCATTAGCCACTGTGATTATCCGGCAGTGTTTTAGCGGGAATCGCTGCGGTAATCCAACAATAACTTTCTGGGAGGTCACCCAACTTTGGAGCCACTGTGCTCGGTGTAATGCAGACATTCATTGCCTCTTGTGAGACCAGTCTCAGGATAACATCCCAGCATACACCCGAGCATAAGCGAACTGTCCGTAGTTGTATCCCAACTAACACCGATATTGTTCCCATTTATCCATTGTGGTTATCCAACAGTATGGGATTTTTTGACGGCACTATACTACGGTCATCCAGCAGCAGCTTCCCGAGAGGTCACCCATCCTGTCACTACTCCCTAACGAGCATGCTTAACTGAGAAGTTTTTTTCTACAACTCAGTCAAGCGTACTCATCAATCCTCGGTATTAAGAAAGGAAAAACCATTACTTATATTTTATTCGGCTAAATACTGCCGAAATCTGGGTATTTCAATAACGCTTCATTTCATCTGAATTGGAAAAATGATTTTGGTTATTAGAGAAAAGGCTTTGGGAATGCAAATTCAATTGAAAAATAGCTTAGAAAAATAGGAAAAATTTGGTACTCTTTCATACGAAGGAGTATGCGAAATCGAAGGCTATACGACCTAATTTTTGTTTCTCGGAAACTAAGTACGCTTTACCTAAAATTATTAAAAATTACCTGAATCTGGTGGATTTATAGTGTTTCTTAAAGAATCTTATAGATATATATGATTCTGGATTATAATAGATTACCTTAAGAGTAGTTATCTTTTTAAAAAAATTAGTATATTACCAATTAGTTATATATTTGAAAAAAATCAAGGTTATCATGATTTCTTTAAAAAAATAATCCAAAAGTGGAGGTGTTAGTGGGCGGTGGTGGTTGGTGTGTGTAGTGTGTTGGTGGCAGCGATGGTTGGCTGTGACGGTGGTGGTGGTTGTGGGCATGGCCTGTGGTGGTTGGTGTGTGGCGGTGACGGTGGTAAAGGGGATGGTCGATGGTGGTGGTTGTGCTGGTGTTGGTTGGTGGTGTGTGATGGTGGTCGTGATTTGTAGTGGTGGTGGTGGAAAAACATAGCATGTTGTGATTAAAAAAAAATATCCATAAGAATTCCATGAAACTCTTGTGGTTTGGGTTAAGATTGATATGAGATAATAACATACATATTTTGCCTACAAAATCCATAAGTCCATATATATCTTGTCCCTTAACTATCCTAAGGAATTAAATAAATTGAATACCTATGATATTTGTGGAATCTAAAACAATCCTAATTGAATACCATATGGATATTTAATGATTCCTTACATATGTTAGAGCATTGCTCGGCCGAACTCGCAAGCGTTGCTATCTCAAGCTTGTTTGTCAAGTTTAGTTGCCAAAACTATAAGTCTTGATTTCTAGTTTATCCACGGTTAAGTGTCGGATTAGAATAAATTGTGTAGTTGAGCTTTAGACTTCACGGCGTTCATCGATTGAAGATGAAGAACTACAAAGGAGATCTTGTGGAACTTCATCAACGAAAGGTATGTGAAGACTTGAACTCATCTATCACTCAGAAAATCTATTTCTACTATATCTCCTTCTTGAGATAAAAGTCATATAACGATATAATTTTTCAGTTTATACACTTTTGATATTTCGAGCTGAGTTTAACTCGCTTACATATTTCTTGAAATATGTGTTGGTAAGATTTTGCTTTAACCAAGTTCATCTTATATTCTTGACGAAATCAAAATATGATCATGTGGAAATCGCCTTGTAATATCTTACATGATTTGTGTGAGATAGTCGTTTGATGTAGACACGGAATGTTTCGTATTGATCATTCGATCACTTGAAAATTGCTTTGAAGCTAATAGTTTCTGTGAAACAGCTATTCCCGTCTTCTGAGAATGTTTCAATGATTGAAAATGGAGTTTAGAACGATTAACCATGATTGGTTATATCATAGTGTGCGTACTTGCATATATGTTATGTATATCCGAAAACCATGGTATGCATACTCGTATGCGTACTACTTGGTTTGGTGAAAGTCCGAGAACATGGTATGCACACTCGTATGCGTACTGATTGGTTTTGTGAAAGTCCGGGAACTTAAGTATGCATACCGGTATGCGTACTGTAGTAAGTTTCAAGTTCCGGAATTTCAACCGAAGTTGGTGGTATGTGAACCGGTATGCATACTGGCGAACCCAAACTCAGTCCGGCTACTTAAGTATGCGTACCTGAGTAGGTTAAGTTCTCAAATCGGTTTATTCATGAACTAATACATTTATATATTAAGGAATGCAATCTTTTGTGAACCATGGATATAATGTTCATGAATTGATTCAAGTGAATCAAAATTGATTTTGCTTCAATTGTGTCTTGTATACTTCTATGAGAATATAAAAAATTGAACAACTCCATAACTAGTTTCATTTGAGTCATTTGAACTAGTTGTGATTGAGATGAACAAGGTTGATAAGAAAGTATTCATATAGATAACTTTGGCTAACTATTGTTGAACCAACCGTGTGCACATGTTTAGGTATGGTTACCCTTATATAAATGAAAGAAAATTTCATTTGTGTATAACAAGCTAAGTTCGATCTAACAGTTGAAAGATATTAGCTTGAATGTAATCAGGTTTTCATAAAACGGTGAATATTGAATGCTTTGTTCTATCTTGTTGAGTGTTATCTTCTCTAAGATTTGCTCGAGATTCAATTTTCGATAGGTAAGATAATAAGTAGTCACAAACATCTTCGTCTCATCATTTGTGATTCCATAATATCTTGTTTCGCTACCATACGATTAAGATTATTGTGAGTTAATTGATATTACTAAGATGTTCTTCGAGAATATAAGACCGGTGTATCAATTGGTTCCTGTTCACCTTGATTTATCAAAAGACGGAACAAAACTCATATGTATTTCTGTGGGAGACATATTTATCTATTCAATAGACATTTCTGTGTGAGACAGATTTGTTTATTAAAGTCTTCGACTTTGGGTCATAGCAACTCTTAGTTGTGGGTGAGATAAGCCAAGGGAATCAAGTATGTAGAGTCCTGCTAGGATTCATAGGCATAAGGAACGCATAAGTACCTTGATTAGTGTGAGATTTATTAGAGCTCAACTACATTCCAGTCCGAAGTTAACTTGGAGTAGGCTAGTGTCTGTATAGGCTTAATACAGTATGGTGTTCAAATTTGTACTAGGTCCCGGTGTTTTTCTGTCTTTTCGGTCTCCTCATTAACAAAATTTCTGGTTTTTTTTCTTTCCCGCATTATATTTGTTTATATAATTGAAATACCACAGGTTGTGCGTAAGTTCAATCAATTAGATAATACAACCTTTGGTTGTTGATATAAATTTATTGACACTTGAACATTGGTCTTTGGTACGGTTCAAGTTATTTCTCAATATTCAATCGGGCTCGCAAATTCATATTTGTTTGATTGCATATTGAATTGAGAAATTGAGATATAACTCTTGGATATACTTTTCTTAAGATTGAGTCTTGAAAAACAGGGGGTCTAACAACCTCACCCAATATTTCGATTAGCAATCTGTATGGACAACTCTGAGTTGTTTTTCTAGAGAATCAACTAGACTCAATCAATAGAAAATACTCAAGGAGTTATTATATCAATCTCTCAATTTGATTTACTCAAGCAAATGTGATTCGCGAGTCTAATCAAAGAGATATAACTTGGATGGTACCAAAGACCAATATCCAAGTGTCAATCAATTTAAATCAACAACCAATAAGGTCGGATATTCTAATTGATTGAACAACGCAAGACATGTATTATTTCAATTACATAACAAAATATAATTAATGCGGAAAAGAAATAACACAGACACCATAATTTTGTTAACGAGGAAACCACAAATGCAGAAAAACCCTGGGACCTAGTTCAGATTAAACATACACTATATTAAGCCGCTACAGATACTAGCCTACTCCAAATTAACTTCGGTCTGGACTATAGTTGAACCCCAATCAATCTCACACTGATCCAAGGTACAGTTATGCTCCTACGCCTCTGATTCCAGCAGGATACTGTACACTTGATTCCCTTAGCATATCTCACCCACAACCAAGAGTTGCTACGACCCAAAGTCGAAGACTTTAGCAAACAAATTTGTCTCACACAGAAAAATCTATAAGATAGATAAATCTGTCTCCCAAGAATAAACCTATGAGTTTTGTTCTGTATTTTGATAAATCAATGTGAACAGGAACCAATCAATTAAACCAGACTTATATTCCCGAAGAACAGCTCAGTTTTATTAATCACCTCACAATAGTCATAATCGACGCAGCGAAAAAAGATATTGTGGAATCACAAACGATGAGACGAAGATGTTTGTGATTAATTTAATATCTTACCTATCGGAGATAGAAATATCAAGCCAATTATTACAATTGTACTCGTACTATAGATGAAAAGTAGTATCGGTCTGGCTTCATAATCCCAATGAAGTCTTTAAGTCATTAACCTGGTTTTAGAAGAAGAAAATCAAAGGTTAAAGGAGAATCGACTCTAACTTAGCAAACTAGTATCAAACAGAATGTGTGGGGATTAGGTTTCCCAGTTGCTAGAGTTCTCCCTTATATAGTCTTTCAAATCAGGGTTTGCAATCACTGTTAGCTTAGTAACAAAGCATTCAATATTCACCGTTAGATGAAATCCTGATTAGATACAAGCTAATATCTCTCAACCATTAGATCGAAAGCTTAGCTTGCCATACACACATGTACTTGACGATTTTGGGTTTGTGTAATCGTACCCAAACGTGTACAATAGTTGGTTCAATACTAGTCAACCAAATGGTTAGCCAAATGATAACTTTCATATCAACCATACTCTTCTTCACCATAACTAGTCCAAATGACTCAAATGAACTAGTTAGAGAGTTGTTCAATTGCTATGTGATCTTATGTACTACATAAGATACAATTGAAGCAAAAACGATGTGATTCACTCGAATCAATTCATGAACTATGAAGCCACGGTTTGCAATAGCATTCCTTAAATAGTTTAGATAAGTTCACGAATATCGTTTTTAGACATAACCACTCAAGTTCGCGGACTCAAGTAACCGGTTGGAGTTCACAAACTCCAGCAGAAATTCCCAGGTTCGAGAACTTTCGTCAGTTCGCGGACTGAGTTCTCGGACTGAAACCGAGCTACAACTCCAACAGAAATTCTCGGGTTCGAGAACTATGCATGTTCGCGGATTGAGTTCGCGGACTAGGTTGACTGCTCAAGTTCCGGTTTTTACTTGATCAACAAAGTTCATAAACTTTGGTTTAAGTGCTAAGGACTTATACATATATGTGTTACCACAACAATGTTTATATCCCCCAGTGGTTATATTGTCTAAACTCTCACTTCAATCATTGAAACATTCTCAGAGGACGTCATATAGTTGTTATTCACAAACTAGTTTTCGTCAGAGCAATTTCCAAAGTGATTAAAACATAACATGAGTTTCTTCACTAGGCAAAGATGAACTTGGCTAAAGCGAAAGCTTTACCAACACACATTTTGAGAAATAGATAAGCGAGATATACTCAACTCGAAATGTCAAATGTGTATATTCTTAGTCTATATGGTAAAACGACTTTTGTATCAAGATAGGAGATATAGTAGATAGACTTTTGAGTGATAGATAAGTTCAAGTCTCCACATACCTTTTAGTCGATGAAGATCCACTGGTTCCTTGAGTAGTCCTTCGTCTTATATGATGATTTCTATGGAGTTCTTGAGCTCAACTACACTTTTTATCCTAGTCCGAGACCTTAGCTATAGTAGACTAGAAATCAAGACTTTATAGTTTTGATCACTAACATTGACAAACATGCTTGAGATAGCAACGCATGCGAGTTCGACCGAGCAATGCTTGAAGTTGCAGGAATTCCTACACTACACCCCATACAAGAATTCACCATTATCAACACATATTTGAAGATTAAGAACAACACTTTTATTGATTAATTCTCAGAAATGTTACAAGAAATGAAAGGAATCAAGAATACAACCGTTCACAAGAAATTTCTCTCTCCTCAAGACTTTCTCAACACTCTAAAAATTGATCTCCCTCTTCTCAATCTATTGGTTCTCTTTATATAGGGTAAGTACATAGTGGATGACAGCTAAGTTATCCTTTATATTCGGATCTGGATCGCGATGTTATCGCGGTAGTTATAATGCTAACTCTCGCAGACGTTGTATTCTTCGCAGAATCGTCATGCTCTTTTCGTGTTTCTGCTATCGTCATCCGTTACGTCATTCTTTGAATTATTCTGCGACGCTCGCAGATTGTTGTTGAGAAGCTCGTAGAAACGCTGTTGTAAATCTCGCAGGAATATTGTTGTAGCGATATTCTAATCCTACATCTTTCCTCTTCTCATGTCTTTTATGCGAAGGGGAAAAGATCATGAGAAATTGAAATTTCTTGAAATGCCGCAACTGTCTATCTTTTCACATTCTTTTGTTCTGACACATATCTTCATCACTAGCCATATTTACTACACGTATCTTTTTATACATTTAACTTCTGACACGTCCTTTTCAACCGCTGCGATCCAACCGTTCACGTCTTTTCTATGCATTAATTGCGCTTATCCTCTCAAGAACTTTCATCCCTTATATATATCTTCTTTAGTTCTCTATTTTCTTCTTTTTACTTTCTTTTTCTTTCTCTTTGCAATTTTACTGTTCTTCCGCAACTTCCGCATATGCTACTTCTATAATTTCTTTAGATCTTTTACTCTTTCAATCTTCATTCCCATACTAAAATGGTTGCATCCGGTCACAAATATGTGATTGCTTTTGAGAAGATTCAAAAAGAACTTCAAGATAAAGGTTTTACTTTATCCACCATTCCCAATCAAAACCCTAAGTCTGAACTTTCTGTTCTATTATTTTTTGATCTTCCATATAACCATGAGAAGATCATAGTCTCGCTAGGCCATCTTGAAGCTGGTCTTCCCATTCCTCTCTATGACCCTGAACTTCCTTTATTCTATGGGATACTCTCTCACATGAAGTTCTCGCGGGAGGTATATCAGTTGAGTGGGGATTGCATTCGCTTAATGCTTGAGTATGGTACTCGCGATGCTGGTAAAAAATCTCGCTACCTTGATACTGCGAAGAATCCTAAATTCAAAGATGTTCCAATTGTTCCCGCGAAGTATATTGTGGAGAACTTCTTCGAAAATTACCATATAATCCCTATGAAGAAGAACTGCACTTGTTAGGGTGTCCGCTTACAAAAGAAGGATGACATCGCTGAAGATAAAGTTCTTATGTTAGATATCGATTGGCATACGGGTAATAATCAAGGCCCTCGCCACTTCAGTGATGATAAATGGTTCATTTTTCCGTTATGTCTAGAGGCTCCCTACATCTCCGGTCCTCATGTACTGCCTGCGAATCTCGTAGAATATCAGTCGTGGGATTTCAACTGGCCTGAAAGGAATAAAGAGGTATGTTCCCTCAATTTTTTTGCATAATTATCATTATTATCTTCCTCATGTTTTCATACTCTCGCTGACTACTCCAATTTTTCCATATTAACAGGCTAAAAATTAACTACCAGAAATTTGGGAAGCCCAGCACCTTTTTAGCCCTTAAATCTCCCACAGATGAAGTAAGAAATATTCCTTTATGATTTTTAACAATATATTGTTTCCTCTATTTCTTATATTTATCTGTGTTTGCAGGTTATTGAAGAAAGAGAACCTGTTGTGGTTGCGAGGACCAAAGGGAAAAGCAAAGATTCTTCTCGCAAGGAGAAATCTAACACTCCTCAAAAGGAGAAATCTGGTGCTCCTCTCAAGGAAAAACCTACTGGTCCTATCTCGAAGAAAAGAAAGATCCAAACTACTTCCCCTTCATCACCCTAATCTAATGAAGAAAATTCTTATGATGATACTGATGATGATGATGATTTTGATGTTGATATCCATTCTGCAATAAAATCCTCCCAATCTGAATCTTCCATGTCTCAGCTTTCCAGTATATTCTCTGACACTATATTAGGGATTGGAAATACTCCTCTTACTGGTGCTTGTAAATCCATGGCAGCTCTTGGAGAATAATGAATCTCTCCACGGGGTTTCCAGATCCATATCTCCAAGTTTCTTACATTCACTTGGTTCTCTGGTATGTTTTTATTTATTTGCCACGTATGCGTATTCTTATTTCCTCGCAAAATCTTAATTTGTATTTATCTTGATAATTTTTGATAATTTTCTTTCGCAGATTGGAAGAGCTTCTTTTTCTGTTGCTTCCGACTTGGAAATGAGACGTAAAATATTTGAAAAGGAGAATGCCATTCTTCGCCAAAATAATGAAAAGTTGGAATCTGAGTCTGCTAATCTTCGCCAAGAAAATGAAGAATTAAAATCTGAATCTTCTAATCTTCGCAGAAAATTAGAATCTGGATCTGCTGAGCTTCATGACAAAATCAAGCGATTGGAAACCGAGCTATCTTCTTCGCAGGATAAGGTTGCTAGTCTTCAAACTTCGAATGATCAACTTTATGTTAAGAAATTTTTCTCTTCTCATTTCATCTCTGTATTCCTTTGTTTTTTCTTATTTAGTCAGTCCTCTTCGCAGATATTTATGGCCTCTCTGATGAAGCTATATTTCTTCATTCTTTTCCAAATCCAATAGATTATGATACCCTCCTCAATCGCCTTAATGATTCTTTGAGCAACTTTTTAAATGATGAAACTGAATCTCTTTCCATAGATGAACTTAGATCCAAAATTCATCTCTTAAGGATTGAACATAGATTCAACTTGAGTTTAACCAATAAGTTTAAACGCCTTTATATTGACTCAAAATAAGAAACTAATAAATTAAGAACCAAGTACAGTGATCTTATTGACGAAAAAGATCTCATTACTAAAAATGGTGCTCAAGCTTTAGCAGATTTCCATAAGACTCTTCTCGATGTTCAAATTGAAAGAGATAGACTTATCTGCGAGAATAGAGCTCTTGTTGAAAGGGAAAATTAAGTTTTCTCTCGCCTCCTCATTAGTAGTGAAGATGAGTTTGCTTTGGCCGCAAAGGTTCTTGATAATGCCAGGAATAACATAGGTGTAAATGTTAGTCTTCAAGCTGATCATTCTGCCTTGATTAAAGATATGATCTCTGACAGAGAAGGTTGTTTTTCTTATTTTTCCGCTAATCCCTTTCTTAACTGAATCTTTATTATTTTATTTAACACGTTGTCATTTGCTCGCAGTATCTGAAAAGAATTTTCGCCAAATAATTGGAGAATTAGAAGAAGAAAAAGGACAACTCGCAAAACTCCTATCCTCTCGCAACGAAAAATGCTCCAAGTTCAAAAAGCAATTTCAGATTACATTGTCGAACTTTAGTAATACTCTTGTTGGTGTTCGCAATGATTCTATTAAAATGGTCTGCGATGATCATAAGATTCCTCATTTTGTGTATCCTTGTCTCGCGAATGAAATACCAAAGAATGTTCCCAATCTTGTCATCCCTGATAGTGAGGCTGAAGAAGATGAAGAGGGAAACTCTGGAGAAGATAATGAAGGATCTAAATAGATTTATCTTTTCTTGGAATTTCTTTGTAATATTTGTACATTTATTTTATCTCTTTCCCCTTGTAACACATCGCTGCGAATCTCTCCATTTTCTCAAGTTCTTTGATATATATGTTTCTTTTGCTTCTATCTGCATATTAAAAAACAATTCCTTTTTGCAATATGGTTAATCAAAATGCTTATTAATTTTTAATCTGCGTAAATCTGTCATATAAAGATGAATAACAATTTCATCATTATGTTCATTCCCATACTTGCCTCTGTTATTCATCTGTAATATGAAAGATTGAGCAAATTAATTTTTAATAAGATCTGTTAATAAATTTTTGCCTCTGTCCCTGCATAAATGTCGCAGATCATTTCTGCATAATCTCATGATCTCAGCGTAAATGTCGCAGATCATTTCTGCATAATTTCATGAACTCTTGTGGTTTTATTATGCCTTCCTAGTTAAAGGTCTTATTTAGCCACATTTTGTTTTGGCGACAAAATCGCAGGACGTCTATACATTCGCATGTAAAGACCCATTGATCTTGCCTTATTCGTGTTTTGTCAATTTCTCTGCGACAATATGATAGGCCTAAGTTTTCTTGCGAAAATAAAGCCCCATGACATTGCCGTCTTGCGATGAAATCGCAGGACGTCTTTACATTTTTCATGTAAAACCCCATTGATCTCATCTTATCTTTTTATCATGGATTTTTGCCTCTGTATAATTGTATTCTTAAGACACTTAACAGCTTCCTAATGGAGGGTGCCGCCCTTATCTTCCCCCTGGTTGCCCCTTCAAGGAGGGCACATTGTCCATACAAGACTAGCTCCTCCCATCTGGTCTTAACAACAACCAGTTTTTTTCGCAACCTCTTATCCTTTATGCCTATATGGCTTATATTTACGAGACTGCACCCTAAGTGGGGTTTTCTTCGGGCCGAGTGCATCATAGCCAAGACTTGCCAAGGATGTCCAGGGTAGTTTCATACGCCCCGGGCACCCTTGGATCAACCATGTACCTCGGCGCCTTGGTCATACTCTGCACTCCTTAGGAGAGATCCTCAGTCGCCTAACCAGGGTATAACCTTATATAGTTGGAAATCCAAGGTACCTCTCCTGGATAGGTATCTCTCATGGAGATGGACCCCAACTCTCCATGACTCAGGTTCCAGCAGCGGTATAACCTTATCCCTAAGCCATGAAAACAGATACCCCCTTATATGACGTACTTTAGGTCTTACATTTGCCTCTTGCGAAATTTTATCCGCGACTAGGGTGTACGCCATAAATGTTCATCCTATTCTTATAGATTTCTTGCGAATATCGCCATTTCTTTTTTTTCTTTGACTGTCTCTTTTTGCATTTCAACTCTTGTATGATTTTTCAATTTCATCCTTTTCATTCAAACAAAATATTATTTTGAAACATTTTCTTCAACAAATCATTCATAAATTTCTTAAATTTCATAATTCTACCTTTCTACTTACTACTTTCTGCTTCTGCCTTTTTGTTGCGTTTTGTTATTTTCTCTCCATCTTCGAGGCGCTCGCCATCAATTGCCTTTAGTGTGTGTTGACTTTGCAATATCTCATCTTCTCGCCGTTCTATTGTATCAACCATTAATTTGTCACTCCTTTGCCTCTGCTTGATGTTATGCTTCCAATTTCTATTCCTTGCATCTTTTTCCTCGCAAGATTCCATGTCAATTTCATAACACTTCCTTCCCTCAATCCAATCTCCCTTTATAACTCCAACACCGCTGGGATGTGGAAACTTAATGCACTGGTGATAAGTTGACGCTACACCTAAAATTCCATGTAACCATGGCCTGCCAATTAGGGCGTTATATGGTGATTCTATGTCAACCATACAAAATTGAACTTTGGAAGATAGACCCTTTAACGGAATCTGCATAGTAATTTCCTCTTTGGGATTATTAGAAGTACCATTGAAACCATAGATCTTATAGGTTGACGGTATCATATCCTCGTCTCTTCCACCCATGGTTTTGTAAGTATGATAAAATAAAATATCAATTAAACTTCCAGTATCTATTAGAACTCTGTTAATGGCCCAAGAATCTTCAGTTTCACCATCATCATCTTTTTCATCTTCTTATTCTATTTGCTTTGGATTTATTTCTAATCTTACCACCAGTGGGTTGTCATGCATCTCACCATGCTCTGGTACATCTTGTGCAGTGAAAGAAATAGTTTGCTTTTGCCATTCCTCTAATGGCGAGACTCTCGCAATATTCATTATCTCTCTTCCATTCACGTTTCTCGCGAAGACTCTACTTAGAATGTTGTCGTGGAAATCCTCAATAGTGTTGTATGAATGTATGATGGAATTACAGAACAAATTCTTCTCCTTGGCTCCAACCTCTATCACAAATGTTTATGCTCCTTTTACAGTATTCACTCTGCGATTATCGGGAGCTGGGGGGTAGTTGCTGAGGTTGTGGATGTCTTATTAAAAAATGGTTTAATTTTCCATGATCTATCATTTTCAAGATAATTCTTTTTAAATTCCTGCATTCATTTAATGAATGACCATGAAACTGATGATATGTGTAAAATTCTGAACTTCGATTATTTGGGTGTGGCTCTTTTCCCATATTCCATGGTATAGGTATATCTTCTATCAGAATTACAGCCTCCCAAATTTTCTCTATGCTAGCATTTAGAGGTGGAATCTTAATATCTTCCCATATTATCTTCTGACTTCCTTGTCCTCTATAATGATTTTTCCTTTGACCACCATAAGTCTCATGTGGCTAATCAAGTCTCTCAACCTTATTATTTCCACCTCTATTGAAGAAATTTCTTTCCCTTTGAAACTCTTCTTGGTCTCTGCTTCCCATAGCTACTAATTTTTGTTGATTATCATTCCCATTCTTTTCTTGCTTCACCTGTGAAGTGCTCGCCACTATATTTATTAACCTTGGAAGTAGACTTGCGTTTCCTGCAGCTGAACTGGTGTTCGCGATGGGATATGATTCCATCTCGTTTTGTCTCCCCTCTAATGCAATGTATTCCTCTTGTAATTCTCGCAGCTCCGTCATGGTGATTGTATTTTTGATTCTGAAAATTTGTATGTACAAAAGATTGGTTGCAAACATTGCATTAATGAAAGATAAAATGAGGTATCTCTCATCCACCCTTCCTGCCATTTCACTGCACATTGTCTTCCATCTTATGGTTAGGTGATTCAGACTCTCTCCAATCCTCTGTTTTAACCCAAATACATCTTCAATATCGGGCCGCGAAGAATTGTTGCTTATATATGCTCCCATAAATGTAGCTTACAAATGGTCGAAATAAGTTATAGTATTTTTGGGTAAGCCTTCGAACCATTTTAGCGCCTTGCCAGTTAAGCTGGATGCAAAATATTTGCATAATACAACATCATGGTTTTCTCATTGTAGCATACACCTAACATAAGCCTTGACATGCTGAACATCACAAGTGGTCCCATCAAAGATACTGGTTAACGTTGGCAAATTGCATTTTGGGGGTATTCCTCCTAATTGTACTTCTTGAGTGAATGGAGTTCTCGTAGATTCTTCAATGGCTTTATCAAGTTTCATTCTGCCTGATTCTCTTTTGTTATTCAGCATTCCCCTCATTTCTGCTAACTCTCTTAAAATTTATTCATTCCCAGCTGAATTTTTCTCCGTTGGTCTTTTCAGTACAGCTTCTCTTCTTCTGCGTTCATGTATTTCTTGTCTTGCGAGATTTTGTGTATCTTCATATGCATCTTCATTCTGCCTTCTTCTACGATTTTCCTCTTCACCACCTCCTTCTTGAATTCGCAACTTATTATGCCTTCCAATTTCTTCTCTGCGAATTTCTTCATTTCTCATCGTTTCTCTTCGCTGTCTTTCGATTCTCCTTTGTATTCTATCATATTCCTCATTGATATTATTGTTATGGCGATTTTGTGTGCGTCTCTTTTCTCTATAGTCATGATTATTCTGTCATTTTGCTTCTTGAAACTCTTGTTCTTCCACTTCTGCTCTTAATCTTTCTCTTTCGCAAGCTAGACGTGCTTGTTCAACATAATGCCTCTCAATTTCGTCCTCAATTATTCTTTGATTTCTTTGGATTTTTCGCCCAGGTAATATTCTTTTACCTTCTTCTCGATTTTCTTCACCATCTTGTTATTTCCACCCTCTTGATTTCTATTATTACGTCTACTATTCACAGTTTCACCGCGTGGAATGTAGCGATCATTAATCATCTCTTCTTCTCTATGATGTTGCTCTTCATTTGGATTTTGCATTTCCTCTCGGATATTTGCTCCAGCATTTCTCATAGGGGAATTTCGTATTGGTTCTTCTCTAAATGATCTTGAAATTGATCTAGCAGTACTTCTTGATCTCCTACTTTGTAATCTCAAATTCTCCATTCTTAACTCGTGATTCTTCCTTGTTAGATTCGCATGTTCTTCCTCTTCTAATCTTCTTTCCTCTTGTATTCTTTGTCTTAAATCATCCACTGCTTCATTTTCTCCTTCTCCATGAATTAACCCTTCAACCACTTCTTGATTTCTTTCCTCTTTCCTTTCATTTCTTAATTGTCGATCTTCCGCTTCTTCCATTGAATCCAATCGCCAAGTATGCACGCTCACTCTATCATAATCCACAACTCTATTTCGTATTGGTGTTTGCTGATTTGGTTGTTGAATTTGATTTCCTTCATTATTCCTTGTTCTATTGCTCCTTTTTCTCAATCTTGAATATTCTCCTATTTCACTTGTCTCTTCCCCAGCAATTCTCCTACTCCTCCTTACGGTTGTTGGTTTTTCTGATGTGTTTCTTCTTCTATCCATTCCTTCAATTTTAAGATATTGCTGTAAATCACATAAAAATATTTTCCAATTTCTTCAAATTCTTTCAAATTATTACTGTAAATCCTTTCTTCTTTTATCCCTGTTTCTAGCGCCATTATGTAGTTGCAGGAATTCCCACACTACACCCCATACAAGAATTCACCATTATCAACACATATTTGAAGATTAAGAACAACACTTTTATTGATTAATTCTCAGAAATGTTACAAGAAATGAAAGGAATCAAGAATACAACCGCTCACAAGAACTTTCTCTCTCCTCAAGACTTTCTCAACACTCTAAAAATTGATCTCCCTCTTCTCAATCTATATTTATCTCCCTCTTCTCAATCTATTGGTTCTATTTATATAGGGTAAGTACATAGTGGATGACAGCTAAGTTATCCTTTAATTTCGGATCTGGCTCGCGATGTTCTCGCGGTAGTTATAATGTTAACTCTCGCAGACGTTATATTCTTCGCAGAATCGTCATGCTCTTTTCGTGTTTCTGCTATCGTCATCCGTTACGTCATTCTTTGAATTATTCTGCGACGCTCGCAGAGTGTTGTTGAGAAGCTCGTAGAAACGCTGTTGTAAATCTCGCAGGAATATTGTTGTAGCGATATTCTGATCCTACAATGCTCTAACAATCTCCCCCATTGTCAATTTTAGTGGCAAAACTATTAATACATATGGAATACAAAATATATAAATAAACTTTGTAGCTCCTATTCCACATGTCTAATCTTCAACAATACTCAAAATCTTCGTCACTTCCAAGTAGTTCAATGATCCCAAAGGTTGTAAGTTTAGCATCATCGTTGTTGAAAATCCGTAGCTATAACAATGAGAAAAGCATCGGTTCTCAATCATTGTTATACAGTGTCATAGTATTATTACACAGCGTCAAAGTCCAATTGCATCACAACTTCAACAACAATACTATGGTGATACTTCACTCCCCCTTAGTCAATACTCCATTTCACATGGAAACCACTCCCCTTTACATAATGATCCGAAAACCATATGTATTTGTAGTGTGAACTACATATTAATTCTCCCCCTTTTTGTCAATAAAATTGACAAAGGTACAAGAACGGGATCCTAATGAAATTTTCGTAAGAGATATTTCATGACCAAAGGTAAATTTATATCATCTTGTTTAGATGCAATTATAAAGCCGAAGCTAAATGTATTCATTAAGGAGTTTATAAAGACGCAAGATAACCCCTCTAATATTCCATAGCCGCACTCCCCACAAAGATTTGGCAATTAAGCACAACTTCAAAAGAACTCTCCACCATAATATGTCATTCCCTAAGGAACAACAAGAGCGACCTTAATTTCAAAAAGAAAAGAAGGATTTCTTTAGACTCAACAAATTACATACAAGTATGAATTTGGAATCCAACAAGAAATATTCAATAAAATTAACCAAAGCGAACCAAGATTAATTTGACTAAATATGCTCAACACAAGTAAACTTATGGAGACTTAATAAATCAATTAGATTAATCACAAGAAAACTCGTAAATAATCTAATTGTCATACTCAACCAAACTAATTACAAGAGTAATCAATTTAATTGGCCATACTCGACATAAGAAAATCTATGGAGCAATGACCAATTTAATCATGAAAAACCAACCCAGACAATCATTCTCAACATGAGAAATACTTACGGAGTGATAACTAAACAACCACACAAGATGATTGATTTAGTTCATTTGGGCTCAACATAAGAAATTATGGAACCCCGACTAAGATTATCATAAGACATGACAACCTTAATGTACATGTACTCAACATAAGAAAACTTATGGAATACAAATTAAATAACCACACAAGTTGATTAATTTAGTTCTTAATGCCCAACATATATCATCTCATGGAACAACCAACCATGCCAATAAGGAATCAACTTAGTCGTATCGTGCTCAACATAAGATACACAATGGAGCCTTCACAATAATAATAATATGGATTAATAAATCTTTATATTGTGGATAACACAAGGATTCATTCTATGTTTCCATCACCATTTGCACAATGACATACAATAGACATAATCCTTGAATCACAGAAGATTTTAACCTATCTTACATCAATAATTGACAATATAGGCTTAACTTTTGTGTTTGTCAAAAGTCTATTCATCCTTTTATCAATATTTGCATTTCAATTCACGAACCACTTTACTTTTGACAAAATATGGGACAATCAAGTTCACGGACGTAAACACACATATCCCATCAAAATATTACAATATATAAAACCATAAAGATTAATACTGCAACCATCATCTTCCAAACAAGTTTAGAATTTAAACCAATAAATCTAAAAAAAAAGAAGATGAAAAATATTGGATATAGCTATGTGTAATCACAATAATGGCTATTCCAAAACACTAGTTATTCTTATAAACAAAAGAGAAATAATAGAAGATTTACTAGACATTAAGAACTTGATTTGCAACTAAAGATTGAACAATAGTAAGTTATTCAGATTTTTTCTTTAGTTCGCTCTATAAAACTCAAGATTCCTTGTTGCTATTCCAAGTTGTTCACGAACGACTTAAAAATCACGAAGAAGGTTTCCTACCAATTGTGAGGACATCTGAACTGGTAGGTTTTTTTCATGATCAATCGGATGTTGACAGATTATGAAAACAGGGTCTTCATGAAACTCAATAGACTTCTTCTCCATGATCACCTCTTTTGTGCTTCTCTCCATTTTTCTAAGAATCCAGTATCCTCTTTTTATCCTTATAGAATAAAGTGTCAATAATGACATATATATATAAGGGGGTTCATATGAAACCCTAGGCACAAGGCTATCCGTGCGGTTATTTGTGAACCACAAGAAGTTATGGATGACCAAAACGTGGAGGGCCAAGCAAGGAGGGGGGGAAACGTTCAACAAGGAATTTTCTTTCAAAAATAATAGAACAACCTTCGGTAAAAAAGAGGTCGAAATAAGTTTTTGAGATAACAACACATACACCTTCGACAGCTTTTTCAAGACAAAACTTTCTTGAGAACACGGAGAATCCTTTTTATCCCAAAAGAAGGATGATTCAGGAAGCAGTCATGGTGTTTTAGGATGAGCACTTTTCTCATCATAGTTGACTTCTCCTTTAGAGCAATGTAGATACGATTCATTCAACAAAAGTGAAGAACTTATACTAGAAGAGGGACTAGGAGTACCTGAGTTAGCCACTTTTTATGTTTTTGAGACGCTCTGTTTGAGTTTGTTTATCCTTTTCCTAAGTTCTGAGATTCGATTGTTTATGTGGAGTAAATCTGAGACAGAATTCTTGGATTCACAGTCTTCCATGGAACTTGAACTTTTTTCTTTCTCTTGTGCCTTTATCTCCTTTCAAGGTTGTTTGTTACCCATTTGTTGTTCTTCCTTCTACCTTGATTCATATTTTGTATTCCAAAGTCATGAATAAGAGATGACATGTCAAGGTAGTTTTCTTGATTGTTGAATGTGCCTTTTACTCTAACAAAATGAGAAATAGGTTTAATCATTTCCTTAGACACCCATATAATAACGTCGTGAAGTTTTTTATTTCTTAACCGATAACGACATTTTCGCTCAGGATGTCCTTTATTTCCGTAGTGTAGTTGCAGAATAACCTACAACTACACCCTCAATAGAATTAGTAAAAACTCAAGAAGTTCTTGATGATGAATAACAATTTTCTTATTAATGTTCTCAATTGATTACAAAGAAGTATCTAAATGGAACTAGAATAGTTACAACTTTCTCTATTCTCTTTCCTAAGATATTTTCTAACACTCACTAAAAGAACCTCTCGAATTTTACATTTGAACTCCTATTTATAGTAAAACTTATACAGCTGTATATGAATTGCGAAGTATCGCAATTCATACTCGCAAAACTTCATATTTCCCCGCGCTACTTCTATCATCGTATCATTTTATATCTCTTTTCTCCTTTATTTATTACGATACTCGTGAACTATTATCTTGCGATATTCAGTACTTACATCTTGCCTCTTCTCATGTCAATTCTACGAAGAAGAAATGTCATGAGAATCCCTATTCTCGTAAATTTAGTGTAGTTATTACCACCCTTCGGTTCGCAACACGTCTTTTCACTTTTCCCTTATCTTTCTGACACGTTTCTTTGTAACCGTTCTTTTCAACCGTTCACGCTTACTCGTATTAATGAGTTTTTATCTTCATCAAACTCTCTTATAAATATTATCCTTTGTTTTTGCTTTTTATTCTCTTATTCATCTTCTTCACCACTTCTTCCTCTGCAATCTTTTTTCCTTTCTATTTTCCCTCTTATATTCAATGGCACCAAAGAAGAAAACTATTGAACAAATTAATGCGGAACTTGCTTTGATAGAGACCTTATTCTTTACGAGATTGAAGGTTATGATAATAAATCTTCTCTCTGTGTGAAGCTCTTTACCAACTATGTTTGGGATGATCGAGAAAATTTTAATCTCACGAGGTCAAATCCTCGCAGTCTTCCTCTTCCTCTTTATGATGTTAACTTTCCTTTATTCTACGAAATTATTTCCCACCCCAATTTTTCTTGTGCTATTTACCAATTGACTGGTGATTGTATTCGCCTCTTAGTTGAATTCGCAAATCGTGCCGCTTTTGGGAAATCTTTGTATTCAGTTGATCTTAGGAAACCTGGATTTGAAAATATAGAAATTGTTCCTGCGAATTATACAGTTGAGGGTTTCTTCAAGAATTACACACTAATTCCTGCGAGGAAAGAAGATAATCGTTGGGGTGTTCGTCTTCATCCTAAAGCTAATATCGCAGCAGATGATCTTCTCATGCATGATATTGATTATGCTTCAGGAAATAATAAGACACCTCGTCGTTCTAATGATGAAGATTGGTATAAGTACCCTTTAATGTTATCAGGTTCTTATATTACTGGGATAGTAGAACTTCATGTGAACCTTCGTAACCGCTATTATCAACCTTGGGTTTTTAGAAATGTATGTATTTCCACCTCCTTATCTTTTTGTTACCCTTTAATTTCAAATGAGGTAAGAAACACTCTTGTATTTTTCTAAACAATATATTGTTTCCTCTGTTTCTTATCCTTATTTGAATTTACAAGTTCCACTTCTTCCTGAGATTGCTGCGAGTGAAAATAAGAGTTCTACTTCCTCTAAAAGGCTTACTGCGAGGCAACAAACTCTTCATTCTGCGAAGGTCTCCCAAGATTCTGGTAATCAAGATGATGCTCTTCGCAAAGGAAAAAGAAAACTTCAAGATGTTGTTTACGAAAGGAGTAAAAAGAAGATACTCTCAACCAAATCTCATTCCAATGTAATTTCTTCTAATGAGAACATTGAGGAAGATCTTGGTGATGAAGATGATAAATATCCTGAGAAGGACTTTAGTTCTAATTCCGATACCCTTTCTGACAAAGGAGATGATGATAATGATGTTGATGAAGGTGGAAATGAAGATTATAGTATCCCAGAAAATTTTGCCTCAGCAATGGTTAGCATCTCTGAGGCTTTCCTCCATTCTTCTCGTGGATTAGGAAATTCTCCTACAGCGAATGCTTGCAAACTTATTGCGAAGGCTTGTAAAGTTCCTACCGTAATTGATAATAACTCCCTCAAAGGAATTTCAAGATTCGTCTCTCCTGCTGTATTATATGCTTTAGGTAGCATGGTAAGTTTCTTCTCTATTCCTTGTTTATTTCCCTTATTTTGTTGATTTCTAACCCCTTTTTTCTTGTTTAGGTTGGAAGAGTTAGTTGTGCAGCTGCTTCTGATTGGGAAAGACGTCATTCTATTTCTGAGAAGAAAACTTTGAATCGTTGTAAGAAGTTAGAGGTTGAAAATTCAAGCCTCCGTCAGAAAATAGAAGATCTAAATATTGATAACGCAGAATTAATATCTCGTCACGAAGATAATTCACAATCTGCGAGCATCGAAATTGATAATTCTTCTCTTCTTGAGGAGAATAATCAATTAAAGCTTGAAAATTCTTCTCTTCGTAATGATAAGAAGCAACTAGAAGGTAAATTCTTTGCGATGGTAATTATTTTGGTTACTTTTCCTTCGTAATTTGCTAACCAATTCCTTAATTTCTCTCCTTGCTACAGAAAATTATGCGAAGATGAATAATGATCTGGAAACTCTCCTTGCTAATCGTAATAAGAAAATTTCTGACTTGAGATCTCAGCTTCTAATTTCCCAGCATAACCATAGTTTATATGTCAAGCGTTTTCGAGCTAAGATGACTCGCAAGATTTGCGAAGATAATGAAATTCCTCTCAAGAAGTACCATACGCTCCTTTCTGAAGAAATTCCTGAAGATACTCCATATCTGGAAATCTCTGAAAGTGAAGTTGAAGATGATAGTGAAGTTGAAGAAGAAGATCATTTTGATGGGAACAGATCGCCTGAAGAATAACTTCATTCTTTTTTTTTTTGTATATCTGTTCTGTAACTTTTCAATACAACACTTTCTTCTTGATTGTGCTTTTAATCAATCCAACAATTTATTTTTCAAAGCTTAATTTGAATTAATCTTTCTTTGATGTTTATTTCCCTTATTCGCATAACTTGATCATATGGAGAGAAATAATATATCTTAAAGACTTAGCTTAGTATTCCCTTTCCCCTTATTATTTCTCTTCAAATGATCAACTATCGCTGGAAGTATTAGAATATCCTTCTGAATTTATCTTACGAATTTTCTTCTTATTGTGATTATGAATAAAAAATCCTCCCTTCGAAGTATAAGAATTATAAGCCTTTTGCTTTTTACGGAATGTTGCGAAGTAAATAATAAATATCCCCTTGAAGTATAGAAAGTATGAAGTATACAAAATATGAAATACCCTTAAGAAGTATAAGAAGTATAAGAAGTATTAGCAGCATTCAATTTATGAAGAATTTCCCAATATATGAAGAAGTATAAAAATTATTACTCATTGTATGAAGAAGTATAATAAGTACTTAACCTTCGCAAAATTAAATATCCGTTGAAGAAGTATAATAAATATGAGATATTCTTGAAGAATTATAAGAAGTATTCAACTTTTTGGAGAAATATTCAATATATGGAGAAGTATAAGAAGTATGTAATTCTCGTAAATTTTTACGAATATGAACTTATCTGTATTTGATTGCTATCAAAATCGCATCTTTTGTTAAGTCTTCATTAAAATTCTTCATTGATGTTGTCTTCCTTGATAGGACTTCTTGTAAAAATTCTTCAATGATATTGACAGAGCTGTCTTCTCTTCAAAATTTCTTGATGTATATTCTTGTAAAATTTCTTCAATGATATTGACGAAGTTATCTTCTTTTCAGATCTTCATAATGTATATTCTTGTATAATTTCTTCAATGATGTTAATGAATTTTCATTAATTTCTGTGGTCTTATCATGCCTTCCTAAGTAAAGGTCTTATTTTTCCACCTCTTTTGTAGTAAATTTTTGTATTTGCGATAATATGACAAGTCTGAATATTCTTGCGAACATACAACCTCGTGACATTATCGTCTTGCGATGAAATCGCAGGACGTTCTTACACTTTCATGCAAAAACCCATTGATCTCATCTTAACCTCTTTGTATAGTATTTTAGCCTCTTCAGGAATTGTTGCGACAATATGACATGCCTAAATATTCTTGCGAACATAAATCCCCATGACATTGCCGTCTTGCGATGAAATCGCAGGACGTTCTTACACTTTCATGCAAAAACCCATTGATCTCATCTTAACCTCTTTGTATAGTATTTTAGCCTCTTCAGGAATTGTTGCGACAATATGACAGGCCTAAATATTCTTGCGAACATAAAGCCCCATGACATTGCCGTCTTGCGATGAAATCGCAGGACGTCTCTACACTTTCATGTAGTGACCCATTGATCTCATCTTAACTTCTTCATTATGTTCTGCGAGTTCTTTATTCTTTTCTTTCTTTCTTTCTCTTTTTTTTTTATTTTTTTTTAGAAGGCTCGCAGAACTTCATTTGTTGCACAAATATGACAAGCCTTTATGTTTTTGCAAACAAGAAGCCTCGTGATATTTGCGTCTTATAGCACTTATCAGCTCCCTAATGGAGGGTGCTGCCCTTTATCTTCCCCCTGATTTCCCCTTCAAGGAAGCGTACATCGACCATACAAGGTTAGCTCTTCCCATCCGGTTCTGCCAACAACCAGCTTTTGATCGCAACCTCTTATCCTTTTTGCCTATAGGGCTTATAGTTACGAGGTTGCACCCTATGGGGTATCTTTGGGCCAAGTGCATCATTTGCCAAGACTTGTCAAAAATGGCAGATGTGGTTCAACCTCACCCGGCACTCTTGACTCAACCGTGTACCTCGGCGCCTTGATCGTTTTCTGCACTTCTTGGGAAAGACATTATGCCTTAGTCGCCCAACCTAAATCCTCTTACACCGCATTTTATATTGCGTAATGTCGTTAGATTAGGTGAGAATCCAAGGTGTCTAACCCGGATAGGTACCCCATTATTGGGTTGTACCCCAAAATTTTTACCATGTACTAATGGCCCTTGGTGGTGTTCCGGTTACCCTTAGCCACGTTATAGGTACCCCCTTAAATGACGTACTTTAGGACTTTGCCTCTTACGAAATATAGCTTCGTGAACTAGGGTGTACGCCATAAAGGTTTGCCTGTATAAAATTTTCTGCGGCTCTCTTTCTTTTTTGGAGGCTGATCACAGATTGCGGTCTTTTATTCGCAAATTAATGAAATTTTAATCGGAATATAAATTCTGAAATTTGTAACTTTTCCCAATTTCCTGCGAGCAAACAATATTCGTAAAATTTATCACGAAATAAAAATTTTGTTTTACCACATACCTTATTTCCACGAGTAAACATACTGATTACCTTCTTGTTTTATTATTTTCCTTCTTCTTTCTTCGCAAATCACAATCCCTTATTATCATTGTAAATTTCTTGTATGATTATCATTGTAACTTTATCCTCTTTTTCCTTAATCCTCTGCCATTAAATTTTCACTTCTTTTCACAGCCTTTGCTCTTTTTCTCCAATTTTTCTTCTCAGCAGTTTTTCCTTCGCAAACTTCTACTTCTGTATCGTAACATTTCTTTCCCTCAGCCCAATCACCCTTGATAATTCCAATACCCTTCATATGAGGAAATTTTATGCACTGATGTAGAGTGGAAGCTACGCCTAGAATTCCATGAAGCCATGGTCTTCCTATCAAAGCATTATATGGTGATTCGACATCAACAACGCGAACGAGAATTTCGGTTCGCATTCCACTCAATGGAATTCGCATGCTCACTTCTCCTTTGGGCTTGTTGGAAGTTCCATTAAAACCATAAATTCTATAAGTAGAAGGTATTAAATCTGCATCTTTTCCCCCCATAGTTTTGTAAGCAGAATAGAAGAGGATATTGACAGAACTTCCCGTATCAATCAAAATCCTATTAAGACCAATTGATTCTTCCTCCATATCATCTTCGTTTTCCTCCATATTCATGTAGATTGCTAATATTACTACCAATGGATTATCATGTGCTTCACAACCTTCTGGGATTTCAGTGGCTTCAAAAGAAATTTCACGTTTCTGCCATTCTTCAAGTCGTGAAATTTTTGCGATGTTCATTACTTCCTTTCCTTCACCATCCCTCGCATATACCCTGCTTAACACATTATCATGAAAATCCTCTATGGTTTTATATGAATGAACAATGGAATTACAGAAAACATTCCTTGCTTTTGACCCCACTTCTATATGTAGGATTTCTTCTTCCTTTTCTTTTGTTGTGTTCTCCCTGCGAGTTATGGCTGGAGCCTGTGGTAATTGTTGCGACTGTGTCTGTTTAAGTAAAAATTGATTTAGTTTTCCTTGATCAATCATTCGCAAGATTATCCTCTTGATATTATGGCAATTATTTGTAGAATGTCCATGGAAATGATGATATGAACAAAATTCATGACTTCTCGGACCCATTGGTGGTTCCTTTCCCATGTTCCATGGAGTTGGTATATTCTCTACCAGGATAATTGCTTGCCATATCTTTTCTACACTTGTATTCAAAGGTGGCAACTTTATTTCTTCCCTTACCATTCTTTGACCTCCTTGACCGTTGTTATAATTTTGTCTTTGGTTCCCTTGTCCAAAATAATTTTGCCTTTGTCCCCCATAATTTTCTTGTTGTTGATCTAGTATTGGAATTTGGTTATTTCCTATTCGATTATAGAAATTCTTCTCTCTATCATACTCTTCTTGATCTCTACTACCCATTGCTACCATCTTTGGCTGGCTATCATTGATTTTCTTCTCTTCTGAAATTTGCGAAGAAGTTTGTGAGGATGTTTGCGAAGTACCTGCTACTACATTGATTATTTTGGGAAGTAAATTTGCTCCTCCCTCTTGATTGCTAGTGTTTGCTACTGGATATGACTCCATACTGTTTTGCTTTTCCTCTAATGTAATGTATTCTTCTTGCAATTCTCGTAACTCTGTCATCATTATGGAATTCTTTCTTCTGAAGATTTGAACATACAATTGTTCAGTCGCGAACATCACATTTATGAAGGACAGAATCAAGTATCTCTCATCCACACGCCCTGCCATATCACTGCACATAGTCTTCCATCGTCTTACCAAATGCTTCAAACTTTCACCCACTCTTTGTTTTAAACCAAATACATCTTCAATACCTAGCCATGAAGAGTGATTTGTGATATATGCTCCGAGGAAAGTTGCTTGCAAATGACTGAATGATGTAATAGTGTTCTTAGGGAGTCCTTCGAACCACTTTAAAGCTTCCCTGTTAAACTTGATGCGAAGTACTTGCATAACACAGCATCATGATTCTCCCATTGTAACATGCATCTTATGTATGCTTTAATGTGCTGAATAGCACATGAAGTCCCATCAAAGATACTGGTAAGTGTGGGAAAATTGCATTTTGGTGGAATTCCTCCCAATTGTACTTCTCTAGCAAATGGAGTCCTCGCATCTTCTTCTATTGCTTCATCTAATTGCCTTCTATCTCCTCCTCTTCTATTGTTTATCATCCCTCTCATTTCTGCTAATTCTCGAAAGATTCGTGCATTTGCCTCAGAATTCTCATCCATTGGTCTTTTTAATGCAGCTTCTCTTCTTCTACGTTCTTGCGCTTCCTCCCTTGCGATCCTTCGCATTCTATCATATTCTTCATTAATGTTTTCATTTGCATAATTTTGCAAATATCTTCTTTCTAAATTATCATAATTGTTCAGTTGCATAGCGTCTTGGAATTCTTGTTCTTCCCTTTCTATTCTTCTCATTCTTCTCATGCGAATATCGGGAATTTCTTCTTCTTCATTTCTCCTTCTTCTGTGACTTATTTCTTCTTGATTTACTTGTACTCTGATTCGAGAATTTGGTTCATTCCTTTCCACTTCTGTTTGTTGATTTACAATTCTTCTCTTAATTCTTTCATACTCAACATTTTGTTTGTTACGAACTTCTTCATGTCTTCTTACTCCATTCTCGTGATTGTTTTGATGTATTGTTTGTTGTCTCTCAGTTTCTTCCATAAATTGCTGTTCTTCCTCTCGATTCTGATTGTTTTCTCTATGATTTGGTTTTGTTCGTAAATTCTCCATGCTTTGTTCATGGTTTGGTATTAAAATGAAACGATTCTCTTGATTTCTTTCACTTTGATTCTGCTCTTGTTCTTGCATATTATTTTCATTACTGATTATCGGTGAATTTTGTCCTTCTCTTTCTGTTCTAACATTTGATCTTGCAACACTTTGAGATTTCCTCCTTTGTAACATCTCATTTTCCATCCTCAATTCTTGATTTTGTCTTGTTAATTTGGCATGTTCTTCAGCTTCGATCATTCGTTCTTTTTGGATTCCTTGTCTCAATGTTTCTAGCATCTCCCTTTCTCTTTCAAGAATTGTTCCTCCCATCAACCTCCCATTTTCTCTGATTTATGGTTCTCTATCTTCTTCTTCTGGTGTATTAGTTCTCCAAGTGTGTATACTCACTTGATCATGATCTCCTACTTGTTGAGCTTGATTTCTTCGATTACTCCTTCTCCTACTAGGTTCTCCTGTTATATTTGCTTCTCCTCCTTCTAATCTTACACTTCTTCTTACTTCAGTTAATGGTTCTGATGTGTTTCTTCTTCTTGTCATTTTTATGGTACAGGAATTCTTCAAATCCCTGTTTCTAGCGCCAATTATGTAGTTGCAGAATAACCTACAACTACACCCTCAATAGAATTAGTAAAAACTCAAGAAGTTCTTGATGATGAATAACAATTTTCTTATTAATGTTCTCAATTGATTACAAATAAGTATCTAAATGGAACTAGAATAGTTACAACTTTCTCTATTCTCTTTCCTAAGATATTTTCTAACACTCACTAAAAGAACCTCTCGAATTTTACATTTGAACTCCTATTTATAGTAAAACTTATACAGTTGTATATGAATTGCGAAGTATCGCAATTCATACTCGCAAAATTACTTCATCCTCGAAAAACTTCATATTTCCCCGCGCTACTTCTATCATCGTATCATTTTATATCTCTTTTCTCCTTTATTTATTACGATACTCGTGAACTATTATCTTGCGATATT
Organism: Papaver bracteatum; assembly: GCA_023529315.1. NCBI lineage: Eukaryota > Viridiplantae > Streptophyta > Magnoliopsida > Ranunculales > Papaveraceae > Papaver > Papaver bracteatum. The sequence continues at coordinate 5,472,217 of JAJJWX010004804.1, read as the reverse complement.
CAATACTTACACGTAGTAATAGCAGTTGAAGGAATTATTCTTAAGTGTTCTCTTGTGAGTAAATTTGGGAGACGTCCCTTCTAATAGGGTGTAGAATACATCCTATTCATTATCTATTGTTTATGCTTTCTCTGTTATTTTTCTTGTGAATTATGTATTTTACGAGTGTTTTTGAGTTATTAGGTACTCTGGAGTCGCACGGAGATAAAGAAGAAGAAATCACCAAATTTGAGCAAAAAGTGCAGAATTGTCATTTCATAGGGCGAACACTATCTGGAGCCTAGACACATGTTAAGGGGAAACTTTATTTTGGGAAGAATTATAAAAGGCAGCCAGCGCAGGTTAAGGGGAGGCAAATAGGCTATCCCTTATCAGAAGTGACCATTTATATAGGCACCCAATATGTGGGTGTATTAGCAATTGGTGTAACCATCTGGGTGCAAATATCTCTGGGGTGTAAACATTCACCCCAATGATTAACCTAAAATCGAGAATTCTCTTGCCTCCATTAGTTACATCTGAAAGAAAGAAGAGAAAATTCTAAGTCAAATCAAGAGAAGAGAGGTGAGAAAATTCTAAGAAAAATCAAGAGAATGAGAAGGAGAGATCGAGAGTTGTTGTTGGTGGCGCTATCGCAGAACTAATGAAGTCGGTATCTGTCATGAATTAAAATGGGTGTTTGAATCTGGAATCGATGAAAAATGAATCTGTGAAGTTGTTTTTGCAAAGAAGAATCCAAAGGATTTCGAAGGAAGTGATGGTGGCTACTTCTGGTAGAGATCAATTGATGATTGAATCGAAAGTCTGAGAGTTTCAGAAATCAGGGATTGATGAATTATTTATGCAATTGAAGAAATTAGGGTTTGGTTTCACAAATCTGGGAGTGTAAGGAATTGGTGGTAGAATTGATATGGGTTCTATGGAACTGTTGAGGGTTTGAGGTCGAGAAGCAAATAAAGTACAAGAAAAGATGAATGGACTTATGGCTGAAGTAATGGGTGTGAGTCTATTGATGATGTGATGAAGATTGGGTTGATTTTGAAATCAACAGATGAGAAGCAGATAGTGTTTACTGTAATGGGTTCAAAGGCTGTGATTCAAGTCTAAGAAGAAATCATGGGTTGGTGTTGTGGATGTTTCTATTTTTCTTGCTGTTGATGTATTCCTGCTGCTACTGAGTGCAACTGTGCTGCTATGGTTCTGATGGAGGTGTAGGTGTTGCTATGATTGAAGCCTAAAATGAGTTGTGTTGGTGCTGCAGTTGAGTGATGAACAATTGAATCTACAATATTGAATTGAATAGATGAATGTTTAGGTGTGTAACAGGTGAAGATAATGGCCTGAAACAATGGACGGAAAGTCCTATAATTAAACAGAACTCGGTCGGTTTTCTACTCCGGCGAGTTAACTCGGAAGCCGGCGATTCAACCCGATCCAGTACTTGACTCAGCTGAATAAGACTCAGTTAGACAGCTAACTCAAGCTGACTTAATGGATGACTTGACTTTATTCTTTGACTTTGACTAACGGTCTGACCAGACTGACCGTTAGTCCTAACGGTGGACTGACGGAATATTCCCTTACAGGAGAAGAATCTCAGGTGACCGGCGGCGACGGATTCCAGCCTATTTCCGGCCAAAAACCCATTTTTTCGGTGAGCTAAAGTTGCATCATTTTGTGTATATTTCTCTCATGGGATGTGAAGAGTTGGACTTGGAATTGAATGAAAAATTTGGCTTGGATTTGGAAAGAGGAGATGGAAGAATTGAGAAAGGCTTGGATTTGGAAATTGAATTGCTAAAGGAAAGGGATTTTATTCCTTTGAAGATATGGAGAGCATTGAAGCCTATAAATAGAGAAGTTCTCTACTTTTCTATACACACTTCCATACACTTAGATGCACTTAGATACACACATCTTTTACATAACTTTTGTGCACACTTCTACACACACAATACTTTTCTCTTTGTGTGAACTCTTGATATGAGTAACTAATTTTATTGATTGAGGATGAATTCCTAGTTCTTAACATGTTTTGAGTTTTGTTTTAAAGCTACTTTGAAGGTTTCACATGATTATCGTTTGTTTTTACCAATAGGAATGTTTATACATTCATGATTGATTGATCGGTTGTTTAGAGTGCATGCTAAATTGATTTGTTAATTTGATCTATAACTAGTGAAAGTTAGGGGATAAGTAATCGTTTCTTGACTATTTACATAAGTAGAAAACACAATACCTTGCAGAGGGATTCCGTGGAGCAATTTTGTGTAAAAACAACGTTAGCAAGTGGACCTTGATCTAAGAGTCTAACTACTAATATCAACCTAATAAATTCATAAATCTTAATGTGTTTAACTAAATTACATCTTGAGTGATCTACTACTTGGTGGTTTGGTAAATAGAATCCGGTAGTCGAGAACTTCTGTATCCGGTGATACAAGGGATTTAGGGGTTAGCACTGATCTAGCTACTATATCTACGGTTGGTGATAATCTGTGACTAATAAGAAGTGGAAAAGAACATAACTTGAATCACTGTTTTGCAACGAAGAAGGATTCCTTGATCTAATCTCTCTTATTTATTTCCCTTATCTTTTTAATTGCTTTATTTACTTTCCTTTGCTTATAAAATCTAAAACCAAAACCCCCCTTTTGTGACATGATAAGACAACTAAAACCTCTTGCTCCTCGTGGGAACGATCTTGACTATCCTATATTACTTGTTAAATAGGTAGTAAAATATTAATTAATTTGTTGTGGTTACGACACGCATCAAATTTTGGCGCCGTTGTCGGGGAGCATCGGATGATTTTAGTTGTTTTCTTTTTACTTTTTGCTTTATTCTTGCTTTGTTGGATTCTTTATCGTATCTAACTTAGTTATTGAGAATTGTTTTTCAGGTACCAGTTTTCCATGTATGGTGGACAAGAGCAAGCATATTACAACAATCAATACGGTTTTCAACCTCAACATCATGGCAACTTCCAACCATCCTTAGGATATAATCAAAACCAATCTTTTGGCTATGATCAATATCCTTCGGAGCCTTATGGATATTCTCATGCATATCAACAACCTTATGACGGGTATGTAAGTGGACAATTACAAGGATGGACGGATAGTTATGCTTCTAATACATTGTTTTCTAGTAATGTGCAGACAGAGAATTGGGAATGTACTCCTCTTCATCGTGTTTTTCCTTCAATTTTTAAGGATATACAATCTAGAAACTCTATACACGGTGGTAAGTGTGTAAACGTCCGTAAACTTGCACAAATGTTATATAAATTGGAAGATGATGGAGACTCGGAAGATCTTGTTGCAGAAATTAGTAGGACCATTCATATGGAACTTAAACGACATCGGGATAAAGGTTATGAAACCGATGAAGATTTTTATTATGGTGAGTCCGAAAAAGAAGATGATTATGTTGAAAAGGACCAACCTTTAGAGACTTTTGATGACGCTAGTGTAGATTACTCGAGCCTTGATCTTAATAATGATCAATCACCTATTCAAGAGGTAGAGCTTGAAGAAGATGCATTTAGTGCTTGGAAAAAATTTCTTAGGGAAAGATATGAGTCCACGGAAGTGTATGAGCGTTGCAACAATGAGGAAGTTATTCCAACTCCGGATCATAATAACAATCCTTCACCTATTCAAAAGGAGGAGATTGGGTGTGACTTGCCAATTGTTGTAAACGGTATAACACCCTCACAAGAAGATCCTACAATCTTTACCGACGAAAATCATTTTAGTGAATGGCCCGATTCCGATGATGAAGATGTTGAAGAGGTGATGCTCGATAATGAAACCGAATTGATTGAATTTGTGGAAGACCCAATTGAACTTGCTATTGATTTTAATGATGCCGAGACTTTGGTTAAGGTAGAAAATGATGAAGAATGGTTGCAAAGTTTGATAGAGGACCATGATATGCAAGAGGTAAGTAATTCACTTGAATTTTTTAAGGATGAAAAGGATTCTGTAATACAAGAAATTGTGCAAGGTTTGTCTAACCCTTTGCATATTGATTCTTCTCCTTTACCTCTCATTGGTTTGAATGTATGTGCTTCGAAAGTATTTTTGAATGAATTTGTTTCTCGATATCCACCATTGGAAACACTTGATGCTAACACTATGCAGGTTTGCCAAGAGGAATACATAGAAATTCCCAAATTCTATGTTCTTTATACACTTCCGGGTGTGGACAAGAATACGTGTGGGGGAAATTTCTATCGAGCTATAACTTTACTATTATTTTATTGTGCTAATATTTGTATGAAGCTATTGTATGAAAAACAGGTACCATGGGAGGATCCCCAAATTTTCCGATTGTTAGTATATGGGGAGTGAATCTTACAAGAGCCATGTCGGGCCGTCGACTTTAAAACAAGCGCTAAGTGGGAGGCAACCCACCGGTTTTGTATCTCTTATCCTTTTGTTTTTATTTTCTTTTTGTTTTTATTTTCTTTTTGTTTCGTTTGTTTATTTTTCTTGTTCCATATCATATTAAGATTTCCCATCTTGACTTTACTTGGACTATTCAATTACATTGAGGACAATGTAAGGTTTAAGTGTGGGGGAGTGGTTAAGCATATATTTTAAAAAAAAAAAAATTTGCATAAAAACTTCAACTTTTAGAGATTTTAGAGTCACTAGCATACTTCTAGGTATGTTTACATAGAGAATTCTGACCGACATAATTGAACTTGGAAATGTTAGGGAACTACGTTCGGATTTCTTATTTTTTAGAGTGTTAAATAATGGATTTAATCATGCCGGTGATGCAAATTAGGAGCAGAGAAGAATGCATTATTATAGTTGATGATCAATCATTAGTGGAGACTACCCGTTTTTATATCATGTGAGGCACCGACCAGAATTTTTCCATTTGACTAAAAAGCTTTCTTTTGAGTGTGTGTCACCGTACGTTAATTCCGGGTAGAATGGTGAGCTACCCAACTTCACACCAATTTTCAGCACTATTTTGATCTCTTGAGTGCTAATTTTTGTCAATCATGAGGGTGACGTCCATGGATGAAAGCCTCCTTCTTGTAGTTTGATTTGCAGTTAGCACCATTCTCTCAACAACGGGTCCATAAAAACACCACAATCATCAACAACAAAGGAGTGACATCAAAATCTACAAGGAAAGTTGAAAAGGTTTAAGGTTTACAAGCAACAATGGAACAAGAAAAAGAGCAAATTTTTATATCCAAGTAAAGCAAAATACAATGTGGTAATTTTATATCAAAGTATGAAGACTTATTTACAAGAGCAAAGAAAATCAAAAGGTGAGAATTAATGAAGTTTATGATTTCAAGACGATACAAGTTGTGAAGAATCAAGCGGTAAAGTACTTTTCCACGGCCATGGTTTATTTTATTTGTCACTTTGTTTTGTATTTTGTTTCTCTTGTCTAAAAAAAAATGAAAAAAAAAAAGAAAAAAAAATAATATATGAGACAAGAGAAATATCTATTATTGTTTTGTTTTAAATAAGCCGTGGGGAAGGAAAATATATAATGAAGTTTCAAGCAACAAGGATTTAAGAAAAAGGTTACAAATTGTCAAGGATTTATGAAGTTCGAAAGTTTATCATCAATAGTTGAAGCCGAAGACCAAGAAGATGAAGACGGGGAGCGGAAGACGTTTCTATTGGATGCCGTGAGAGTGGTGTTATCATAATTGGCAATCGGATGTGAATCTAAGTAAGTAATCTCATCCTCGATATAAGTGGTTGATTTCCTTTCTTAGAGATCTTCAAAAAAATGGTTTTTAAAAATGTTAAAAAATGTGGGTTTTTAAAATATTTCGGAAGTTATCCTTCCCACCATTCAACGTGTCGCAGGAATTCTCTCTTCATTCCTACCTGCACACATGTGAGACCCATAAAAAAGCCGTCTTTTTGAGTGCAATTATCATAAAACCCTTTTTGGTGAGGCAGATGTCGAGGTGAAATGCTTATTGATCGTTTCTCAAACACGTGTTCTCTCATTATGGTGTGGTTATTTCTCACTCAACATTTAAGAATGAAAATACGTTCTTTAGTATTTCTAACTTCTTATTACTAGCATGCAGAAACTCTATGTCCTCATAGATCTTTGGATGCTTGGGAAGCTAGAACGCTTTGAATTTGTAAGTTTTAGTTTGATTTGCTCGAGGACTAGCAAAGTCTAAGTGTGGGGGAATTTGATAGGGTGTAGAATACATCCTATTCATTATCTATTGTTTATGCTTTCTCTGCTATTTTTCTTGTGAATTATGTATTTTACGAGTGATTTTGAGTTATTAGGTACTATGGAGTCGCACGGAGAAAAAGAAGAAGAAATCACCAAATTTGAGCAAAAAGGGCAGAATTGTCATTTCATAGGGCGAACACTATCTGGAGCCCATCCACATGTTAAGGGGCAACTTTTTTTGGGAAGAATTATAAAAGGCAGCCAGCGCAGGTTAAGGGGAGGCCAATAGGCTATCCCTTATCAGAAGTGACCATTTATATAGGCACCCAATCTGTGGGTGTATTAGCAATGGGTGTAACCATCTGGGTGCAAATATCTCTGGGGTGTAAACATTCACCCCAATGATTAACCTAAAATCGAGAATTCTCTTGCCTCCATTAGTTGCATCTGAAAGAAAAAATAGAAAATTCTGAGTCAAATCAAGAGAAGAGAGGTGAGAAAATTCTGAGAAAAATCAAGAGAATGAGAAGGATAGATCGAGAGTTGTTGTTGGTGGCGTTGTCGCAGAACTAATGAAGTCGATATCTGTCATGAATTAAAATGGGTGTTTGAATCTGGAATCGATGAAAATTGAATCTATGAAGCTGTTTTTGCAAAGAAGAATCCAAAGGATTTCGAAGGAAGTGATGGTGGCTACTTCTGGTAGAGATCAATTGATGATTGAATCGAAAGTCTGAGAGTTTCAAAAATCAGGGATTGATGATTTATTTCTGCAATTGAAGAAATTAGGGTTTGGTTTCACAAATCTGGGAGTGTAAGGAATTGGTGGTAGAATTGATATGGGTTCGATGGAACTGTTGAGGGTTTGAGGTCGAGAAGCAAATGGAGTACAAGAAAATATGAATGGACTTATGGCTGAAGTAATGGGTGTGAGTCTATTGATGATGTGATGAAGATTGGGTTTGTTTTGAAATCAACAGATGAGAAGCAGATAGTGTTTACTGTAATGGGTTCAAAGGCTGTGATTCAAGTCTAAGAAGAAATGATGGGTTGGTGTTGTGGCTGTTTCTGTTTTTCTTGCTGTTGATGTATTCCTGATGCTACTGAGTGCAACTGTGCTGCTATGGTTCTGATGGAGGTGTAGGTGTTGCTATGATTGAAGCCTAAAATGAGTTGTGTTGGTGCTGCAGTTGAGTGATGAACAATTGAAGCTACAATATTGAATTGGATAGATGAATGTTTAGGTGTGTAACAGGTGAAGATAATGGCCTGAAACAATGGCCGGAAAGTCCTATAATTAAACGGAACTCGGCCGGTTTTCTACTCTGGCGAGTTAACTCGGAAGCCAGCGATTCAACCCGATCCAGTACTTGACTCAGCTGAATAAGACTCAGTTAGACAGCTAACTCAAGCTGACTTAATGGATGACTTGACTTTATTCTTTGACTTTGACTAACGGTCTGACCATACTGACCGTCAGTCCTACCGGTGGACTGACGGAATATTTCCTTACAGGAGAAGAATCTCAGCTGACCGGCGGCGACGGATTCCGGCCTATTTCCGGCCAAAAACCCAGTTTTCCGTCGAGCTAAAGTTGCAGAATTTTGTGTATATTTCTCTCATGGGATGTGAAGAGTTGGACTTGGAATTGAATGAAGAATTTGGCTTGGATTTGGAAAGAGGAGATGGAAGAATTGAGAAAGGCTTGGATTTGGAAATTGAATTGCTAAAGGAAAGGGATTTTATTCCTTTGAAGATATGGAGAGCATTGAAGCCTATAAATAGAGAATTCTCTACTTTTCTATACACACTTCCATACACTTCCATACACTTAGATGCACTTAGATACACACATCTTTTACATAACTTTTGTGCACACTTCTACACACACAATACTTTTCTCTTTGTGTGAACTCTTGAATATGAGTAACTAATTTTATTGATTGAGGATGAATTCCTAGTTCTTAACATGTTTTTAGTTTTGTTTTAAATCTACTTTGAAGTTTTCACATGATTATCGTTTGTTTTTACCAATAGGAATGTTTATACATTCATGATTGATTGATAGGTTGTTTAGAGTGCACGCTAAATTGATTTGTTAATTTGATCTATAGATAGTGAAAGTTAGGGGATAAGTAATCGTTTCTTGACTATTTCCATAAGTAGAAAACACAAGACCTTGCAGAGGGATTCCGTGGAGCAATTGTGTGTAAAAACAACGTTAGCAAGTGGACCTTGATCTAAGAGTCTAACTACTAATATCAACCTAATAAATTCATAAATCTTAATGCGTTTGAGTAAATTACATATTGAGTGATATACTACTTGGTGGTTTGGTAAATAGAATCCGGTAGTCGAGAACTTCTGTATCCGGTGATACAAGGGATTTAGGGGTTAACACTGATCTAGCTGCTATATCTACGGTTGGTGATAATCTGTGACTAATAAGAAGTGGAAAAGAACATAACTTGAATCATTGTTTTGCAACGAAGAAGGATTCCTTGATCTAATCTCTCTTATTGATTTCCTTTATCTTTTTAATTGCTTTATTTACTTTCCTTTGCTTATAAAATCTAAAACCAAAACCCCCCTTTTGTGACATTATAAGACAACTAAAACCTCTTGCTCCTCGTGGGAACGATCTTGACTACCCTATATTACTTGTTAAATAGGTAGTAAAATATTAATTAATTTGTTGTGGTTACGACACGCATCACCTTCCTTAGGAACATTGCAGGCTGCAAACATTTTCTCACATGAAGAATTATCAACAACTTTGACGAAATTGATCTTACTAGTTTTTGGAGTGTCTATTCATTTATAGCCCATACCACGTGTATCACGATGTTCTTTACATGCTACAATCATAGAAGTCAATTTCGTTGAGCTTGTATTGAATCTTCTCATACTCTCTTCTAGTGATTTTACCTTATCAAGAGCAGCTGCAAGATCAGTCTCCAATGACTTTTCTTTAGTAAGAAGTCTGAGTTCTTTGTCATTAAAACATTTATGTTGAGAGTCATATCTTTCTTCAATATCTGCAAGTCTTTCTTTCAACATATAGAGATTTTGGAGAAGATTGTCACATTCAGACATTTTTGTGCAGTTATCTTCTTCACGATCTTTAATGATATATTTTAGGATATTATAGCCACAATCATATCCTTTAAAGAGTTTTCTCAATTTTCTGTTTTCTTGACAAAGTGGAGCCATGTATTTACTCAGGCAAGTTGTTGACCTTTTTTTCTTTCAATGCATGATCAAACAACTTGATATATTGAGAGACTTCTTCATCAATACTCGGTCCTTCTTCTAAATCACTATCATCTGAAAGGTCATCCAATTTCTCATCAAGAGATTTCTCCCAGCCAAATACAGATTCAGCCAAGGGATGAGTGATAGAGTTTTTCTCAGAAGTTACAAGATATTGAACCTTACCTGAGTGGCTTTGAACTGGTGTTGCGTTATCAGAGATACTACTCTTGTCCATAGGGTAAGATCGCTTACAAACACAAACTTATGAGGTCTTGAACGTGTTTGCCTGCTCTGATACCAATTGAAAAAGCGGGGGTCTAACAACCTCACCCAATATTTCGATTAGCAATCTGTATGGACAACTCCGAGTTGTTTTTATAGAGAATCAAATAGACTCAATAAATAGAGAGAGTTATTATCTCAATCACTCAATTTGATTTACTCAATAAAATGTGATTCGCGAGTCTAATCAAAGAGAGATAACTTGGATGGTACCAAAGACCAATATCCAAGTGTCAATCAATTTAAATCAATAACCAATAAGGTCGGATATTCTAATTGATTGAACAACGGACAACCTGTATTATTTCAATTATATAACAAAATATAATGCGGAAAGAAATAACACATACACCATAATTTTGTTAACGAGGAAACCGCAAATGCAGAAAAACCCCGGGACCTAGTCCAGATTAAACATACATTATATTAAGCCACTACAGACACTAGCCTACTCCAAATTAAATTCGGTCTGGACTGTAGTTGAACCCCAATCAATCTCACACTGATCCAAGGCACAGTTATGCTCCTATGCCTCTGATCCCAGTAGGATACTGCGCACTTGATTCCCTTAGCTGATCTCACCCATAACCAAGAGTTGCTACGACCCAAAGTCGAAGACTTTAGCAAACAAATCTGTCTCACACAGAAAAGTCTACAAGATAGATAAATTCTTCTCCCACGAATAAACATATGAGTTTTGTTCCGTCTTTTGATAAATCAAGGTGAAAAGGAACCAATTAATAAAACTAGACCTATATTCCCGAATAACAGCTCAGTTTTATCAATTACCTCACAATAGTCCTAATCGACGCAGCGAAAAAAGATATTGTGGAATCACAAACGATGAGATGAAGATGTTTGTGATTACTTTTATATATTGCCTATCGGAGATATAAATCTCAAGCCAATTATTATAATTGTACTTGTATGATAGAAACAGCAAGATCAGTTCACATAACTACAAGAAAAGTAGTATCGGTCTAGATTCACTGTCCCAATGAAGTCTTTAAGTCGTTAACCTAGTTTTAGAAGAAGAAAACCAAAGGTTAAAGGAGAATCGACTCTAGCTTAGCAAACTAGTATCACACAGAATGTGTGGGGACTAGGTTTCCCAGTTGCTAGAGTTATCCCTTATATAGTCTTTCAAATCGGGGTTTGTAATCAATGTTAGCTTAGTAACAAAGCATTAAATATTCACCGTTAGATGAAAACTTGATTAGATACAAGCTAATATCTCTCAACTATTAGATCGAAAGCTTATCTTTCCATACACACATGTACTTGACGATTTTGGGTTTGTGTAACCGTATCCAAACATGTACAATATTTGGTTCAATATTAGTCAACCAAATGGTTAGCCAAATGATAATTTTCATATCAACCATATTTTTCTTCACCATAACTAGTCCAAATGACTCAAATGAACTAGTTAGAGAGTTTTTCAATTGCTATGAGATCTTATGTACTACACAAGACACAATTGAAGCAAAAATGATGTGATTCACTCGAATCAATTCATGAATTATAAAGCCACGGTTTGCAATAGCATTCCTTAGATAGTTTAGATAAGTTTACGAACATCGTTTTTAGACATAACCACTCAAGTTCGCGGGCTGGGTTCGCGGACTCAAGTAACCGGTTGGAGTTCACAAACTTCAGCAGAAATTCCCGGGTTCGAGAACTTCTGTCAATTCGCGGACTGAGTTCGCGGACTAAAACCGAGCTACGACTCCAGCAGAAATTCTCGTGTTCGAGAACTACGCACGTTCGCGAACTGGGTTGACTGCTCAAGTTCCGGTTTCACTCGATCAACAAAGTTCGCAAACTTCGGTTCAAGTGCTAAGGACTTACACATATATGTGTTACCACAACAATGTTTATATCTCCCAGTGGTATATCGTCTAAACTCCCATTTCAATAATTGAAACATTCTCAGAGGACGTCATATTGTTGTTATTCACAAAATAGTTTTCTTCAGAGCAATTTCCAAAGTAATTGAAACATAACATGACTTTCGTCACTAGGCAAAGATGAACTTGGCTAAAGCGAAAGCTTTACCAACAAACATTTAGAGAAATAGATAAGCGAGATATACTCAACTCGAAATGTCACATGTGTATATTCTTAGTCTATATAGTAAAACGACTTTTGTCTCAAGATAGAAGATCGAGTAGATAGACTTTTGAGTGATAGATAAGTTCAAGTCTCCACATACCTTTTAGTCGATGAAGATACACTGGTTCCTTGAGTAGTCCTTTGTCTTGTATGATGATTGTCATGGAGTTCTTGAGCTCAACTACACTTTATATCCTAGTCCAAGACCTTAGCTATAGTAGACTAGAAATCCATACTTTATAGTTTTGATCACTAACATTAACAAACATGCTTGAGATAACAACGCATGTGAGTTCTACCGAGCAATGCTCTAACAAGTTTGACTGTCTAGTTGATTATTTTGAAAGTATATTGGAGGTTGTCCATACAGATTTCTAAACGAATTATTGGGTGTGGTTGTTATACCCCCGGGTTTTTAATTGGTATCAGAGCAGGCAAACATGTTTAATACCTCATAAGTCTGTGTTTGTAGCGATTTGACTTTTTGGAAAGTAGTGTTATCTCTAACAACGTAACACCAGTTCAGAAGATCTCTGATTTGGTTCAAAGTCTTGAGTCCCCTGAGAAATCTCTCATATCTACTCCATTTTCTGAAAATGTGTTCGACTTGGAGAAATTCCTAGATGAATAGTTGGATGATCTTTCAGATGAAAGTGATTCTGAAGAGGGACAAGATCTTGATGAGGAAGCTATGAAGCACAGATACTTCAAAATTGGTGACGTATCCGTATCACCGCCGTATCAGTATCAGATACTTGGGGATACCTTGGGATACATATCAGATACTCAATTTAAAGTGTCATATTTTTTTAATTACAAAAAGGGTAGGGGATACTCCGGGATACCTTTCAGATACTCTATGAGTGGATACTTCCTATAATCTAACATTTATTTATTTTATACAAAATCTATATATTTATAATTTATACATAAAATCTAAATATTTATAGATATTTGTACTCATGAACACATCGAATAATTATATCTAAACCTAATAACTTGTTGACTATAAAGAAAAAAAATCTTGGTATTCATTTTTATGATGCTTTGAAAAATAGAAGAAAAAAAAAGGGTGTTAGAAAAATATAGCTTTAAGGCTTATTGGGCAGTCATGTTTTTATGTTGTTTAGAGATAAATTGGAGTACATATGATTTTATCCATTCAATTAACATAAGTAAGGCCGAAACCAAAAATGCTGAAAATTTAATGTTTGCTCACTTTAATATATTCAAAATAGTATCTATCGGATTTTTTTATTTTATGATTTTTTATTAGAATGAATTATTATTATATTAAATATATTTTTAATAAATACATGTATCCCACCATATCTCGTATCCCCATTTTATGAAAATTGACGAATCCCCGTATCAGTATCCCCGTATCATTATTGGTGCATCATAGTGAGGAAGTCTCATAATATATCAAGCTTTTTGACCATCTCTTGAAGAAAAAGAAGTCTACATCTTGCTTGGCTAAATATCTGACTCCTCTCTGTCAAGAAAATAGGAAATTGAGAAAACTATTTAAGGGATATGATTGCGGTTACAAACTCTTACAATCTATCCTTAAAGATCGTGAAGAAGATGTGCGTTCAAAGAATTCTGAATGTGATAATCTTCGTCGAAATATCTTTGTGTTGAAAGAAAGATTTATAAAAACTGATTCAAGATATGACACTCAACAAAAATGTTTTAACGACAGAGAAATCAGCTTGATCGCCAGAGAAAAACAATTGGAGGCTGATCTAGCTGCTGCTCTTGATAAGGTCATTTCACTGGAAGAGAATCTGAAAAGATTCAATGCTAGCTCTACAAAATTATCCACTATGCTGGGAGCATGTAAACAACATCGTGATACATGTGGTCTGGGCTATAAAGGAATAGACGCTCCAAGCACTAGTAAGATCAATTTTGTTTGTGCTAACGACAAATTCCTAAGTGAAAATCTCACTGACATCAAAAGTGAAAAACTTCTTCCAACAGCTGATGTTCCTATGAACAAAGTCTGTCCACCTTTGAAAACATCTCATATGAGAATAGTCAACAACATTCCCTACAACTGTTATAATTGTGGTAACAAAGGTCATCTTGAAAGGAGATGTTGTTTTCGACTGCGGAATGAAAAACTTCATAACATTCTTGTGTAGATGTCTAAAGAAGTAATCAAGCATTATTCTCATTTTGCTGGAGTAAAAGGTCTTGTATGCAATCAAAAATGGTATTGTGATCAGCTAATTCTTGATTGTAAATATGACGCAAAACCCGTTTATAATTGTAAAGGGAAGAATGTCATAGTGACGACTGACTCTTCAAATCGCCTTGTGAAGAGAAAATGTCATCGAAGGAAGAAGAAATGTTCAAGATCCTTTCCTCCCACTGAAGAAAGTCTTGAATCTAAAATGTCTTCTCCAGATTACATTCACATCAATAATCGTGTCTCGGAGCTCAAGAGAAGTATAGATAGACTCAAACGCAGCATTAAAAAGGAAAGGAAGGCGACAGTTTCAGTTATCTCTTGCCCTCCGCTTGTTAATTCTCTATTGACTAACCCTATTGTTTTTTCTGAAGATCCTCAAGAAAGTAAAAGGGAAAATGTCAATATTTCTGATGAGCAATGTGCTCATCAAAATACAACTTGATTTCTCAAAAGAGCATCCTCCTTGAAACTGTGTGAGGATGCTCATAATTCTCAAGAAGTTTTTTTGTATTGGGAAAGTGGTCTCTGTTGTATTATTATAATTATTATTGTTTTTATCATTTTTTTTTAATGATGATCAGTTTATTGTTGAGCCCTGGTCCAGTTTATTATTACATATTGTAATATATTTGATCAATATAACTCTTGAGAACATTCGCTTTGTTGCTTACCTTGAAAACTCTTGTTTTCTTCCCATTGACGGTTGGGTTGTTGTTTATCAACAATTATCTTATGTTCTTTTGATCTAAGACTGCATGTTAATGTGTTTAGAATTTGTCTTTGATTTTTTATTTATTTTTATCAAAACTACTTCTAAATTAGGCTCCATTACTCTCTTGGTTTTGAACAAGGGTCGCAACCATGAGTGTGCGTGCATCCGACCCTTACCGAACATATATGAGTAACCCTAGGGTTTCCCTATGGAGCACTAATATATATATATATATATATATATACGTGTGTGTGTATCATGTTGGTTCCTCTCCTGATACATACACGTTCAGTAACGTCAAAACATTTCTTGAACTTTTGTTGTGTGCACAATGAATGGATGCAAAAAGGAAGACAAAGTTGAGAAGGTCAAGGTTATAGAGTTTCACGAGAACCCTATTTTCATAACTTGCTTTCATGTTATTGATCATGAAAACAAACTTCCAGTTCAGATGTCATCTCAACTGGCAGGGAATCTTCTTCGAGATTTTGAGGTCATACGTGAACAACTTGGAATTGCAACAAAGAATCTTGAATTTATGAAAAATGAACTGAAGAAAGCAACTGATAAACTTTTTTATGTTCGATCACTAGTTGCTGGTTATGTCTGATAACTCTCGGTTGCATTCTTCCTAAGAGTTATTTTTTTCGTTATTGTCTAGGAAACTTCTTATGAGAATTTTATTCTTGTGTTTTTAAGAAGGATAACTAGGGTTTCGAATAGCAATTATTGCGAGTACACATAGCTATTTCCAACGATTTTCATCTTGCAATGTTTTTATATTTATTTAAATTCTAAAGTTTATTTGGAAGATGATTATGCAATATTAATCTTTATGGTTTTGTATATTGCAACTTGTTATGGGATATGTGTGTTTGCGTTCGTGAACTGTGATTGTCCCATATTTTGCTCAAAAGTTAAGTCTATCATATGTATTTATTGATAAAAGACAGAATGAACTTTTGATAACAAAAGTTAAGCATATTATGTCATTATACAAATATTGATGAAGATAGGGTGAACTTTTTATTGCAAAGATTAAATCTATGAAATCATTATGCAAATATATTGTTGAAAAATAGAATGAATCTTGTATATTCCACAATATTGGTCCTTCCCTAATCCACTTTTTTTGATATACTGTGTGGCTCCGTAAGTTCTCTTATGTTGAGCATTTTTCGATTAAATTAATCATGGGTTCTCTAGTGGTTAATTTAATTGAGTATTTTGGATTGCAAATTCATGTTTTCATGTTATTTATAGTGTCCAAAGAAATCCTTCTTTTCTCATAAAAGTAAGGTCTCTCTTGTTGTTCTTTCGGGAATGACATTTAATGGGGGACAATTCTTAATTGAACTTGTGCTTAATTGCTAAATCTTTGTGGGGATTGCGGCTGCGGAATATGAAAAAGAGGGGGTCTAACAAGCTCACCCAATATTTCGATTATCAGTCTGTATGGACTAAGTCTAATATACTTTTAAGATAATCAACTAGACAGTCAGACTCAATCTTAATAAAAAGTATATCAAGGAGTTAATATCTCTATCTTTCGATTTGATCTTTACTCAAGCAAATACAAATCTGCGAGTTTTTATCAAATACAAGAGAGATATAAACTTGGATGGTACCAAAGACCAATATCCAAGGATCAATCAATTTCCAATCAACAACCAAAGGTTGGATTTCACAATAGATCGATACAACGAACAACCTGTGATATTTCAATTATATAACAAAACATAATGCCAAATAAAAATAATACAGAAACTAGAAATTTTGTTAACGAGGAAACCGCAAATGCAAAAAAAACCCGGGACCTAGACCATATTGAACACCACACTGTATTAAGCTGCTACAGACACTACCTACTACAAACTAACTTCGGTCTGGACTGTAGTTGAACCCTAATCAATATCACACTGATTCAAGGTATAGTTGCTCTCCTTACGTCTCTGATCCTAGCAGGATACTACGCACTTGATTCCCTTAGCTGATATCACCCAAAACCAAGAGTTACTACGACCCAAAGTCGAAGACTTGAATAAACAAATCTGTATCACACAGAAAAGTCTATGATAATAGATAAATCTGTCTCCCACGGATAAACCTGCGAGTTTTGTTCTGTCTTTTGATAAAATCAAGGTGAACATGAACCAATTGATAAACCAGACTTATATTCCTGAAAAACACCTCAGTATTATCAATCTACTCATAATAATATAAATCGTATGGTAGCGAAACTAGATATTGCGGAATCGCAAATGATGAGACGAAGATGTTTGTGATTTATTTTTATCTTGCCCTATCGGATATATAATCTCAAGCCAATTATTTAATTAAACTCTTATAATAGAAAAGGGAAAGATCAGATCGCTCAACTACAAAAAAAATTAGTTTCGTCTGACTTCACAATCCCAATGAAGTCTTTAAGTCGTTAATCGACAGGTTCTCGAGAAGAAACCTACAATTAAAGGAGAATCGACTCTAGAAAACCAACTAGTATCATACAGGAGATGTGGGGATTAGTTTTTTCCAGTTTCTAGATGTCTCCTTATATAGTTTTCAAATCAGAATTTGCAATCTAAGTTACCTTGGTAACAAAGTATTCAATATTCACCGTTCGATGAAAAACCTGACTTATCCAAGTTAATATCTTATAACCGTTAGATCGAATCTTAGCTTGTTACACACACATTAAATGTATTTCATTTAGGTTTGAGTAATCGTACCTAAACGTGTACATTTGGTTGTTTCCCAAATGGTTGACCAATGGTTAGCCATATGAGTACTTTCATATCAACCGTATTCATCTTCTCATAACTAGTTCAAATGACTCATAAGAACTAGTTCAAGAGTTATTCAATTGCAAGGAAATCTTATGTACTACACAAGACACAATTGAAGCAAAATCAGTTTGATTCACTTGAATTAATTCATGAAGAATATATCCACGGTTTGCAAAGATTGCATTCCTTATTGTTTAAGTTCATGAACAACCGATTTGAGAAATAACCAACTTGGGTACGCATACGGGTATGCGTATCTTAGCTTTACCAGAATTGGGTTTGAAAACCCAGCAGAAATTTTCGGTAGGAAAACTTCCGTGGGTACGCGTACCTAAGGTAACTAGTTTGTAAGTTCGTAAACTTCAAACTATAACAAAGATTCTCGGTACAAGAACCTCCGCCAGTACGCGTACCCAACCTATCTCATTCACCAATACTGCATGCATACATATGCACGCACTTTGTTTCCGGTACATGGACTTATACACTAATGTGAGAACAAACTATATATACTTATATCCATAGGTGGTTACGTAATCTCAACTCTACATTTCAATCATTGAAACATTGTTCTATAATGTTAATAGTCGTTAGACATAAAGAATCGACTATCTTCATCAAAGCCATTTTCGAGATTGAAACTTCATCATGACTTTCATCATGGATAAAGATGAAAGTGGTTAAAGTGAAAGCTTACAAACACATATTTCGAGAAAAAGATAGGAGAATAAACTTGGCTCGAAATATCAAATGTGTATGTATGAAAACTATCATACTATATGACTATGTCTCAAGTGTAGGAGATAGAGTAGATTTTTGAGTACTAGATGAGTTCAAGTCTCCACATACCTTTTTGGTAGGATGAAGTTCCACCGGTTCCTTGAGTAGTTCTTTGTCTTCATAAGATAATCGTCATGGAGTCTGGAGCTCAACTATACTTACTATCCTAAACCGATACTTAGTCATAAGTAAACTAGAAATCAAGACATATAGTTTTGATCACTAATATTGACAAACATTCTTGAGATATCAATGCATGCGAGTTCGACCGAGCAATGCTCTAACAAAATATAATAGGGGTTATCTTGTATCTTTATAAACTCCTTGATGAAAGCATTTAGTTTTGGCTATATGATTGCATCTAAAAAAAGATGATATGTTCTCTTTTGGTCATGAAGTATCTTTATGAAAATTCATTAGGATCCCACTAGTTTTCGTACCTTTGACAATTTTTATTGACAAAAAGGGGGAGAATTAATGTGTAGTTCACACTACAAATATATATGGTTTACAGATCATTATGTAAGAGGGAGTGGTTTTCATGTGAGATGAAGTATTGACTAAGGGGGAGTGATACATATAACCATAGTGTAATTGTCGAAGTTGTTATACAATTGAACTTTGATGTTGTGTAGTAATACTATGACACTGTATAACAATACGAAAATATCTTTAGAATTGAACTTTGTTATAGCTACGGATCTTCTACAACTATGATGCAAAGTTGAACACCTTTAGAATCACGGAGTACTTGTAAGTGACGAAGAGTTCGAATAATATTGAAGAACCAAGGAGATCAAGCATTTGGATGAGAAGATACAAAGATTATTTGGGGGGAGATCGTTAGAGCATTGTTTGGTCGAACTCGCAAGCATTGCTATCTCAAGCTTGTTTGTCAAGTTTAGTTGCCAAAACTAAAAGTCTTGATTTCTAGTCTATCTATAGTTAAATCTCGGATTAGGATATATTGTGGAGTTGAGCTTTAGACTTCACGACGTTCATCGATTGAAAACGAAGAACTACTAAGGCGAGCTTGTGGAACTTTATCAACAAAAGGTATGTGAAGACTTGAACTCATATATCACTCAAAAAGTCTATTTATACTCTATCTCCTTCTTGAGACAAAAGTCGTATAACGATATAGTTTTCAGTTTATACACTTTTGATATTTCGAGATGAGTTTAACTCACTTACATATTTCTCGAAATATGTGTTGTTAAGATTTTGCTTTAACCAAGTTCATCTTATGTTATTAATGTAAGTCAAAAGATGATGATGTGGAAATCGCCTTGTAACATCTTACATGATTTGTGTGAGATAGTCATTTGATGTAGACTCGGAATGTTTCGTATTGATTATTCGATCATTTGAAAATTACGTTGAAGATAATAGTTTGTGTGATATAGCTCTTCCGTCTTCCGAGAATGTTTCAATGATTGAAAATGAAGTTTAGAATGATTAACCATGATTGTATATAACGTAGTGTGCGTACTTGCATATATGTTATCCATATCCGGAAACCATGGTATGCATACTCGTATGCGTACTGCTTGGTTTGGTGAAAGTCCAGGAACCATGGTATGCATACCCGTATGCGTACTGATTGGTTTTGTGAAAGTCCGGGAACTTAAGTATGCATACCGGTATGTGTACTATCGTAAGTTTCAAGTTCCGGAATTTCAACCGAGGTTGGTGGTATGTGTACCGGTATGCATACTGGCGAACCCAAACTCAGTCCGGCTACTTAGGTATGCGTACCTGAGTAGGTTAATGTAGTTGCTGGAAATCCCACAACACACCCCTTATCATATCTTGATAACAATTTCTAGATCTAAATATAAAAATGGTGATAAGAGTGCTAAAATTATAAATGGACACAAATATTTTTACATGGTTCGATCAATTTGATCTACATCCATGATTCTTCACTATGATTGTTTAAATTTACATTTGATTTACATTGATAATCTCCATTAATGGGTAGAATTCTGGATCTAGCTTTTGGAGAAGAAGATGATAAAGAAAAATACATTCTCACTCTAAAAATATCTCTCTGTAAAATATATCTCTCTCTCTCTTTCAAAATTGTCTCCTCCCTTTTCTCTTTCCTGCTCTTCTCTTTATATAGGTGTTTACATAGTGGATAACATCTCATATACAACTCATATTCCCCCTATTTTAGGATCCCTTACTATATTCTCGCTGATTTCTGATTTTTCAAAGTTTTCATAGTAGTAATTAAGATTCGTTCTCTCAGACTTGTTAAGATTAATTTTAAAGGAATAAAATAGAGAGTTAATGGGTCTAGGATTCGGCCAAACTCATATCAATAGGTTCAATTATTCATTCTCAACAATTATCGCTCAACAAACAACATCGACTCTTATTTTTGCCAAGGTAGACCCTCCAAACATTAATTGTATCCCCTAAGCATAGATTATCTAAACAAAGCATAACCTATCTAATTGAATCACAACTAATTTTATCGAATCATAAATCAATTCAAAATAAGTGCAAAAGTCAAATAGAAAATAGAATAAATTCACCCATGTGTGAGGTTCGGCTTCCTCCATCGACCCAGTGTTGGGGATTAGCTTCTCATAATGAAAACACACACAAAAATATAACTCATAGCTCAAATGGTGTTTTTATTGAAGAAAACTAATATTACAATGAAACTGCAACGCTGTATTGGCGTTACAGAAGTCACCGTTACAAGAGGTGTTGCAAATTCAAAACAAGTGTGCCAAACTGACTGTTACGAGTACTGCTTATAAACGACAGTTCTCTGCGACAGTCAGTAGGCGTAAAATGTTCTTCTTTTTCTTCTTCTCTGCAGCAGCAGAGAAATATGCTCTGCAACCTTCTTTTCTTCTCCCCCAACTCTCTGTGCCTTCTCAAATCCCTCAGAACCAATTATATACTCTTCCCAATCGAAAATACTCGACAGTAACTCAAAATAATTCTCTATTTACTCGGCAGTGAAGAATATCTCCTTGGGAATATTTTCTTCCCTTTCCTCTCTTCTCACGCTGTCAACCAGTGCCGAATCTTCCTTATTTGACTCCTTCACGCTTCTATAACGACCAAAATATATCCAAACACGAGAATAACTCGTACAAACCCGTGATTATCCTAACTGCACACGTACTCGCCCTATTTTATTTCTCGGTGAATTATCCCTCTTTTCTTACGATTCTGGGAGACTTACCATTCCTGTTAAGCCTTAATAACTTATCTGCAATCAATTTGCTGAAGGAAATCTCGAAAAAATCTCTCCAAAACTCATGCGATGACGTGAAATATTTCTCCTATGCACGAACTTCCCTGATTTCATCTGTTGGATTATCTAGCCAAATTTAAAGGAATCAAACAATCATACCACGCCTGTTTGGAGCAAACAAGTAAACCCAATGAATTTAGGCCCTTGAATCTCCCTGGAACATGATTAAAATTCGAACCCTAATTCTGCCAGTTCAAGAACTAGTTTCCCGCCAAAAGTATATTTCATGTTCTGCTTCAAACCGATCACTCCAACCAAATTCAATCGAAACGGAATCCATTACCAGCCTGTTAGATCAATTAGAACAAACCCATTTAATTTCGGCCCTTTAGTCTCCCTAAATCACGCCCAATTTCCAAACCCTAATTCTTTCTTCATCAAAACCAATTTCCCGCCAATTTCAGTTTCAAAAGGTTGAAGATGAGGTCGCCCCTTATCCAGTACAGGTGTCCCTTTAGCAATTTGGTTGTAAATAGTAATTTTTGGGTGCGAATAACCATAGGTTCCAAATAACAAAGAAGATGCCCCTTAGCAACTGGACACCCCTTAGTAATTGAGATGCCCCTTAACCGACATTGAGAGTCCGAATAACATGTGTCCTCCGGGGTACAAAAATCACTTTTCGAGCAACTTTCTCCATAAGAGCTTATTTGACAAAAACACGTACAAACAAGATTATTAGTGATAAAATTGAGACCTAGCTAATATAAATATGGGTATAAAATGGTGCACTTACGTGCTTATCGACACCCCCACACTTATATTTTGCTAGTCCCGAGCAAAACAAGAAAATTGACCCGCTACACAGCTGGTCATAAATTAAGAGACTTAGATCCGCTACACAGCTGGTCATGACAATTGCCAGATACACAAGACACATTTTTTTTTTAGACCCGCTACACAGCTGGTCATAATATTTGTATTTTTTTTTAATCTTTTTAGACCCGCTCAAGAGCTGGTCACAATACGCAAGAAAATTCCTGAAACAATTAAAAGAAAAAAGTTAATACCCACTCCCCCACACTTAAACATTACATTATCCTCAATGTAATTGAGTCACGTAAAAATTAAGATGGGAAATAAAAATAAAAATAAAAATAAACAAATAATTATACCTACTAGAATGTACAAAAACGGATCCCCATAAACTAATAACCTGAAAACTTGGGGATCGACCCAAAATATAATATTTACAAACGACAGCTTCACAATTATTTTATGAAAAAATGGGGACACTGAAACTGTCAGAAAATAAAATTTACCCCTAAACCAAGTTTTTACTGCACATGGAAGTGCCTAAAGAAAAAAATATGGGGATTCTATTGATACTGGAAAGATATCAATTGATTCATGCACGATATCAGGAATATGCAAGTCCTCTGGGTACTTAGATGCAAAGTAATCCAACAACACTTTAGAAGCACACAATTCTAACCCTAAATTAGGCAACTTTTGGAAGTCTATGGGTCTAGAAACAATTGCTAAGTCGGGTGAATGATCTTGTGAGGTAGATTCATCTATGGAATTAGGCGAATCCTCCACACAATCATCCACAGGGTCATATATATGTTTAGTCTGGGACAAAGAGTCACTACATGATTCATCATCATCATCAACATATAATCTTTGGTTTTCTAGAATTCTCAATCTTTGTTCCAAACTAGGTGGTCTGTGTTTGTAATACTTCTCATATATCTCTAACGGAGATTCTTCAGTTACCTCATGTGGAGCAGAAACTCCATACCATTGCCTACGCTTATATTCAGCATGCGTCATCTCAGATGAGGTTTCCTGATAATTTGACTTTCTACGCATATATTCCGCCGGCGTCATTGTAGGTGACGTCTCCTCAAAAGAAGTCATCATCCTCAAAAAGTCCCTGAAAAGAAAAACAAAAAGAAACGTATAAAAAGGGAAAAAAAAATATTGTACAAAATAAAAATAAACCTAAAAATTAATCTAAAAACAAATCCGCGTCGCAACGGCGCCAAAATGATTTCTGATTTTTCAAAGTTTTCGTAGTAGTAATTAAGATTCGTTCTCTCAGACTTGTTAAGATTAATTTTAAAGGAATAAAATAGAGAGTTAATGGGTCTAAGATTCGGCCAAACTCATATCAATAGGTTCAATTATTCATTCTCAAAAATTATCGCTCAACAAACAACATTGACTCTTATTTTTGCCAAGGTAGACCCTCCAACATTAATTGTATCCCCTAAGAATAGATTATCTAAACAAAGCATAACCTATCTAATTGAATCACAACTAATTTTATCGAATCATACATCAATTCAAAATAAGTGCAAAAGTCAAATAGAAAATAGAAAAAAAAAATAGAATAAATTCACCCATGTGTGAGGTTCGGCTTCTTCCGTCGACCCAGTGTTGGGACTTAGCTTCTCATAATGAAAACACGCACAAAAATATAACTCATAGCTCAAATGGTGTTTTTATTGAAGAAAACTAATATTACAATGAAACTGCAACGCTGTATTGACGTTACAGAATTCACCGTTACAAGAGGTGTTGCAAATTCAAAACAAGTGTGCCAAACTGACTGTTACGAGTACTGTTTATAAACGATATTTCTCTGCGATAGTCTGTAGGCGTCAAATGTTCTTCTTTTTCTTCCTCTCTTCAGCAGCAGAGAAATCATCAGTTTATATTTTCGGTAATCTACCTATCTTATTTCCAAAGATGAAAAAAATCATGAAAGATACTAATATAAATCCAACAATTTTCAAATAACGTTGAGGTTTTTAGCTTCTCTACACAAAATGTAAGCAGAGTTCTGTAAGATTTTGACGGCACCAATCTATAAAGAAAGACTGTGGAATCTTCCCATTAGGGATGCACAACAACCCAACCCAACCGACCAACCCGACCAAATTGATCTTGAAAAAACCGAGCCGACACAAACCCGATGCATCAAATATTTCTGAACGGTACAAATTTCACAAACCCGATTTAATTCTAGTTCTAGTCGGATGAATCATCTTACCGACCGACATGGTACTAAACCCGACCGAATATATATACATATCTGAATTTATAGTAGACGTTGATCTAGGTACTAGGATTGTTTATCTATGACCATAATATCTCCCCATAATTACTTAATC
The DNA here is from genome assembly GCA_023529315.1 of Papaver bracteatum. NCBI lineage: Eukaryota > Viridiplantae > Streptophyta > Magnoliopsida > Ranunculales > Papaveraceae > Papaver > Papaver bracteatum. Next base: position 5,447,496 of record JAJJWX010004804.1, on the reverse strand, counting down.
CCTAGCCTAATTTTCTTCAATTCTCTCTTTCCCCAAGCAGAGAGGCAAAGCAATATCTTTCCTCCTTTGTTCGTCAATTTTTTACACACCATCAAAAGCGCAGCAACATCTTCATCTTATTCTCGTACTAGAACAGTAGATTAGTTTGTTTTTCTTTTTCGTACTCCCACAAGCTTCTAGTATTTGTTAATTCCAATATAAACTCTTAAGGTAATGGATTTGGGGTGAAGGATGGAATTGGGGTTTAGATGAATTTGGTTAAATTGAAAAAATTGAGATATGGTTATGGAATTGGGGTTTAGACCAACCCGTCCTCTCCCCTTCCCATCTCTCAAACCCTAGTACATTAAACCACCCCCTCCCCCTCCCTTGCTCGTATCTACTCTTTTGAGACTAGATCCGAGCAAGGATTTCATCCTTGTTGTTATCCTATGCCTTTTTTTCAGTTTCAATTTCATTTTATTCGGTATTTTTTTAGCTATTTTAACCTTTTGTCTTCTAGCTTCTGTGACTTCTTGGTTTGATGAAGTCACGGATCTGTGTTTTGCATTAGTTGATCTGAAATTCATAGACGTGCTTTAGAGTTTGGGGTTGCAAATCTGCTGCTGGTGATGATTTTTGGTAGAGGTTGTATTACGACAATGACGATTATGGTAACGAAATAGGGTTTAATTAGGGTTTGTAAGAGGCGGTGACGATTTATCAAGGAGAAGCATCAGGGTGTCTTGTGGGTTTATAAGGTAACAAGAGGTGGTGATGGGTTTGATGAGATGTATCAAGAGGAGATCTATCAAGTTGTAACGGTGAGGGGTTTCATTTAGTGGTAGCAAGAGGTGGTGATGGGTTTGATGAGATATATCAATTTGTAGCAGTGATGGGTTTCATTTCAGATGGAGTTCTATTTGGGGTGGAAAGAGGTGGTGATGAATTTTCAAGGAGCAGTACAAGGTTGTTGTAATAAGAGGTGGTGATGGTAGAAATTTCAAGGAGATTTCAGGGTAGGGATTTGAGTACTTGTTGTTGTTGGTGGTAGTACCGGTGGTGGTCTTGAAAAAGAACCCATGCTTCGGCGGTGACTGAAGATGGAGGCATCAGATTCCAAATTTAGATCATCTGTTTAGGTTGGGCTTGGTTCTTTTATGTGTCTCCTTTGTAAACTCACTACGCTGAGTTGGGATTTACGTTTTAGATCTTTTAATGCATTGTCGGTGTTTGTTTTTTTTATTTGGTTCGGAACACACCCAGTGATCCATTTATTTGTAACTTTTTTCCCTTTTTGAATCAAATCATTTAATTTACCGATAAAAAAAAATGGTCCTAAACCCGACCGAATATATATACATATCTGAATTTATAGTAGCCGTTGATCTAGGTACTAGGATTGTTTATCTATGACCATAATATCTCCCCATACTTACTTAATCCCTAGCCTAATTTTTTTCAATTCTCTCTTTCCCCAAGAAGAGAGGCAAAGCAATATCTTTCCTCCTTTGTTCATCAATTTTTTACACACCATCAAAAGCGCAGCAACATCTTCATCTTATTCTCGTACTAGAACAATGGATTTGTTTGTTTTTCTTTTTCATACTCCCACAAGCTTCTAGTATTTGTTAATTCCAATATAAACTCTTTAGGTAAGGGATTTGGGGTGAAGGATGGAATTGGGGTTTAGATGAATTTGGTTAAATTGAAAAAATTGAGATATAGTTATGGATGGGTTTTGTTCGATTTTGAATTTTGGTTTCGCCATCCTAATGGTTCTTGTTTTATTATCTTCTTATTCCCTCTAGAGGAGGAAACAAATATGACAAAAGTAGATTTTGGTTTTATTTCTTTGCAGCCTCTTTGAATTATTTCTCAGTGCTCTACTGTTCTACGTGATTTTATTTTAAATGTTTAATGGATGCATGATTCCAATTCTGCACTAGTACCCCTATTTCATGGATGAAGTCGAGTTCGTTGCATCCTGTGCAGTCAACATCAGCTGCTGATATTTTGCAAGATGATTACAATATATTTTTAATCATAAGCATGTCGGTAATATGACCACCGACCCGAAGCCAACCGATAAAAAATCAGATGATTTTAAAACCGATCCGTATATAAACCTTATCATATTTGGGGCTCCTTGTTTGAAAACCGATCAATTTGGTGTAGTGGTCGGTAGGACCAAAAACCGACCCAACCCGACCATTGTGCAGCCTTACTCCCCATGACTGGTCGTATTCTATCAAAGAGTTCAAGACCATCGACGAAGGAATTATCCCCGAACTTTACACGATATAAAATATTTAACACAGTTCAAATATCAAGATACGCGGTTTCTCGTTCACCCCTTAAAGGTAGGGACAATATAGGGGTTTACCCGTGGGCAGCAAGACGAGTGTCGGTCAAGTTGACCTTCTTTACCCTGAATCGCCCGCCCTCTTATTTATTCAAACAACCTGTTCTCATTTTCCTTCTCACTTAAAACACATAAATTTCTCCCCTCTCCTTCCTCCAGCACAAAAATCTTCTTCGCAAACTTTTTCCCTCTTTCTTTGCCAAAAATTTGTGTTGATTAGTATAACAATTTGTTCATCTGAGCAGAAGAATCTATCAGAAATTAGTGAATCGTTGCTTTCGATATCGGTGAGTTTGAGTTCTATAACAATCTTTCACGGAACACCGTAGTAGTTCGATCTTCTTCTTTGCGTTTTTCTCCAGAAAATCAACCTAATTCGTTACATTTAGATCTCTATAGTTTTGATCTCTGCTTCAATTTCTATTCACAAATCACTGAATTTCCTTCTTCTCCACAAAAATACCTAAATTGTAACTTTCTAAAGTTACAATTGAAAATTCATCGATCAAAACTTCCTAGTTTCTCATTTTGATCTGTTTCAGAATTCCAATTTATAACAACCTAGAAATTTTCTAGTCGAATTCAGCTCAAGAAGTTAATAAATCGAAATCGAGATCATCAATCTTCAAATCAGAAAGAAACTGATACAAATCCCTAAATCTTCTTCACATAATGTTAACCATTTATAGAGACGAAGATTTGCCTAATCCATCACCAACGTTCCTGAAGCTTCTAAATAGTTCACCAAGAGTATTAGGAGAAGATCAGAGCCATAAATTATCTACACCTCCGAAGAACAAGAAGAAGAGGAATGAAATTGAAGATCATCATCAAATCTGGAGTAGGGAATCGAGTTACTGTACAACACCAACAGCCAAGCAACATAAGATACCAGAGGCGATGACATGTCCACCAGCTCCAAAGAAACAGAGACATTATTACGTCCTGAGTAGCAGTGCCAAGGCAAAGAAGAGAAGTGATTATTTCATTCCTCCACCCAATTTCGAAGCTATTTTCATGACTACAAAGAACAAGTCCTCATGTCGCAGCTAATTCTAGTCAAAGTCATTTTTGGCGTGCGCTGTCAATGGTCAAGGATCGAGTGTGATCCTTCTTATCTGTGTGTGTTAAATGTTTGTGGTGTGTCTATTCCTGGAGGTACGGTTTTGCTTGCATAGGATCAAACGGATTGGTGATGAAATCAGATTTGCTAGGTGGTTCTATAACAGTAATTACAGTACAGTCACGGCTTTGACTTGAGTGGAGGAAAAGGAGCACTACTGTTTCTAATATCTGTAATTATTACTAGTACTACTATCTTGCTATGATATTGTAATTTGACTAATGTGGTAGGCACTGAATGGTAGACTTTAGTTTGACCATGAATTGTAAGAATTAATGTGAAAAAAGACAAATGTTACAAGTAGCGTACTGAAGTGTTCCAAGTTGTAACTTCTGGCTGTGAAATATACTTGCGCAGAGAGAAAAATTCTGGTTATGAGTGCTGTAATAGCAAACACAGTCATCGACTAAAACTAAAATTTTGGAGTAAAAACCAGACGCAGTGGAGAGGGAGTAAAGATCAAAGACCAGAGTAAAACCAAAAACCAAACCATATTTAGTCTTTAGTTTGGTTTTAGTCGGGCGTAATTTAAAGTTGCGTTTGAACGAGCGTAATTTATAGTTGCGCTTGATGCTGGGGCGGAAGTTTAAACTGCGTCTGATGGTGGGGCGGAAGATTAAGTTACGCCCGAATTAAAATAAAAATAAAAAAATGGGGCGCAACTTTAAAGTTGCGCCTGATGATTTTTTTTAGTTTTTGGTCTTTTTCCGTAGCGTCGCAGCACGGAGTAAACTAATTTTTTTTACTTTTTTTAGGTGTTTACTCTTTGGTTATACTCTCTCTACTTCAGTTGCTCTAAGGCCTGAAATGGTGGGTAATATCTAGCCTTCCTAGTGGACCTAGTTTTCTTAGACATGGAATTTTCAGAATGAATGGATAAAATCAATTACTGACAGGCCAATGGAAGCTTTCCTTGTATTATTACAATTTACAAGTTCCATGGCTTTTGAACTTAGGAAACCAAGATTTCAGGACCAAAGAGAACTAGTCACAAAGAAGTGAGTATAAAGAACTAGTCACAAAGGAGTGAGTAAAAGTCAAATTTGGTTTCCGGAATTTCGTTAGAGCAACCACAGTCGCAGACTATAACCAAATTTTTTTGGTAAAAAGCAGACGCAGTGGAGAAGGACTAAAGACCAAAGACCAGACTGTAACCAAAACCCAGACCATATTTAGTCTTTAGTCTAGTCTTTGGTCGGGCATAAACTGCAGTTGCGCCTGATGGGGCGGAAGCTCTTAATTACGCCCGAAGACAAAAAAAAATGGGGCGTAGTATACCATTACGCCTGATTGGGGTGTAACTCAAAGTTACGCCCCAAATAAAAAAAAACAAAATCCAAAATGGGGCGAGACTAAACCATTACGCCTGATGAAAAAAAGAAGTAATAAAAAACAAATGGGGCGGAATTGAATTGTTTCGCATGATTGGGGCGTAACTTCCTCTTACGCCTGACCAAATTTTAGTCTCCCCCGCTGCGTTGCAACACGGACCAAACCCAAAATTTCAATTTTTTTTGCTCTTTGGTCTTTGGTTTATGATCGCACCACTGCAGTTGCTCTTACTGATCAGAAGGTTTACTGGTCCATTTTGGTCAACATGACCGCCAACAAACAACCTATAGAAGCCTGCATCCATCCATAATGATTTGAGTAGCAAATTTAGATGGCTTTGACGAGCCCCATGTTTGTACTCAAGCGAAAAAAAGTGACATTAAGATCACCTGTTAGTAACCATGGTATCTGGATTTTTAGAAAAAGAAACTAGGGATCTTATATCATTTAAACTCTTTGCATTCACAACTCTGGATAATTAAGCAAGGACATTGCTAGATAGATTTGTTTTCACAACTGGTTGGGAAGACAAATGCTTGGCTTTAGTTCAATACAGATTAAGAAGGAATATTTCAGATCATGCTCCTATTCTGCTCAACTGCAATGCGGGTACTTCTTCTAAGCCTTCTTTCAAGTTTGAAAATTACTATTTGGACCATCCTGAATTTTTAGAGCACATGAAAATATGGTGGGCTAATCTGACTTTCTGTGGATGTCCTAGCTTTATTTTAGCTAAAAAATTACAGGGACTTAAGTTCTTTATAAAGAGACGAGGCAGAGAAACTTTTGGTTCTTTACAAAAAGAGGTTGACAATTTTGAAACTCTTATTGATGTGTATGACTTGAGGAGACAAATACACTAAACAATGAGGATTTTTTAGCTAGAGAACTGGCTAGAATTAATCACAAAAAAACTTCTTTGAATCTCTCTAGGAAGTGGTTCTCTAGAGCAAAAGGTCAATGGTTGGTGGATGGTGAAAGAAATTCAAGATTTTTCCACAAGAATGCTTCCTACAGACAGAAGACAAATACAATAAATTCTCTTATTATCAATGAAGAATTGTGTCATGACAAGGAGAAGATCAACGAGGAGGCTAAGAATTTCTATGTGGATCTTTTCAAGGAAGATGTGTTGATTAGACCAATTTTTGATGATCTTCAAATGCCTAGTGTAAGTGTTATTCAAGCTATTATGTTGGAAAAACCCTTTGATGAGGCTGAAGTGAAGAATGTCATCTGGAATTTTGGTAGAAATAAATCACCTGGTCCAGATGGTTTCACTATGGAATTTTTCAAGGCAGTTTGGGACATAATCAAGATAGAGCTGATGGCAGTTGTGAAAGAATTTGAGCTCACAGGATACATTGATTGGAGGCTCAATTGCACTAATATTATCTTGATACCTAAATGTGATGGTGATGTGTCTATGCATTCTTTTAGGCATATTAGTCTTATTGGGGGAATTTATAAAATTATTTCAAAGTTACTGGCTGACAGATTGAAACAAGTTCTTCCTTCAATTATTTATGAGTTTCAAGGTGCTTTTGTGACAGATCAGTGATGGAATACTCACTGCTTCTGAGTTGATTGATTCAAGAGAAATAGAAGGAAAGACTGGTTTGATTATGAAAGTGGACTTGCAAAAAGCTTTTGATAATGTGAATTGGGGTTGTCTTGATTACACTTTGTCCCGGTTTGGATTTGGTAATATATGGAGGAATTGGATAAAATGGTGTATGTCCAATACAATATTTTCAATGGCTACCAATGACACGGCCTCAACTTTATTCAGAAGTACAAAAGGATTAAAACAACGAGATCCTTTATCTCATTTCTTGTTTATTCTTATTATGGAGGTGTTATCTTTAATGATAAAAAGAGCTGCAGCTTTAAACTTACTTTCTGGTTTCAAACCATCTAGTGAAGCTTTTGAGATTAATCACTTGCAATCTTCAAATGATCTAATTGTCTTCTTAGATGATAGCTGTGAGAAGTTGAATAATCTTAAGAATGTGTTATTGGGTTTTGAGCTAGTTTCTGGTTTGAGGGTTAATTTTCATAAGAGTGCTTTGGTGCCAATGGGTGATGCATTGAATGCAATGGAAGGTGTTGTCATCTTTGGGTGTTCAATTACTTCTTTCCCTATGAAATATTTGGGCATTCCTTTAGGGAGTAAGTCAAAGGCTGTGGGTGTATGGGATGTTATTCTTCAAAAATTTCAGAAAAAGTTGAGTATGTGGCAAAGGAAATATCTTTCTAAGGGTGGAAGGTTAATGTTAATTAAAAATGTTCTTTCTAGTCTGACAGTTTATTACTTATCTCTCTTTCAAATTCCAAATTCAGTTGAGAAAAAAATGGAAAGGATTGTGAGACAGTTTATTTGGGGATCTATCAAGAAGAAGCCTAAGAAAGGATGGGTTGGTTGGACAAAAGTTAACTTTCCAAAGGATGGTGGTGGTGCATGAATCAAGAAAATAAGAATCATGAACAAGTCATTACATGCTAAATGGATTTGGAGATATGAAAATGAGGAAAAAGCACTATGGAGGAGGATAATTCATAATAAATTTGGTGGCAATGAGAATGATTTTCTCCATAATACAACAAGTAACTCAGTTGGTAAGAGCCTTTGGAGTGGCATTTTGAAATGCAAGGATCATGTGGAGAAAAATATGAATATCCAGGTGCAGAGTGGATATAGATTCCTTTTATAGAAAGATATTTGGTTGAATGGTCAATCTATAAAATCCATGTTTCCAAATGTTTTCAGACTAAGTAGAGTACAAGATGCTACTATACATGAAATGTTAAATATCAGCAATGGGAATGGTTGGGATTTTGATTTTTGCAGGAGTTTGAAGGAGTCAGAAATTTAAGATATTGCACATCTATTGGACCTTATATCTACTTTCAATTGTGTAGTTGGTACTGATCACAGAGTTTGGCAGAATGGGACAAACAGGTTTTCAGTTAAAGAGTGCTATAAATCTCTTGAGGTGGATGGATTGCTGATTTTTCCTTACAAGTGTGTTTGGAACCCAAAGATTCCACAAAAGATAATCTTCTTTGTTTGGACTCTTTGTTATAATGCTGCACCAATAATGGACTATTTGAGAAACTCTTTTAATGTGAACGAATGCTTATTGTGTAAGAAGAGTGAGGAAACAAATAATCATCTGTTTCTGCATTGTGAAAAAATAAGGGAGTTATGAAACTATTTTTTGGAGGGATATAGTCTACAGTGGATGTTTCAGGATAATGTAAGAAATACTATTTGGGAGTGGAGGAGGAAGAATGGAGCAAATCTACATTTGAGAAGTAAAATATGGGACATAATTCCATTTGCAATTTGGTGGGCAGTATGGTTAGAGAGAAATGCAAGAGTTTTCAATGGTAAGTATAGCTCAATGGATAATTTGAAGGATAGTGTGAAGATTTTCATATACAATTGGTGTGTATGCACAAACATATTTGAGGGAACCACTTTGAACATGGTGTTACACAACTGGGAAGCTATAATTCATTAGGTAGTTCTTGGCTTCAACATTCTTGGTTTCATACTTCTGTTTTCGTTTTTTTGACAACTGATTTTAAGTTGTCTTTGTACTCTTTTTAACCAACTTCATTACTTCGTTAGTGACGGATTGTTTCTCTTAATAAATTTAGCCTTTTTTGAGTCAAAAAAAAAAAAAAAAACTCTCTGCATTCACCTGATATCATTTTCTTGTCAAAAACAAAGATTAGTGATGACAGAATTCTAAACTTAACTAATTTTCGAAAAATGCTAAAGCCGGGACAAATAACATGTGCCAAATCTAGGACAATCAATTCAGACCTTTGATCATTCCCCTCTCCACCCCGCTACCAATCCCAATGTTATAGTCATTTACCTCTTCACCATTCAGATTATGTCACGTCTTGTCCCAAATCTAGACTATCCCCTATTGTAGCAAGGTCGTTAGTTTACTTATAATGCCAAATAAGTGTCATGTACCTTCTATTGGTCAAGCAGGTGGTATTATTTTTCTCTGGAAAGATGGTTTTACTCTAGATATTATCCACTCTTCTAGTAATATGTTACATGCATTAATCAACAATGATCCTACAAACTTCCCTTATGTAAACTATGAGATCTCATGAAATCTTCTAGGTGACATATCTAGTTCTATGTCGCTATTTGTGGGTGAAAATGGTTTCTGCTGATTTCGGTAATTTCGGGTGTGCGAGTGAGAAACGAATTTAAACCCTAAACAATATACTGCAAGGGAGTACTTTAGATTCGAGAGATAAATCTGTACAAGTCCGGCCTAAACCAATAAATGGCTGTTCCATACTTGATTCGGTCACAAAGTGAAGGAGAATGGGTTGGTTTTGGGGAGGGAAGCAAGGAAAGTGATGAGACCAGAATAGTTGATTTTGGAAGAGTAGTTGTGTTACGACTTGTATTAGAAAGTGGGAAGCTAAAAAAATGGAAAGCTAGCAAATGTTTTCTGAGTGTTGTATTCTCCTGACTGAACTTGTTGTTCGGTGGAAATAGGTAAGACCTATTTATACAAGACGAAGTAAAACGTACTCTGGTCTCATTAAGGAATGGAAAAATGGGTGAGTAAATGGGAGGAGGTGGTAACCGTTAACGCATGGAATTGATGTCCCATAAAAAATAGCATTTCACCATTAACTCCCTATATTTACTAACCGCCTCACCCTTATGACACTTCCTTATGACGGGAGTAGTGTACGCCGCACACTGTAAACCACCAAACCAATACCCAAAGAGGATCCCCCAGTTTGTGATATGTGTTGATGTCTCGAATGTTTTTGTGGAAAACATGTAGCATATTTTTGTTTCCTGGAAAGTCGAGCTTGGGAGACTTGCTAGCTTGGTGACCTTCGAAGGTCGAGATTTTGCATCTTAAGAGGAAAGGTAGCCATTGATCGTCGAACTCTTTCGTTTTTGGTAGCCGCATATGGAAGGACATCATGGTGGCATGGTTAGGTTGGCATGCCATTGGCTGGATTTTCCGTGGCCAAACTAGGGTTTTAGGTCAAAGGTTACCATGAGTTGTCTGGTAACCTTGGACTGTTAGGATTTTCTCATGGGATTGAAGGGCAACCGTTGATTGTCGCACAACTTCGTTTTGGTAGCCGCATAGGGAAGGCCAGCATGGTGGCACGTCTAGGTTGGCATGCCTTGGCGTGGTTTGGCGCGGCCAAATTAGGGTTTCGGGCCAAAAGTTACCATGCATTATCTGGTAACCTTGGACGACTAGGATTTGCTCCTAGGATTGAAGGGAGACCGTTGATTGTCGCACGCCTTCGTTTTGGTAGCCGCATAGGGAAGGCCAGCATGGTGGCACAGCTAGGTTGGCATGGGGTCATGGAAAGGTGAGATTGGAATGACACGACACGGTGGGGGCCAAGGGCTTGGTATGGACGGTTTGGCTTGGCATGGTGGGGCCAAAGGCTTGACATGCCATGGGCGCATTGTGCGGCTAATATGACTAATGCCAAGGCAAGGTGCGGTTTGGCTTGGCATGGTGGGGCCAAGGGTTTGGCGTGACCAAGCTAGGATCATGACCAATCTAGGATCGTGACTAAGCTAGGGTTTTGGCATAGTTTAGGCGCGACCAAAAATTAGGGTTTGACATTGGGCCAAAGGTTACCACGCGTTAGCTGGTGATCTTGGACGGCTAAGATTTGCATCTTAGATGGAAAGATGGTCGTTATTGTTGCATGCCTTTGTTTTGGAAGCCAGTGTTGTGCATGGTGTGTTGGGACGGCAAGCATGGTTGGCATGCTTTAGCGCGATAGGCGTGGCTGGCATGGTTTGCCACTGGCACATGGGTGCGGCTAGCATGGTTGGTATGCCTTGGATCGGCAGGGGTGGATGGCACGACTTTCCATTAGCACAGGGGTGCGTCTAGCATGGTTGGCATGCCTTGGCGCGGTAGGCGTGGCTAGAACGGCTTGCCATTGGCACAAGGGTGAGGCTAGCATGGTTGGCATGCCTTGGCGTGGTAGGCGTGGCTGGAACGGATTTACATTGGCACATGGGTGCGGCTAACATGGTTGGCATGCCTTGGCGCGGTGGGCGTGGATGACACGGCTTTCAATTGGCATATGGGTGCGGCTATCATGGTTGGAATGCCTTGACGCGGTGGGCGTGGCTGGCACGACTTGGCATTGGCACATGAGTGCGGCTAGCATGGTTGGCATGCCTTGGCACGATGGGTGTGGCTGGCACGGCTTGCCATTGGCACAGGGGTGCGGCTAGCATGGTTGGCATGCCTTGGCGCGGTGGGTGTGGATGACATGTGGGGTGGGAATTAGGGTTTTGACCCATTAAAACCATAATTAGTGATTAATTAAAAAAAGGTACCCTGGTAATTTTCTCGCAGACATATTAAAGGGTTCAATAAATGCATTTAAGTCCTGTGACGTCACTGTCTGACTAGGGTTTTACGACTTTACCCCTAAGTTAAAAACCACCATCAACAATCTTGTATCCAAAAAGTAAAGAAAAAAAAAACTACTAAGCACTGAAAACTTACAATTGATACTGACACTAGCAGTGGACGCCACCTTTAGATGGTATTTTTAAGCTTAATGTTGATGCATTGTTTGATCACTCAACAAACCAATTTGGTACTGGCATTGTGATGCGTGACCACACAAGTACTTGTGTTGGAATCAAAGGAAGCTATGGAAATGGAGCATTGAGTCCATAGGAAGGAGAGTGCATTTTGAACTACGTGAAACATTATATTGGTCTAAAGGAATGAAACTCTCAATGATTCACGTAGAATAAGATGCAAAACTAGTTATTCAGTCCATTAATGGGAACTCTTTGCTCATCCAATGGGAGAATAAGAACTTAATAAAAGAGATTAAAATCTAGTCTCTAGTTTTATTTATTGTGATTTTGATTTTTGTCAGTCGAGATGATAATCAAGTGGTTGATGCTATTGCAAAATTATCTAGAGAAACAACAATGCATGTTGAAACATATGATAACTTTGTTCATTCTATTTGTAGTCTTTTAGCAAAGATCAAAATTTTAATTCCAGATAAAGCAATAAATTTTTTTTATCAAAAAAAAAAAAAAAAAAAAAAAAACATACATTTGATACTCACTATTTGGAAAGTCATAGGGAATCTCAAAGCAAACCTATTGAACTTTAATGACAATTTATCAGGTACCTTTTGGTTTTTTCACCAGATGGAGAGAATACTGTTGTATCAAGGATTTCTTCAAATGACAACAACATATTCTTGGAATAAAATCTGGACTATCAGAACTATTTTTATATAAGTGTATTAAGAATATTCCCCCTCTATCTTATTACCTCTCTGGATTCGTATATATAAGTAATACTTATACTTATGTAGCCGACAAGGAGAACTAATGGAGCACATTTTCATCCATTGTATGGTTTGTGAGTTTACCCAATAAGTTCCCCTTAGGCCAAGCACTATAGTCACTCTTTCCCCTTTCCTACATTTAAAAGTGGATCAGATCTGATCCACCTTGTAAGGAAGGGAAATGGCACAGATACTCAGTTTCCTTTTAAAAACCTATTTTATGGAAACTCAGTTTCCGTGTGATTTTAAATGAATACGTTTGAGAACTTTTAGTTTTACTCTTGTTATTCACCTTTAACTCTTTTATTTCTACCAAAACTCTTTATTTCCTATTATTTCTCCTTTTTTTTCTTTTCAAATTTTTTTAACCATAAATAATAATTATCTAAACCTGCAGAAATAAAGTTTGGAAAAATAATAAAAAACGGAAACCCAGTTTTCGTTTGGCACTATTCACACGAAAACTGAGATTCCGTATAGTGTAGGGAAGGGATGAAACAGGCCATAGTGAGGCTGCCTTGTGAGTCATATCTATCCCTTCCCCACATTTAAGGGTTAGGGAAGGGATAACTCCTATCATAGTGCTTGGCCTTAGGACCAATGCTCGACTCTGTCAAAAAATAAATATTTGATTGGAAGACAAACCTCACTGGATGGTGTAATAGTGAAGTAGACTGGAATGCTTACAATGTCTCATTTCTTTGGATAAATTTTTGATGGGGGTGTTTCCTGATGGGGCATGGAGGACAAATCATATCTTGGCATGTGTCTTTCCTACTAACTGTTTTAAAAAATTATATTACCGGAAATATCAAGGATAAAATATCCTGGCTTGATTGGGGTATACCCAGATTAATTGGGGTATACCAAATGAGACAAAATAGGGTCATTTTGAAGTAAAAGAGGTCACCCCTTAACCAAATATTTTCAAAATGGCAAAAATACCCCCATAATGATTAACACTAATTTAATTGAAATGATTAGATTAGTTTAATTAGTTAGTTGATTTATAAGTTGGGTTTTAGAAAAAAAATTAGAGAGAGAAGTAGAATGAAGTAGTAGAGGAGGTTTTGGGAGGGAAAAGTTAGGATTTTTGGGAAATTTGTGATATGAGTGAGATGAGTGATTCCAATCCTGATTTTGAAGTGGGGGAGTCTTCTAACTTTCCTCCTACAGATGAGTACTTGTATGATGATCTACGTACCAGACCATGATCTAATGGATTATTTGCATGATCCTCACTTTTATTTTCCTCAAACTCAAGATGGGTATGGAAGTGATGAATGTCTTGAGACAAACGTATAATCTAATGACCAAGAAGAAGATAATGGAGCTGCAAGTAATCAGGTAGACAACTTACGTGGTGAAGATTGTGATATTTCCATGCAAATGATCGATTTTGCCTCTCTTTTTTTCACTTATGTTGTACAGGGTCGACAAGGTCAACGATTGTCGATCATGCCGACCTTAAAAGCCGGTGTGGTATATATTACCCAATGCCCCAAATTTTCATGAGCAGTATTATGGTCGGGAAGGTATAAAATTTTAACCCCGCCGACCACAAGAATTTTAGCAACACATGAGATATGATTTGAAACATCTTCAAGCCGACATAGTAGTGGTAAGTAGACCCACCGACCATAGTGTGGTCGGAAATCTTTTATTTTCCAATGTATGCGTGTCGTAACCATAAAAAATTAATTAATATTTTACTACCTAATTAACAAGTAATATAGGGTAGTCAAGATCGATCCCACGAGGAGCAAGAGATTATAGTTGTCTTATAATGTCACAAAAAGGGGGGTATTGGTCCAAGATTTTAAAAGCAAAAGAAATAAACAAAGTAATTAAAAGTGTAAGTTGAATTCAATAAGAGAGAATAGATCAAGGAATCCTTCTTCGCTGCAAAACAATGATAAAGTTATGTTCTTTTCCACTTTTTATTAGTCATAGATTATCACCAACCATAGGATAGTATGTTCACTTAGATAACCCCAAAATTCCTTATTTCACCGAGTAACAAGTCCGCTTAGTTATAAGATTCTATTCAAAAGAACCACCTTGAGGTTCGCTTACAAGATGTAATTCCCCGAACGCATTAAGATTTATGAATTTAGGTTAAATACTAGTAGTTAGACTCGGTTCTCTTGGTCCACTTTCTAGCATTGTTTTCATACACAATTGCTCCACGGAATCCCTCCGCAAGGTCTTGTGTTTTCTACTTGTGTAAAGAGTCAAGAAACTATTACGTATTCCCTAACTTTCACTAGCTTTAGATTAAATTAACAAATTAATTTAGCGTGCACTCCAAACAACCTATCAATCAATCATAAACTTTAATATTAGTAAAAACAAACGATAATCATATGAAAAACTTCAAAGTAGAATTGAAACAAAACTCAAACCATATGTTAAGAACTAGGAATTCATCCTCAATCAATAATAAAATTAGCTACTCATAATTTGGAGTTCACACAATAATAATAATAATTAAGGAAGAAAGAAAAACTTATTGAAAAGATGATGGTTGCTCCTTCCTCCAATCCTTGGGAACTTTAACTCCTTCTCCAAAGTAGACGTGTGTGTGTAAGTTGTAGAGAACTCCTTTATTTATAGGCTTCAATACTCTCCATATCTTTGTAGGAAAAGATTCCTCATTCCATAAGAACACCACTTTCCCAATTTGAGCCATATTCCAATTTCTAGTCAAATTCTCTAAAACTTCAAAGTTTTCATCAAATTCCCACTTCTAAGTCTTCACACACATGAGAGAAGTTCACACAAAATTCTGCATTTTTGGTCACCGGAAAGATGGTTTTTTTGGCCGGAATTCGTCACCGCCGGCAACCTGAAAATTCTCTCCATCGACGGAATATTCCGTCACTCCACCGTTAGGACTAACGGTCAAAAGTCAAACTTAACGGTTGTCGTCAGTCAATGAGTCAAGGCAGAAAGAGCGAATCAGCCACCGAGTCAGCATCTCACTCGGCTAACTCAGCTGAGTTGAATCGATTAGCGCTGAGTTGACTCGCCGGTGCAGTAAACTGGACAGAGTTCAGTTTGTTTATGGGACTTTCTCAGGACGATCTATAGTCTTCAATCCCTGCACAAATCCTAGCACATACATCTATTCGTTCAGGAACTCAGTCTTGCAATATAGCTTCAATTAGCCAACAGCTGCACCTTCACTCCATTCCCCTGAACAGCAGCAACATTTGCAGCTTTGTTCTGCAACAATTCATACCGGCATCACCAGCTGTGTCCTGCCTCATACTCTTAGCAGTTGTGTCCTTGATCTCTGCCTCATACCAAAAATTCCTTCACAGACTCATATCCTCCTTCAATTCAAACAACAGCAGCACTAGCATCCTCTCTTAATCAGTAACTCAGTCTTGAATCAGTAGCAAACTTAAATTCCTTACCAGCTCCTAGCTTCACTTGAATCTGCTCAAACCAATACATTGCAATTCTCTGTCTAAAGAACACCCTTGAATCATCACCAGCCCTGAATCCATGACAGTCCCAGTTGCACACTGCAAACCTTAGCAAAAATAGGCAAATCAATCACCAGAACATCCACCATCTTGCTTCAATTCCAAACCTACACAAAGTTCAGTAGCACCAGTATCTGCTTCTCAGTAGCAGCTTCTTCTTTGACTCACAGCCTCAAACCCATCTCCTCGCAACCCATCTTCTTGATTTCCCTGAATCTCTCAACTTACTCATCAATTTATTCTTCCCTGAGTTCACAGTTCAAACAAACACCAACCCATGAGAATCCTCCCTGTTTTGGTATCAATAATACCAATTCCTTCTTAATTTATCAACCCTAGCTTCTGAAACTTCAATCCAACAGCAGAAACCCATCTCGTTCTTCACCTTGTTTTGCTTCTAAACAGTGCCACCATCTTCATCGTTAGCTCTCAAAACCCATTATTCTCATCGAACTCGGCAACAAGGAGATCCATGAATGATCTGTACTTCTCTCAATTTCTACAACAGCATCGCCATCTCTCTGAATCTTCCTTTCAACAACAGCAACACAATTTCATCGATTGAACCCTTTTTACCCAAAATCACAGCAACATCGAGTCTTGTTCTTCTACAGAAATTCAAACCCTAGTTCTTATATTCTAAATCTCCTATGTTCTTGGTTTCTCGATTCCTCTGGCTGCTGCGCAGCTTTTGCTTCTCCTTTCTTTCTGATGTTAATTATTGAAATGAATGAGATGCTCTCGATTTTAGGGTTATAAGTTAGAGGCGGATGATTACACCCAGTGATAATTACACCCTTGGATAAATGATAAGGGATACCCTAGATGACAACCCCTTAACCATAGCTGGCTTGTCCATAATTCTCTTCCAAAAGAGTTGCCCCTTAGCCATGTCTGGGCTCCAGATAATGTTTACCCCGTGAAATGACAAATTTGCCCTTTTCGCTCAATTTTGGTGATTTCTCCTTCTTTTCGTCCGTGCGACTCCATAGTACCTAATAACTCAAAAACACGCGTAAAATACATAATTTACTAGAAAAATAGCAAAGAAAGCATAAACTCTTAGATAGTAAATTAGGTGTATTCTACACCTATCAAATTCCCCCACACTTAGACTTTGCTAGTCCTCGAGCAAATCAAACTAAAACTTACAACTTCAAAGCGTTCCAGCGTCCCAAGCATCCAAAGAGTTATGAGGACATAGAGTTTCTGCATGCTAGTAATAATAAGTTAGAAATACTAAAGAACATATTCTCATTCTTAAATGTTGAGTGATAAATAACCACACCATAATGAGAGAACGCGTATTTGAGAAACGATCAATAAGCATTTCGCCTCGACTTCTGCCTCTCTTAAAAGGGTTTTATGATAATTGCACTCAAAAAGATGGCTTTTTTATGGGTCTCACATGTGTGCAGGTAGGAATGATGATAGAATTCCTGCAACACGTTGAATGGTGGGAAGGATACTTCCGAAATTTTGAAAAACCCACATCTTTTAACATTTTGAAAAACCATTTTTTTAACGATCTCTAAGAAAGGAAATCAACCACTTATATCGAGGATGAGATTACTTACTTACCTTCACATCCGATTGCCAATTATGATAACACCACTCTCACGGAATCCAAAAGAAATGTCTTCCGCTCCTTGTCTTCATCTTCTTGGTCTTCGGCTTCAACTATTTATGATAAACTTTCGAACTTCATAAATCCTTGACAATTTGTAACCTTTTTCCTTAAAATCCATGTCGCTTGAAACTTCCTTATAAATTTCCCTTCCCCACGGTTTATTCAATAAACAAAAAAAAAAATAAAAAAAAAAAATAGATATTTCTCTTGTCTCATAATTTTTTTTTTTAGACAAGAGAAACAAAATACAAATCAAAGTGAAAAATAAAACAACCATGGCCGTGGAAAAGTATTTTACCGCTTGATTCTTCACAACTTGTATCGTCTCGAAATCATAAACTTCAATAATCCTCACCTTTCGCTTTTCTTCGCTTTTGTAAATTAGTCTTCATACTTGGATATATAATTACCTCATTGTATTTTAAGTCTTCAACACATATGTAAAAATCTGCTCATTGTATGTTGCTTTACTTGGATAAAAATTTGCTCTCTTTCTTGTTTCATTGTTGCTTGCAAATCTTGAACCTTTTCAACTTCCCTTGTAGATTTTGATGTCGCTCCTTGTTGATAATTGTGGTGTTTCTATGGACCCGTTGTTGTCGAGCGAGAGAATGGCGCTATCTGCAAATCGAACTACAAGAAGGAGGCTTTCATCTATAGACGTCACCCTCATGATTGACAAAAATTAGCACTCAAGAGATCAAAATAGTGCTGAAATTGGTGTGAAATTGGGTAGCTCACCATTCTACCCGGAATTAACGTACGGTGACACACACTCAAAAGAAGCTCTTTAGTAAAGGAAGAATTTCTGGTCGGTTCCTTGGTTGATATGAAAATGGGTAGTCTCCACTAATGATTGATCAGCAACTCTAATAACGCACTTCTCCCTGTACCAAATTTGCATCACCGACATGATTAAATCCATTATTTAACACTTTAACAAGCAAGAAATCGAATGTAGTTCCCTAACATTTCCAAGTTCAATTATGTCGGTCAGAATTCTCTATGTAATCATACCTAGAAGCATGCTAGTGACTCTAAAATCTCTAAAAGTTGAAAGTTTTTTGCAAAATTTTTTTTTGTTTTTTTATGCAAAAATATATGCTTAGCCACTCCCCCACACTTAATCCTTACATTGTCCTCAATGTAATTGAATCGTCCAAGTAAAGTCAAGGTGGGAAATCCTAATATGATATGAAACAAGAAAAATAAACAAACAAAACAAAAAGAAAATAAAAACAAAAGGATAAGAAATACAAAACCGGTGGGTTGCCTCCCACTTAGCGCTTGTTTTAAAGTCGACGACCCGACATAGATCTTGCTTCACATTACTCCTCTAGAGGGAGCACATATCGAAATCCAATTACGTCCACATGCTCCGTTGGAAAGTTTTCATAATATGGCTTCAACCTATGGCCGTTGACTTTCAAGGGTTGTCCTGTTTTTTCACTAACAATTTCAACTGCACCATGATCATAAACATTAGTAACAATAAATGATCCCATCCAACGGGACTTAAGCTTACCCGGAAATAAACGTAAATGAGTATTAAATAAAAGAACTTTTTTCCCCACAACAAAACTTTTTCGAGAAATCATCTTGTCATGAAAAAGCTTGGTCTTTTCTTTGTAAATCCGGGCACTCTTGTAAGCATCATTACGTATCTCCTCTAGCTCATTTAGTTGTAACTTTCTTTGTTTCCCCGCTTCATCATACTCCATGTTGAATTTCTTTATCGCCAAATAAGCCTTATGTTCAAGTTCAACCGGAAGATGACAAGCTTTGCAATAAACCAACCTATATGGAGACATACCAATCGGTGTCTTGTAAGCCGTTCTATATGCCCAAAGTGCATCATTTAGCTTAAATCTCCAATCTTTCCTTGTGGTATTCACCGTTTTCTCAAGAATGGACTTGATTTCACGGTTTGAGATTTCCGCTTGTCCACTAGTTTGTGGATGGTAAGGCGTACCAATCTTGTGTGTTATGTTGTACTTCTTGAGGAGAGCGTGAAAAGACTTCTTGAAATGTGAGCCTCCATCGCTTATCACCACTCTTGGTGTGCCGTTCCTAGTGAATATGTTTTCTCTTACAAAATCACAAACAACTTGAGAATCATTAGTTTTGGTGGCTCTAGCCTCCTCCCATTTCGAAACATAATCTACGGAAAGAAGTATATAAAAGTTTCCATTCGAATTGACAAAAGGACCCATAAAATCGATACCCCACACATCAAAAATCTCTACGGCGAGAATTGGTGTGAGTGGCATTTGATTTCGAGCACCTAGATTGCCCGTTCTTTGACATCTATCACACGATTTACAAAAAACATATGAATCTTCAAACAAGGTGGGCTAATAAAATCCACTTTCAATAACTTTGAAAGCGGTACGTTTAGAACCAAAATGGCCACCACAAGCAAAAGTATGACAAAAGGAGAGAATAGATTGAAATTCGGAGTTAGGTATGCACCTTCGCATTATTTGATCAACGCCATATTTCCATAAGTATGGTTTATCCCACACATATTGCTGCGCTATCTTCTTAAGTTTCATCTTTTGTAAGTTGAACATTGTACTAGGTACCTTTCTTGTCACCAAGTAATTCACTATATCCGCATACCAAGGTGTTGATTCTTCCAAGGAGAAAAGTTGTTCGTCCGGAAAGCGGTCTTGTAATGGAAGTTCTTCGTGAGACATAACAAGTCTACTAAGATGATCTGCAACGGTATTCTCCACACCTTTATTATCTCGAATTTCTATGTCGAACTCTTGTAGTAATAGGATCCACCGGATTAGTCTTGGCTTAGCTTCTTTCTTCTTTAGTAAGTATTTAAGTGCCGCATGATCGGAATACACAATAACCTTTGTATCCACCAAGTATGATCGAAATTTTTCCAATGCAAACACTATAGCCAATAACTCCTTTTCCGTGTTAGAATAGTTGATTTGTGCATCATTGAGGGTCCTAGATGCATAATAGATAACATGGGACAACTTTTCCACTCTTTGACCCAAAACGGCTCCGACCGCATAATCACTAGCATCACACATTAGTTCAAATGGAAGATTCCAATCCGGTGACTTGATAATCGGCGCACTAGTCAACATTGCTTTAAATTTGTCAAAAGCATCCTTGCATTCCTTGTTGAAGTCAAAAGGTACCTCCTTTTGTAGTAACTTGCACATCGGCATGGATATTTTGGAGAAATCCTTGATAAACCGCCTATAGAAACCTGCATGTCCAAGAAAAGAACGAACCTCCCTCACCGAAGTGGGATATTGTAAGTTTCTTATTAAATTTATCTTTGACTTGTCCACTTCGAGCCCTCGAGAGGACACAATGTGAACAAGTACTATGCCATGGTTTACCATAAAATGACATTTCTCCCAATTAAGAACAAGGTTTGTGTCTATGCATTGTTTAAGAACTAGTTCAAGGTTGTCTAAACATCTATCAAAAGAATTGCCATAAACACTAAAGTAGTCCATAAATACCTCGATAATACGCTCCACGTAATCCGAGAATATACTTACCATGCATCTTTGGAAAGTAGCCGGAGCATTGCAAAGACCAAACGGCATCCGCCTATACGCAAACGTTCCAAACGGACAAGTGAAAGTGGTCTTCTCTTGGTCCTCCGGTGCAATCACAATTTGGTTGTATCCCGAATAACCGTCCAAGAAACAATAATACAAGTGCCCCGCTAACCGCTCCAACATTTGATCAATGAAAGGTAAAGGAAAGTGATCCTTCCGGGTTGCGGAATTAAGCTTTCTATAGTCAATGCACACTCTCCAACAGGTTTGAACTCTTGTAGGAACAAGTTCATCGTCTTGATTTCGAACAACCGTAACACCGGACTTCTTTGGTACCACTTGTACCGGACTAACCCACTTGCTATCGGAAATTGGGTAAATTACCCCCGCACTTAGCAATTTGAGTATCTCTTTCTTCACAACCTCCATCATGGGAGGATTAAGCCTACGTTGAGCATCACATACCGGCTTCACATTCTCTTCCATTAGAATCCTATGCATGCACATGGATGGACTAATGCCTTTGATGTCCGCAATTGTCCACCCAATAGCCGTTTTGTGCTCTTTCAAGACTCTAAGCAAACGGTCTTCTTGTACCGGTGTGAGGTTCTTTGAAATAATCACCGGAATCTCATCTCCATATCCCAAAAACGCATACTTCAAATGATCCAGAAGTGGATTCAACTCTAGTTTAGGTGCCTTCACAATAGATGGTACAAGTAATTCATCATTCACGGGTAAAGAAATATGTGAAACATTACCCTTAGCTTCTTGTAATGCCGTCAAAGCACCACACGTCTCCACCAATTCCCTTGAAACTTCAACATCCAAGTTAGGCAAAGCAAATCTTTACTTGTGCTAATGAACTCACCACATCAATGGAGTAAGCGGAATGCACATCACTTGGGTAGCGCATGGCTTCAAATATGTTGAAGATCTTTGTATTACTATGGAAATTATCTTTGTCGAATTCCATAGTAAGTGTACCCTTATCAACATCAATCTTCGTCTTTTTATAAAAATGCGGTCTTCATAAATGGCCTCCCAAGGATTCAACTCTAGTTTAGGTGCCTTCACAATAGATGGTACAAGTAATTCATCATTCACGGGTAAAGAAATATGTGAAACATTACCCTTAGCTTCTTGTAATGCCGTCAAAGCACCACACGTCTCCACCAATTCCTTGGAAACTTCAACATCCAAGTTAGGCAAGCAGTGGACGTCCAATTCAATGCTCTTTTGTAACACCACATCAAGTTAGTCCTCTTGATTTAATTCCACCATTTGTTGCGCTAATGAACTCACCACATCAATGGAGTAAGCGGAATGCACATCACTTGGGTAGCGCATGGCTTCAAATATGTTGAAGTGTATTACTTCCTTGTCGAATTCCATAGTAAGTGTACCCTTATCAACATCAATCTTCGTCTTTGCGGTCTTCATAAATGGCCTCCCAAGAAGTATACGAACGATTCTCATTGTTGTCCATATCCACCACAAAGAAATCCACCGAAAAAATTAACTCATTCACTTTCACTAGAACGTCTTCTACAAGTACCTTTGGATAAATGTTAGACTTGTTTGCTAATTGGATAATGACTCTTGTCTCTTTAAACGGTCCAAGATTCAAGGAGCCATATATATCGGCCAACATCACACTAATGGAAGCTCCCAAATCAAGTAAAGCATGTTCAAACCTTTTCTTACCAATAGTAATTGGCACCGTAAAACCACCGGGATCCGTGCACTTTGTAGGCATCTTCTTCAAAAGCATAGCCGACGCAGTCTCGCCAACTTTATTAATTTCATTATCAAGCAACCTATCCTTCTTTTTGAATAATTCCTTCATGAACTTAGCATACCTTGGCATTGTCTTGATGGCCTAGATGAAGGGGATGTTGATTTCTATCTTCTTGAAGATATCCATGAGTTCCTTGTCTTGAGATTCCTTCTTGGACTTAGAAAAACGACTAGGAAAAGGTGGTGGAGTAGTGAAAGTAGGCACTGATTCCTTGGATTGGGAGGTTGGTGTTGAATTCTCCTTTAGTACGGATTCCTCCTTGTTTTTGACTACCTCTTCACTAGCTTCTTCATGATGACTTGGACTCTCTACTTATCTTCCACTTCGTAAAGTAACCGCATTAACATTCTCTCTTGGGTTCACAAATGGTTGTGAGGGAAGCTTTGTGGATGTTTGAGATTTCATTAAGTTTATATCGGTCTCCAATTATCCCATTTGAGTTTGTAAATCCTTGATTTCCGAACCGGTCCTTTGTTCCAAAGATTTGATTGCCGAATCGGTATTTTGTTGGTTTTGTTGTAACATAGAAGTGAGACCTTGCATGCTTTGCATTATCACATTCAACTTATCATCATTCTAAGAATCTTGCTCCTTGACTTGGTGTGGTTGGAATTGTTGTTGTTGAGGTTGGAAACGTGATTGTTGGAATCCACCTTGTTGTGCATATGGATTAGGAGCCGCCGCTTGCTTGTTTGCATAGCTAAAGTTGGGATGATCCTTCCAACCGGGATTGTAAGTATTTGAGTATGGATCGTACCTTGGCCTTTGATTTGTATATAAAGCATTCACTTGTTCGGTTTCATCATCCGGAATAATTACCGCGGCCAACCGTTGCACTACCCTCTCTATGTTGTTTAACCATTGATCGGATTGTGAAGACGAGTCACTAACTTCATGCACCAACTTAACCATTGAATCACCTCTTGCATAGAATTGTTGCGAGTTTGCCGCCATACTTTCAATCAACTCGGTAGCTTCGGCCACCATCTTGTTCACTAGCGCACCACCACCCGCGGCGTCAAGAAGATATCTATCACTTGTTTGGAGACCTTCATAGAAGTATTGGATTATCATGGCGTCACTAAATTGATGATGTGGACAACTTTCCACCAATCTCTTGTACCGATCCCAACATTCATATAATGACTCTCCCACATGTTGCTTCATCCCACAAATCTCCTTGCGAATTTGAGTAGCTTTCGATGCGGGAAAATATCTCTCAAGGAAAATTTTCTTCATCCCATTCCATGTTGTGATACTTCCGGAAGGCAAATAGTACAACCATTCCTTAGCATTGTCCGCCAAAGAGAACGGAAAAGCTTTCAACTTTGCTCCATCCGCATTAATATCTGGTGGAAGCATGGCCATGACTATGGTATTGAAGTCCATAAGATGTTTGTTCGGGTCTTCATTCACCATGCCATGAAACTTTGGTAATTCTCTAATCAACCCCGGCTTGATCTCGAAAGTTGAGTTAGTTTGGATACACCATTGTTGTGTATCGAGCTTGTGAGAAGCTAGGTCCTTAAGTGTACGATCACCCATTGCTTCTTCTTCTATGTCCGAATCTGCGAATTCACTTGATGTAGAACGAGGAAGCGGAGTGTTAACCGCTCGAATGAAATCCTTTATTTGAGTGCCGGATCGAAGACGTATTGGACTCGGTCTTCCCTTTTTAAGCATTCACCAAAGATATAGTACCTAAAACAAGATTCACAAAACTAAGTTAGATACGGTATAGAATCTAACAAAGCAAGAATAAAGCAAAAAGAAAAATAAAAACAACTAAAATCGTCCGTTGCTCCCCGGCAACGACGCCAAAATTTGTATGCGTGTCGTAACCACAACAAATTAATTAATATTTTACTACCTAATTAGCAAGTAATATAGGGTAGTCAAGATCGATCCCACGATGAGCAAGAGATTATATTTGTCTTATAATGTCACAAAAAGGGGGGTATTGGTCCAAGATTTTAAAAGCAAAAGAAATAAACAAAGTAATTAAAAGTGTAAGTTGAATTCAATAAGAAAGAATAGATCAAGGAATCCTTCTTCGCTGCAAAACAATGATAAAGTTATGTTCTTTTCCACTTTTTATTAGTCATAGATTATCACAAACCATAGGATAGCAGGTTCGCTTAGCTAACCCCAAAATTCCTTATTTCACCGAGTAACAAGTCCGCTTAGTTATCAGATTCTATTCAAAAGAACCACCTTGAGGTTCGCTTACAAGATGTAATTCCCCGAACGCATTAAGATTTATGAATTTAGGTTAAGTACTAGTAGTTAGACTCGGTTCGCTTGGTCCACTTTCTAGCATTGTTTTCATACACAATTGCTCCACGGAATCCCTCCGCAAGGTCTTGTGTTTTCTACTTGTGTAAAGAGTCAAGAAACTATTACGTATTCCCTAACTTTCACTAGCTTTAGATTAAATTAACAAATTAATTTAGCGTGCACTCCAAAAAACCTATCAATCAATCATAAACTTTAATATTAGTAAAAACAAACGATAATCATATGAAAAACTTCAAAGTAGAATTGAAACAAAACTCAAACCATATGTTAAGAACTAGGAATTCATCCTCAATCAATAAGAAAATTAGCTACTCATAATTTGGAGTTCACACAATAATAATAATAATTAAGGAAGAAAGAAAAACTTATTGAAAAGATGATGGTTGCTCCTTCCTCCAATCCTTGGGCACTTTAACTCCTTCTCCAAAGTAGACGTGTGTGTGTAAGTTGTAGAGAACTCCTTTATTTATAGGCTTCAATACTCTCCATATCTTTGTAGGAAAAGATTCCTCATTCCATAAGAACACCACTTTCCCAATTTGAGCCATATTCCAATTTCTAGTCAAATTCTCTAAAACTTCAAAGTTTTCATCCAATTCCCACTTCTAAGTATTCACACACATGAGAGAAGTTCACACAAAATTCTGCATTTTTGGTCACCGGAAAACTGGGTTTTTGGCCGGAATTTGTCACCGCCGGCAACCTGAAAATTCTCTCCGTCGACGGAATATTCCGTCAGTCCACCGTTAGGACTAACGGTCAAAAGTCAAACTTAACGGTTGTCGTCAGTCAATGAGTCAAGGCAGAAAGAGCGAATCAGCCACCGAGTCAGCATCTCACTCAGCTGAGTTGAATCGGTTAGCGCTGAGTTGACTCGCGGTCGATAAAGCTGACAGAGTTCAGTTTGTTTATGGGACTTTCTCAGGCCGATCTATAGTCTTCAATCCCTGCACAAATCCTAGCACATACATCTATTTGTTCAGGCACTCAGTCTTGCAATATAGCTTCAATTAGCCAACAGCTGCAACTTCACTCCATTCCCCTGAACAGCAGCAACATTTGCAGATTTGTTCTGCAGCAATTCATACCGGCATCACCAGCTGTGTCCTGCCTCATACTCTTAGCAGTTGTGTCCTTGATCTCTGCCTCATACCAACAATTCCTTCACAGACTCATATCCTCCTTCAATTCAAACAGCAGCAGCACTAGCATCCTCTCTTAATCAGTAACTCAGTCTTGAATTAGTAGCAAACTTAAATTCCTTACCATCTCCTAGCTTCACTTGAATCTGCTCAAACCAATACATTGCAATTCTCTGTCTAAAGAACACCCTTGAATCATCACCATCCCCGAATCCATGACAGTCCCAGTTGCACACTGCAAACCTTAGCAAAAACAGGAAAATCAATCACCAGAACATCCACCATCTTGCTTCAATTCCAAACCCACACAAAGTTCAGTAGTACCAGTATCTGCTTCTCAGTAGCAGCTTCTTCTTTGACCCACAGCCTCAAACCCATCTCCTCACAACCCATCTTCTTGATTTCCCTGAATCTCTCATCTTACTCATCAATTTCTTCTTCCCTGAGTTCACAGTTCAAACAAACACCAACCCATGAGAATCCTCCCTGTTTTGGTATCAATAATACCAATTCCTTCTTAATTTATCAACCCTAGCTTCTGAAACTTCAATCCAACAGCAGAAACCCATCTCGTTCTTCACCTTGTTTTGCTTCTAAACAGTGCCACCATCTTCATCGTTAGCTCTCAAAACCCATTATTCTCATCGAACTCGGCAACAACAGCAACAACGAGATCCATGAATGATCTGTACTTCTCTCAATTTCTACAACAGCATCGCCATCTCTCTGAATCTTCCTTTCAACAGCAGCAACACAATTTCATCGATTGAACCCTTTTTACCCAAAATCACAGCAACATCGAGTCTTGTTCTTCTACAGAAATTCGAACCCTAGTTCTTCTATTCTAAATCTCCTCTGTTCTTGGTTTCTCGATTCCTCTGGCTGCTGCACAGCTTTTTCTTCTCCTTTCTTTCTGATGTTAATTATTGAAATGAATGAGATGCTCTCGATTTTAGGGTTATAAGTTAGAGGAGGATGATTACACCCAGTGATAATTACACCCTTGGATAAATGATAAGGGATACCCTAGATGACAACCCCTTAACCATAGCTGGCTTGTCCATATTGCTCTTCCAAAAGAGTTGCCCCTTAACCATGGCTGGGCTCCAGATAATGTTTACCCCGTGAAATGACAAATTTTCCCTTTTCACTCAATTTTGGTGATTTCTCCTTCTTTTCGTCCGTGCGACTCTAGAGTACCTAATAACTCAAAAACACGCGTAAAATACATAATTAACTAGAAAAATAGCAAAGAAAGCATAAACTCTTAGATAGTAAATTAGGTGTATTTTACACCTAT
Source organism: Papaver bracteatum (assembly GCA_023529315.1). Lineage (NCBI taxonomy): Eukaryota > Viridiplantae > Streptophyta > Magnoliopsida > Ranunculales > Papaveraceae > Papaver > Papaver bracteatum. The sequence goes on along the minus strand of JAJJWX010004804.1, from coordinate 5,420,131 downwards.
CATCCAACCAAGCCGGTTGTATCTTAGGCGGCGTGGTTTTATATATAGACCATGCCGACTATAAGATTTTTTGCAGCACATGAAATGATTTTGAAACATGGTTAATTCGGCATTGTTCTGGTTCGTCTACCCTACCGACTGTGGTTTGGTCGGCGCTGATGTTTTCTTAGACAAAGTCGGCGGTTATTTAGCCGACAATGATTTATATATCGACCCTGCCGACGTTTGTAGTACATATCAACTAACTTGTGTTGCTTTGTAGATTGCATTTGTAACATTCTGTACCTTTTTTTTTGGGTTGAATCAAAATTCATTAATCAAAATTTCGAATTTCAAGTGCTGAAAAAAAAAAAACAACTACACTCTAATATAACATTTTTCAGGTTTCCTTAGTAATAGAAGTTGTTCCTAGATATAAGTCTGCCTTAATAAAGATTCTTAGGGTGCTATAATAGTGGCACATGCAGTTTAACACATGGCAAACATGTGAAAGAGGCATTTTAGTTAATTTCCACCCAATTAAAAGAGGAAAACCTTGTTTTGTGATGGGGGAGACCTCATTCTTTTCATCATTTTCTTCCCCTCTTTTCTTATGAAAACCCTGAAGGAAGAACATTAGAAATTTAATTCATGAAAGTAAAGAAGTTATGTTTGAAATTGATCTGAATTTGGTTCCTTGAACCATTGCTGGAGCATAACTAAAGGTAGGGATCATCTTCTCTTGATATATCTAGTTGATTTTTTCCAAATGATATTCTTCATAGGTTTTGAGGAAATTGAATATTGATCTTGATGTTTTACTTGATCTAGAATTTTGGGTAAGTTGTAAGGAACGTCAATTTCGTAAATGTGTCTTGATTCAAGTATTTTGAAATTAGGGTTCTTCGTGTAATTTTGGGGGTTTCAATACAAATCATGTGATTATGCAAATATATGAATTGGGTTCTTCAATCTCTTACTTAATTTGTGTTTAACGAGCTCTTGGTAAGAAACTTCATGATTTGATTGTATTTCCACTTTGTGAATCCTAGATTGTTTGTTTTAGTTTTACTGATATCTTGAAATTCAACCGGTGGAATATGATGAAATTTTACTACGTTATGCTTTATTGATTCATAATGATACTGTCAAAATTTCATAAGGATCAGGTCTCGTTTACTACTAAAAAGATATCATAATCTATGACCGCCTTCTACAGATTTTAAATTCTGAACATCCAAGTGATCTTAGTGGTTTTCGTTAACCGTACATCGCATGAGGCTGAATTTTTAATATGTTAATCAGTACTTTGGAGGTAACTTGATGTAAAAATTTCAAGTGAATATGATTAGTATAAGTCCCTCAATGAGTGGGAGGACCTGGACTGAATTGTGCATGATGATTCTGAAAGTAGTCAGCTTGTGATGTATTTATATCCTTAATGAACCATTAGAATTTCATGAATTTTTGATATGTTCTGGTTATATATGTTAGGAAGACTCGGTAAAAGTTTCAGAATGATCGGGCTTGGGGAAGTGGCTTAAACGCTTATAGTACAGAGACCCGTTTGTACATAATTTATACAACAAGGCAGACTTCTTGTGATTAAAATAAGGCCCTTAGAGTGCATGAATTTCTCTGATTTTGGATAGGAGGAACCTTTTAGTATTTGAGGAACAGTAGTCATATTTCATGATTTATAAAGGGTTACATCATTTCACTTTGTTGGATTTGAAATTAAACAACTGATAAATAATTTGCTTGTGTATTTGAATGGGTGGGCTTATGCACGCATATTAAATATATGTTTTGTGATAGTAATTAAAATGCGTGGTACTGAAAAGGTGAAATGCGATTTCAAGTGCTAGTTTTCCCCATTTGTAAGGAGGTAAAGGTGCTTGTAGAAATGATTGTTAGAACCTTAGCTCTTTTATCTCAGGTTTTGTAGAATTCATTGTTAACACCTTCCTTTCATTTATCGTTCTATTTTGATGAAAAGCTAAATTATTTCGTGTCGTTAAATGCTGACTTCAAGCATTAACCCTTGTTCATATGTGAATAAGTTAGCTACTGGTTGAAGGCCATGTGCATTATCAGAGGCAATCGATGCTTCTTCTTTTTATTTTTTTGGCATGAGGCCCAAGTATGGACAGTGAAGCACACAGTTGTGCTTGAGTTGCTTATGAAGTTTGGCGGCATTATGGAACTTCACTACAGGGCATGCATAGTTGAAAGGTTATGGAACATTTTCCGTGTTCATTTTCTTTTGTTAGCCGTATGTCCACTTTGTGTCTGAATGCTTTGTTGGTTTAATTAGATTGTGAGCACTCTAGAGATATCTAGTATTCAATGAAGAAAAATGGAGGCAGATTTGTTTCATACATCTCATATTCTTGTTCAGATTGGTTTTAGCCACAAGTCCCTTTTATTTGTTATTTAAAATTCCTGTATCTTGACTAGATGAAATGGTAACGGAAATAATTACAACCTTTGATGGGTATTATGTTGCGTAAATGCTTAAATGTATATGTAGCGTCATTGTAAGTATAATCTTGACTGCTCCGGGTGCTAAAGCGATAGAAAACTGTATAATGGGTTTTAGTATGGGGTTCTTGTAAAATTAATAGTATGTCGTGTCCTTTCATTTCTCTTGTATTACAAGAAATGGAAATGTCATTTTAGTTGATATTTTATATATACCAAGAGGAGTATGAAGAGCAGAAAACGAAAAAGAAGACATTCACAGAGTAAAATTCCATTATTTACTTATCGATAATTGTTTGGAGTCGTAATCTTATTTTCTGTTTTGCAGTCCGTTGTTAACAACTCTGAATCTAATACAAACCTATACGTTGAAGGTGCTCTAGTTCTTTGAACACATATGCGTATTTTGTAAAATTACCCAGTAGATACATGATTCATATACTCGCTTGTTAAAAGGTAAATCTTGAATTCCGATTAGCTTTCGTTTGATGTGCTATACTAGATATGATATTTTTGGATAATGTTCTGGTTATAACTGTATGTATGGGATATGATTCTTTTATCATCAAGAGGTTGAGTGTTTGGTGCTTTTAGTACCTTGGGCTTATAAGTATATATGTATGCTGCCATTTGAATCAATTTACTTGATAGCTGATAACAGATAATTGCTAATGGGGGTAGTTCATACTATCTAAAACTAAGATGACGAACTACGGTCGTGCTTGATCCCTTCGAGCAACGGAGAGGGTACATAGGCAGCCGCTATGCGGTTCAGCACAAATCCAAGGTTGTTCATATCATCTAAAAAGGGTTGGTTGCTGGTTCGCAATTCGCACCACCTGTTCGGAGATGATTGCAACTTTGGCATAATATATCGTTGGTAAGAGGTAGTTGCAGTATTAGCTGTTCATACTACCTAGTGAGATGTTTTTTTTTTTTACCATCCCTCATGTTAGGCAACTGGCCGTGTAAATTATTAGAGTTGGCAACTGGCCATCTCTCATTTTGGGGCAATTGGCCCGTGTTATTTGGCAACTGGCCGTTTGTTATTTTGGTCAATTGGCCCGTGTTATTTGGAAATTGGCCGTCTGTTATTTTGGGCAATTGGCCCGTGTTAATTTTGGCAACTGGCCGTCTTTGAGTTTGGCAATTGGCCATATGTTATTTCGGCAACTGGCCGACTCTTGTTTGTTTGAAATTGGAACCCTTGTCGAATTTTATGAGTATTATGGTATGGGACATGTGCTCATAGAATTCTGGGTTTGAGACTAATGAGATTTTTACAATGTGCAGGATTATTAGTGAACGGAATTTTTACTTGAGCGACGTATCAGAGAGTCGGAGCTTTCCAAGCGGGCTGAAACCCGGTTTGTTGGAAGTCCAGATTTTCTGGTCCGTCACAGCATTGGTATCGATGAAGGATCAGCCTCAAGATCACAATGTTAGGGGTCCTGATACTTCCGCACATTATGCTAATGATTTGGAATGGGAGGATAAAAATGACGCGGTCAAGTGGGTTATTGAGAAAGCAAAAGAGAAGATGTGCGTTCTAGTAAAAAACACCCAACAAAAATATTCACGGTTTGAAATGGTATGCGAGTGTAGTGGGTCGCCGGATGCAAATCACAAGAGAATGGGTTATGTGTATGATAAGAAGACGACGAGGGTGTACAATACGAAGTCAAAGAAGTGTGGATGCCCATTCAAGATTATTTTTGGGAGGAACAAAGAAACCGATAACATGTGGAGAATGAGTAGAGTTGATATTGGTTGGCATAACCATAAAGATCCGCAAAGTCTTGTTGGGCATTGCCAAGTTGCCAAGTTGAAACTGCATGAGTTCGAACAAGTAAGAACAAGTTGTGGAATTAAACCAAGCAAGCTCCTTAGTAAGTTCAATAGGGACGACCCGCATAACCTCTCTTCATTGTCTACAATTTAAGCGACCAAGGCAACTATCAAAAGAATTGAATGGGATGGAAGAAAGGTAATGGAAGAATCACAATGGTTGGTACACAAATATAACTACACGGTGAGACACCATGAGTCATCGGAGGGGAAGGTTGATCGTATTTTCCTTGCGCATCCCGATATGATTCAATTGGCATGGTGCTTTTACCAAGTTTTGTTCATGGATTGTAATTATAAGACGAATAGGTACAACATGCCTTTGTTGAACATTGTAGGACAAACCTCGGATAAGAAAATCGTTCACGGTGGCATGGTGCACTACAAAATAAATGATTTTTAGTCACGACCTCTGTGGCTATTTGTTACATTTTGCCACGCTAAACAAGTAACCGTGGCAAATAGGTTATTCATTTGCCACGGCATGATATCAACTTGACACGCGTCCAGCTATACAATTTATAAGCCAGCCGGATGTCTTCTACTCATGATAGAGTGGGTCGTGGGTATAGCAGGCCTCTTTCCTCGGCACAACAAGTAGTTCCATAACTATTGTTTCCCGTGAAATTCTCCTAAAACTCCAAGTCGTGGCTAGTAAACCTAGCAGAAGACCACGATCCCCACCTGATGAGATAACTTCCAGTTCCTCCAACCTCCCTCAACTCTCCTCTTTCTTTGATTATGGATGCTATACAAAACAATCGATACTTTGAAACCGTATACACGGAGAAGATTATACTTCAGATAAAGTTGGAATTTGTTAAATTAGATCATCTTATTTTGATTTTCTGAAACTAGGGTTTCTTAATTAATAGTTTTTTTATGAAGGAATCAACCTGATTGCGTATCAATTTCAATTCTTTTACACTGATTTACAATTTATCATCTCTAATTTGAATTGTTTTATGGTATTGGGTCAGATTTGGAAAAAGGAAATCCGTCAATTTCATTATTCTCTGTAGGACATCAACGATTTTATCTGCATAATCTGGTAAGAAATTTAATTTCTTGTTCCTTGATTTACTGCTGCGATTGTCATACATTTTGAGTTTCTTGTATGAGCTCAAAAATTAGTGCAAGACGGCTTCAATGGTAGTTTAGAACTTTTGGAAAGCTAAATTTTGGTTTTGCACAGTGCGTCAGTTTTCTTTTTTGGTAGAATGGAGGGTGAAACAATTAATGAATTTGGGCTGTACAGATCCAAATTGTTTACTCATTGATGGAATCATATTAGGGGTTTAGGTTCCCTTCCTGTTTGATCACATTTGTTTTCAGCGCCGAATTCATTAGTTCGTATCATGTCACCGAGTAAGAATATATCAGTGTCCTTTTTCTTATGCTTATTTACAAATCCAAATATGACCACCTAGTTGCATAGTTTTAATGGATTTTTTATTGTTCTTTTTATTAATTTGCTAGGCCAGATGTTAGAGAGTAAATATAATAATATTATATGGCAGTTTTAAAATTTCAAATCAATCCATAATTGTATTTTACTCTTCCTTGATCAATGCATGTGGTCTTGATGCTCTGTACTGGACTTGCAAAATACAGAAGTAATAAGGTTTTCAGAGTTTTATTTCTCAGCACTAATCAACTCTATCAATTAACTCGCATTTTGCAAGATTAGTAGCTTGAATGCATGATAACACTTTCCCTTTACTTAGGTATGGAAGTTTCACCATTTAGGTTCATCATCAGTAACTATTACGAATGTTACGGAATTAACTCTTTATTGTTGTGTAAGCTTGTATACTGAAAACGCATCAAATTTATGTATCTTATTTGTGGCTAGCTACTATTTTATAACCATGTACCCATAGGACTAGAGCTACAAAATATGAGGCTTGATAAACTTATTACTGCTTTAGTGTCCATATCGCATGTTTGGGTAACGTTAGAAGCTTAATGTTTAAGCTTAATTATTTTGTTCGGTAGGAAAGGACTAGGTCACTGGTTAATATTGAGAAATAAGGAGGAAAATATATTTTGAAATTATTTGAGTTTCTTATGGACAAAATAGACATATTTTATCAATGCACATGCACTTTGGCTAAGTTGCTTGCTGACAACTTGTATCTTTTCCTTCTTGTCAAATTAAATCTTTATATATTTCTACAGAGAAATCTAGTGATTGGTACTAATTCAAGTTTTTTCGATGATGCAGGGATATTTATGGTTTCTCAGTTCTGAGTTTTAATATTTGTCACAAGGCAAACTGTTTTACTTGGTTTTTATTTTTTTAGCATTAGATGTTATTGTTATTCTGTGTTTTTTTAGATTATCATTGCAATAGTTGAGCATATCTTTGTAGTTGTTCCATGATTATGAGAACATGGATAAGAGCTGGGTTGATATCGCTTTTGGTTCTTGCAGGAACATGGATGACAACCCACAACCTCCGGCGAAAAAAGTAAGAGGCGGGGCTAAGTTGGAATTTCTTACAAAGATGAAAAAAAGGCGAGAAAGTACAACTGGAATTTTGCCAGGGTGTACCAGCTGGACCGAACACAAATAAGATCTCAGCTTATTGTGGAAAGCTGGCACAAAATGGAGAAAACTTCCCTTTTGACATTCATGAGCTGAAATGCCAACATAAGGATGAAAAACTTGAAGAAGCTATTGAGGAGCTGAAGGTATTACCTTAACCAATATGTTAATTATTTAATTGGTTTAAGACTACTAAATTTTAATTGATTATTGTAGAATTATTTTCATTATTCTGATGAGATCAACTTTTGGGTGAAGGAGAAAATCCATGAAAAATAGAAGGCAAACAAACGTAACATGAGGTTGAATCATTTCGACGAAAAGAAGACTGATGCACAAAACAGAGCTAGTTGTCCAGACGAAGTTATCGACACTCAGTGGGCAAATATGTTGAAAGATTGGCGTTCACCTAAATTCAAGGTGAGAATGTTTAGAGATTTATCATTTATTAGTTTATATGTTAAACTGCGACTCCTAACTTCTGAACGTCGAATAACATAGAAAAAGAGTGAGAATGGCAAAGCAAGTAGAAAGCATTTGGTTGTCCCTCACCATGGTGTACTAAGTCATTCATGAACCATGCAATATTGATAGTTAATGTTTATGTAGATCTTGACATATTATATATGATCAGATAGAAGAGACATCACAAAAGAAAGCAAATCGAGTGGCTGTGTATCGGAAACCTATAGAGCCAAAAACGGGAAAACTCCCAACCCTATAGCTGAAGCAAATTGAGTATGGCTTTTTAATACGTTAATTTGTAGATGTTAGAATTAATAAAAAATTTGCAACTTGTTCTTACTTTAAATTTGCATATTATTAATTGCATGCTCAAATGGAAGCCTTAGAGAGAGAAGATTTATAAGAGAATGGTTCAGATAATGATGTTTCAATCTTGGAGGTCACTTCTTATGACCAGCTGAAAGGAGACAAGTATTCTAAAATCATGGGAGCTGAGAAACCAGGTCGGATTCGTGGTGTTGGTTCAACAATTAGAGGAACCAAGCTTAAGGAGGCATCTTCTTCAAATGTTGGCCAAAACGAAGAAAATGCTGCGTTAAGAGATGAAATTAAGAAACTGAAGAAGGATCAGGTTGATATGCAGAACGACAAGAAAGAAGAACATCTTCGGATGGAGAAAACTGTAAATGAGATGAAAAAGGCTAATGAGGAATCACAGAAAAAAAAAATTGATGCCTTATTGCTACTATTTGCTGGTCGGGTATGTATGAGCATATCCATAAATATTTTTGGCAGTGTATCATCTATAATTTTAAGTTTTCTTGGGCATTTATGAGCAAATTTATAAATATTTTTGGCAGTGTATTATCTAAAAGCATAAGCTTTCTTAATTGCATTTTGTTTTGCAGAGCGACCTCCCACATCTAGAGCCATAGAATTATGATCTTACCACACACAAATCTCAAGGTAATTTTTCTGCTTTATTAGCACAAATGATTGTGCGTAGTTCTATACCTCTATTCATAAGATTACAGTTGCTTGTAAACCACTAAACATGTTCCCCTTGCTGCAACATATTATAAAGACCATGTTCCCCTTGCTGCAACATATTATAAAGACAATGGCATAATTGTTAAGTTAGATTCTAGATTAACATAATGGACTATAGTGATATTTGTGGACACATTCTTTATTTAGCTGTCGCGACACACATTTGCATTATCGTTAGCTACATAGCTTGCCAACCATCTTAATATTTGCACACACCAGTGGATGATATATATTCATATTGACTTAAGAGGAAATTTTGAAATGGGTATACTGGTTTCAGACTATTATGAATTTCTTGTTTTCTTTTTTCTGCCATGGATTGAAATTTATAGGTAACTAGATGTATCCGCTTGAATGTACTGATGGATATTTGCACTTGTTTAAATCCATTGGTGTACGTGAGAGAATATAGTTGGCTGAATTGTTGTTCTTATTATTCTGTATCTTCTTAATGGTTAGACCACATGTTATATTTGAAGGGACATGAAATTAGGCCTCTTTGAATGTTGTATACACGGATCTTTTCTTCTCATTGATACCAAATCTACATTTTACAGGTTAATATCATTGGAGGATATTATGTTGAAGGCTATGTTGGAAGATGTCTTTTCTTCTCATTGATACCAAATTTACATTTTACAGGTTAATATCATTGGAAGATATTATGTTGAAGGCTATGTTGGAAGATGTCGGATAATTAACTTCGGAAGTAAGAAATCCAGCTGTGATAATTGAAGTATTTTGTTTTTACATATTCACTTTAAATTTCTGCTTGTATCAGACTCAAAATGGTTTAGTATTATGTTTTTATTTGCTTTTGTTGAATGTAATCAGACAACAATGTAGTACTGTGTTTTTTCAATGAGTAGATTGTCTTTTTGAAATTGTGTAGTATTGTCTTGCTATTATAATGTATAGCAGCAAAAAAATGACAATATCAGTTTAAAACTGGTATAGTGAAATTCTGCGAAGCAACACCCACGCATGAATATCGTGGCTAATAACCACACTCATGTGCCACCCAACTAATTATTACCCACGACGACACCCGTGGTAAATGATCTTACACAATTATCCATGTAAATAAAACCGTTGCAGCCGTCGTGACTAATAGTTTTAGCAACTAGACTATTTGTTACGAGGAGGCTTCCGTGGCAAAAGATATTTTGCCACGGAATTTTGTTCAACCACCACGGTTTCTCGGCGTGACTAAAACTCAGTATTTTTGTAGTGGTGTTTTATGGATCGGGAGAAGGATGATAGCTATATTTGGGCATTGGAAACTTTGAAGCTTCTCTACCATGAAGACGAGACTCTCGGGGTTGTGGTGACCGACAATGAGCAAGAAATAATGAACGCCGTGAGGATAGTCTTTCCCAATGCACAAAATTTGCTTTGCACTTGGCATATACAATGCAATCTTATAAAGAATTGTAGGAATCATATCCAAAATCCAAAGGCAAAGAAAGGTACTAAATGTTAAAAGGAGGAAAATGAACGTCTTAGTAAACTAACTAAAGAGGAGAGAGAGGAAGAGATGAAGAAGGAGACGAAGAATGGAAAGAAGGTGAGATCAAGTTTGGGTTATTCATGAAAGCATTTTGGTCGATGAGTGTGGCAAGATATGAGATAAACTTGAAGGAGTTCGAGGATGATTGGGGAACTAATTTCCCCAAAGTAGTGGAATATTGCAAGAGATAATGGTTGACGCCACACAAAGAGAGGTTTGTGTATGCTTTTACATACGACTATAAACATTTCAAACTTGAGTACGTAAGTATGGTAGAGCAAGCTCATGGGAGACTAAAAGGTCTTCTTTTCATGAGTTAAAATGGGATTGTGACGGTGCAACATGCTATCCACGAGTACACTAATAATGATATCAACAAGATAAAAAAGCAATTCGAAGAAAGTAGGTTCCGGAAGCTGAAGGAGTTTAAGGAGGATGATTGGTTGCTTGTTGGTATACATAGAAATGTCTCGCATTGGGAAATACGTTTCATGATGAAACATCTCGCATTGTATAAAAATTATGACAAGCAGGACATTCCTTGTAAGTGTAGGAATGGACAAGGAGTTTCATATCTCAATGATTCTAGAAGGTTCCATGGAGGACAAAGAAGTAACTTTTAAAGAATTGCTTACTAGTGTTAAAATCCCGAAGGGAAATGCACCGATTAAATGGGAGCATTGGTTGAGAATGCCGGAGTGTGGCCATCTATTCGCAGATACGTGGTCATGCGTGGTATATTTTTTTAGTAAAGGACTAAGTGTAGCATTTGCACCAAAGCATACGGTTTGTGTTGAGAAGCTCAAGCATAGAAGGATTTTTATGGCTTTGGTTTATGGTAATCATTTTATTGGTCTACAACTCAACAAGGAATGTCCATTACCTCCTCTTTGTAGGTTTAGTTTTTGAGAAAAGTTCATAGTCAACCAGAGCATGGAATGGATGAAACTTTATGAGGACAACATGCACCTTTGGAATACTTTAGATGAGTCTAGGGATTTGAATGAATTCCCTCCGATAGATTTGAGTGATGAGTGATTATGATTAAGGAATAAGGAATCTTTTTGGAGTACTTTTGTAATCGCATTTGTGTTTTGTGTAATATACTTTAGAGTACTACAAATGAATGAAATGGATGTGTATTTTTTTAGTGTATACTCATTTGGTCGGCATTGTATTCGTTACACGACCATGCCGACTTCACCAGGGTTGGCATGTTCTAAATTCGTCAGACTGCCGGCGGCACTGCATGACAGCACATGAAAAAAAACCTGGGACCGTCGGCATGGTCTTGGTTTCGTCAGGTTGCCTACTTTTTTGTGGTCGGCATGGTTTATGAGGATAACAATGCCGATCAGAACAGGCAAAAAAAAAGTCGTTCCTGGATGTTCTCATACTTCATAGTCGGCATGGTGTATTAGGAGAAGGCTGCCAACTAAATATTCGCCGGCATGCTTTATGAGGATAGCCTTGCCGATCATAATAGAAAAAAACTTTTTCCTGGTTGTTCTCATATATTATAGTCGGCAGGTTTTATTATGAAAACCCAGCCGACATAAAAATCACCGGCATGATTTTTAAAATGTTAAGTGCCGACTGTTAAGGAGCCGGCACACTTTTAATTTAGTACAATGCCGACTACACATCGAATACAAACCTTGAAAACTTAATTAGAGCATACAAACCTTAATTAAAGCGTACAAATGTTAAAAACTTAACCCTAACACATTTGGGACATAGATAGTATCTTTTTCCGGTGCACAATTTCTTATGAGAGGTAATTAACTTCATATTACCGTCGCAATATGGATCTGTGCATGGTAGAAGGTTGATTTTAGCAACCTCATCTTCATACGGAGATATGGGCTCATCTATCCAATATAAAAACCCACAACAAGTGCATTTTGAAGCATACGACTGATATACATTTCCTACTGTAGCTTTCATGAGAAATAAGAATCCCTTACAACCTTCAATAATGCATTTGCTTCCTTCAAAGGGACAATCGTTTGCCAAATGACCACTTAGTGTACAAAGACCACAAATATTTGGTTGTGTTGCACTTGAAACATCCATTCTTTATGCAAGGTTGAAGATGAAGTTGGGAATGCTCTTATAATAACAACACACCTAATATCTTGATTTTGAAATTTAAAGCTGTTGAGCATTCAATGGCTTGTACTTTGTACTTAAAAAATAATAATTTTATACAACTAACATATACGCCGGCAAGGTACAAATTTAACACCACGCCGACTACCTATCCCTGACAGCACTATACCATATAGCTAGGTATGGTCGGCATGGTCCAGTTTACAGACCTTGCCGATTTAGTACAACTCTAACATTGTCTAAAACTGCACAAAAAAGAATAAGTTCTAAAGCAACTGAAACTGAAAATTACCATAAGTTTAACAAGTCTAAAACCACAATCTAACAGTTCAAAACATAATGAAAGAGTTCAAACCACAATCTAAGTTTCTAAACCAAGTGAAACATAACAAAGTTTAAAAATTTCATGGATCCTTCTCATTGTTGTTATCTTCTTCCCCATCACTAGATTTTTCACCATCACTGGCATTTTCACCAGCATCAGCTGTTGCTTTTCCCTTATATGGACCTATGTAGTCACCTGCCTCATTGTAATAGGGGTTCACTCCAGAAAAGTCACATGCCCTGAAAAAAGTCCTTGGATCAACCTCATCATCTTCCTCCTCTGATGATGTGCATTCTTCATAGTTGAGGGTATTTCTAGGACTGTTCATAAACCATAGGAAATCTTCAGGATCTTCCTTACCCGTCAGAAGTAACTTTCTTACATGGAAATTCTTTTCAATTTCATCTTAAGGATCTTCTAAATTGGGATAAATTGCGTCAATAAATTGGAATAACTCTTCTGTATTGTTAACAAGACAAGGTAGATCTTCTTTTTTTTCCTCTGGGAACTTAAACAATACACAAATAAGAGATATGAAAATTCTAAACATTGAGTGATGGTTCTGGTAATAAAGTCGGCATGGTATAGAATCTTAACACTGTCGGCCAAACAATGGTCGGAGTGGTTGTAATCGTATACCCCGCCGACTAATACAAAGTCGGCATGGTCTTATTCAATAAAGATGCCGACAATTAAGTTATGTATCCTGAAGTTTCTGTGACCTAAAGTCGGCATGGTACAAGGCTAAGACAATGCCGACTAGATGTAAGTCGGCAAGGTTTGTTAATATACCCTGCCGGCCCTGGTTATTGTCTAACAACACCATGGCTGCTACGAAAAGTCGGCAGGTTATTCATCCTGATACCATGCCGGCCCTTACAAAACAACAACCGTCGGAATGGTTTGAAATTATCGACCGTGCCGACCAAAAACCCTGAAAATCAAAAATTTCGGTTTCTAACCTAACATAACAATCATATAGCACATCAGGATAGTGGTTTAGAAATCACTTACAGTCTTCTTTTCACCGGTGGAGGTTTTTTTCAACATTCTCAAGGATTGGATTTTCGGGTTTGCTACTTCCAACTTTTTCCTTACCTTTTCCTTTCGATTTGGATCTTCTCATGTTACATGTTGAATCTCTTTTGCTACTGGATCGTTTAGAATCTATCATTTTTTGTAGAAAATCAAAATTGAAAATTTTGGTTGATGGAATAAGATGAAGGAAGGAGAAGAGGAGAGGGATTAGAGAAGATAGATTAGAAGAAGATTAAAAGTTTTTTAGTTTTTAAGTTTAGGGTTTAATTTTAGGTTAATTAGTGCAGGGGTACTAAAGTAAATTCACTCATTTTTGACCTCCCCAGAGTAAGGGCACATATCCATTTAAATTCGGGTATACCCCAATTAATCTGGGTATACCCCAATCTCGCCAGGTAAAATATCACCAATTAAGATAACCCGTATTTTCACCAAAAATACACTTTTTTTTATTTTTTTGGAAACAAAATTTGGTTAAAAAAATACATTTTTTTTAAACATTTTTTTTTTGGAACCAAAAATACACATTTTTATTTAAAATAAAAATAAAATGGGAAAATAATTGTTTGGTCCCTTTTTAGGTGGTCCCATGTTAGTTTGGTCCACCAACAAAAAGGAGTTTCTGTTTGGTCCTTATTTATTTAAAAATATTAAAGTATCTAAAGTATCATTTTTCTATGGTTTTCTCTCTTCTTTGTTTTTTCTACCAATTTCTCTCTCTTCTTATCTTAATAACCTCAATAGATAAAAGCTTAAAAATTAAATATCTCTCAAAATATAAGTTGAAAATTAATAAATTTTATATATTCGGAAAGGTCTCGACGAAATCTACAGAACAAATACTCATTATACTATGTTTCAGAATTTAATTTTTTCCGGTATAGTTGTAGTTCATATCCGAGAATGAACACTATTTTAGTACATAGTAGTTCATCCTAGTTCTAGCAGTTCATTACGTAGAATGAACTCAAATATACTAGCAATTTATTTTGTAGAATAAACTCATAATAGTTGTTCAATTTGAAGAATGAAGTCCGAATGATAGTTCATTATTATAGTTCATATTGTAGAATGAAATAGTGATAGATGTTCTTATTTTCGAATGAACTCATAATGGTTGTTCATATTGTAGTATTGATAATTCATGTTGTAAAATGAACTCGTAATGATAATTAAGAACAGTAGGTCATATTGTATAGTGAAAAATACTAGAACCCCCCTACTATATGGGTTCAACATTTACAAGCCCCACAAAATGGATCCTCCCCTATTAGCTCCATACTTTCACTTTTTAATATTTCTAGGCCCAGAACTTTAGATTTCAGGGCTTGATAATAAAGTTTAGGGTTTGGTCAAAATTCGTAATACCAAAACTGCCCTTTAGTATATATACATAATAAACTAGCTATAGATTTCAGTTTCATTTTCATTTTCCTTTTCACTCTCTCTCTCATCTGCTTTTGCATTCTCTCTCTGCTAAAGAAACATGACAGAAAATACACAATTCTTAATCGAGATTTGCAGTGAAAACAGATTTCATAACCTAAATCTAAGGTTTACAAACAGAGATCCAGATTATTTAAACCTAAATTCAACATCAACATCACTTGTTCTAGGGAGATTCAGTGAAAATCAATGGAAAATAAGTGATAATCATTATTAGCAAATAAATCTGAAGATTCACCTGCAAAAAACTTGATAAGATAAGTCTATTTATCTTTGATATCTTCATTCAATCTGTAGCATTGATTTGATTCAAATTGTTGGTTTAGTATCTAAGGGCACTTGTAAAGAAAGACTAAAGTAATAGGAATGGCGATGATGGCGAAGAAATCTTCGCTTCTTCTCTTTTGATCTCTTACTACGTCACCAACGATTCCTCTCTCGTTGTCTTCTTCTCCTCGGTTCCTGTCTTCATCGTCGAAAGAGAAACCACCAGCATATCATCGTTCTGAAGATGATGAACCATCCATACGATCAAGATTACCTCCCAGGGAAAAAGGTAATCATTCATTTCTCAGTATCTGGTATACCCTTACTGTTTGTTGTTTTTCCTCACAAAAATGAATTGTTTAGCTGCCTGCAATAATTCTTGAATGTATATCTTAGTAGTAGTTATTTGATGGGTGTTATTTTGTTATTTGAATGTAGGATCACGCGATGATCATCGTATTAATGTTGAGAAATCAAAGACAATTCCAGGGAAACATGTAGTTACTCTCACATTTAAGCCCTTTGCTAGGTAATAATCTTTACAAGCTTCTTATATCACTTGCAAGAATTCTATGAATGTTCTGATTACAACTGAATGGATTGGAATTTGATTTCATTGTAGATAATGTTTGTCAATATTTTGTCAACATATGCCGAAGATATAAAGATTCTACGTTCGACTGTAAATGCTATGGACAAGGTTAGCATTCTGAAGATCCGAGGAAGCTTAATTTATTGTTTTAAACATACTACTCTTACCAAACTTTCTTTAATGTTAGTCGCTCAAATAATATTATGTTTGTAATGACGTCTCTTGAGTAAGTGCAGTTTAGGCCAAGGCTTAATAATCAATCCCTATTAGGGTAGAGGTTAGTTCACCTTGAAAGATTATGTGGGAGTACTTTGATTGCTTTTATCTTCATAGTTCTGTAGCAGTGAATCAACATTGTGGCAAAAATTTTTTTTGTTTTTTTTCAATTAAATCTTGTTTGTGCAGATCGTCAATTATTGGTGATGATGAATTTATGGCGGTATACCCTCATATTGAAGTTACTCATTGGTTGGAGCTGAGCGTAGCATTTTTGTCAATGAAGCCGCTGCAAAATGTAGGTGGTAATGGTGTAAATATGAAGATAACAACCATGAAGACTAGTTACCAAGCAGAATTGTATCATTAAAATTATATCAATGTAATGGTTTGGTGGTATTGCCTGACTGGCTGACAAACTCTTCGTCACTAGAAATACTACGTGTACTTTATTTCCCTCAATTGGAGAAAACATATGCAGACAGAGAAGGGGAGGAGTATCAAAAGACATCTCATATCAAATACATGTAAGTATACAACTATATATTTCTGCTCCTCTTTCTTTCCGATTAGTAATTGATTACATGTTTCTATCTCTCTCTCTTTTTAACATTATGATTCCCTTGTTCTATTGAAGTTGCAAATACAATAATAACCAGTAAACATTTTCATGTTGTTAAAATGGTACTTATAATTGCTTTATTTGAATGATATGTTTTTGTTTCAGTGATGGTTTGGGTGGAAGATCTGATTTTTGGCACTGAGTATCATGTCAATGCTTATCTGTGCTTCGGGGTGGACTTTAGTGTTATATCTACTACTACTGTATTTGGAACAAAGATGCTATCCGTATGTGTGTGTATGAACTGTGCAGTCTGCGTCATCTCAGGTAATTTGGAATGAATAAATAGCGAGAAATCATTTACTTCAGTGTGTTTTCCCATTATGGGGTTCTTTGATATAACCAATTAAACATCGCCAGCTATTCCTTATTGAACTGTGATTAATGAGTTTTCTACATGGATTTGATTGGAGTTGTATTAATGCTAGAGTTTATAACGTATGTATGCATGATTCTAACTTGGCAAGCTAATAATGATCTGTTTTTTATATATCAATTCCTGAGTGTGTTAACTTGGAAAGCTAAAAGTATATGTAACTACTAGTTACACATTATAATTAGATGTGTAACTTTTAGGTATACCAGCTAAATGGACATGTAGCTTCTAGTTACACATGTTAATTGGGTGTGTAACTAATGATTACACATACATTTTGCATGTGTAACTAGAAGTTACAGATGCTAATTGGATGTAAAACAGCTAGTTACACATGCATAAATTAGATTCATGTTATAGAAATGAACTGACAATGTTGTGCGCTTACAATTGTGCAGCTATATCAATTTTTTCAGCAAGAACATCAATAACTTAGTTTCTCAATTTCAAAGATCTAGAATCCGTTGATATTTTCAGCATTAACTTAGTTTTTTAGTCATTCTTATTAATTTGAGCTCAATTGATGGATGCCCTCTTGGTTTGTATCAGGTTTCACATTTACCGAGCTTGGTTTTTTCCGAGCAAGTACAAATAAAGTGGTATGTTGCCATTTTTCATCGGATGGGAAGCTACTCTCCAGTGGTGGGCATGATAAAAAGGTGTAGGCTTATGTATTTGTTGTCACTCGCCACTTGTCACTCACTACCTTATTAAATGTAACATTCACTCGCTACTTGTCACTTACCACCTTATTAAATGTGTTGCTGCAGCTATCAACAGTTTCTAGACTGAAAAATCATCACTTTATTGCTAACTTTGGTAGTACAAAACCTATTAATGAGGAGAAATGTCTATTTGTAAAAGGGATTAGGAAGATAAATGTCTATTAGTTACACATGATAATTAGATGTGTAACTTTTAGTTACACATGCTAAATAGATGTGTAATGTTTAGTTACACATGCTAATTAAATGTGTAACTTTTACTTACACATCCTGATTAAGAGTTTGGTAGAAAAGAAATGTATCGAGGACTAACTTTTTTCTACGCTTGTTATGCTGGGATAGCCGAGCTGTAGTGGGAGTCATATGGAGCATTTGGAGGAGATAAGGATGGTGCTCCAGCTGAGTATGAGCTCCAATTTAGGTATATAATCTAGTAATTCCAGTTTTAAATGAATTTTTTATGACTTCAGTTTTTTTGAATGATAGATGAATACTTGTTCATGCTAGTATACAAGCCACAATACTGATGTGTAATTGCGGCTTACACATGCCATATGCATGTGTAACTGCCGATTACACATCCCTATGACATATGTAACTACGACTTACACATGATATATGCATGTGTAACTCCCGATTACATGTAGTAGAGTATCTTCTAGTTACACATGCCAATTATGAACAGACCTTGTAACCAAAAAATTACGCATGCTAGTTACACAAGCTTTTATGGATGCGTAACTCTTAGTTACACAAGTCAGGTGCATCTGTAACTCTCAGTTACACATATTATATGCAAGTGTAACTCCTCTTTACACTAGACATATGCATGTGTAACTCCTAGTTACACATGCTAAAATGAACAAACTTGCAACCAAAAAATTCCACATGCTAGGTATCCAAGTCATATGCATGTGTAACTCCAAGTTACACATGCTAAGATGAGTTATAATGCGTATTTTATGTGATCTTTGTTCTATAATTTTGCCTTATTTATTTTTGCTTTTTATTTATCCAACCTAATCCATGGATGTTTATTTCGCTGCAGATATGTAAGCATTTTGGAGTGAGGAAGACAAGAAAAAAAGGCAAAACTTCTAGTATAGGTTTCAGTGGCTTATTTCTAGTGTTTTAACTCATTTATTGTGTTCAGTAACAACCGATTACTAAAGCTGGTAAATAGAGTTATTATTGTAAATTAATATTAATGCAATAGATGTATTTTTTGTATATATTTTTTTTCTGTTGTGTAACTGTTGACTACACATGCCATATGCATGTGTAACTTGTGGATACACTTATCATATGTATGTGTAACTTCTTATTACACATGTCATATGGATGTGTAACTTTAAGTTACACATTATTGAATACACAACATGAATGTGTAATTTTTATACATGTGTAACTTCCAGTTACACTTGAAATATCAAAGTGGTCGGAGGTGGTGGTGAGTGGTGGTGGGTCGATGGTGGTGGTTATCGGCGGCGGTGGTGGTCGGAGGTGGTTGCCGGTGGTGGTTGCCGGTGGCTGGTGGTGGTTGCCGGCGGCTGGTGGTGGTCGGAGGTGGTTGCCGGAGGCGGTGGTCGGAGGTGGTTGCCGGCGGCGGTGGTCGGAGGTGGTTGGCGGTGGATGTGGTGGTTGGTGGTGGTTGGAACATCATCACATAATATTTTAATAGTTTGTGGCCTAAATTTAAATTTTATTTAATTATGGGCTTGACCATATGCATAAGGGTATCAAGGTCTTTTAATAATTTGGGGCCTAGATTTAAACTTCTTTTAATTAAGGGTCTCACATTATGGTTTATCCATGGGTTGGGCCTTAGCCTAATTTTCCCTATTGTATAATGAACTCGTAATAGTTGTTCATATTATAAAATGAACTCGTAAATGGTAGTTCATATTGTAGAATGAACTCGTGATAGGTGTTCATTTTGTAGAATGAACTCGTAATAATAGTTGATTACACCAGTTCATTTCATCGAATGAAGTCGTATGGTAATTCATTTTATAGAATGAATTCGTATGTTATTTAATCCTAAGAGTTCACTTTTTAGAATGAACTAACTAGCATAATAGTTCATTAAAGTAGTTCATTTTATAGAATGAACTCGTATAATAGTTCATTTTATACCTAAAAAATAAGGTAAAAATTAAAAGCTCAGAAATATAGTGATAATGGTACTCGTTGGAAATCTCTCGTCGAGGACTTTCCGAAAATATAAAATTTATCATTTTTGGACATATGGTTCAAAAGATATTTAAGTTTTTATTTATTTATTTTTATTAGGAGAGAGAGAAAATCGAAAAAATGATATTTTGGCCACTATTAAAGGATTGTGACATCATCCAGTGTGGGTATTGTCCACCCTAGGACCAAATAATAATTTTTAGGACCAAACAAATATATATATTTTTGAAAAATAACAAACAGACTGGACCAAACTAACTCTAATATAATATTTCTAGGACTTATTGGTATTTCCTACAAATAAAAATTGTTTGAA
Organism: Papaver bracteatum; assembly: GCA_023529315.1. Taxonomy (NCBI): domain Eukaryota; kingdom Viridiplantae; phylum Streptophyta; class Magnoliopsida; order Ranunculales; family Papaveraceae; genus Papaver; species Papaver bracteatum. The sequence continues at coordinate 5,400,017 of JAJJWX010004804.1, read as the reverse complement.
TTAATTAATAAGAAAGACACATGTCAATATATGATTTGTCCCACATGTCCCCATCAAAATTTTATCCCAATTCTTTGGCATATCTGGAAGGCCAGATGTGAAATAATCTTTAACGTACCCAACCTTATTCTGAAAACACACATATCTTGGGCAGGCAGTACTGAATAGATCAACCCAAAAGGTATGGCACATTATTCATCACTATAGACAGTTCTAACTATTAATGGATGGCAGTTTCCTCCAATGGATACCCTGAATCTTTTTATCGTTGCAATTGTTCTAGAGATTGTGGACCAAAACAATGGTGGCTCAAATTAAGGACGAGATGGAGCTGCTGGGCATGGTGGAGGCTATTAATTGGAGTTTTTTTTTTTTTTTTATAATAAAAACTTAGGCCTAGGAAGGCACTAAGAAAAGTACACAAGGTTGTTGTTGGCTCCAGCTATAGATGAATCTCTAAGCCTGCCAGCATTGTTTTTAAGCGAAACAGCTAAATGAAAGGTGTCCATGTTTTGACTACGAGTAATAAGACTAAGGTTAAGTAATACAAAATATATAGGCTGGATTTCCATAATTTCATTCTGATGAGCATGGGTGTTGCTTCTTTCATAGTAAGGAAGGTAAAATCTTTGCTTGGCAGCTTCAGTGTAGAGGAGCTTGAATCTATCTAGGATGTCCATTGATTCAGTAGATATGGTATTGTTGGTGTGCTGCATCTCTTTTGTCCACTGGAATGCTAGGTATTCTCCTCCCGTGACTCCTCTTTCTCCATAGTATCTTGTATATCCTCTTGAGTCAATGGTATTTCCTGCAAAATCTGTCATTGTTAGAGCATTGTGATAAATAGAGTTTTCAGAATCATAGATAGTGCATATGCGTATATGCTTTCCAAAGCCTATTTTAGCATTCCAGTTATAGTTGGAATTACCATGTTGCAGGTCAATAGCAGTTTCTTCAGGTAAAAGAGGGAAATTGTTAAGAATGTGATCAGGCATAGAATGTATTCTGTTGTGGTTACACAACTGCTGTTTAATTCTGAGGACAATATTCCCCACATGAGGCTGGATGTGATTGAAGATAAATTCATAGCTGGCTTTCCTAATGTGCCAGCAGGTAGTAGCATAAATGCTGCAATCATAATTTCCTAGTTGGAACCAGGAGTTCAAGCAGTCTATAAAGATGGTGTTGTGATAAAATAAGGTATGAGGGCTACCAAGAATTTCCTGCCACGCCATAATAGCAGTAGGGCAATTTGGAAACATGTGAGACATGGTTTCTTCTTCCCCACTATTACAGACAGTGCATAAAGGATTGATATAGTGAAGAATGCTAGTTGTTTTGGTATTAATGGGTAGAATTCCATGAGCACATTTCCAAGTGAAGATTTTGATAGCTGGTGCTACATCCATATCCCATAGAGCATCCCAATTGCCAGAAGGGGGGTAATTTATGTAGAGATGGTTAGTTTTATCCCTGTACAGATCCTTGACTGAAAAATCTCATATATTGTTGAAATTCCAGCTAATTTTGTCTTCTTCATTAGGATGAGTCTTCAGATTTAATATTGTAGCTGCCTCTTCAGTACTAAAAAGATTTAAAATCTAAATTTCATCCCAGTTTCCATCAGGGATAAGTAAGGAGTTTAGTTTGTTGATATGATGGGGGAAGTGTTGAGGTTTTTGAAGTTTTAAAGTAGTGTTGGGTATCCAAATATCTTCCCAGATTTGAATTCTTCTGCCATTACCAATTCTCCAAGTGAAGTGTTGTTGAATATTGCTCAACCCTTCTAAAATTCCTTTCCATATCTAAGAGTCTCCATCTTTAGATTTTGTGTCCATGTTGAGAACATTTTTACCTAGGAGGTATCTAGCATCCATGAGTTTGTACCATAGAGAGTCCTTATCTTGTTCAAGTCTCCAGCCTATCTTGGTGATCATAGCACTGTTGAATAATTCCATGTTCATAAATCCCATACCACCTAGCTCTTTTGTTTTACAAAAAGCTTCCCAAGATTTATGATAATATCCAGATGGGTTTTCTATATTTTTTCCCCAGAAAAAATCTCTTTGGAGGTTGTTGATGTCCTTGCAAGTTTTCTTTGGGATCCTGAAGCAATTCATTTGGTAGATACAAGAAGAAGAGGTGACAGAATTGATTATAACCTCTCTTCTTGTAGGGTTTAGAGGGGTGTGTTTCCATCCTGTGAGTCTTAACTTCAGCTTGTCAACTCCAGGCTTGAAAGAATTAATTTTTCTTTTGTGGGTAAATAGAGGAGATCCCAAGTATTTATCATCAAGTTTAAGGACTTGAACTCCCATGTTGTTACTGATTTGAGGTATGAGCTCAGGGCTAGTGTTTTTGCTGAAGAAAATCCCAGATTTGTGGAAGTTAATAAGTTGCCCAAAAGAACTGCCAAAATTCTGAAGAAGTTGCATGATATTTTGAGCTTCTGTTGAATTAGCTTTGCAGAATATCATACAATCATCAGCAAATAGAAGATGACTGATAGGAGGAACAGCTTTGCAAATTTTTATTCCATGTATGGTACCTCCTTCCTCAGCATGCATCAGGGTCCTTGATAAAGATTCCATGCAGAACAGAAATAGGTTAGGAGATAGAGGGTCCCCTTGTCTAAGACCTCTTGAAGGTTTAATTTTTTTATCAGGAGATCCATTAATGAGGATAGCTGATGTAGAAGTTGAGATACATTGGAAAATCTTATTGCACCATTGTTCATCAAACCCAATTTTCTTCATAATGGTTATAAGGAAACCCCAGTCCACTCTGTCAAAAGCTTTTGCCATATCAATTTTTATCCCCATGTTTCCATTATTTCCTTTCTTTCCTCTATTAGATCTCATAGAGTGTATGATTTCATGGGCAATAACAATATTGTCAGAAATTTGCCTTTTTGGAATAAAGGCAGATTGGTAGGGTGATATCATTGTTTTTAGAAGAGGTTTCATTCTTTGGGATAGGAGTTTGGATATGATTTTGTATGTTGTGTTGCAAAGACTGATAGGTCTGAAGTGGCTAGGGGTAGAAGGGTTATCAATTTTGGGTATTAGAGCTATGAAAGTGGCATTTATTTCTTTTAATATATGACCATATAAGAAAAAGTGTCGAACCATGGAGACAATATCCTTTCCAATTACTTCCCAGTTGAGTTTAAATAAATTTGGTGGGAATCCATCAGGACCTGGAGCCTTGTCATTTTCCATACTGAATAAAATATTTTTGATTTCAAAGGGCTCAGGTTTTCTATTTAGGTTGATGTTATCCAAACTTGTTATGGTTTGGGGTATCAGGTTGATGATTTCAGAAGGTTGAGTTGTTTCAGCAGTAGCCATAAAGGTGAAATGGTTGGTGAAGCAATCCTTAATTTCTTGTTGTTCTATAATCCAACTTCCTTCTTCAGTTTGAATTGAATCTATCTTGTTCCTTTTGGTTCTACTTTTTGTGGCTCTGTGAAAGTAACCAGTGTTTTGATCTCCCATCTTAATAAATTGATATCTGCTCTTTGTTTTCCAAAACCTTTCTTCTATGTCATGCCAATTCTTTAGTTGCTTTCTAGCATCAGAAATAACTTTCCCTCTTTCAGGTCTGAAGTAGTGAGTGTGTAGCCAGGTTAAATGTTGTTTACACTCTTCAATAGTAGTTTTGATGTTCCTATAAACCTCCTTATTCCAGACTCTGATTTTTAGCTTGATATCTTTGAGTTTTCTGGCAATTGAGTAAGCACTTGAGCCTGTAATAGTCTTGTTCCAGCATTCAGCTATGATTTTCCTGCAATAAGCATGATCTAACCAAGGACCAAAAAATTTGAAGGGTATCTTACCATTCTTCCATTGAGGATTAGTGTTTAAGAGGATAGTGATGATCTGATCCAATGGCTAGCATGTTGTTGATAGTGGTGTTTGGATAAATATCCAGCCAGCTATCATTTTCTAGACCTCTATCAAGCCTTTTCTCAGTGAGAGCATGACCTTTTCTCTTGTTTGACCAAGTGAAGGGGCAACCAGTGAAGCTATCAATAATATCTAAGTTTTTTTTTTTATTGAATAAAGCAGCTTCATTAGTATCAATGGGATGAGTATGTAGAATAAAGTTCATATCCCACATGATCAACCAGGGGAGCTTATGATCTTTGGCAGTGTTTTCAATATGAGCCCAAGATTTCAACTTGGAAGTGGTATCATAGGGATTACCATAAAAACCAGTGAATAACCAAGAGGGATTATTGGCACTTCTGATAGTAGCATTAATATGATTTTTGGACCAATCTAAAATTTCCAAGTTTAGATTGCTTTTCCATATTAAGGCTAGCCCTCCAGCTATCCCACTTGTCCCTCCTGGGTTAACATACTAGTAATTGTTTACTCCTAATGAATGTATAGTCTTCTTTAAGATATCATGCTTTTGTCTAGTTTCAGACAGAAATATGATATCAGGGTTTAGTTTATTAAGCATATCATTCATATTATTATTAGTATCTCTTGTGCCTAATCCTTGACAATTCCAAGCTAAAGAAGTGAAGAATTGCCAAAAATAGGAAACAACGTGATATTTTGAGGTAAGTCTTCTAGGTATTCTATCATGTACAACTGGGCTAACCGAGGATCAATAATAAGCACAATGCATAAAGATAACCAGTAGTAATCTAGAGAGTATAGTAATCTTACCTTGGTTCCAGTAGAGCAATCCAAAGAACCATTAGCCAAGGGTTTAAGATACTGGGGATCCGCCATTTGGTTATCAGTAGTCTGGTTAATAAACTAGTTATCAACTGTCTGGTCCTTGAAATGCTTGGCTTCAGCTAATTCCATACTTTTGAGGAAGGGAGATGAAGAACAGGGGGTAGCCTTCTTCCTATTGGCGTCAGATCAAGTGCTAGAGGAAGTACTGATAGAGTTGTCATTGATATTCCCAAATAGATGATCCTTTTTCTTGGCTTTCCATGCAGCTCTTTTCTTCTTAGAAGCTTCTACTTCAAACCTAGCTTTTATCAGATCCAAGGTGGGAAGGGGGTATGAATGAGAGGGCATTTGTTTTTCTTTGACTGGGAATAATTGCTCAGCCACAGCAAGATCAGCAACATAAGAGTGTTCATCATTTTTGCTCAAGCCAATGTTGTTATTGGAGACTGTTCTTGCAGCAGTTTTCCATGTTGGTATAAGCACCTGCTATATTTTTAGCCATATCTAACCTTTTGTTTTTTAATTGACATGCTAATACATCTGGGTATGGAGAGATTTGGGTTTCAGTATCCAACTCCTGAGGTTTAGATCCAAATATGATGTTAGAGCTAGAAGTAGTGACCGTACTTGATATGGATTTCTCCAATTCCAATCTTTTAGCAGCTTTTAATTTTGCTTCAAAGACCGCAACAACAACATCATCATCAGAGTAATTTTTATGAATAATTTCTTTTCCAACTTGTACTTGCTTTTGTCTAAGAGCAATTGGTTTAGGTGCTGGTTGAGGGATTGGTAAATGAGTATAATCATGGTTGTTTTGGTTTGGAGGTACATGGAAAGGAGGGCTTGGGTGGTCTAGGATCCTACAAACCTTGCAGAATTTTATTCCATTTAGAGCATAAGCACATTCCAGCCAATGTGAGATAGTGGGTGATTCAAGCGCTTCTACTCCAAATTTGAGAGCTCTGGTAGTGTTGATAGTGATCTTGACTTCCACATTTTTTTCGAATCTGTCTCTTCCATATGGTTTTTTTGATCCTTGAAAAACCCCAATTGGTTGGATGATATTTGGGATGTCTTGTATGATGTGGGTGGGGATTATCTTGATAAGGAGCCAGATCATAACCTTATAGAATAATTCTTCATCAATAAGATCAGGACCCATAGTTGGAACACCTACTAAGACCATTAGCTTATCAAAGACTCCTCTAGTTCCTCAATCTCTCAAGGTGGAGTAATCCTCTTCATTTGTGGTTCTGACAATGTAAAAATTTCTTCTCCCATTCCATACTTCGATTTCTATTCTGCCAATCATTACCCAGTGAGCATTGATGAAGTTGCATACCCTTGATGTCTGAAAGTAGATATTGCTGCAAAGTTTTCTAATAAAACATCCCTTCTAGTCTTGAGCATGTTTGGTTTTGATATTTTCAGAGTTGATAAAGACTTTGGGGAACAAATCCTTAGGTATTGAAAGAGCGGTGTTCATTTTCTTAACCAGGTTATCTATTGAAGGGGGTTCAGAAGTTGAGGAGGAGGCCATTGAATTTTGCTTGAGACTTAGGAAGAATGAGTAGTGAGAATAATTGTTATGATAGGGGATATAGAGATTGATTGTGATGTAACTAACTTTAATTTGAATTTGTTTCACGAGTTGAGAAGAAGCTTTGTCGTAGTTGAAACATATTAGTGTTGCAGAAAAGATTCTCATATTAGTGTACTTAGCCTTGATGGTGACCCCAACAAAGTTATTGACTTGGTTGACCATGACTAATGGCAATTTGGATTGTAACCTATTCAAACTCAGTATATTTGCTTGTAATGTGTTTGTAAAAGCATAAGTAAGAGTAACTAGATTGAGATTTACCTTTTCCTTATGTATTACCATTACCTTGTTGTTGGTTATGATTTGGGGTCCGCCTGGAGTATAAGAATATGGTGGCCGCCAGAATAAAACTATCCATTCAGAATAAGATTCAGCTTGCGTCTGATTGGGTTTGAAACTTGAGGCATTCCGAGTCAGAATATTCCTAAATACCATTCTCAAATTTGAGTGATTATTACTCGTGTCTGGATTCTTGGGTATGTTCCATGGATAATTGCTTCGGATCCAATCCACTAGAGTAGTTGAATCAAAATTGCCAAGTGTGAATTGCCGCTTCCCATGGGACAATGAGATGTTATTGCTTGTGTTAGGCCAACATAAAGGGTTAATAGGCTTAATTATGTGCATCAGAATGCAAAACCAATCTCTAAGGGAAGGGATATATGAACCAACTTGATTGATGAACGATTGAGATTGAGAAATGGCTGCTCTTCCCACCTTATTTAAAACCAACAAATTAGTAAGAGCTTTCAGTTTTTCATGTGGTTCTCCCAGAAGATAGTCAGTTAAGTCCACAAATTATTTTCTTATAACCAAAAAACTACATTGAGAAATTCCTTGAGACTGCAAGCTATGTGAGATAATCTGAAGAATCAGGAATCCGTTTAAAGAGTAGAAAAGAATCCTAGGGTAATGGAGTCCCATGATCATGTTAGTTTTCTCGTGTTTCAATCTCAATTTTATGTTGATTTGTATTCTAAAGTTGTTGTGTCTAGGGGGTAGAGTTTGATTGATTGTAATTAGGATTTTTGTGTAAAACTTGTGTAGGGTAGTGCTACAAGTCTGAATGAGGCTTTTGCAGATCAATGTACAAGCAGTGTGCATGCACAAGGTGGATCTGGCGATCAGCATCAAGGTAGCACCAGAGGGCGAATTGAGAATGGTGAACTTGTGGGGGTAAAGGATGGGTGGGTTCTGTTTGCACTTCATCCCAAACATGGTCGATATGTTGTGAAGGAGGGGGTTGTGTTGGTGGAAGATGAAAGGGTTGTGTATGGAGGGAAAAGTCATGGGTTTTTTTCTTCTCCTGTTTCTGACGATGCTGAGGCCCAGATTCACTTGAATGATTCAATTCCACCGGCTGCTAATAGCATAGTCTTCCCTAATTTGTTAATGCTTTCTCCAGCTCTTCGGCAGATGGATGCAGATGTGGCTGTCATAGCACAGGAGGGAATTGGGGAACTTACACACCCTCATGAGGTGCCTGCTGATAGTCATTTGTCTCCCGGAGTTGATGCACGAGTGGTATCCCAAATCTTCAGAGATGCAATAGCATATGCAAGGCGTGGGAAGGTGCCTCAACCACCATAAGTACTTGCAGAGACTCTGCCACCAGGTGCTGATGCTAGAATTATGGCTCAGGTGTATCAAGATGCAGTGGATAAGGCTAAAAAGATGGTTTTCTAGGAAGCAGGAGATGCAGGAAAAATCTAACCAGGTATCCTTCCACACAAAGCTCAGAAAGAAGACATGATTGTAAAAAAGACAAGTATTTTTATGTTTATGTTTAAAGTGATGAAAAACTTTAATTTGGACCAAAATCGTTTGATGATTGCAAGATAGAGTGATGTTAAACCAGTATGAATTGTATTTTGACTTTGGGTTTTTTGTGATTAGATTAATTATCATGCTCCCAGAATTAGTATTTGCAGTAAATATAGTAACTATCATGCTCCCATAATTAGTATTTGCAGTAAATAGATTAACTACCATGCTCACTGAAATAGATTTAGCAGTGTTTAAATTAACTATCATGCACACAGAATTAGCATTAGCATAATTAGCACTAGCAATGGTTAGATCAACAAGAGCTAGAGATTGACCAGAAATATTAAGAGACTGAAAGAAATCATAATTAAAAGTGATCTCTGAAAAGAGCCATAAGGATAAGGTAATACAACTACTAGAGCTAGAAGCTATTATGACATGATAATGAGTATGAAGTTTGATAGTATAATGACTGCAGAAACAAGGAATTCTTAGAAACTTACCTTCACAAATCATAGAGTCAAGGATGGGATTAAACATACCAGAGATAGCATTAGTAGAATTAGCAAGAGAAGAAGCCCAGCAGTTGACCTGAGAGAGGGGGTGAATGAAGATATACCCATTTAAGTAGTTGTCAAAATTCCTCTGAAAAAGCATGAAAAGAATGGGGAACCCAACTTTGACAGATGATTGTAAAGGAGAGCCCATGATACTGTTTACGAATCTGCTATTTCTGAGCTTGGAGACAACAATGAAGTTGAATCCATGATACTGATTAGAAAACAAAACTTTGGAACTGAGGCGGTAAGCAGTCAGGGGTTTCAATAGATTAGATAATTCCTTGATTTGGGGAACATTAACTTTCAATTCTGATCTTTCAGCATTGTTATGGGGTTTGTAAATTTCCTTGGAAGGGGACATTCTAGCTTCCAGCTTGATGTATTTAGTGATTTGGGTGTTGTTTATGTGATTTATGGGATTGGTGTTTGTTGATGGTGGATTTTCATTTAAGGCTAAAATTGTAAAAGCCAAAAATTATGCGATAACATCTTGTAAAAGATAAATCCATTAATAAGTGTTGAATACTTATTCACTTTACTAAGTCACCTAGAATGGAGCACGTGACAACAATCCCAGTCTGTGAATTAAATACGCGAAATTCATCCAGGTTGGAGCATGTAGCAACAATCCCATATACATTGTGAATTTACAGCATTATTAATTAATGCACAACTAGCCTTGTATTTACTGTACTCATTATCAGTGCGGCATGACGACTGAGTGTTGCTCTCAGCAGAGCAACATGAATCTCCAAGCATTATAATGAAAGCATGTGCGAAATACCCGTACAGGTTGCAACTCTCGGTGTGTTATACTAGCCCGATTGAGCAACTCTCGGTGTGTTATACAAGCCCGATTGAGCATCCAAACTATCTGTATCAATCTGGAAATGATCACGACCATCCAACTCCACCAACATGATTGGATGGCTCAGATCGATTTCATAACCCCCAAGCAGGTGTGGAATATTCACTGCTGAATCAACGCGGGACCCGTATGGTCGGCATCCCCAAAAGATTGGAACAGCTTGCCAAAACGTCCAAACCATAGCAGAATGGACGGAAAACCCTAAATTAGGGTTTGCGGCGCATTACATGTGTCGCAAAACAGTCTCGACTATCCATATTCGCAGGTATAGATGGAGGGTGTAGATGTAGATTCAGAGGGCCCAGAGCATGTAAAAACAACCACCATGGGCCCACCTACATACCTGACTGATCGGTCAGGACCAACTATAGTTTGTCACCTTGGTTCGTGCGCTCCAAACCAGGTGTGACACACTGTCGGCAATACCCTAATTAGGGTTTGTTTCGCGATCACGAGAGTCCATCTTATCCTGAGCGGATGGAGGGTCCCGGAATAGGCTAAGCAGGTCCGGTAAGTATCAACACGATCACTGCGGGCCCACCTATCTCCATACCCAACCGGCCAAGACCGAACTTGGCTATACGCCTTGATTCGCGCACCCATAACTAGTATGGCCGCACCTCCCAAATTGTAAACTAATCTTAACCACCCGATTTCGCCGGAAAAATTGAGTGGCCTAAATCATGTTTCTATGGGATGTCGGGGTATGGACGTGAACACCAGCCTACCACCTACACACCGAACCGATCGGCCGAGGGCGACCAAGCCTGGTTGTCTTGAAACGCACGCTTGAAGTTGGCATGATGCACAGCTTTTGCGGCACCAGATTTCTGTCGCAAGTTGATCTCGACCACTCAACTTCGCCGGACCAATTGAGTGGCCCAGATCACACTTTCATGAGACAATGAGGTATGGGCGCCTACACCATCATGCCGTCTACACGCATGCATGATTGGCCTATCCAAAATTATGTCCCAGGATTGGATTCGACCAAGCTGAAGAGTGATGCTTTCACACCTCTTCATGAACCCTAATTTCATCAACGGTCGCAGTTGAGTGTCTCAAATATCATCTCGCCCGTCCAACTTCACCGGCTTAGTTATACAGACCTGGTCAGGAGTTAATTGGTCAGTACGGCATCATGGTGATCACCATCCGTCACTCTACCACACCATGTGGTCGGTCAAGGAAGGATTTGATTGCGCAGCCTCCAAACCATCACATGAAGTAGGCTGGACATGAAGTTATTTAGAGACGCTCAAATAGCAATGCTTCATACATGCTGAATATACTCGATGCAGTACCTGCATAGTATACACACGATACTTCACAAGTATCGACTTCCTGAATAACGCAGTTATTCAATCTAGCATTACATGCTATTTTCTGTGGGTCCCACGATCCACACACTCGAGACATCAATCATGTCACAAACTGGGGGATACATACTGGGGTATTGGTCTGGCGGTTTACAGCGTGCAGCGCACAACGCGCCATCATAAGAACATGTTAGTAATTCATGGATGGTTAGTGATGATGGGAGAAGTGGGCAAGACTGGTCGGGTGACACTAACACATTACTCCACTACTCCATCACTCCATCACTCCACTTTCTCCACTTCCCACGAGATACGAGGGTTAGGCTAAAAGACTTGTATAAATAGGTTCTCCATCCTATTTTTCAAGACATGACAGCAGAGGCAAGTGTTGATACAACTGTATTCAAACACCGGAACTGATAGCTTACATCATGCAAGCCAGTTCAGCTTTCTGATACAAGTCATACATAGTCAACACCTTCACATTCTCAACACCTTCTTCGCTTCCCTCCCTAATATCAACCCCATCTCCTTCACTTTGTAACCGAAACAAGTTTGGAACGACCATTTCTTGGTTTAGGCCGGACTTGCACATATTGATCTCCTGAATCTACAAGCACTCACCGTGCAGTGCATTTGTTTAGGGTTTAGATTCATTCCTCATCTACACACCCCAAATTACCAAATCCACCAGGAATAGTTTTCACCCATAAACAATTGGCGACCACAGTGGGAGGTTAATCTCTCGGTTGTAAAGTCAATTTCTTCGAAATCCGATTCAATTTTATCAATTTCAAAAGTGTAGATCTTAGAACCAATTCAATCAACAATTCATTTCAAGATGGTGGAACTCAGGTCTGGATCAGCAATCAATTCTGATGGATCTAGTGTGGATAACACTCCCGGTATCGATGTACCTGTCAGTGGAGCTGCCGTGGTCAATACATCTCGTGGAGCCGTCACTTCTACCATCAGTGCCAGCGTAGCAGGAAATATTCCAGTAAGTGTAACACCTCCCATAACCAAAGCTAGAGCATCCGCAAATACCGGCATCTCCTCAAGTGTAACACCTATGGTAGTCACTAGAACAACAACTTTCACTCCTTCATCAGGACGAGGAGCCGGAGGAACAAGAGGATGACCACCGACCATCACCATTGCATACTTGATGGAAAAGCAGGAAGTTCTGGATAAGACTCAAACGAATATGGCCGCAACTCAGAAAGAGGTACTCACTTTCCTCAAAACTTTGACTGAACGATTACCACAAGGTTCACGACAACCCGGGGGAAACTTTTCCATCCTGGACCACACGGATGAAGAAGCTCGCATTTCTCCTGAACGTCCAAGAGAAAGGAACCAACCATCCAACTTCATCACACGCGAGGACCTGTAACGACTTCTCCAAAATCGAGGCAAAGGGGGCCGAACGGATTTACACCAGCATCAGCCGCTGTACCCTCAAGATGTGCAACGAATTCCTCTTCCAAGAGGTTACACCTCTCCCCAGTTCTCCCTCTACGACAGTACTGGTAATGCTTGTGAACACGTCTCTCGATTCTTGGAATGCTTGGGGGAACATGAATGCAATCATGTTCTATGCCTAAAAGAATTTTCAAAGTCACTTACGGGGAGGGCATACACCTGGTACAACAATATCGCGCCTAACAGTATATCCAATTGGAACGATATGGTCAGTGCCTTCTACAGAAAGTATTTCTTCGTGTCTGAACAGATCACATTTTCGGATCTTGGGAGAATTCTTCAGCGGAAAAACGAGCATCCCAACGACTTTGTTAAGAGGTTCAGAACCTAAGCACTAAATTATCACGACCCGAACATCACCGAACGACAATTGGTGGAGTTATGCATTAATGTGATGATACCCTTATACCGCACTCTATTAAAGAATCTGGGCTTCCAACGTTCTCTGAACTCCATGAATCTGCCAAACGTTCATCCACAACTGTACCAGCATTGCTAGAAAGAACCATAGTTGTTCGAAGTGAAGATTCACATGAAAGTCGAGGAAGCAGGAATATCACGAACAAGCAATACAATACTGGTCCTTCTGTGAGTGTAGTGGGCGGAGGGAAAAAAAGGAAAGCTTCAGCGACGGAACAACAAACCAAGCGGGCATCCCCGGAACACAAGACTTCATCTCAGAAAGGAGTGGACAAAAATCCTGCACAAGACACCGAAGATAAAGATTTTCCTTTCCCCATGAATGAAGTGATAAAACTCTTGGAAGCATGGATCCAAGACGATGCCATCAATCTTCCTCCTATCAGGCGTCCTCCAACTGAGATAAACATGGCGGATCCCAAATACTTCTGCTACCATAGATTCGTCCACCATCCAACCAAAGATTGTAACAGGCCAAAACAAATCTTTAGGGAAAAGATAGAGACAGTAGAACTCCAGATTGGAAACAAAGGTGTTCATAGAGACCCTCTTCCTATCAGGAACTGCATGATTTCTGGGGATTCTATTCGCAAAACTGTACAATCTATGATGGAGCACTTGTGTGAAATCTTGTATTTCTCCAAGGGACAGCGTCAAGACATATTTACGGCCCTCAACCGCATTGTATCAGGCAGGCGTTTGTATCCAGAAGAAGTCAAGGAACCCCAGTCTTTCCTGAAAGATGCGAGCAAAGGAAACTGGGGACTTCTAACCATCACTCGTTTGAGAGACGTTTAGTTCGATAGAGCGTTGATTGATACGGATTCCGAATCTAACATCATTATTGTAAAGACCTTGAGAGCAACAAAGATTTTAAAACAGGAAGCTACTCGTCACCCAACTGTGATTAAGGATCCAGAAGGAGAACTCAGAGATGCATATGGATACATCGATCTTGAAGTCAAATTGGGTGATGCCTCGACACAAGCAAAGTTATACATAGTTAAAGATCATCCCAACTACGACATGATCCTAGGGCGCTCCTGGATGCACGAAAACAAGGCAATACTAGAAGTATGTCCTCTACCGGTTTCGATACCTGAAAGAATCTCCAACACACCTTTTGGACCCGATGACTGTCTGTTGTCGCGCCATCAACTTTCCAATATGACACAACTTCCCGGAGAGAGCCTGTCAGCATAAATTAAAAGGTCCCGATCTCAAGTAAGTCTCATCACGCAACCCCCTGTACAACCAACCGCCCCTCATTCTGATAAGTCCTGGGGACTGGCTTTAGCCAAAAAACCAACCTTGTCTAAAAGATGCGAATGGAAGGCCGGCCCCTTCAAACAGTTTATCAGGAGTTTAACAGCTGTCTCGATCAAAGACGAAAAAACCAAGATCCCGATGTCTACACGCCTAAACCCATTTGGAATTGGAGATCTAGTAACGAAGACAACCGCATTCAAGGTCGGAAGCATTACGGCGAAAATGGCTACCTCACCTGATTCACCCACCGAGAAGGAGGATGAACCATACCTGGTAGAAGATGTCATCCTAGGCGGCTACTGCAAGCTCATTAACGCTGACAAGCTAGAAGGCGTAATAATTCACTCGCGATGGCTCAAACCCTACCGTACTTAAGACGCTGTGCTATCCATTTCCAGCATCCTACACACTTTAAGACGCTGTGCTACTTCCTCCAACATGTTTCCCTTTGCAATTTCACGTCATATTTGTAATTCCTCTATAAAGTGATTGCAATACTTGCATTCATAATTAGGGTTTCAATTTTCAAATTTCAAATTAATTGAAGCATTATTTCCATTTGACAGCCTCTTTACCCCTAAAGACACAAAGTCCAGCCTAAATCAACCCAGGTTAGGAAAGAAACCCTAAGCAAAAAAAAAAAAACCTGAAAATAGTCGAGAGAAAATATATGCGCGGAAGAAGCTTTGAGCAACTCACCCCAACAAGTCCGGGAAGATCTTGCATCAGGAACATAGGTCCGTAGGTATTCCATTATGGAATTATTTCTTTTATCATAAAGAATTACATGTGAAGGCGCACCCTTGCGCCTGAGAAGGTTCAGTTGCAGTCTTGACAAATAATTATAAAGTAAAACCTTTATTCAAATAATCAAATAATAGAAGAAAATCTTGAACTCGGCTGCCACTGAGTACAAGAAAGATATTCACAAATTTCGGAATATACTTGGAAAGAGGAAAAATAAGCAAAGAGGTTTTAGTCATCAAGAGGATCGACCGGGCCTGCACCACCGTTGGGTTCTGCTTTAACACCATCACCTGTTGATGTTCCTCCCTTCGGATCCTCCTCATATTCTGCGTCAGATGTTTTCGCAGGAACGCGCTCCATCCCAACATCATCAGCATGAGTATCAAAGGCCACGTCAACATTAGGATTCGTGCTGATTGCTTTCAAACGTTCAGGTTCGTATGTGTCGGAATAGAGAATTATCACTCCGTCCTGGATTAGGTAATCGCACTTATCTTCATTCAGAGGTAGTTTATGCTCAACCCTCCGCCTCTTCAACCATGCTGCAAACCTCTCTGCTCTTGCACTTACTGGTGCTTGCAACGCTTCCTCGCGCCTCCATCGCTCCTCCATGTCAATCGCAGCTAAAAGGGCACAGATGCGTCCCTTGTCAATACACATGTGCAAAATAGACATCCCCAGTATAGCACGACCGACTACGCGAAGTGGAAGATCAATATTAGCCATTACTTCTTCGTGCGCATGGGTTTCAGGCTTGTCAACTTTGAAGCTTCTTTATGGAGAGGTGACAGGATGGTCGTCCACCGCTTCCATGATAAACTGCAAAGAAGGAGAAGTTATGAACACACAAAAAAAAATCAATCAATCAGTCAATCATAAGATCAGATAAGTGTGGAGCAGTACTTGAGATATGGAAGGAACGACTACGTGAGATGATTCTTTATAATCTCGCAAGTCGACGGAATCCCAGGAAAAAAGAAGTCATTACTTTCCACCTATAAAGGCTACTATTTCGGGATAGCAATCAACGATGCTTATTGGATACATGTGAGGAAAGATGTTGTATGATGAAAGGGAGTACACCTGACCCAAGGAAGGGACCAAACTCTGTCCAGATATGTACAAAGGAAACCAAAGCGACTTACCGGATCAAGTTATGCTTCCTTCACAACCCTAATCAGGACTCCCAAGGCAACGCCTGATGATTCCCAACTATCTGGTAAATATGCATTCACTTTAGCTTGGTCATTCTAGTGTACAAATTTGTCACTATCTCATGCCTACCCCACAATAGTGTAACCATTATGTGCTAGGCAGGGGACTTAATGTTGATGGTGGATTTTCATTTAAGGCTAAAATTGTAAAAGCCAAAAATTATGCGCTAACATCTTGTAAAAGATAAATCCATTAGTAAGTGTTGAATACTTCTTCACTTTACTAATTCACCTAGAATGGAGCATGTGACAACAATCCCAGTCTATGAATTAAATACGCGAAATTCATCCAGGTTGGAGCATGAAGCAACAATCCCATATACCCTGTGAATTTACAACATTATTAATTAATGCACAACCAGCCTTGTATTTCCTGTACTCATTATCAGTGCGGCATGACGACTGAGTGCTTCTCTCAGCAGAGCAACACGAATCTCCAAGCATTATAATAAAATCATGTACAAAATACCCATATAGGCTGCAACTCTCAGTTTGTTATACTAGCCCGATTGAGCAACTCTCGGTGTGTTATACTAGCCCGATTGAACATCCGGACTGTCCGTGTCAGTCTGGAAATGATCACGACCATCCAACTCCACCAGCATGATTGGATGTCTCAGGTCGATTCCATAACTAGAAGCAGGTGTGGAATATTCGCTGCCGAACCAACGCGGGCCCCGCATGGTCTGCCTCCCCAAAGATTGGCACATCTTGCCAAAACGTCCAAACCATAGCAAAATGGACGAAAAACCCTAAATTAGGGATTGCGGTGCATTACATGTGTTGCAAAATAGTCTCAACCATCCATCTTCGCAGGTATAGATGGAGGGTGTAGATGTAGATTCAGAGGGCCCAGAGCATGTCAAAATAACTACCGTGGTCCACCTACATACCTGACTGATCGGTCAGGACTAACTATAGTTTTTCACCTTGGTTCATGCGCTCTAAACCAGGTCTGACACACGACCAGCAATACTCTAATTAGGGTTCGTCTCGTGATCACGAGCGTCCATCTTCTCCTGAGCGGATGGAGGGTCCCGGAATAGGCTAAGCAGGTCCGGTAAGTATCAACACGATCACTGCGAGCCCACCTATCTCCATACCCAACCGTCCAAGACCGAACTTAGCTATACGCCTTGATTCGCGCGCCCATAACTAGTATGGTCGCACCTCCCAAATTGCAAACTAATCTTGACCACTCGATTTCGCCGGAAAGTTGAGTGGCTTAGATCATGTTTCTATGGGATATCGGGGTATGGACGTGAACACCAGCCTACCACCTACATGCCGAACCGATCGGCCGGGGGCGACCAAGCCTGGTTGTCTTGAAACACACGCTTGAAGTTGGCATGATGCGCAGCTTTTGCGGCACCAAATTTCTGTCGCAAATTGATCTCGAGCACTCAACTTCGCCGGACGAATTGAGTGGCCCAGATTATACTTTCATGAGACAATGAGGTATGAGTGCCTACACCTAACTGTCTACTTTTTGGTTCCTTCTGGTTCTACTTTTTGTGTCCCTGTGAAAATAACCAGTGTTTTGATCTCCCAGCTTAATGAATTGATCTCTGCTCTTTGTTTTCCAAAACCTTTCTTCTATGTCATGCCAATTCTTGAGTTTCTTTCTAGCATCAGAAATAGCTTTCCCTCTTTCAGGTCTGAAGTAGTGAGTGTGTAGCCAGGTTAAATGTTGGTTACACTCTTCAATATTAGTTTTGATGTTCCCATAAACCTCCTTATTCCAGACTCTGATTTTTAGCTTGATATCTTTGGGTTTTCTAGCAATTGAGTAAGCACTTGAGCCTGTAATAGTCTTGTTCCAGCATTCAGCTATGATTTTCCTGCAGTGAGCATGATCTAACCAAGAACCAAAAAATTTCAAGGGTATCTTACCATTCTTCCAGTGAGGATTAGTGTTTAAGAGAATAGTGATGATCTGATCCAATGGCTAGCATGTTGTTGATAGTGGTGTTTGGATAAATATCCAGACAACTATCATTTGCTAGACCTCTATCAAGCCTTTGCTCAGTGAGAGCATGACCTTTTATCTTGTTTGACCAAGTGAAGGGGCAACCAGTGAAGCCAATATCAATAAGATCTAAGTTTTGTATTTTTTTTATTGAATAAAGCAGCTTCATTAGTATGAATGGGATGAGTACTGAATTTTTCAGAATCATGAAGAATAAAGTTCATATCCCCCATGATCAACCAGGGGAGCTTATGATCTTTGGCAGTGTTTTCAATATGAGCCCAAGATTTCAACTTGGAAGTGGTATCATAGGGATTACCATAAAAACCTGTGAATAACCAAGAGGGATTATTGGCACTTCTGATAGTAGCATTAACATGATTTTTGGACTAATCTAAAATTTCCAGGTTTAGATTGCTTTTCCATATTAAGGCTAGCCCTCCAGCTGTGCCACTTGTACCTCCTGGGTTAACATACCAGTAATTGTTTACTCCTAATGAATGCATAGTCTTCTTTAAGATATCATGCTTTTGTCTAGTTTCATACAAAAATATGATATCAGGGTTTAGTTTATTCAGCATATCATTCAGATTATTATTTGTATCTCTTGTGCCTAATCCTTGACAATTCCAAGCTAAAGAAGTAAAGAATTGCCAAAAATAGGAAACATTATGATATTTTGAGGTGAGTCTTCTAGCTATTCTATCATAGTACAACTGGGCTAACCGAGGATCAATAATAATCACAATGCATAAAGATAACCAGTAGTAATCTAGAGAGTATAGTAATCTTATATTGGTTCCAGTAGAGCAATCCAAAGAACCATTAGTCAAGGGTTTAAGAGACTGGGGATCCACCATCTGGTTATGAGTAGTCTGGTTAATAAACTGGTTATCAACTGCCTGGTCCTTGAAATGCTTGGCTTCATCTAATTCCATACTTTTGAGGAAGGGAGATGAAGAACAGGGGGTAGCCTTCTTCCTCTTGGCGTCAGAGCAAGTGCTAGAGGAAGTACTGATAGAGTTGTCATTGATATTCCCAAATAGATGATCCTTTTTCTTGGATTTCCATGCAGCTCTTTTCTTATTAGAAGCTTCTATTTCCAACCTAGTTTTTATCTGATCCAAGGTGGGAAGGGGGTGAGAATGAGAGGGAATTTGTTTTCCTTTGACTGGGAATAATTGCTCAGCCACAGCTAGATCAGTAGCATAAGAGTGTTCATCATTTTTTCTCAAGCCAGTGTTGTTATTGGAGACTGTTCTTGCCGCAGTTTTCCATGTTGGTATCTTTTTTTGGTAAGCACCTTCTATATTTTTAGCTAGATCTAACCTTTTGTGTTTGAATTGACATGCTAATACATCTGGGTATGGAGAGATTTGGGATTCAGTAGAGGGGGTTTGAATATCCAACTCCCGAGGTTGAGCTCCAAATATGATGTTAGAGCTAGAAGTAGTGGCCGTACTTGCTATGGATTTCTACAATTCCAATCTTTTAGCATCTTTCAATTTTGCTTCAAAGACCGCAGCATCATCATCATCAGAGTAACTTTTATGAATAATATCTTTTCCAGCTTATACTTGTTTTTGTCTAGGAGTAATGGGTTTAGGTGCTAGTTGAGGGATTGGTAAATGAGTATAATCATGGTTGTTTTGGTTTGGAGGTACAGGGAAAGGAGGTCTTGGGTGGTCTAGGATCCTACAAACCTTGCAGAATTTTATTCCATTTAGAGCATAAGCACATTCCAGCCAATGTGAGATAGTGGGTGTTTCAAATGCTTCTACTCCAAATTTGAAAGATATGGTAGTGTTGATATTGATCTTGACTTCCACATTTTTTTTCGAATCTGTCTCTTCCATATGTTTTTTTTTATTTGAAAAACCCCAATTGGTTGGATGATATTTGGGATGTCTTGTATGATGTGGGTGGGGATTCTCTTGTTTAGGAGCCAGATCATAACCTTAGAGAATAATTCTTCATCAATAAGATCAGGACCCATAGTTGGAACATCTACTAAGACCATTAGCTTATCAAAGACTCCTCTTGTTCCTACATCTCTCAAGGTGGAGTAATCCTCTTCATTTGTGGTTCTGACAATGTCAAAATTTCTTCTCCTGTTCCATACTTCGATTTTTATTCTGCCAATCATTTCCCAGTGAGCATTGATGAAGTTGCATACCCTTGATATCTGAAAGCAGATATTGCTGCAAAGTTTTCCAATAGAACATCCCTTCCAGTCTTGAGAATGTTTGGTTTTGATATTTTCAGAGTTGATAAAGACTTTGGGGAATAAATCCTCAGGTATTGAAAAAGCGGTGTTCATTTTCTTATCCAGGTTATCTATTGAAGGGGGTTTAGAAGTTGAGAAATGGGCCATTGAATTTTTCTTGAGACTTAGGAAGAAAGAGTAGTGAGAATAATTGTTATGATAGGGGATATAGAGATTGATTGTGATGTAACTAACTTTAATTTGAATTTGTTTCAAGGGTTGAGCAGAAGATTTGTCGTAGTTGAAACATATTAATGTTGCAGAAAAGATTCTCACATAAGTGTACTTGGCCTTGATGGTGACCCCAACAAAGTTATTGACTTGGTTGACCATGGATAATGGCACTTTGGATTGTAACCTGTTCAAACTCAGTATATTTGCTTGTAATGTGTTAGTAAAAACATAAGTAAGAGTAACTAGATTGAGATTTACCTTTTCCTTATGTATTACCATTACCTTGTTGTTGGTTATGATTTGGGGTCTGCCTGGAGTATAAGAATATGGTGGCCGCCAGAATAAAACTATCCATTCAGAATAAGATTCAACTTGCGTCTGATTGGGTTTGAAACTTGAGGCCTTCCGAGTCAGAATATTCCAAAATACCATTCTCAAATTTGAGTAGTTATTACTCGTGTCTGGATTCTTGGGTATGTTCCATGGATAATTGCTTCGGATACGATCCACTAGAGTAGTTGAATCAAAATTGCCAAGTGTGAATTGCCACTTCCCATGAGCCAATGAGATGTTATTGCTTATGCTAGGCCAATATAGAGGGTTAATAGGCTTAATTATGTGCATCGGAATGCAAAACCAATCTCTAGGGGAAGGGATATATGAACCAACTTGATTGATAAACGATTGAGATTGAGAAACGACTGCTCTTCCCACCTCATTTAAAACCAAAAAATTAGTAAGAGCTTTTAGTTTTTCATGCGGTTCTCCCAGAAGATAGTCACTTAAGTCCACAAATTCTTTCCTGATAACCAAGAAAATACATTGAGAAATTCCTTGAGACTGCAAGCTATGGGAGATAATCTTAAGAATCAAGAATCCATTCAAAGAGTAGAAAAGAAGCCCCGGGTAATGGAGTCCCATGCTCAGGTTAGTTTTCTCATGTTTCAATCTCAATTTTATGTTGATTTGTGTTCTAAAGCTGTTGTGTCTAGGGGGTGGAGTTTGCTTGATTGTAATTAGGATTCTTGTGTAAAAATTGTGTAGGGTAGTGCTACAAGTGTGAATGAGGATTTTGCAGATCAAGGTACAAGCAGTGTGGATGCACAAGGTGGATCTGGCGATCAGCAGCAAGGTAGCACCAGAGGGCGAATTAAGAATGGTGAACTTGTGGGGGTAAAGGATGGGTGGGTTCTGTTTGTACTTCATCCCAAACATGATCGATATGTTGTGAAGGAGGGGGTTGTGTTGGTGGAAGATGAAAGGGTTGTGTGTGGAGGGAAAAGTCATGGTTTTTTTTTTCCTGTTTCTGACGATGCTAAGGCCCAGATTCACTTGAATGATTTAATTCCACCGGCTGCTGATAGCATAGTCTTCCCTAATTTGTTCATGCTTGCTCCAGCTCTTCGGCAGATGGATGCAGATGTGGCTGTCATAGCACAGGTGGGAATTGGGGAACTTACACACCCTCATGAGGTGCCTGTTGATAGTCATTTGTCTCCCGGAGTTGATGCACGAGTGGTATCCCAAATCTTCAGAGCTTCAGTAGCATGTGCAAGGCGTGGGGAGGTGCCTCAACCACCATAAGTACTTGCAGAGACTCTGCCACCAGGTGCTGATGCTAGAATTATGGCTCAGGTGTATCAAGATGCAGTGGATAAGGCTAAAAAGATGGTTTTCTAGGAAGCAGGAGATGCAGGAAAAATCTAACCAGGTATCCTTCCACACAAAGCTCAGAAAGAAGACATGATTGTAAAAAAGACAAGTATTTTTATGTTTATGTTTAAAGTGATGGAAAACTTTAATTTGGACCAAAATCGTTTGATGGTTACAAGATAGAGTGCTGTTAAACCAGTATGAATTGTATTTTGACTTTGGGTTTTTTGTGATTAGATTAATTATCATGCTCCCAGAATTAGTATTTGCAGTAAATATAGTAACTATCATGCTCCCAGAATTAGTATTTGCAGTAAATAGATTAACTACCATGCTCACTGAAATAGATTTAGCAGTGTTTAAATTAACTATCATGCGCACAGAATTAGCACTAGAAGTGTTTAGATCAACAAGAGCTAGAGATTGACCTGAAACATTAAGAGACTGAAAGAAATCATAATTAAGAGTGATCTCAGAAAAGAGCCATAAGGATAAGGTAATACAACTACTAGAGCTAGAAGATATTATGACATGATAATGAGTCTGCAGTTTGATAGTAGAATGACTGCAGAAACCAGGAATTCTTAGCAACTTACCTTCATAAATCATAGAGATAAGGATGGGATTAATCATACCAGAGATAGCATTAGTAGAATTAGCAAGAGAAGAGCCCAGCAGTTGACCAGAGAGAGAGGGGGTGAATGAAGGTATACTCATTTAAGTAGTTGTCAAAATTCCTCTGAAAAAGCATGAAAAGAATGGGGAACCCAACTTTGACAGATGATTGTAAAGGAGAGCCCATGATACTGTTTACGAATCTGCCATTTCTGATCTTGGAGAATCCATGATACTGATTAGAAAAAATAACTTTGGAACTGAGGCGGTAAGGAGTCAACGGTTTCAATAGATTAGAGAATTCCTTGATTCGGGGATCATTAACTTTCAATTGTGATATTTCAACATTGTTATGGGGTTTGTAAATTTCCTTGGAAGGGGACATTCCAGCTTCCATCTTGATGTATTTAGTGATTTGGGTGTTGTTTATGTGATTTATGGGATTGGTGTTTTTTTGATGGTGGATTTTCATTTAAGGATAAAATTGTAAAAGCCAAAAATTATGCGCTAACATCTTGTAAAAGATAAATCCATTAATAAGTGTTGAATACTTCTTCGGTTTACTAATTCACCAAGAATGGAGCATGTGACAACAATCCCAGTCTGTGAATTAAATACGCGAAATTCATCCAGGTTGGAGCATGTAGCAACAATCCCATATACCCTGTGAATTTACAGCATTATTAATTAATGCACAACTAGCCTTGTATTTCATGTACTCATTATCAGTGCGGCATGACGACTGAGTGCTGCTCTCAGCAGAGCAATACGAATATCCAAGCATTATAATGAAAGCATGTACGAAATACCCGTACAGCCTGAAACTCTCGGTGTGTTATACTAGCCCGATTGAGAAACTCTCGGTGTGTTATACTAGCCCGATTGAGCATCCGGACTGTCCGTATCAGTTTGGAAATGATCACGACCATCCAACTCTACCAGCATGATTGGATGGCTTAGATCGATTCCATAACCCCCAAGCAGGTGTGGAATATTCGTTGCCGAACCAACACGTGCCCCGCATGGTCGGCCCCCCCAAAAGATGGGAACAACTTGCCAAAACATCCAAACCATAACAGAATGGACGAAAAACCCTAAATTAGGGTACATGTGTCGCAAAACAGTCTCAACCATCCATCTTCGCAGGTATAGATGGAGGGTGTAGATGTAGATTCAGAGGGCCCAGAGCATGTCAAAACAACCACCGTGGGCCCACCTACATACCTGACTGATCGGTCAGGACCAACTATAGTTTGTCACCTTGGTTTGTGCGCTCCAAACCAGGTGTGACACACGGCCGGCAATACCCTAATTAGGGTTTGTCTCGCGATCACGAGCGTCCATCTTCTCTTGAGCGGATGGAGGATCCCGGAATAGGCTAAGCAGGTCCGGTAAGTATTAAAACGATCATTGCGGGCCCACCTATCTCCAAACCCAACCGACCAAGACAGAACTTGGCTATATGCCTCGATTTGCGCGCCCATAACTAGTATGGTCGCACTTACCAAATTGCAAACTAATCTTGACCACTAGATTTCGCCGGACAAATTGAGTGGCTTAGATCATGTTTCTATGGGATGTCCGGGTATGAACGTGAACATGATGGTATCTATCAATGTTGTTGTAGTAAAAATGTTCTTTGAGACTTGTGAAGGAAGATTTTTTAGACTTTAATTTTTTATAAATAGAAATAACAAACTCAATTAAAAAGTGTTATGAAAATTAAAGAGAGACTGGGGCTAGGATTCCACCAAATATTCAAATTCATGTAATTCACTTATTTATTCTAAACCATTATAGCTCATTCAATAAGAATTTTAACTCTGTTTATTTGCCTAAGGTAGATTCTTAAAATATTAATTGTAAATATTAAGCATGGCATATCAAAAGAATTAATCCTAAGCATAAATCATCAAACGAAATGACAATTAATTAAGAAAAATATTTTTCTAATTTTAGTTTAATGCAAATAGTCAAATAAAGAATTAAATATATTTACCACATGATGAATTTTGGTTTCCTCCATTGCCCCAGAGGATGGGTTTAGCTCCTCATGTTGGAAACACGCTCAAAAGAATTTTTCATTGCTCGAATAGGTGAAAAACAAGAGAAAAGTGCTAATATAGAGATTTGCAACACTTTTGAGGTGTTACAATAAACTGTTACAGAGATCGATATAAAGGAAGTGTGATCTAACTGTAGCTTATAAGACTGCTAAGAAACTGTCGCAATAACTGTAGCGTGAACGACGGTCTCAGGGGGTCTTATGTTCTTCGTGTTCTTCCCATGTATCAGTAGAATTTTTTTCTCTGCAACTCGATTCTCGCTTCTGTCTTCTCCCCCAAACTCTCCGTCCCTGCTCTACTACTCCTCTCCACCTTATATAGCCTTCCAGAACCGAAAATACTCCTCCATAACTCCAGCAAATCTCATATTACTCGCATTGAAGAAAAATATTCTCGGGAATATTTTCTTTCCATTCTTGCCTGCGTCTGTGCATGCAACTGTCAATTATGCATATAATCTCTTCTCATTATCTCCGCAAAGTGCTCTCGCTCTTTGTGACTCAACATACTCCAAACACACACAGAACACGTTATGAACACACTGTAAGTCAAACAGAACCCATGAAGAACTCGTGTCCTCTGTTTGCTTCAATCCAACGATGCAGCCCAAATTTGTCGAAACAAAACACCTTACCACCCATGTTTAACCGTAACAGGGTGACTACAACTCCTTGGGGCGATTAAATCTCCTCACAAATCTCCCAAAAGCAGATCATAAATTCTCGCTGCTAACAAAACTTTAACCTGCAGTTTTCCCACCAATTTATGTGCAAGAGAAAGGTTGCCCCCTATCCAGAGTAGGGGTGAGAATAGCAGCTGCCTCCTAGGGGGTGCCCTTATCCAAAATGAGGGTGCCTTTATCACTTTTGTCTGGGGGGGGGAGGGGGTCCAAAAAGCACTTTTTGAGAAACTTTTTCCACACAAGTGTATCCTCCAAAAACACCTATACAAACATAAAAACACCATAATAAGTACAAAAATCGAGACTAACAATGGAGACATTGAGGACAATTCAGATACAAAAATGTGTCTATCAAATACCCACAAACTTATTATTTGCTAGTCCCGAGAAAATCTAATCTAGAAAATGAAATAACTACACTTAGCACGTGCAACAAGCCGTTAAACTGCTAGGTGGCCCTAGTGGTGGAGTGTTATCTCTGGAGGGTTTACCAGAGGTGTACCCACAAAACATTTACTCCAGACCCTAGCTATCTAGGCAGAACCTTGGAAGGCACTAAAGAATCTCCTTGATTGGCATACTTATTGACTACAGTAGGAAGTACCCTGATGCGAAATTTCAATTGATGTACATGAGTTTGCACTCAAGCATAATAAAATTAATATAAAGTGACAGAGCTCTACTCAGATAGTTTCTGGACATCATAAACCGGAGTCAACCAATCACATGGATAGATTAAGAAGACGGATGTAGAGAAAAATGTGGATGATGTCGACCAAGGTGAACCTATCCTAATAGACTGAGATATTGGTCTGGACTAATATCAACACACTGGCATATACAATGGAACCAGTGGTCGATAATCCTAACTCTAGGTCAACTCAGCTGGCATATACAAGGGTACCAGTGGTCGACTTTATTGAATTTATTCCGGTTGGTCTGATGGTCTGGTCTCAATTTATTTTTATTTTTATTTTTCTCAATTTTTTTTTGATGTATCTCAGTCACTCTATTTCACCCTGGAAATGGTAAAAATAAAAATAAAAGAAGTGATCAGGATTCTTTCGATGTTTCCATCACGAGGATATGGCGAAACTACCATGTTTTTTTCTAACACTTGAGCTCTGTGCTTTTATAAATAGACTCTTCTAGATGTTTCCATCTAATCAGATTGGTTCCTCAACTCCTGCAACCAAAATGTTTCCATCCACTTAGATTGGTTAGTGCCGACCTTAATGAGCATAAATTTCTAGGCTCTGGAGTTTATTTATTAATACTGCAACTAAAAACTTTCTCCCATACCCCCAAACTTAAATCTAACATTGTCCTCAATGTTCTAAAGATGATATTAAAAGCATGAACAAGGAGAAACTTTTACCACCTGAAGAAAAAGAGTTAAGGAAAGATATTACTGTGTTGCATGAGTATTGGGTTACCTCCCAAGAAGTGCTAAGTTTAAAGTCTTCAGCTAGACATCAAATACCTCAAAAAGGATCTTCACCTTCCAAAGTCATACACCAATAGCCGAAATAGTTGTGGGTCCATAAGGGAAAATAAAGCTAACACCAATATGAGACA
Source organism: Papaver bracteatum (assembly GCA_023529315.1). Lineage (NCBI taxonomy): Eukaryota > Viridiplantae > Streptophyta > Magnoliopsida > Ranunculales > Papaveraceae > Papaver > Papaver bracteatum. The sequence continues at coordinate 5,373,062 of JAJJWX010004804.1, read as the reverse complement.
ACCGCACTGATTCAGAAAAATGAATAGAATGAGCACATCCGCATCTAAGGTTTCTGTCAAGACAACTGGGTTTATCTGGGGAAAATAACGAAGATTCATATGTGTGTCTTGATAAAGAGATTCATCCGAAATGCTAGCCTCTAATACCTGGGTCACTTCCTGGACAGTATCAGGAGGGTCGGGCTGTGGAGTCTGAATAGACTCAAGTAATATCTCAGACGCACAAGGATCGAGTCCCAAGTTAGGGATACGTGACGATCACAAGAACCGTCACTACCCCCAACCTTAGGGTTTTCACTACTCATAGACAAACCTCTAACTATTTATTGTATTTCTGGATCCTCGGAGTCCTTAAAATACTCAAGAGATTCTTCTAATTCTTTACCCCCAAACTTAGGGTCATCATTATTCTCAGAAAGACCTAACATTATTGCCTGGATTTCTGGGTCCGTAGAGTCTTTAAAATAATCAAGGGCTTCTTCTAAAGATTGATCACACATTTGGTCTAAGAGAATGGTTTCCTCAAATTCATCTAAAGAATCTCCCAGTAAAGTGTCATGCCAATTATCCTGAACTAAAGCGCTAATCATATTCACTTCTTCTAGATCATCAGAAGGATGTCTAGTAACATTAAAGACATTTAGTTCAGTGGTCATATTAACAAAGGATATGTTCATAATCCCGGTCCTACAATTGATGATAGCGTTAGCTGTGGCTAAAAATGGGCGACCTAAAATCACCGGGATTTGAGCACTTGGGTCCTGAATAGGCTGGGTGTCTAGAAAAACAAAATCCACTGGATAAATAAACTTATCAACCTCAATCAGAACATCCTCTATGACACCACGAGGTACTTTGACAGACTTATCAGCTAATTGTAGTGTCATTTTAGTCGGTTTCAACTTACCAAGACCTAGCTGGGTGTATACATGATACGGGAGTAAGTTAACACTATCTCCTAAGTCAAGTAAAGCTTTATCGACCATGTGATTACCAATCGCACAAGATATGGTGGGGCATCCAGGGTCCTTATACTTAGGGGGTGTTTGGTTCAGAAGAATGGAACTTACTTGACCAGCTAAAAAGGATTTCTTTTGGACATTAAGCTTACGCTTTCGTGTACACAGATCTTTAAGGAACTTGGCATAAGCAGGCATCTGTCTAATTGCTTCTAACAATGGAATGTTAATGTTCACCTGCTTAAATGTCTCCATTATCTCGTTTAAAGTCGACTCCTTTTTTGTTGCGGCTAACAACTTTGGATATGGGGCTCTAGGCACAAAGGTAGTCCTATCGGGAATTTCTTGGGACTCCTTAGGAATTGTTTCAGTTTCCTAAGCTATGGGCTCCTCCTCTTGGGAAGTATAAGGTGGAACTACAGTATGTCCACTAGGCATGGCTACCTTATTGTCTACCGTTTTACTACTCCTAAGGGTTGTAATAGAATTCACATGATTGTACGATTTCTCTCCTTTAGGGTTGGGATCCGTATGACTAGGGAACCTTCAATCTTCTCTTTCACTTATATACTTAGCTATCTGGACGAATTGAAGTTCTAATTTAGCAAGAGACTGGGAATTATTCTTAAAATTCTGCTTAGTTTCCTATTGAAAATTAACCTGGCTCTTTATTAACATTTCATGGCTTTGTGATAGCATATCCTGGCTCTTTTTTAATATACTAAGAGATTCCTCTAAGCTAGTCATTCTATTCTCAGAAGGGTTTTGAAACTGGGCTTGACTTGAAGAGTTCTTAGCATAATCAAAACCTGGGGGAGGCTAAGAATTACTAGACTGATCTTGATTCTGGCCCTTAGACCAAGAAAAATTAGGATGGTTTCTCCAACCAGAATTGTAGGTCTCTGAGTATGGGTCAAACATCTAACGGTTCTCAAACCTAGCATTGTTATAGACAGCATGGGCTTGCTCTTCACTAACATGACCTTCCCAAAATGAGTTATTGGGTTCTACTCCACAACTAGAGACTTGAGAGGTTCTAATTCTATCATTAGGTTCAACAAAGGACCTATTTTTAGACTGACCCATTTCCAAAGCTTCTTACCTTCTAGACAAAGCAGCAAACTTAGAATCTGACCCAAAGCTTGTATCTACCACATTGGTGCTACTTCTATTGACCAAGAGTCTTTTGGGGGGTTCAACACAAGACTCCCACTGTTGTGATTTTTTAGCTACATCTTCTAAGAAATAAAATGCATCATCAGCGCTTTTACTCGTGAATAAACTAGCACACATAGACTCGACCATGGCTTTGGTCGAATAGTCTAAACCTTCATACATAATTTCAATTAGTTTCATTTTTCGAACCCATGGTGAGGACATTGCAACAAAAGATCATTAAATCTCTCTAAAAACCTATAAAGGGATTCTCCTTGTTGTTGCATACTGGAACTAATTTGCTGCCTAAAGGATGCGGTTTTATGCTTAGGGAACCACTTTAAGTAGAAAGCAGTAGTAAGTTGGTCTCATGTTTCTATAGACCCAAATGGTAGATTATTCAGCCAAGACTTGGCTTTATCTCTTAAGGAAAAGGGGAACATCCTAAGTTTCAAGACTTCATCAGTAAGGTCCTTTATCTTAATTGTTCCATAAATTTCTTCAAAGTCCTTAATGTGAAAGTAAGGGTTTTCATCATCTTTTCCCAAGAATATAGGGATCATCTGAAAAATACTAGGATTCAACTCATAAGTAGCCGTAGAGGCTGGAAATTTAATACACGATGCTCGGTTGGTCCTAGTTGGTACATGTAGGCTTTCAAAGTAGCCATTGCTGGCACAACTGAAGTACTAGGGGTACTTTCTCCACGAAGAGACAGATTCTCAAAACCGAAGTTTCCAGAAATGAGGCTCTCAAAAGAAGAGTCTTCGAGCTCCCCGCCATCACAAGAAGAACTACTAGGTTTGTCACTAATTAAAAGACCTAGAGTGTTTCTTTTCCAAGCCTGTTCTATAATGACCTCGGGAATACACTAGAAAAACAAAAGAAAAAGAAAAATTCTAAAGAAGGGAAGTTCTATGCAAACACAAACAAGGCTGACTCAACCACAGCAAACCTACTGATTTCTAGCAAACAAAAAGCATGATGGATCCACTTAGATTATTTTCTAGACCAGCTTCTAATCCTTCGAAAGGGAATTCGTTACAAACTGAGGAAACCCCTTTGGAATCAATCCGAGTTTAAGTATGTTGAATAGAGGCGAGGGAAGATGCGTGGATCTTTGATACCCAAGGCATCACCGCATTACAAGGTGGCGCAGTCATGCATTCAACTTTTAGAAACCATCATGAACTTCAAAGCATGCTCAAAATAGTAACCAATATTTTTCGAACGACTTTCCTATTAAGCTCGTTACCCTATCGGTCTCGTTCTATTCCAAATTTTAAGGCTTAGGTTCGCGTAAAGTATCGTTTTCCTAAGGCGGGCAAGAAGGGAATGGTGATGAAATACTAACCCTTATCTTGTATGGCCAGTCCTTGCCCTTTACTAGGAATTTAAAACAGCCGTATTCAAGTCCTCAGCATATATGCAAATGACGGGATTCAGTAACTCGCTGACAGGGGATTCACGAGTGTTTCGACAAACTTACCTCCCATACCAGATGGGGGATGAACCGTTGTAGTCAACTCGGTCCATGACTCCTATGTCATGTACGAACCCGAGGGGCCGAGGTGATATCGTAATCATCGTCCTTCTCTGCAAATAATTTAATATTACCCTTCCGTAGGGTTTAAAAAATAAAAGAATGTCCAAATGTCCAAGTCCAAAGTCCAAAAAGTAAAGTGCAAAAGAAAAAGAAAATTACAAGAATAGAGAAATCCTAATACAATCTAAAAAAATAAACTCTCTTTTTTTCTCTCTTTTTATAATAAAAAAAAATCTTCTTCTTTCGCTTCTTTCGCTTTACCTTTTACTCCAAGTCTTTAAATATTCACCAAAAGCTTTGGCACAATTTTCTTTCGCTCCAAATTCCAAATTCTATAACGAAAAGACAAAAACCCAAAAACGTAAAGAAGAACAAATAAAATAAAAAAATAAAACGAATTTCTTGCCAACGAATTAGGTGTGGTCATTCAGAAGGGTGTGGGAGCTCAGCTTGTTGCTAGGCTTCCAACGAATTTCTTGCTAGATGATAGTCTTTTTGAGTTGTAAATTTTCCATTTTCAAGATGAATTAAGAATTATTTTTTAAATATGGAAAGTACATTAATAATCCTTAATATTTAAAAAATAATAATAATAATAAAAAAAAACTAAAAAAGAAAAAAATAATCTAAAAACTTTAGCCTAAAGACAAGTCCCCGGCAACGGCGCCAATTTTTTTTCTCTGCAACTCGATTCTCGCTTCTGTCTTCTCCCCCAAACTCTCTGTCCCATCTCTACTGCTCCTCTCCACCTTATATAGCCTTCCAGAGCCGAAAATACTCCTCCATAACTCCAGCAAATCTCCCATTACTCGCATTGAAGAAAAATATTCTCGGGAATATTTTCTTTTCATTCTTGCCTGCGTCTGTGCATGCAGCTGTCAATTATGCGTATAATCTCTTCTGTTATCTCCGCAGTGCCTCTTCTGTGACTCAACATACTCCAAACACACATAAAACACGCTATGAACACACTGTAAGTCAAACAGAATCCATGAAGAACTCGTGTCCTCTGTTTTCTTCAATCCAACGATGCAGTCCAAATTTGTCGAAAAAAAACACCTTACCACCCCTGTTTAACCGCAATATGGTGACTACAACTCCTTGGGGCGATTAAATCTCCTCACAAATCTCCCAAAAGCAGATCAGAAATTCTCGCTGCTAACAAAATTTGAACCTGCAGTTTTCCCGCCAATTTCTGTGGAAGAGAAAGGTTGCCCCTATCCAGAGTAGGGTGTGAATAGAAGCTGCCTCTTGGGGGTGCTCTTACCCAAAATGAGGGTGCCTTTATCACTTTTCTCCGGGGGTCCAAAAAACACTTTTTGAGCAACTTTTTCCACACAAGTGTATCCTCCAAAAACACCTATACAAACATAAAAACACCATAATAAGTACAAAAATCGAGACTAACAATGGAGACATTGAGGACAATTCAGACACAAAAATATGTCTATCAGAACACCAGCCTACCACCTACACGCCGAACCGATCGTCCGGGGGCGACAAAGCCTGGTTTTCTTGAAACGCACGCTTGAAGTTGGCATGATGCACAGCTTTTGTGGCACCAGATTTCTGTCGCAAATTGATCTCGACCACTCAACTTCGTCGGACGAATTGAGTGGCCCAGATCACACTTTCATGAGACAATGAGGTATGAGCGCCTACACCATCATGCCGTCTACACGCATGCATGATCGGTCTAGCTAAAAAAGTTGTCCCCAAGATGAAGAGTGATGCTTGCGCACCTCTTCATAAACCCTAATTTCATCAACGGTCGCAGATGAGTATCTCAAAGATCATCTCGTCCGTCCAACTTCACCGGCTTGGTTATACAGCCCTGGTCATGAGTTAATTGGTCAGTGCGGCGTCACGGTGATCACTATCCGTCACACTACCACACCATGTGGTCGGTCAAGGAAGGATTTGCTTGCGCAGCCTCCAAACCATCACATGAAGTAGGCTGGACATGAAGTTATTTTGAGACGCTCAAACATCGATGCTTCATACATGCTGAATATAATCGATGCAGTACCTGCATAGTATACACACGATACTTCACAAGTATCGACTTCTTGAATAACGCAGTTATTCAATCTAGCATTACATGCTATTTTCTGTGGGTCCCACGATCCACACACTCGAGAAATCAATCATGTCACAAACTGGGGGATACATACTGGCGTATTGGTCTGGCGGTTTATAGTGTGCAGCGCACAACGCGCCATCATAAGAGCGTGTCAGGAAGTCATGGACGGTTAGTGATGATGGGAGAAGTGGGAAAGACTGGTCGTGTGACACTAACATATTACTCCACTACTCCATCACTCCACTTTCTCTACTTCCCACGAGATACGAGGGTTAGGCTAAAAGACTTGTATAAATAGGTTCTCCATCCTATTTTTCAAGACAAGACAGCAGAGGCAAGTGTTGATACAACCGTATTCAAACACCGGAACTGATAGCTTACATCCTGCAAGCCAGTTCAGCTTTCTGATACAAGTCATACATAGCCAACACCTTCACATTCTCAACACCCCGGAGACCAGACGAGAGAGTCGGAATAGATCAACACATCGCCAACGGTACTGAGCCGTCTAAACTTAAGGTCATAAGAGTCACTTCTTTGTGGTCCCTGCGCCTACAAAGTCATTTCATTTACATCTGTGGGCTAACTTCCACATGGTCATCGGCCTGATCTAATTTTTGACGAAAGAAGACTCACAATTGTCGAATATCTGGCTTCGGCAAGGATCTCATTTCTCTTTCTTTCAATCTAGCTCGTACACTCGGGTCTCCCCCCTTTCTTTGAGAGCATTCCACCTCCTCCAGCTGGATCTGCTATTCTCTTAGTTAAGGAATGACGTCATCCCCGCCTTAGGGATTCTACTTAACGTGACCTTCATCTGCTGGTTCGACTCCCTCTCCTTGGCAGTCGAGTCTCTTTGAGCCTTTCCCTCCGTTTAGATTGGATTCACACGATCCAGGAACTTCCATAACGTTGGCATGATTCAGTTTGAGCAACGGATCCTGGCGTGATACATCTTCGTAATGAAAAGAGAGTGGAAACATGAGAAATTGAGTACTATTGGTGTCGAAGGTGATTGAAAGACTAACGCAAATAAGTTCGTTCTGATTTCCGTGACTCTGGAATGACCAATTCTTGGTTTAGGCCGAACTTGCACAGATTGATCTCCTGAATCTACAAGCACTCACCACACAGTGCATTTTTTTAGGGTTTAGATTCACTCCTCATCCACATACCCCAAATTACCAAATCCGGCAGGAATAGTTTTCACCCATAACCAATTGGAGACCACGGTGGGAGGTTAATCTCTCGGTTGTAAAGTCAATTTCTTCGAAATCCGATTCAATTTTATCAATTTCAAAAGGGTAGATCTTAGAACCAATTTAATTAACAATTCATTTCAAGATGGTGGAACTCAGGTCTGGATCAGCAATAAATTCTGATGAAGCTAGTGTGGATAAGACTCCCGGTGTCGATGTACCTGTCAGTGGAGCTGCCGTGGTCAATACAACTCGTGGAGCTGTCACTTCTACCATCAGCGCCAACATAGCAGGAAATATTCCAGTAAGTGTAACACCTCCCATCACCAGAGCAAGAGCAGCCGCAAATCCCGACATCTCCTCAAGTGTAACACCTCCGGTAGTCACCAGAGCAACAACTTTCACTCCTTCATCAGGACGAGGAGCCGGAGGAACAAGAGGAGGGCCACCGCCCATTACCATTGCATACTTTATGGAAAAGCAAGAAGTTCTGGCTAATATTCATACGGATATGGCCGCAACTCAAAAAGAGGTACTCACTTTCCTCAAAACTTTGACTGAACGATTACCACAAGGTTCACGACAACCCGGGGGAAACGTTTCCATCCTGTCCCACACGGATGAAGAAGCTCGCATTTCTCCTGAACGCCAAAGAGAAAGGAACTAACCGTCCAACTTCATCACATGCGAGGACATGGAATAACTTCTCCAAAATCGAGGCAAAGGGGACTGAACAGATGTACACCAGCATCAGCCGCCGTACCCTCAAGATGTTCAACGAATTCCTCTTCCAAGAGGTTACACCTCTCCCTAGTTCTCCCTCTACGACAGTACTGGTAATGCTCGTGAACACGTCTCTCGATTCTTGGAATCCTTGGGAGAACATGAATGCAATCATGTTTAACGCCTAAAAGAATTTTCAAAATCACTTACGGGGAGGGCATACACCTGGTACAACAACATCGCGCCTAACAACATATCCAGTAGGAACGAGATGGTCAGTGCCTTATACAGAAAGTATTTATTCGTGTCTGAACAGATCACCTTTTCGGATCTGGGAGAATTCTTCAGCGGAACAACGAGCATCCCAACGACTTCGTTAAGAGGTTCAGAACCCAAGTACTAGATTGTCACGACCCGAATGTCACCGGACGAAAATTGGTGAAGTTATTCATTATGGGATGATACCCATATACCGCGCTCTATTAGAGAATCTGGGCTTCCAAAAGTTCTCTGAACTCCATGAAGCTGCCAAACGTTCGGCCACAACTGCACCAGCATTGCTAGAAAGAACCAGAGTTGTTCAAAGTGAAGATTCACATGAAAATCGAGGAAGCAGGCATCTCAAGAACAAGCAATACAACACTGGTCCTTCTGTGAGTGTAGTGGGCTGAGGGAAAAAAAAGGAAAGCTTCAGCGACGGAACAACAAACCAAGCGGGCATCCCCGGTACACAAGACTTCATCTCGGAAAGAAGCGGACAAAACTCCTGCACAAGACACCGAAGATACATGTTTTCCTTTCCCCATGAATGAAGTGATAGAACTCTTGGAAGCATGGATCCAAGATGATGCCATAAAGCTGCCTCATATCAGGCGTCCTCCAACTGAGAAAGACATGGCGGATCCCATATACTGCTGCTACCATAGATTCGTCCACCATCCAACCAAAGACTGTAACAGGCCGAAAAAAATCTCTATGGAAAAAATAGAGACAGGAAAACTCCATCTTGGAAACGAAGGTGTTCATGGAGACCCTCTTCCTATCAGGAACTGCATGATTTCTGGGGATTCTATTCGCAAAACTGTACAACCTATGATGGAACACTTATGTGAAATCTTGTATTTATCCAAGGGAAAACGTCAAGACATATTTATGGCCCTCAACTGCGTTGTATCAGGCAGGCATTTGTATCCACAAACAGTCCAGGAACCCCAGTCTTTCCTGAAATACGCGAGCAAAGGAAACTGGGGACTCCTAACCGTCACTATTTTGAGAGACGTTGAGTTCGATAGTGCGTTGATTGATACAGATTCCGAATCTAACATCATTACTGTCAAGACCTTGAGATCAGCAAAGATTTTAAAGAAGGAAGCTACTCATCACCCAACTGTGATTAAGGATCTAGAAGGAGAACTCAGAGATGCATATGGATACATCGATCTTGAAGTTAAATTTGGGTGATGCCTTGACACAAGCAAAGTTCTACATAGTTAAAGATCATCCCAACTATGACAGGATCCTAGGACGCTCCTGGATGCACGATAACAAGGCAATACTAGAAGTATGTCCTCTACCGGTTTCGATACCTGAAAGAATCTCCAACACACCTTCTGGACCTGATGACTGTCTGTTGTCGCGCCAGAAACTTGCCTATATGACACAACTTCCCGGCGAGAGCCTGTCAGCATACATTGAAAAGTCCCGATCTCAAGTAAGTCTCATCACGCAACCCCCTTTACAACCAACCGCCCCTCATTCTGATAAGTCTTGGGGACTGGCTTTAGCCAAAAAACCAACCTTGTCTAAAAGATGCGAATGGGAGGCCGGCCCCTTCAAACATTTTATCAGGAGTTTAGCAGCTGTCTCGATCAAAGACGAAAAAACCAAGATCCCGATGTCTACACGCCCAAACCCATTTGGAATTGGAGATCTAGTAACGAAGACAACCGCATTCAAGGTCGGAAGCATTACGGAGAAAATGGCTACCTCACCTGATTCACCCACCGAGAAGGAGGATGAACCATACCTGGTAACATATGTCATCCTAGGCAGCTACTGCAAGCTCATTAATGCTGACAAGATAGAAGGCATAACAATTCACTCGCGATGGCTCAAACCCAACCTTACTTAAGACGTTGTGCTATACCTTTCCAGCATCCTACACACTTTAAGACACTGTGCTACTTCCTCCAGCATGTTTCCCTTTGCAATTTCACGTCATATTTGTAATTCCTCTAGAAAGTGATTGCAATACTTGCATTCATAATTAGGGTTTCAATTTTCAATTTTCAAATTAATTGAAGCATTATTTCCATCTGAGAGCCTCTTTACCCCTAAAGACAAAAAGTCCAGCCTAAATCAACCCAGGTCAGGAAAGAACCCCTAAGCGAAAAAAAATGTCTTGAAAAGAGTCGAGAGAAAAGATTTGCGCGGAAGAAGCTTTGATCCACTCACCCCAACAAGTCTGGGAAGATCTTGCATCAGGAACACATGTCAGTAGGTATTCCATTATGGAATTATTTATTTTATCACAAATAATTACATGTGAAGGCGCATCCTTGCGCCTGAGAAGGTTCAGTTCCAGTCTTGACAAAGAATTATAAAGTAAAACCTTTATTCAAACAATCAAATAATAGAAGAAAATCTTGAACTCGGCTGCCACTGAGTACAAGGAAGATGTTCACAAATTGAGGAATATACTTGGAAAGAGGAAAAAGAAGCAAAGAGGTTTTAGTCGTCAAGAGGATCGACCGCGCCTGCACCACCGTTGGGTTCTGCTTCAATACCATCACCTGTTGATGCTCCTCCTTTCGTATATTCCTCAGCTTCTGCGTCAAATGTTTCCGCAGCAATGCGCTCCATCCCAACATCATCAGCAGAAGTATCAAAGGCCACAACAATATTAGGAGTCGTGCTGATTGCTTTCAAACGTTCAGGTTCGTATTGTAGGAATCGAGAATTATTACACTGTCCTGGATTAGGTAATCGCACTTATATTCATTAAGAGGTCGTTTATGCTTAACCCTCCGCCTCTTCAACCGCGCTGAAAATCTATTTTCTCTTGCGCTTACTGGTGCTTGCAACGCTTCCTCGCGCCTCCACCGCTCCTCCATGTCAATCGCAGCTGAAAGGGCACAGATGCGCCCCCTGGCAATACGTAGGTGTAAAATAGACATCCCCTGTATAGCACGACCGACTTCACGAAGTGGAATATCAATCTTAGCCATTACTTCTTCATGCACATGGGTTTCGGGCTTGTCAACTTCGAAGCTTCTTTCTGGAGAGGTGACATGATGGTCGTCCACCGCTTCCATGATAAACTGCAAAGAAGGAGAAGTTATGAACACAAAAAAAAAATCAATGAATCAGTCAATCAGAAGATCAGATAAGTGTGGAGCAGTACCTGAGATATAGAAGGAATGACTACATGAGATGATTCTTTATAATCTCGCAAGTCGACAGAATCCCAGGAGAAAAGAAGTCTTTACTTGCCACCTATAAAGGCTACAATTTCGGGATATCAATCAACGATGATTATCAGATACATCTGAGGAAAGTTTCCGTATGATGAAAGGGAGTACACCTGACCCAAGGAAGGGATCAATCTCTGTCCATATATGTACAAAGGAAACCAAAGCGACTCACCGGATCAAGTCCTGCTTCCTTCACAACCCTAATCGGGACTCCTAGGGCAACGCCTGACGATGTCAACCTATCCGGTAAATATGCATTCAATTTAGCTTGGTCATTTCAGTGTACAAATTTGTCACCATCTCGTGCTAGGCAGGGGACTTAATGTTGATGGTGGATTTTCATTTAAGGCTAAAATTGTAAAAGCCAAAAATTATGCGCTAACATCTTGTAAAAGATAAAGCCATTAATAAGTGTTGAATACTTCTTCACTTTACTAATTCACCTAGAATGAAGCATGTGACAATAATCCCAGTCTGTGAATTAAATACGTGAAATTCATCTAGGTTGGAGAATGTATCAACAATCCCATATACCCTGTGAATTTACAGCATTATTAATTAATGCACAACCACCCTTGTATTTCATGTACTCATTATCAGTGAGGCATGACGACTGAGTGCTGCTCTCAGCAGAGAAATACGAATATCCAAGCATTATAATGAAAGCATGTACGAAATACCCGTATAGGCTGCAACTCTCGGTGTGTTATACTAGCCCGATTGAGCAACTCTCGGTGTGTTATACTAGCCCGATTGAGCATCCGGACTGTCCGTATCAGTCTAGAAATGATCACGACCATCCAACTCCACCAGCATGATTGGATGGCTCAGATCGATTTCATAACCCCCAAGCAGGTGTGGAATATTCGTTGCCGAACCAACGTGGGCCCCGGATGGTCGGCCTCCCTAAAATATTGGTACAGCTTGCCAAAACGTCTAAACCATAGCAGAATGGACGGAAAACCCTAAATTAGGGTTTGCGGCGCATTACATGTGTCGCAAAATAGTCTCAACCATCCATTTTCGCAGGTATAGATGGAGGGTGTAGATGTGGATTCATAGGGCCCAGAGCATGTCAAAACAACAACTATGGGCCCACCTACATACCTGACTGATCGGTCAGGACCAACTATAGTTTGTCACCTTGGTTCATGAGCTCCAAACCAGGTCTGACACATGGCCGACAATACCCTAATTAGGGTTTGTCTCGCGATCACGAGCGTTCATCTTCTCCTGAGCGGATGGAGGGTCCCGGAATAGGCTAAGAAGGTCCGGTAAGTATCAACACGATCACGACGGGCCCACCTATCTCCATACCCAACCGGCCAAGACCGAACTTGGATATACGCCTCGATTCGCACTCCCATAACTAGTATGGTCGCACCTCCCAAATTGCAAACTTTTTGACAACTCGATTTCGCCGGACAAATTGAGTGGCTTAGATCATGGTTTTATGGGATATCGGGGTATGGACGTGAACACCAGCCTACCACCTACACGCCGAATCGATCGGCCGGGGGCGACCAAGCCTGGTTATCTTGAAACGCACGCTTGAAGTTGGCATGATGCGCAGCTTTTGCGGCACCAGATTTCTGTCGCAAATTGATCTCGACCACTCAACTTCGCCGGACGAATTGAGTGGCCCAGAACACACTTTCATGAGACAATGAGGTATGGGCGCCTACACCATCATGCCGTCTACACGCATGCATGATCGTCTTAGCCAAAAAAGTTGTCCCCAAGCTTGGATTCGACCAAGCTGAAGAGTGATGCTTGCGCACCTCTTCATAAACCCTAATTTCATCAACGGTCGCAGATGAGTATCTCAAAGATCATCTCGTCCGTCCAACTTCACCGGCTTAGTTATACAGCCCTGTTCAGGAGTTAATTGGTCAGTGCGGCGTCATGGTGATCACTATCCGTCACTCTACCACACCATGTGGTCGGTCAAGGAAGGATTTGCTTGCGCAGCCTCCAAACCATCACATGAAGTAGGCTGGACATGAAGTTATTTTGAGATGCTCAAACATCGATGCTTCATACATGCTGAATATACTCGATGCAATACCTGCATAGTATACACACGATACTTCTCAAGTATCGACTTCTTGAATAACGCAGTTATTCAATCTAGCATTACATGCTATTTTCTGTGGGTCCCACGATCCACACACTCGAGACATCAATCATGTCACAAACTGGGGGATACATACTGGGGTATTGGTCTGGTGGTTTACAGCGTGCAGTGCACAAAGCGCCATCATAAGAGAGTGTCAGGAAGTCATGGACGGTTAGTGATGATGGGAGAAGTGGGCAAGACTGGTCGTGTGACACTAACATATTACTCCACTACTCCATCACTCCACTTTCTCCACTTCCCACGAGATACGAGGGTTAGGCTAAAAGACTTGTATAAATAGGTTCTCCATCCTATTTTTCAAGACAAGACAACAGAGGAAAGTGTTGATACAACTGTATTCAAACACCGGAACTGATAGCTTACATCCTGCAAGCCATTTCAGCTTTCTGATACAAGTCATACATAGCCAACACCTTCATATTCTCAACACCTTCTTCGCTTCCCTCCCTAAGATCAACCCCATCTCCTTCACTTTATGACCGAAACAAGTCTGGAACGGCCATTTATTGGTTTAGGCCGGACTTGCACAGATTGATCTCCTGAATCTACAAGCACTCACCGCACAGTGCATTTGTTTATGCTTTAGATTAATTCCTCATCCACACACCCCAAATTACCAAATCCGTAGGAACATTTTTCACCCATAAACAGTGTTGAAAGTGAGAGAGAGTACAACTCTGAATGCGTTATACTATAAAAGAGAATTCGTAAGAGAGAGAATAAGTCGTACAACTCTCAAAATACCCTTCACCCGAGTGCGCTTTTTTCCCGATAGTTTCTAGCCGTTTTCTTGTATCCTTGCCCTCCAACGGCTCTTTGTTACCGGATTTCTGTCGGGTTTTCTAATAGGATTTTTAATTTGTTTGTTGTAGTAAATTGGTTGTCGTTCACTCAGACTTGATGAGATTGATTTTAAGAATTAATAAACTAAAATAAAAGGAAAATATATACAAAATACGTCACAGGATGAAGAGAATTACTGGGACTAGGATTTCGTCGAATTCATAACATAGGGTTCAATTTATTTATTCTCAATAATTAAAGCTCAATAAATAAAATTAACATGGACTCTGATTTTGCCAAGGTAGATTCTCAAAAGATTGGTTGTAAATCCTAAGCATGATGTATCAAAACACTTAAGCTAAGCATACCTCATCAAATTAAATGACAACCAATTAATTCAAATCATATTTCAATTAAAATTAATGCAAAAGTCTTAAAAAAGAATTAAATAATTTTACCCATGTATGAATTTCGTCTTCCTTCGTCGTCCCAGTGTTGGGGTTTAGCTCATCATCATGGAAGCACACTCAAAAGTTAATTTCATTGCTCAAATAGGTGCTTACAAAGATGAATAGGTGAAAACAACAATTTCTAATGCTTATAATTGTTGCAATTGTCACTGTTAAAAAACGATACAAAGAAATTGTCGCGGTTACTGTTCAAGTGTCGCTGCGAAACTGTTGCTAAGACTAAGAATAAATGACAGTTTTTTAACGACTGTCTCTACCCGTCTGTTCTTGGTGTTCTTGATAATCACAGCAGCAGAAAATATTTTCTCTACAGCTCTCGATTTCGCTCTGTTCATCTCCCCAAACTATCCATCCCCTTATATGAACTCCAACAGGCATTTTTATACTCGACAGGCACTAGAAATCTCCCAAAATATCTTTATTTAATCACCATTATTTCTCTTCTTCTCAGAAATATTTTCTTTCCTAAAATCTTTCTCCTACACGTCCGCAGCTGTCATAATCTCCATTTTTACCTCGTATACGCATCAAAATATAGCTAAAGTTCTCCGAGAACACGCCAACCTCAGAGAAACTCGGGAAAAAAATGAATCGACCCCGTGTTTCTCTCGCTCCTCTGTTTTATAATAATCACGAGAATCTTCCCTTTTCTTTCGTGGAGAGATCACTTACTTTCCCTGTTTTGACTATATGAGTCATTAGCAAACCAGTCCCGTGAAAAACTCACACAAAATCACGCCAATAATTATCCAGAAAATTATGCTGTTCATGGAAAATATTTTCCCGCCAAATTATATCTTCAAACCGTGAGGAAGAAGATGGTTGCCCCCTAATAGAGATGGGGGTGCGAATAGTAGATGCCTTGAGGGGTGCCTTGGGGTGCCCTTATCCAAAATGAGGGTGCTTTTAGTACTTTTCTCCCGGGATCTAAATAGCACTTTTTGAGCAACTTTTTCCACACAAGTGTATTTCTCCGAAAACCCCTACACAAACATAAAAACACCAAAATCAAGCACTAACAATAGAGATATTGAGGACAATTCAGACACAAAAATGTGTCTATCAATTACGCCCAAACTTATTATTTGCTAGTCCTCGAGCAAATCTAATCTAGAAAATAAAATTCTAACTCACTAGGTGGCCCCAGTGACCAAGTTATAATATAGGGAGGGTTTACCGGAGGTGTACCCACAAATCCTTTACTCCAGACCCTAGCTATCTATGCAGAACCTTGGAAGGCACTAAAGAATCTCCTTGGTTGGCATACAATAATTGACTATGGGAGGAAGTACCCTGATGCGAAATTCCAATTGTTGTACACGAGTTTGCACTCAAGCATACTAAAATTCATATATAAGTGACAGAACTCTACTCAAATAGTCGCACTATGGACATCATACTCGGAGTCAAAACTAATCACATGAAAAGATCAAGAAGATGGATAGAGAGAAAAACGTAGATGGTTTTAAGGTGAACGGTGTTTCCCATATCTGTCTGAAGTCCTCTTCCAAGATGAACCTATCCTAATGAACTGAGATACCGGTCTGACTAATATCAACACAACTGGCATATACAAGGGGACTAGCGGTCGATAATCCTAACTCTAGGGTCAACACGACTGGCATATACAAGGGAACCAGCGGTCAACTTTATTGAATTTATTCTGGTTGGTATGATGGTCTGGTCTCAATTTATTTTTCTCTTTTCTTTTTTTCTTTTTTTTTTTCATTTTTTTTTTCAATTTTTTTTTGGGTATCTCAATCACTCTATTTCACCCTAGCAATGGTAACAACTTGATTCGTGGGACCCACCAAATAACTTAAAAGAAAAGAAAAATAAAAACAGATGGTGAAAAGGACTCAACGAGATATGGCGAAACTACCATGTTATTTCTAACACATGAGCTCTGTGCTTTTATGAATAGACTATATAGATGTTTCCATCTAATCAGATTGGTTCCTCAACTCTTACAACCAAGATGCTTCCATCCACTTAGATTGGTTAGTGCCAACCTTAATAAGCATAAATTTCTAGGCTCTGGAGTTTATTTATTTATACTGCAACTAAAAAGTTTCTCCCATACCCCAAACTTAAATCTAACATTGTCCTCAATGTTCTAAAGATGAAATTAAAAGCATAAACACGGAGAAACTGTTACCACTTGAAGAAAAGAGTTAAGGAAAGATATTACCGTGTTGCATGAGAATGGGTTACCTCCCAAGAAGTGCTAAGTTTAAAGTCTTTAACCAGACATTGGAAGAGATTAGTCACCTCGAAGAATCATATAGCAACAGTCGGAATAACTGCGGGTCATCTGGATCAAAAAGTGCTAACCATAAGAAGAGGAGACTGCAAAAGACCATGAAGATATCCAACACACCCTTATCTAATTTTTTGTTTAAGACAACTACATCTAGTTGTGGTTCAGGTTCAGGCTCTATAAAAGGGTCTAAATAAAAAAAAATCATGGGCTGGACTTCCTCAAAAGAAGGATTCTTAAGATCAGGTTGTAGAGTCTGGAAATACTCAAGTAGGAACTTAGAAGCACATAAAAATAACCTGAATAATTGTGGATCCTCTAAGTCAATCAGATTTGACTCACACAGTTGACCACAGTGGTGGTCATTCTTAAGCAAATGTGTCGACCCTAATTTTCTAAAGTAATTAGGTTTAGTCTCAAAACTTAATAACCGACACATCTGAAATTCAAATGTTCCCACAATTGGAAGGAAGGTTTTTGGTGGGAAAACAAAGTCAATCGTGGTATCATAGCCTGGGTAAACCACATCAACCAGAGGATGGGTTTCTAACAACGGAACTTCTTCCTGGACATTATTAGGTTCGGGAGAGCTAGTATGAAGGTAATCTGACACAATAGTTGAGGCACATATATCAAGTCCCAAGTGAGGGATCTCTATAAGAGCTAAAGGTAAGGCACATGGAGAATGATAATCACCCCCAAGCTTAGAATTTTGGGTGTCTCTAGATAGACTAGATACAATTTCCCTAATTTCTAGATCATCAGAATCCTGAAAATGGTCAATTGCTTCTTATAGGTTATACTCAGGTGATGCATCCTCACTCATATTTAAAAGCTCTACGAGTTCATCTTCTTTGTCTAAGACTATTGTTTCTAAATCGCTAGATTCTAAAACAGTATTCTCAGAATAAACTCGTTCCTCTAAACCATCACCGACTTCGTAAAAAGGAAACTCTACATCGTATAAAACAGTATCCCTAGTCAAATCCTCGTCCTTTTGAATAGGTGAATAACTGTTAAAATTATTAGGATCTGAACCAGAAATAACCTTATTATTATAAAGCTCAATTGGAGTAGAAAATTCCTGATCACTATGCCTATTTATTTCAAATTCTTCATCAACACTATCCTCACCATAATCATCATAATAACATGAAAATGGTCAAACATTATCTAAAGTATTGCTTCCAATTCTAACCTCGTCATCTTGATTATGTAAATAGAAATTTTCCTCATTTTCAAGGGTGATTTTAGAAGCAATGTATTGCCAATTCAAAGTAATTCGAGCAATTCTTTCTTCCGTCTCTAACTCTAACCAACGTGTTGACTCGGAAAACTCATGTGTTGACTTAGCTAACTTCCTGAGGTTATCTTCTAAAGAAGTTTCACTCACCGATATAGTTCTTTCGTCCATAACTAAGTCATATGTGTCTGCTAACTTATGTGTCAACTCAAGTAACTTACGCGTTGACTCAAGTATCTTATGCGCCTCATCTAGATAAGAGGAATTATAGGAATTTTTCTCGTATGACCGGTGGGCATGTGGATAGTAATTTGGCTCACCATGTTATGGACCATGACCTTCAAAAGATTGGCGTTCCCAACCACTATTCACACTATGGTCATAAAAATACTGATGTCCATATTGTTCAGTTGGATATTCATATTCATTGTGATGGCTATTATAATACCAGTTTGACATCACAAGCACAAACAAGGCTGACTCGACCACAACAAACCTACTGATTTCTAGCAAACAAAAAGCATAATGGCTCCACTTAGATTATTTATAGACCAGCTTTTAATCCTTCAAAAGGGTATTCTTTACAATTTAAGCAAACCCCTATGGAATCAATCCGAGTCAAAGTAAGTTGAATAGAGGCGAGGGAAGCTCGGTGGTGCTTTGATTCCCAAGGCCTCACCAGTATTACAAGGCAGCGCAGTCACGCATTCAACTCACAAAAACCATCATGGACTTCGAAGTATGCTTAAAAGAGTAACCAATATTTTTCGAATGACTTTCCTATTAAGCTAGTTACCCTATCGGTCTCGTTCTAGTCAGTATTTTAAGCTTAGGTTCACATTTGGTATCCTTTTCCTAAGGAGGGCAAGAAGAGAACGGTGATGAAATCTGAACCCTTATCTTGTATGGCCAGTCCTTGCCCTTTACTAGGAAATTAAATCATCCGTATTCAATACCTCAACATATATGCGTACAAAATCATCCAGTAAACCCGCTGACAGGGGATTCACGGGTGTTTAGAATTCTTACCTCCCGTTCCATACGGGGGATGAACCGTTGAAGTCGACATTGACTCCTATGTCAGTGTACGAACCCGAGGGGCCGAGACAGTACCGTAATTGTCGTCCTTCCCTGTGCAGTTTATATTCAAAATAACCCTTTCTTAGGGTTTTAAAAAGAATGTCCAAAAGAATGTCCCAAAAATAAAGTCCAAAAATAAAATCCTATTTACAGTCTCTAAATATAAAATAAAATAAAATAATTATTTACAAAATCTTCTTCTTCACTCCATTTGGATTCCTCTTTTCTTTCCCTTTTCGGGCTTTGCCTTTCTTTTCAGCACTTTCTCTTTTTTGTTTAGCTTAGCTCCGAATCTGAAAGCAAACAGAAATACCAAAACGCATAAAAAAGAACAAAAAAAATAAAAATAAAAATAAAAATAAAAGTAAAACCTAAAAAAAAATCTATACACAAGTCTGCGTCGGCGGCGCCAAAAATTAATATGATTTTTAATTTGTTTGTTCTAGTAAATAGGTTGTCGTTCACTCGGACTTGATGAGATTGATTTTAAGAATTAATAAACTAAAATAAAAGGAAAATATATACAAAATACGTCACAGGATGAAGAGAATTACTGGGACTAGGATTTCGTCGAATTCATAACATAGGGTTCAATTTATTTATTCTCAACAATTAAAGCTCAATAAATAAAATTAACATGGACTCTGATTTTGCCAAGGTAGATTCTCAAAAGATTGGTTGTAAATCCTAAGCATGATGTATCAAAACATTTAACCTAAGCATACCTCATCAAATTAAATGACAACCAATTAATTCAAATCATATTTCAATTAAAATTAATGTAAAAGTCTTAAAAAAGAATTAAATAAGTTTATCCATGTATGAATTTCGTCTTCCTCCGTCGTCCCAATGTGTTGGGGTTTAGCTCATCATCATGGAAGAACACTCAAAAGTTAATTTCATTGCTCAAATAGGTGCTTACAAAGATGAATAGGTGAAAACAGCAATTTGCAATGCTTATAATTGTTGGAATTGTCACTGTTATAGAACGATACAAAGAAACTGTCGCGGTTACTGTTCAAGTGTCGCTGTGAAACTGTTGCTAAGCCTAAGAATAAATGACAGTTTTTTAACGACTGTCTCTACGCGTCTGTTCTTGGTGTTCTTGATGATCACAGCAGAAGAAAATATTTTCTCTGCATCTCTCGATTTCGCTCTGTTCTTCTCCCCAAACTCTCCATCCCCTTTTATGAACTCCAACAGGCATTTTTATACTCGACAGGCACCAGAAATCTCCCAAAATATCTTCATTTAATCACCATTATTTCTCTTCTTCTCGGAAATATTTTCTTTCCTAAAATCTTTCTCCTACACGTCTGCAGCTGTCATAATCTCCATTTTTACCTCGTACGCGCTTCAAAATATAGCTAAAGTTCTCCGAGAACACGCCAACCTCAGAGAAACTCGGGAAAAAATGAATCGAACTCGTGTTTCTCTCGCTCCTCTGTTGTATGATAATCACGAGAATCTTCCCTTTTCTTACGTGGAGAGATCACTTACTTTCCCTGTTTTGACTATATGAGTCATTAGCAAACCAGTCATGTGAAAAACGCACACAAAATCACGCCAATATTTATCCAGAAAATTATGTTGTTCATGGAAAATATTTTCCCGCCAAATTATATCTTCAAACCGTGAGGAAGAAGATGGTTTCCCCCTAACAGAGATGGGGGTGCAAATAGTAGATGCCTTGAGGGGTGCCCTTATCCAAAATGAGGGTGCTTTTAGTACTTTTCTTCGGCCGTCCAAATAGCACTTTTTGAGCAACTTTTTCCACACAAGTGTATTTCTCCAAAAACCCCAACACAAACATAAAAACAGCAAAATAAGTACAAAATCAAGCACTAACAATAGAGACATTGAGGACAATTCAGACACAAAAATGTGTCTATCATTTTCTCCCGGCGTTCTCCTCTTTTCTTCTTCTCTTTTGGTTTCTCTTTTGGTTTCTATGTTTACCTAATCCTTATTCTTGCTGGTTTGTCTATCTTTTCTAGAATGATTAAAATCACAGAAATCACTTTCAATTGATTGGAGTCTCGCTCTCGACAAATAGGACATCATCATAGAATCCAGCTGCAATGATCTTGCCCAAGAGCTAAAAGGAGTGAAGAATCATTTGGGGTGGCAAGCTAAATCATATTATAGTGCAGCAGATATATATTGTAACTATAGAAAAGGGATATATTGTCCTGACCTTGAATTATTCCTAGGAATAACCACTACGAACAAAGAAAATCATTTAGATTTTGGTTTCCTGACTATAAATAAATATCAATATTAAACTTGAACAAGTTCAAAATAAAAATACATTTTATTAATCAAACAACTGTCTAACAATCAGAGCCGACCCTAAGTTTAAAAGGGCCTTGTGCAAATTTAATGTTAGGGCCTTTTTTTATGTAGTCGATTTTTTTTTTGGGAAACTTGGGGATATGCCTCAAAATCGACTGTCATCTTGGGGATATTCCCTAGGATTCCAATTTCTGGGAATATGCCCCAAAGTAACGGTTTCCGTCAAGGAACCGTTAAATAGTCAATTTATCGAAAATGTGTTTGAACTTTCTCTCTAATTTTTTCGATGTTTTTTCTGTCTAAATATGTTCATGAACATTGTAAAGGTGTTAGTAATCCTAAGTGTGTGCGAATATCGACTACTTAACGGTTTTAGATGGAATTTTGGATGGCTGGGACGTATTCCCGAAAACTGGATCCTGGAGCATATCCCTAAAATGACAGTCGATTTTAGGGCATATCCCCAATTTTCTCTTCTTTTTTTTCCTCCGACTAATATAATAAGTAATGAACATTTTTTTCCGTCGATTAAGAAAAACAAAACAATGATGAGAAAAACTGAAAAGGTTCATTTTCCATTTTCAAAAATTGAATCATACTTTAAATCAGGATTTTGTAGTCCATTTTATAAAAAATTTACATTTGTTAATGCAGCATAGATTATGGACGTTTATATATCCTTCCGATTCACAAAGTGACAAAATTGCAATTAAGAAGGTATAAGTGATTAATTGTAAATATAATAACTTGTTCAAATGGCTATTATCCGCCTAGTAGCATCTTTTATACGTTGAACTCAGACATGCCAATAGGCAGTATCAAGACATTGTGTATTTTTCCCTGTAAATTTTATCCTTTGCTTATCAGGGCATTTATAGTGAATATTTAAGCACTTCGCGGCAGTGTCCGTGGATAACTAGAAATTTAAGCTTTCACCTTGGATATTTAAAAACACTGGAGCCAACAATATCGTTAGGCACTGACAGGAGAGCGGTGCGTCAACAAAAAATAGTCAAATTATAGAATGCAAGAGAGTTCTACATTTATGAAATCAAAGCATCTTTGAAAAATTTCTAATCAATAAATGAAATCAATCAAAAGTATGTATCCAACACCGAAAGTAACAAAACCATATCCCCGTAAAACTGAAGCACATGGTTCTCTCCCTTCAAAAAGGTAAGACTTAATACGTTATAGCTTAAGCTTAATATTCAATTCAGTTTAGAAACTCACTCATTACACCGATAAATAACACACTCCAACAACAATAAGCTCCCCTCCATTTGCATTCTTCCATCAAGTATTAACCACAGAAAAACAACCATGAATATGTCCATTTCTTTCATTCTACCAATTTCTTTCATTTTCATAACCTTTCTCCCATTACTCATCACATCACAAACTTGTGAGAAACTATGTGGAGATCAAAAACTTAGATATCCATTTGGCAGTGCACAAGGTTGTGGTGATCCAAGATTTCAAAAATTCATAAAATGCGATCGTGCGCAACAAAAACTCATGCTAAATACCCATACGGGAACTTACCCCATTACTACTATTGATTATGACAATCTTATCATTTATATTCAAGATCCGTCTATGTCAACTTGTTCATCATCTCAACCTAGTAAAGGCTTTGGTCTAGATTGGGATGCACCTTTCACATTTCTAGATAGCAATGTTTTTGCTCTTCTTGACTGTTCAACAGCTTCTTCACCCCTGTACACTTCAAGAAGTAGTCTAAATGGAAAAGGCACTAATAGTACTAGTGCCAGTGGTAATATAGTTCCGCTTTGTGATACTGAAGGTGCACCTATTTGCAGTCTTTTGTATTCATGTCCAACAATTAGTAGACGGAATCTGCCAATATCTACGTGTTGTGTTTACACACCTCTAGATTTAGGACCAGCTTATGAAATGGATTTGCGAAAGTTAGAATGTAGTTCTTATGCTTCGATTTATAGTTTTAATGGTCAAGAATCGAACCCACAGGGTTGGAAATACGGCATCGGTCTTAAATATAAATTCAGTGTTAAAAATGATTTTCCTAGTGCTTGTAGTATTTGTGAGAGAAGTAATGGAGTTTGTGGTTATACTGGAACCTATAACTCTTTCGTGTGTAATTGTGTTGGTGGAGCAAATACTACTTCTGATTGTTATTTTTCAGCTTCTTGGAGAAATGATGCACAAAAGATTCTTCCATGGCAAATCCGTAAGTTTTTTACCCGCATCACTAAGATGTACATGCACTGTACATCTTAGTGCATGCACTGTATTTGATTTTGTTGCTCATGTTTTTAGATGAAATTGTTGTGGCCGTTTCGCTTTCTTAGTTTGCCTTCTTGAATATAGGTGGAATATTTGAAGCATGGAGAATGCAAACAACCCCTGTTTTCTAGTTCTTTCCTGTCAACCAAACAAGAATTTGTTTTCTTATATTATTAGTGATTAATGAGATTCTAATCATGAATTTACTGTTTTGTTCCTTTTTCTTTCTTTACAGGAACTTGGCTAATATGTTCATTCACATGGTTTGTCTTTTGGATCCTGTTGTAGATCTTGTAGAGACATACGTAAGTCCCTAGACCAAGCTGGTGGATTATGATTGAATGGTGTTTCATTAGGCTTTCTTGTTTTCTTACTATTATTATTGTACAAGGTAAATTACAATTTGAAATGTGCTAGTTTTGCATCAACTAGACTTTGTTTCTTTTCAGATTTTCTTGAATGCCTTGGTATTTAAGAATGAGCTCACTTTCAAAAAAAAGAAGAATGAGCTCAAATTTTGTAGCCACCAACAATTGGTCATGATTGCAGACCCAATATTCACGAATCATTGTTATAAAACAAAACTACTGAATGGTTAAAATGCTTGGCAATGGTCCAATTTTGAACCACCAAAATAAAAGAAAAAATGAATCCAACCAGCAGTATAGTGTTTCTTAATAGGCTGAGAGAATTTGTGAAGCTTTTATGGGAGTGGGTTCTTTTTTCTGCCATTTTTAAGCAGTCCTCTAAAGAAGAGTTTCTTCTATTATTGTGAGTCTCATTTCCTGAAAAGCTCATATATAATCCCATTTTCTGAGTAAAACCCGAACTTCCATGGAAGTGTTCGACGGGAAATAAAAACAATCATAGGTGTTGCTAGGAGACTGATACAATGTACAGTGTGGTCAATAAGGAGTGCATGCACTGCGTATTAACAATAGTTGCAACTTATAAAGTAAGTTACAGTGTACGCTTTTATTTAACATATATATCGACTAAAACACAAAATACAACACATGATAGGTAGTTTAGAACTCAAGTTGTCTAAATTGCTTGAAGCTCAATGGCAGGTCGGGAATGAGACCCTATCCTTCTGTATCTAAGCTAAAACGTGTTCAGAACCCCATCCATTAGGGCAGAAAGTTATGATATACTCATTAGAGGTACAACTTACCAATGGCGGAGGCGAATCAAAAGCATAACTGTAGTAAGATGGGCAAGCATGTTTGAAGATGTTGGAATACATGTTTGGTTTGCACTTGTTAGGATTTCCATAAGCATTTCTGCAACAGAATATGTCAAGATTGTACGCCAAACACGCACTTTTGCAAGCTACCACCTTTCTGTCGCCATTTAACACTTGAAGCTCTTGTGGGCAAATCTTGTTCAGATCTTTTAAGCATCCACCAATATAGCAATTGGAAGCCTTTGATTTAGCAGAGACAGAGATCGGGACGTTGTAGCCGTCAACCAAACTTACATCATAGAAACTAGGTTTGTTACCTGGTTGTAGTGTAACCTGTCAAAATTTCCCATGTAAGAAACATATACTAGTGGGGGAGTCATCGAAAAGTACGAGGATCACTACTGGAAGATCCAATTACAATATGATGTGTATCAGGCTATCAGCATATCAGGTAGTTTTTAGGCTTGGGCTCTCTAACTAATTTAGGACCAAAGCTGGCAATAAAATATTGGGATCCCCAGGTCCCAGTTCAAAAACTCAAACACGTTGAACCAGAACCTGGATGATTTTTTTTCGTGTTCCCCTTTTGGGATTTCAGATACCTAAAAATTAGTTCTTGTATTTAACTCCTAATGAAATAGAATAATCAAGAAAAGATAACAAATGTGGATGCATTTCTGAACAAGTCAGATACCAACATAAAACAAGACAGGGACCAGTTATGGATATTACCAAAATCTAGCTTCTCATGGCAGGGGTTCTTTTTTGCTTATGAAAAAACTGAGTCAAAAGATATTCTAAGACTAACAATGAACTCATTTCACGCTCTTACTTACCTGCACAAGGGTAGCAGGGGGGAGTCCTATGTTCCCATTACAAGCAATTTTTCCTCCACAGTCACCAGTTTGACAACAAGGTTTCGTGTTAGAGGTAGAAGTGAAGTCACACCCAGTTCTTGCCCATATCCGACCATTCCATGTTGGGGGAGCTTGGATACGTTTTGTCTGACCTGATGGAAGGAAGAAACCGCCGTCAGCTATTACCGGATACCCTACATTTGAGGCAGTTGCTGGCCATAAAGGGAATGTGCATTTGTTGCGCACATGGAATATGACTGCATCTCCTTCAGCATGGCCTGTAATGTCATTTTATACAGAATAAGTTGCCAAGTTGAAAACAACCCAAGTGGAAATATTCTATCTATCAAACATTGAAAATTAATGCTTAAAGAAGTAAAAAACTGCAGTCACAGAAATCGTTATACATATCAAATAAGGTACCAGAAAAAAGATGTAATATCAGAAAGAATAATGATGTGGAAAATTGGTTTAGCTTCATTTTTCTTTTAGGTCAGTGTAGAAGAGAGTTAAGATTGTAAATGGTCTTTTATAGATGAAAGTGTTTAACAGTCAAGATATTGATGATGATCATTTTCTTGAATTATAATTCAAGTTTCTAAGATATGTAACCTTTAGAGATAAGTTAAGAGACTATATTTTCTGTCACAATGTGCTGCATTGGATGAAATCAAGATAACTAGATGAAGAAATGTGTAAAGTTCTAAAAGCAATTTAATACCAGGTGGATAAGTTATATGACGAAACCAAAAAAAGAAAAGAAAAGAAGATGAATAATCAAGGGGGAGTTACTTTCCTGTAGGACCCAAGAACCACCATAGACTACTAAAATCTGATCATTCTTTTTACACTTACATATTTTGTAAGCCAGCATACCTAATTTCATTTATTGACACATTGTTCGTCAATATAGCCTTGCCCACTGTGGAATGTAAAAGAAAGGAGTGCTTGATAATATACCAGCAGCAGCTGAGGTTGTGTCTAATCTGCTGGCTATTAAGCTGTGAAAATTTAAACCTAAAGAATAAACGAAATGTATAGAAGAGATGACTTTAATTCAATGATGACAAACTAATATGGAGACGGTGATGAACAAAGCCTATTACGTCTATAAATCCTTCTAAGAAAATCTCTGTGTACAGAGACATTGATTAACAAAAGGGAAATACAAAACTTTACATATGCATAACAATTTTTGTTTATACCTAATTTGACCCGTTACTGGATCCCTCTCCATAGTTCATCTGAAAACAAGAAAATCTTGTGCTTCCAGCACCCTTCTAGCTTCACACAGAGCATGAATGATCAGTGTGTAAGACCTTGTTGTGGGTATCCCATGATTCATCAACTTCATTTTGCACATCATTTCAACAGCCCTGTCAATCTCATTAACAGCAGCACTGTAATAACCCTCACTTATAAACTTCCCAACTCGACAAAGAGCACCAATTATCGTGTTGTAAGTATACTACACATCAGGTCTACATTCTACAATGCGACTGTTTCGTCCTATAGAAAGCCACCAACGCCTCCCATTAACCAATTTAAGGTTCCTTTGTTTCAGCGGTGTCTTATGTCGTAACCCTTTTAGTCCACCTATTGATAGAACTTTGAAAGAAGAATCTAGGTATTGATATGCAAACTTCACAAATCCAACAGTCCCCTGAGGATTACACAGTTTGGTTGAAGAGCTAATTTTGAATTGAACAATCTGTTTTCCAGAATTGCTGTGAGGATTTGATTTACAAATGAAATAAGAGATGATCTGAAATTGAAGGTAGCCTTTCTTTTCGACTTTACTTGGGGGTGTTGGGCCGCTTGGGTGCTGCACCTGTTTGGGTCTTGGGAAATGGCCAGGGAAAATAAAATTTAGAAGTTGTCCAAAAACAATCTAAGGTTTAGTCCATGGGCTAGATATTTAGCTGTTAGATTGGTCATCCACGTCAGATAGGGCAACCTCCTAACCCCTATGGGATGGCCAATCTAGCAGCTAGATTAGCAGCCTACGTCATCTGTGAGTGCCGAACCGTTCGACATTTTTGGTTACTTTTTGAGCGCCGAACCGTTCGGCGTTTAAATCTCAGCTGTTAGATGTTTGTAATTTTTGTGAGCGCCGAACCATTCAGCGTTTTGGTCACTTTTTGAGCGTCGAATGGTTCAACATTTCAATCTCGCTGATAGTTGGACTGCGAGCACCTGCTAGGAGAGAGAACTCTCCACTATCACTGTTAACTTTTTTCCAACACTTATTTTTTGATTTGCAACACTTTTTGGCCAATCTAGCACTCAAATCTAGCCCATAGGGGTTAGCCTAAGTAGAGCTATCATACTTTTTGTTTGCTAGATTCAATAGGTTTGATTTGGTCGAGTTAGAGCAAGTCTTATGATGGAAGAGTTCCGTCTTCCATCTTCCACACCACCTCAACATTTAGAATTGTGGAGGGAAGTACAAGTGTAGTGGTGGAACAACGGAAATGCTAATCAAAATAGCATTAGAATAGTGTTTTACGCTAATTAGAATAACGCTAAAAAAAAATCTATTCAGAATAGCGCTTTATGCTATTAAGATTAGCGTTTTTTTCCTCAGCCATCAGATTCCCAACAACTCGTTTTAAATCTACGGATTAAACAAAAAAAAAAAACGCTATTCAGATTAGCATTGGGCGCCATTTTTATTGGGGTTTTCCGTCTTCTAGCGCGCTATTCTAAATAGCATTTTACGCTAATCTAATTAGCGCTTCCATGGATTCCACAAACCATCCCATGAAATCATGGAACATGGCTTGGAAAAAATGTGGAATACCCAAACTTGGAAGCCATTAAACTTGACATTCCACAGTTTTTCCACACTTGGAATAGCTTGGATTCCACCATAAGAGTTGTTCATAGCCTTGTTTGTGCTTGTTTAGAATTATCTTCCAGTTAGGATGTCGAACTGGTATTACAATAATCAATACAATGAATATCCAAATGAGTCTCAAAACGAACATTATTTTTACTATGACCATAGTGTGGATAGTGGTTCGGACCAACACCAACCTTTTGAAGGTTATGGCTCATACCATGGTGAACCCAATTACTATTTGCACGCTCACCGGTTATACGAACAATAAAATAAGGAATACTATAGTACTAGTTCCTTGTCTTTGGATGATTCAATCAAACAATTGCAACCTTTTGCTTTTTATGATCCTTATATTTCTATAGAAGAGGTTAACTGAAATGACATGTAGGTTTTAGTTAGAGTAGAAGGAAAGAAAC
Source organism: Papaver bracteatum (assembly GCA_023529315.1). Classification (NCBI taxonomy): domain Eukaryota; kingdom Viridiplantae; phylum Streptophyta; class Magnoliopsida; order Ranunculales; family Papaveraceae; genus Papaver; species Papaver bracteatum. The sequence goes on along the minus strand of JAJJWX010004804.1, from coordinate 5,344,081 downwards.
GCAACATCGAGTATTCCTCCTCCAGAAAAAATCGTGAATGAAAAAACTGAGATGTCACGTAGGTATGACTTAGTTCTGAATGAAAAACTGTAATAATGAGTATTCCTCCTTTAGAAGAACCCTCAAGAAGTTAACTAAATGGACATATAGGATTGAATTATTTTTGAAGGAAACAACTGCAATGATGAGTATTGCTTAAAATAAATTGCCAAATAGTGTATCCATTATTACCTTTGAAAATGAGGATAGTTATTCACATAATCAAGATGACGAGGTTAGAATTGGCAACACAACTTGTTAGATGAGGTTCGACCATCTTCATGCTATAATGATTATGATGAGGATAGTGCTGATGAAGAATATGATATATGTAGGCATAGTGATCAGGAATTTATTACTCTAATTGAGCTTCATGAAGATATTCTGGTTCAAATCCTAAAAAATTTAATGATTACCTATACAAAAGGAAGAGGATTTGACTAAAGCTGTCGTTGTTTTAGATGATATAGTATTTCATTGTTATGAAATTGATGATGGTTTAGAGGAACGGGTTTAATCGGAGAATACTGTTTTGGAGTCCATCGATTTAAAAACAATAGTCTTAGACAAAGATGATAGATTCGTAGAGATTTTAAATATGAGTGAGGATGCACCACCTGATTATAACCAAGAAGAAGCAATTGACCATTTTAAGGAATTCGACAATTTAGAAATTAGGAAAATTGTGAGTAGTCTATCTAGAGACACCGAAAGCTCTAAGTTTGGGGTGATTATCATTATCCGTATGTTTTACCTTTTAACTCTTAGAAAGATCTCTCCCTTGTGACTTGACATATGTGCTTGAACCATTTTACAAGAGTATCTCCATACGCGTTTTCTCGAACCTAATTATGTCTACAAAGAAGTTCAGTTGTTAGAAATATATCCTCTGGTTGATGTGGTTTACCTAGGTAATAATACCAAGATTGACTTTGCTTTCCCATAAAAAAAATTTCTTCTGAGTTTCAAATATGTCATTTATTAAGTTTTGAGACTAAGTCTAATTACTTTAGGAAACTAGAATCGACACATTTGCTTAAGAATCACCACCACTTTCCTTGTGGTCAACTGTGTGACTCAAGACTTTGAGAATCCATAATTATTCAGGTTATTATTACATACTTCTAAGTTCTTACTTGAGTTTTTCCAGACTCTACAACCTGATCCTCCAGATCCCGCCTTTAAGGAAATCCAGTCCATAAAGACATTTCATCTAGACCCTTTTATAAAACTTGAACCTGAAGCAAAGCTAGATGTAGTTTTCTTAAATAAAAAACTAGATAAGGGTATTCTCGTTTTGTTTATTTTCTTGGCATGTTGTAGTTTCCTATTATTTGGGATAACACTATTTGATCCAGATGGCCCACAGTTATTCTGACTATTGCTATATGATTCTATGAGGTGATTAATCCTTTCTTAGTCTGGATGAAGACTTTAAACTTAGCACATGCTGGGTGGTAACAAATTCTCATGCGACACAGTAATATCCTTCCTTATTTTCTTTCCCCAAGTGGTAAAAGTTTCTCCTTGTTCGTGCTTTTAATTTCATCTTTAGAACACTGAGGACAATATTACATTTAAGTTTGAGGTATGGGAGAAGATTTTAGTTGCATTATAAAACTCTAGAGTCTAGAAACTTGTGTCAATTCATGATAACACTAACCAATCTACGTTGATAGAAACATATTGGTTGTAGGAGTTAAGGGACCCAACTAAATGGTCCATTCAAAAAAGGATAGAGCTCAGGTGTTAGAAATAACATGATGGTTGTCACCATATCACATTCTTTTTTTTTTTATAAACTTTTTGTGCTTCTCTAAGTGATTTGGTGGGGCACTAGTATCGTATTGTTATCCCTGTTAGGATGTGTTGATAGTGGATTTTCAACAAAGGTCAAAACCGTAAAATCATGATACTGCATGTTTTTGATACGGCTTTAGGCATGTGACGATTCATATTTTACGAAGCCATGATGAATATGTCTTTCGAAAATCCTCCACTAGCAGAGCGTCCGATCCCTGGCATTTTATTGTGCCCTCTATGTAGAATAATAGAATCGGGCGGTCCCCCTACATAATTGTTTGTTGAGGGGGCTTAACGCCTTCAGGACGTCGGTGATACTCACTGTTCCCTGACTACATGAGACCGACCACCCTCTACATAGAAGAAAGATTTGGCGGTTCTCCGTCAGATTGAGAGCAACAACGCCTTCAAGACAGTGACACTCACTGATCCTGATTATGTAGAGTGATGTGTATAGACTCGGGTGTTCTCCGTAGAGTCTGAGAGCACCCTCAGGATTAGCCGTCTCCTGACTATGCACATATATTAATTCTTCCGTGACATTCACCACTGAATTCCCAGAATAATCTATTATTGCTCCTATTCCATGGTCGAATCCACGTCTTGATCCCATGGAATGGCAATAATAGTTGCTCCGATTTTATGATCGAATCCACGACTTGATCTCATGGAATGGCAACAAAAATTTATCTAAATACTCTGATTTCATGATCGAATTCACTGCTAATATCATGAAATGGTAATAGATAATTTTATTATTCCGATTCTATGGTCGAATCCACGATCCCATGGAATGGTAATGCCTATTTTGTTATTTCGAGTTCATGATCGAATCCACAACTGATCCTATGAATTGATAATAAATAACTACTTATGTTATTGTCTCGTTTCATGAATTATGTTACACTGAATTTCATGGATTAGCAATAAATACTCAACAACCGGGCATCTGAACATCCCTGAGTAAGCCCAACGAAAAATGGTGTAAGTGTACTCGACAATGATGCACGACTGAGCACCTGGATGCACGAATGAGCATCCAAAAACATGAATAGATGAGGAATCCTACGCAAAATAGGAGAAAACAATAAATATTAATAAAATAATAAGGAGCGCCCAGGGACGGGCTCGCCGGCCGGCCATGCCTTAACCGTGGACGGTCCCCATGCTTCCCTCATTATTTTTCCCTATTTTTTATTTTCATGAACTTATGAAAACTCCTTGATTTTAGCAACTTTCCTTGTTTTTGCAAAATTCATGAATTCTCCATAACTTCATGGGTTCATGAAAAAATAATAATATTATAAAATAAAAAAAGGTGTGCGGGACCGGGCAACTTAGCCGGCCGGCTATGCCCAAGCCATGGACGGTCCCACACCTTACCATCCTTAGTCTTTTATAATTATTTTTCCCCAATTTCATGAAATTCCTGGATTTCAACAAAAACTCATGGATTCTCCATAACATCACGGATTCATGAAAATAATATTATAAAATAGGGAAAGGAATGCGGGACCGGGAAGCATGGCCGGCCGGCCATGCCCTAGTTGTGGACGGTGCCACACCCTGCAATCTCTGATCTTTTATAATTATTATTTTCCTCAAATTCATGAAACTCCTCGGTTTGAGCAAAAATCATGATTTCTTCATAATTTCTCGAATATTGCTCAAATCATGAAAATTCAAAAGCCAACGTAGTCACATGACCGGCTAGCCTCTCACGGAAATTTTGAATATTAAAATACTCTTATTTTAATGTTTAAAAAATATTGATTAATTGAGCATACATGCTCATTCCAACAAAATCAAGAATTTCAGTCAAGATGAAAATCTTCTGAAAATTCAAAATGTTGCTCAAACGCACATCAGAGAATACTGAAACTCTCAGTATAGAGACACGGGTACCACGGAAACACGTGCATGCCTTAATGACCGACCAGGGTCCTTCCTAGGGCTTGCACAAATCCGGTCCCACACGTTTTCACACTTTTGACCTAATTTGCGCAATCGTTCATATTGGGCCCAAACTCTCTCCAACCAACCTGAGATTGCTCAAATGGACAACAGCTAGTCACGTTACCACCAAGGGCCGGCCCCATGATCTCTTGGTCGGTCCCCCATCTTTCATACTTAGGTTTTTTCCTAATGTTGAACCCAGCAGTAATTCAATAAATGATGAAACCGACATTTAATCATCATTCTTTCACCAACTCTCCAACTGAGAACCCTGGTGAATGCTCACTCGAGCATTGGACACCACATGGATGCACATCATCCCATGTGATCGGTCCCTCTATCACTCATGACCTATTTTCAGCAATTCATCAATTGTTGAACAATTGATCAAAAATTAGGGTTTCGAGCAAACGCTTCATGGAATCATCATTCTGAGCAAGTTCAAACACCAAATGAATTTATGTTGATCCACGGGGATTAATTATATAATATTTGATAATCTACCAATATTTTAATATTTTATTGGGTTACGCTACCAATAAATATTTCGTCGAATTGAGCAACATTTGCTCAGTCGCTCAAATATTGATCCAACTATCAATATTTAATAAATTATTAGCGATTTGTCAAATTGAGCAACACTTGCTCAATTGCACGTCAAATTTTCAACATTCGTTTAATTTTTCGAATTGAGAAACACTTGCCCAATTGCACGTCAAATTCTTAATATTCAATAATTCGTCGAATTGAGCAATACTTGCTCAGTTGCTAGAATATTAACCCAACTATCAATATTCAGTAACTTATCAGTATTTCGTCGAATCGAGCAATACTTGCTTAGTTGCTCGAATAATACACAAATATTCAGTAACTCATCAATATTCAACAACTCGTCAAATTTACAATATTTGCTCAGACGAGCAACGTTAACATTAATGAATCGCTAAGCATTTTCCAAACATGCTCGATTCAACAAAACCTAGGCTCATTACCTAATCAGTCAACAACTGACGAACTAAATACACGTCTGTCATGCAGACTCCACGATTCATGAGACATCAATCACGTCAAATTGGGGGATAACAACTAGGGTTTTGGTCTGGCAGCCTACAACACATGGATTCATCCACGATGAGAAATGTTTGTAAGTGGTGTCAACGGTTGAAGGAGTTAACAAAGTAGTGGGTGCACGATCCGTCAAGTCTCCACACGACATGGAACTGACTTTACCACGATCTTCCATTTGCCCACTCTTCCACTCATGAAACCGTCACACATACAGGGATCAAGGTGTCCCAAACTCTGACAATATAAATAAGTTTCTGAATCCATGATTGAGGGACAACATTTTCAGTCTACACAGAATTTCTCGAGTAACTACTCTCAAGAATTCATCAATCTTTCAGAACTCCAAAGTTCACTAATTATTGCAGAAACCCACAACACACCCACAATCCTTAATCATCATTGATCCCACACAATTCTCAGCTTCCCTCCTACAGATCAACCAATCTCCCTCTTTGCGGCCGAATTGACTCTGGAACGGCTATTGACTTGGTTTAGGCCGGAATCCTACAGATTGATCTCTCGAATCTAAGTACTCCCTTTGCAGTGAAGTAGTTTGGTCGGTTCGAGGAGTCTCGACAACACACTCGACTCTCCACTTTCTTAAAAAACCAGCGAACCGTTTTTCCCCATATACAGATTGGCGACCACAGTGGGAGATTAATCTCTCAGTTTCAATCCCATATTTTCACAAAATGGTTGGTCTTAGGTCTAACTCAACAACTTTGAATTCCAGACAGAATCTTTCGTATAAAAATGCTCATTCTTCTGGCGCTCCACCTAATAAAACAGTCAATGTGGAAATCCCGACTTTGATCAAGTTGGCACTAGTACAGGAGGTTCATACAAGGAACATGGACCTGATGAAAGAGACGATGAACAACATATTGAACTTCCTCATCAAATTGAAATCTGATCTGGGAGGCGCTCACACTCAGGAAGTTCCAACACTGGTGGTTGACCCCTCAACCAGTGATCATCCTCGAATCAAAAGATTCACCATTTATGAAAAGCTAGTGGATCAGGAAGTCATACATTTGATTGAAAATCTATGTGAACTGTTACAGTTCTCCAGGGATCAGCGTACGAGCACGTTTTCCGCACTCAAAAAGATATCATCTGACATTCCGTCGTCCCAGATGGTTGAACAAGTGTCCATGACATCTAAAACTTCGATCAATAACATCACATTCACAGAGGAGGACCAAATGACGGAAGAAGGACATAATCTAGCCCTGTTCGTGACTGCTTCAATCAAGGATTCTGAATTCAGGAAAGTCCTCATCGACGCGGGCGCTTCCACGAATCTTATTACCATGAAGACTCTCAAAGAAGCCAAGATTCCAAAAAACAAGGTCGTCCATCATCCCATACTAATGATGGGTTTTGAAGGAAGCCATAGTCACACATACGGGTACATCTACATGGATCTGAAAGTAGGACCGATTCAATCTACCGTAAAGTTCCACGTAATTGAGAAGGATCCTGACTATCACATGATACTCGGAAAACCATGGCTCCATGATAATAAAGTTGTTCCTTCAATGTACCATAAATGTATGAAAGCTTGGCTCAACAACAAAATTTTCCACATCGCAGCTTCAGTGTCTCCTTATGCTCCGGTTTGTGATGCTGAATTCCTGGAATCACCAAAGAACATCGTCGAACCTCCAAGCAAAATCTGCGCCACTCCACTTCCAAGTTGGAAATCTATTGTGGAAACCGACAAACCATCATCAATAGATGCTAAATCCGTCAAACAGTCAACTGCACCACTCAAGCGTCGTCAAAGTCAAGGTACGGCTCATAAAAAGTCCAACTTTATTACTGATTGTGTTGCAAAAGGGAGAGTCATTTATCTCCGTCGGAAAGATTAGCAATTAACAAGGGAGGTCGATGAAAAGTCTCCCCTCCCCGGAGAATCATGCCAGAGTGAGCAATCACTCGACGAAGAAATTAAAGATGCACCACGACAGTTGCAAGATGGCACGGACTCCAAAACAGATGACCTTGAAATTATCAACATCGGAACAGATGAAAACCCAAGGCCAATCCTAATCAGTTCTGCTCTCTCACCTAAAGAACGAGAAGGGTTGATTCCTCTGTTGAAAGAGTATCAAGATATCTTCGCCTAGACATACGAAGAGATGACCGGCCTAGATGATAAATTGGTCACTCATCATCTCCACATCACTCCCAATTCCAAACTTGTCAAACAACCGCCTAGACAATCCAGACACGAAGTTGATGAACAAATCAAAGTGGATATCCAGAAACTACTGATAGTAGGATTTATCAAACCCATTCAACACCCAACATGGCTGGCGAACATCGTCCAGTAAAGAATAAAAACGGTCAAATCCGATGCTTTGTAGATTTCAGGAACCTAAATAAATATTTCCCAAAGGATGATTTTACTCTACCCAACATTGATATGCTCGTCGATGAAACCAGCAGTCATGACATGTTTTCATTCATGGATGGATACAGCGGATACAACCAAATAAAAATGTACGAGCATGACGCCAACAAGACTTCATTCCTAACTCCCATTGGAAACTTCCACTACACAGTGATGCCTTTCGGCTTGAAGAATGCAGATGCCACTTATCAGCGAGCCATGACTGCAATATTTCATGACATGATGCACAAACAAGCAGAGGACCATGTCAACGATGTGGTGGTGAAATCGAAGACTCGGGCGTACCACATAGACATTTTAAGACAAGTCTTCGAAAGATGTAGAGAATAAAAACTGAAGATGAATCCTCTGAAATGTGCTTTTGGTGTTTCTTCCGGAAATTTTCTTGGATTCTTAGTCACTGCAGAAGGAATCAAGGTCGATCCAGACAAAAAAAAAGCCATTACTACCATGCCATCTCCACGAACTGTGAAAGAGCTCCATAGTTTCATGGGAAAAGTCAACTATATCTGGCATTTTATCCCTAGACTTGCTCAACTCATTGCTTCATTCACTCCTCTATTGAAGAAATGAGCAGATTTTGCATGGACAGCTATTCAACAAGAATCATTTCAAAAAATACAATAAATATTATTATCACCTGCCGTCAAGAAATCTACAGTACAAGGACGACCGCTGATACTTTACACGGCCTCCGGCGATGTAGCAATTGGAACACTCCTCTCCCAATAAGATGAAGAATGCATCGAACGTCTAATCTACTACTTCAGTCGCACAATGAGAGATTCTCAACTCCGATATCCGAGGGATGAAAGGGCGTGTACAGCATTAGTTCATGCAATTCATAGGTTCAGACATTATCTACTATACAACAGGGTTGTACTGGTATCTAAAGCTGATCCCATAAAGTTCTTACTGTCAAAACCTACTTTGATCAGGAGACCAGCAAAATGGCTACTTCAAATGTCAGAATTTGACATAGCGTGCGTCCTTCCAAAAGCAATCAAAGGACAAGCAGTTGCATAATTACTTGCTGCTTTTCCTGGAGAAGACATCACAATGTTACATGAAGAGGTGCCTGGTGAGTTCCCATAAATTTCAATCATTTAGGAAGAGACATGGTTATTATACTTTGAAGGATCTGCCACTCCAAGCAATAATACTGGCGGAGCTGGCATTGTGCTAGTATCTCTATCAGGTGAAGTTTTCTCACATTCATTTAAGCTGGATTTCCACTGCACCAACAATTCAGCAGAATATGAAGCTTTTCTCCTAGGATTATCTTTGGCTAAGAAAGCCGGAGCGAAGCACTTAGAAATCAGAGGAGACTCAAAGTTACTGGTCAATAAAATAAATGGTGTGTACTCTCTCAAAGAGATAACGCTTGCTCTATTCAGGGCTGAGGCACATCGACTATTAACTCATTTTTCTGATGCAACAATTGTCCATACCGGCCGTACCAACAATAGACATGCTGATTGTCTAGCAACTCTAGCATCCAAACTATAATTCGAAGGGTCCGAGAAATCCATCACCGTACAAAGACGCTTTGTATCATCTACCTAGCTTACTCAAGTCGAAGACGCTCAATTAAGTGACTGACGGGCGCCCATCATTCATGAATTGAGCAATTCTCTCACGGAGGGGAAAATTAGTCTCAAGGAGTTGAAAATTTTTTTCCTGCTGCACGGAATGCTATATTATCGCAATCCTGATGGATCCCTATCACGATGCCTTGGAGATGAAGAAGCAAGTGAACAACTCAGATGCATACATGAGCAAATATGTGGACATACCCTGGTAATCACGCTCTACAGAAGACTTCAAAGACTTGGATACTATTGGCCCTCTATGGAAACTCAGTCGAGGATGCTGCAAGAATCTTGTCCTAATTGTCAAACACCACCTCATCATTTGGAGATTATAACAATCCATCACGCTGGGGACTGGAGAGAACCTTACATAAAGTATCTTCGCGACAACGATCTTCCATCAGAGAAGAATAGAGCAATCAAGCTTATTCAGAGGGCCAAACATTTTGTCTACCTAGAAGGAATCTTGTATCTCAAAAGCTTTGGTGGGAACCTCCTGAGATGCATGTCCGAACATGAAATTCCTACAATCTTGAAAGAGATGCACGCATGTGAACACCAAGGAAATAAGAAACTATTTCTCCAGATTCATGAGAAATATTATTGGCCAACCATAGAGGACGATACATCTGTTTATGTTCGGAGGTGTTATCAATGCTAAGTTCATGGTAATCTCATTCACACTCCCTGCATTCCACTACATTCTGTGAGAAGTCCATGGCCCTTCTATAGCTGGGGATTGGAAATCATTGGGAAGATTAATCCGACATCTTTGAAATAGCATGAGTACATCATCATGGCAACGGAGTACTTCACCAAATGGGTTGAGGCTATTCCACTTAGAAGCACCACGGGAGTCACAATCGCGGCTTTCATCAAAGAATACATCATATGCAGGTTCGGTGTTCCTAAATATATCATCACAGATAATGGAACTCCTTTTGCCAACAAACATGTTGCAGAGTTGCTCGAGGGATACGGAATCAAACAGATTTTCTCCATACCTTACTATCCCCAAGGAAACGGACAAGCGGAGAGTACCAACAAGACTCTGATCCATATTCATAGTCGAACAGTTCATAACAATCCACGAACCTGACATGAAGAATTGCCCATGGCTTTGTGGGCTTAACGCACTGCACCAAGAATCCCTATTAGGACTTCACCATACTCTCTCGTCTATGGCACCGATGTTATTCTCCCAGCTGAGATTAAGATTCCCTTCGCCAGAATTGCAACAACCAGTAGGGTGCAATGGGATGAAGCTGAAGTGTCTAATTCGACAATTGTTGAATTGGACATGCTGGATTCGAGAAAAGCCAAGGTAGAAAATATGTGGAAACCTACAAATAGAGAGTTTCCAAGGCATACAACAAAATGGTAAGACCTCGAACATTTCAAGTAGGAGATTTGGTTTTGAAAACAACAAAACATATCCAGCAAGACATGTCTGCTCCCAAATTCTCTCCTAAATGGGAAAGACCTTATGTAGTTATCAAGGTGATCGATGTCGTTGGCGTCAAAAATAAATTACACTTTCTAACTACTCAAAATATATAATATAGCAAGGGCAAGAAAGGATCGTTCCCACAGAGAGGACTAAGGTTGTCAAGTTGTTTCGGTTTCCTATAATAACTATTGGGGGTTTTCTGATTTTTATATATTAAAATAAAATAAAAACAAAACAAAAAAAAGTAAACACTCAAATCAAGGATGTGAAAATATTGGATAAATGTTTCATCTTCAATTGTAAATATGTTTTTGAATATATGAATATAAATCGTATTTAATCTCGCTATCATCAAAATCCCTAGAATACCTTATTGAAAGAATACTCCGTAAATTTCCTAAGTCATCAACACACACATTAGAGATGCGTATGTGAATTCTACCTAAAGAATAACCTAACGCCTTGCGCTAATTAAGTTCAATTCCTATGAGCATTAAGTTTCAGAAATAGGATAATCAATGCAATTATCATACATTGCGCATGACAATTCGGACAAAGGTCAATTTATACATATGGTTACAAGAGTGTATCACTACAAACCGTAATCATATCATGCCACTCGTATTCAAGGTTATCGCTCGATGATAAACCCTAAAATAGCTATAGATATGGATGTAAGTTCAGTCAATTCTAGACTTAACTAAACAAACATTTAATCATATTGCAATACGTCAATCATGCAATTATTATAAACCGTAGAAAATGAACGATGATTTTGAGAGAAAACTAATTCATAAATCAAAAAGCATGCTTGCAAAATCCGACTACATCTCTAACCAATAAAAATAAATTATCTATTTGGGTTAATGGAGTTCATATCAAAAATCATAAAAGAAAGCATCATGTTCTAAACCCTAGAAAACAAAGTAGAAGATGAGATATGATTAGATATATTCAACCCTTTTTATATACTTTCTCTCCAAATCATGTGTTTAGGTCACGACCCCACATCTGCCAAAACTCATTAGTTGAGACAGCCTATAAGTGAATCCCAGTTAGAACAAGCCAAGTCCGTCTGAGTTAATCCACTGAGTCAACACGGCTAACTCGGAAACTGGCCGAGTTCTGTCCGATTCCTTGCTGTTTCCATGCCATATTTTAGCCATTTCCCTATAACAATTACATTCATCTATTTCAAGCATTTACTTCACAATCATCCATGCACACTGCCAACCCATTAAACCATCCACAATGTTAGCAGCATACCTCCTTCAATCCATTCATACAATCACAACACACAACCTCAAACCAATATGCACACATACTCCATTCTTTTGATTCTCATAGCCAGTACATCCATTACATGTCTCCATTTCTATGGCAGCTGCTTCTGACCTTCATGTCCCTATTGCTCCAATGCTCCAATCACAGACCCACTCATTCATTCATTGTTTTTGGCCAATTCCTCCAGCAACAGCATCACTAGCTGCAATATTAGTGCAGCATCTCACATGGCCTCACTGCAACTTCGCTTCCATACCCGCTTCAATTCATCGCCATATTGCAGCTCCAGTATCTCAGGTCATCACCAAACTCTTCAATCAAACCCATTTGTTATTTCAGTTATTTTCATGTTCACCTGCTTAAACTCCAGTTGCACTTCTTTATCACTATCACAGTCAACATGGCAACAACATCACCATTTTCACTCATGCCATCACTGCAACTTCGCCAGCTGGTGCTTTGATAGGTGTCTAAAACACCTTATTATTTATCTATTGTTTATGCTTTCTCTGCTAGTTTTCTTGTAAATTATGTATCTTATGCTTTGTTTTTGAGTATTTAGGTACTTTGGAGTCATTTGGATCAAAAGAAGAGGAAACAGCACAAAAGTCTCATCTCATGCACAAAAGTTTTCTTATGCTTTCTATGAGATGAGACTTTTGTGCTGTTTCCTCTTCTTTTGATCCAAATGACTCCAAAGTACCTAAATACTCAAAAATAAAGCATAAGATACATAATTTACAAGAAAACTAGCAGAGAAAGCATAAACAATAGATAAATAATAAGGTGTTTTAGACACCTATCAAAGCACCAGCTGGCGAAGTTGCAGTGATGGCATGAGTGAAAATGGTGATGTTGTTGCCATGTTGACTGTGATAGTGATAAAGAAGTGCAAATGGAGTTTAAGCAGGTGAACATGAAAATAACTGAAATAACAAATGGGTTTGATTGAAGAGTTTGGTGATGACCTGAGATACTGGAGCTGCAATATGGTGATGAACTGAAGCGGGTATGGAAGCGAAGTTGCAGTGAGGCCATGTGAGATGTCATGACTAATATTGCAACCGGTGATGTCATGTCGGAGGAATTGGCCAAAAACAATGAATGAATGAGTGGGTCTGTGATTGGAGCATTGGAGCAACAGGGACATGAAGGTCAGAAGCAGCTGCCATAGAAATGGAGACCTGTAATGGATGTACTGGCTATGAGAATCAAAAGAATGGAGTATGTGTGCAGATTGGTTTGAGGTTGTGTGTTGTGATTGTATGAATGGATTGAAGGAGGTATTCTGCTGACATTGTGGATGGTTTAATGGGTTGGCAGGATGATTGGATGATCAAATAGATGAAAATGGTCATGGAAATGGTCAAATATGGCATGGAAACATGTTAAGGAATCGGATGCAACTCCTACTGGGCTCCGAGTTAGCCGTGTTGACTCAGTGGATTAACTCAAACGGACTTGTCCTGTTCTAACTGGGATTCACTTATAGGCTGTCTCAACTAATGAGTTTTGGCAGATGGGGGGTCGTGACCTAAACACATGATTTGGAGAGAAAGTATATAAAAAGGGTTGAATATATCTAATCATATCTCATCTTCTACTTTGTTTTCTAGGGTTTAGAACATGATGCTTTCTTTTATGCTTTTTGATATGAACTCCATTAACCCAAGTAGATAATTTATTTTTATTGGTTAGAGATGTAGTCGGATTTTGCAAGCATGCTTTTTGATTTATGAATTAGTTTTCTCTCAAAATCATCGTTCATTTTCTACGGTTTATAATAATTGCATGATTGACTTTTCTCAGTGTTTGCTTTTATTTCTTCATCTCTGTCTGAAAAGTATGTCGGCTTTAGTGATGCAATTTATATCTGAAAAGCACGATAACTTTAGTAATGACTCTCATTGAAGAGAAAAAGTGAATATGAGGAATAAAAGACGGCCATTGTTGGTGGAAGGCGAGAGAAAGCATTCATTTGGAGCAAGGAGGGCGAAAGCGTTCAACCGCGTGTGCTATGTGGAGTCAAGCCAACGATAAGGGGCCGCTAGCTCGGGTTCAAAGGAAAGCTGGTGGGATGCCAGATGGTGGTTTGTATCATTTATAGGGTGCCTATATCAATTTTAGTTCCTACCTAGCCCCAGATTTCAACCTTTCTCAATCATTCTCTTCTCAAAATCAAGACAGAGAGAGAATAATGGCTGCGGCCTGCTGTATGAAGAAAAGTACAGAAATTCAGTGAGGAAAGGTGTTGTTAATGGTGAATCAGTGAGATAAATTCAGAGATTGATGGGGGTTTGATGACTTCCGGAACTGAGAAGGACATGGAAGAACGAGAAGACTAAGATTGGTCTAATTTTCTCTACTAATGGAAGAAAAATAGAAGAAGCTGTTGTTGTTGAGAAATCAGATCGAAGATTGAGATGATTCAAAATTAAACATCAGATTTGAGTTCAGAAATGATTAAGAGAAGATGGGTTCAACTGATATTTGAGTTTGGATCGAGTTTTGGGTGAATGGCTGAGAGAAGAGATCAGAAGACTAGGGTTTCTGCTGCAGGAATTGGTGTCTGCTGCTATTGTTGATTTGTACAAGTCACAGGAATTGAGGTTTGAGATAATGGGTTTGTATGATTTGGTTTGAATGATTCATGAAATTTCTGGTTAAGATACTTATTGTGTTGGTTGTCTTTAAGTTATGTGAACCAGAGAAGAAAGGGTATTGAACACAGTGAAGATGGTTTATGGTTGGTGGCTGGTGATTTGAGAAACTGAGGATAAATAGAAGATGGGTTTGCTCATTTCATTGGAATTCCATGGGTAGATGCATGTTTAGGTTGCAAGTATTTTGTGATGGACAGAAATGACATATTTTGCACAGAATTTCAGTGAGGAAATACAAAGAACAAGGAGTGGTTATACTTCCATGGTTTAGTGTTGGTTTGAGAGAAGAGAAGATTGAGTAGCTGCAGTTAAGAGAATTGGTGATATATTGGCATTACAGGGAAGAATGGCTGTCCTGGTGAAGCTACAGAGTTGGTGTTGCTGCTAAGTGATACTGTTGAAATCTTGCTGGTGTTGGAACTGGATAGTACAGCTTTGTGTGCAATGTGAGCTGTAAAGTGAACAGAAGCAGGTGGTATAATGATAATGGAGCAGCTGTTGCAGAAAAGATGAGGAGGTTGGGTTATGGTTGTTGCAAGATTCAGAGAATTGACAAAGAGATTTGAGATAGTTGGAGCTATGGGATGAATTTGATGCTGTAATAAGGATGAAGTTCTGATGCTATGTGAGATGATGTGAATCCACTCATGGGTTCTGGTGCAGTTGAAGATACATGTTATTGAATTAGATGTATGCTTAGGATATTGCAATTTCAGTTGTGGTCTCTGGCAATGTTTAGAGTGCAGGTTATGGCAGAACTGGAGAAGTGTTGCAGTTAAGCAGATGCAGCCAAGTGATAGCAGTTGCAGCAATTGACAACTGAATGAATGAATGGACTTAGATAATGCTTGAACTGAACTGGATTTCAGTTAAAATAGGAAGATGTCTGTGTTTGTATGGATTGGTGCTATTTGAAATGAAACTCAGGTGAGGATAGAAGCAGGTGCTGCTGGGAAGAATGGCGCAAGGAATATGATGCTGAGTGTAATGAAGCTGACTTTGGTTGCTGCCAGCGACAATAACAGAGAATGAAGATTGACCTGTGGAGCTTTAGTTAATGATGGCAATTGAGAGTGAATGGCAGTTAATGGAGCTCGATTCTGTGGTGGTACTGAAATGGTGGAGTTGTAATGTCTGAATGCTTTTGCAGTCGAGATGAAGTGAGAGATGCAGATAAGAAGGATTGAATCTTAGGGAAGGATATATACTGGCTCACAAAGAGTATGACGCTGTCATAGTTGTCTATGGCAGTGATGAGAAGAAGAACATGCACTGTAATGGTTAAGCTGTTGACAGCCATTGAACGAGAGAGAGATCGCAGGGAAGCTGAAATGGAGCTGTGTTAGTTTTACAGAGAAGCATGGAACTGAATTGTAATAGGCGCAGCATTGAATAGACACAAAGAACTAAAATGCAGGAGTGAAGGGCCACAATGGCGCAGTAGAGATTATGGCTTGCAACATCCCATGCAATGGTCTTGACCAGAAACAACTCAGCTAAGTCAGATGGATGACTCAGAACTTGACTCAGATATTTGACCATTAGTCAGTTGTCTACTTTGACGGTTGACCGTTACTTGACTCCGACAAACGGTGACCGGGTGGACTTTGCCGGTCACCTGAGGTATTTTTCGGTGACTTTTCCGGCCAACTTTCGGTACTTTCACCAGTTTTCCGGCAATATATTTTTGGCATAATTTCTACATGAGTATTTCTCTTATGTGGGCTTGGTGGACACATTGGATATGGGCTTTTGAGACTTAACCTAGTTTTGGAAGGGGGAAAAGCTATAAAAGAAAAGTCTTCTACAACTTTAGATATAACGTATTCTTCTTGGAGTTTTGCAGAGAGCCGCAACTAGGGTTTGCTTCCCTGTTTATTTTCGTCTTCTTTATTTCAATTATATTTGATGATGAACTCCATTATTATGAGTAGCTAAAACTCTTCTTGATTAAGAGCGATTTCAAAGCCCGAATATGAATCTTCAATTGATATGAAATAACTTGTTATCTTGCATTTATTTATGTTATTGTTTGATTTCTACTATGCTAATATTGTTTATGGATTATTTGTTAATGGTTTAAGTTCGAAATTGAATCGTTCGCTCTTAATTCTATTGCTAGTTTAGATTTTCTTCGACCCGTAATTGTCTAGAAATATAAACACAAGTAGCAATATATGGGTACTGATGATGGGACTTTGTTAAGTACCTATATGTATAAATGACACTAGTAGGTGATTCATGCTTTTGAGTTCATCACTAGAAGCAACCTTATCTCACAAAACTTAGAGAACTTATTTAAGTCACACCTAGTAAGCGTACCTCTAGGAAACTTGGCAAGTAGAAACCGGTAGTCGAGTGCTTCCGTATCCGGTGAGATTAGGAGATAATAAAGGAATAGTTGAGCGTACTAATTATTATAGGGTTGTTAGTAACGAGATAATGTGAAGAACGTATATATCTATCAATTTGGTTTGTATTTCGTGGTCGAGAATGAACCTTTAATCAATTACATCTCATATTTGAATACAATTTACAATTTTCAGAATTTTACAACATAATCATCTTTACTAAGAGTATTTGCATAACAACTTAAGCTTCATACCTCCATTGGGACGATCCTGCTTACATTATACTACTTGCTAGTGTAAAGAGAAGTAGAGAAATTTATTTTTGCGAGTTTGACACCGTGTCAAAATTGGCGTCGTTGCCGGGGAGGCAGTGGAAAGTGTAGTTGTTATTTTTATTCTTAGTTGTTATTTTTTCTTTTATTTTCAATTTCAGTTTACTTATTCAATCTCTTAGAATCTGATTTTCAGGTACTATTTCTTTAGTGAATGCGTGGAGAGGGAAGACCAAGTCCTATTGGTATACGTCTTCGTTCGGGCACTTTACTTAAAGATTTCATTCGAGCAGTCAACACTCCACTTCCTCCTAGTTCTACACCAAGTGAATTCTCGGACTCGGACAAAGAGGAATATAACACAATGGGAGGTCGACCACCTGCTCCGAGAACACTCAAGGATCTCACTTCTCCAAATCTTGACCAGCAGCCTTTATGTATTCATCTGAATGGAACCATTGAGTTGAAGTCGTAATTGATTAAATTTCTGCCCAAATTCAGAGGTTTAGCGGGAGAAGATCCTAATCACCACTTGCAACAATTCCATCATGTTGTGACTAGTATGAAGCAAGCAACTGCAGACGCCGATATGGCGATGATGACAACTTTTCCTTTCTCCCTTATAGATGTTTGCAGAGAATGGTTCTTTTGCTTACCTGCTGGAAGCATAACCACATGGAATGGAATGAAGAAATTGTTCCTTGAGAAGTATTTTCCAGCATCAAAAGCAGCTGTGATTCGCAAGGAGATTTGTGGTATTAAACAAATATCGGGAGAGACTCTCTATGAGTATTGGGAGCGCTACAAGAAGCTTCTAAATAGCTGTCCACACCACCAAATCAGCGATCAACTTGTAATTAAATATTTTTATGAGGGATTGCTTTCCAATGAGAAACATTTAATCGATACCGCAAGTGGTGGTGCACTCACTAACAAGACCATTTCGGAAGCTACAAGTTTGTTGGAGAACTTGGCTGCAAATACACAACAATTCTTTACTAGAGATGAATCAATGGCAAGGAAGGTGAATGAAGTTGGCAATTCTCCACACATGGAACAGAGGATGGGTAACATGGAGAGGATGATGCAACAAATAGCAGCTGCCGTCATACCATCATCACACACCGAAGACGTTGAGCAAGCAAGTACTATGTACCAAAATCAGCAAAGGCTGAGGTATGATCCGTACTCTAGCACATACAATCCAGATTGGCGTGATCATCCTAATTTCAGCTACGCCAACAAGCAAGCTGCAGCAAATCCTACTTTCAATCAACAAGGAGGATACCAATTCATGCCAAGACCACAACAACAAATTCAAGGTACAACTGTGGATGACAAGTTTACTCTTATGATGCAAAGTATGCAAGAGATTTCAAAGACAATGCAAGGGTTCAACCAATTCTAGCAGAAATCCGAGATGGCTATGAGAGATGTGCAAAACCAAGTTAGTCAATTGGAAAATGATATGAATCAACTCAAAGCACAAGATGATGGAAAACTTCCCTCGCAACCATTGAATCCTAGGGAGACTGTCAAAGCTATTGAATTACGAAGTGGAAAGCAAGTAGAGAAACCGGCAACATCACCGGAGTTTCATGAACATGATTTAGAGAAAGAAGAGAACGAAACAGTATCTAAAAAGACTGATTTGGTAAATTCTTACTCTAAACCTCTTGTTTCTACTTATGTTACTCCTCCACCTTTTCCTAGCAGGTTTGCAAAATCAAATAAGGAGACGTTGGACAAAGAGATTTGGGAAATCTTCAAGAAGATCGAAGTGAACATTCCACTCATTGAGGCGATAAGGCAGGTTCCTCGTTATGCAAAGTTCTTGAAGGAATTGTGCACTAACAAGCACAAATTGACCGGTAATGAGGTAATGAGTGTGGGGGAGAGTGCTTCGGCATATCTTCAAAAGAAACTCCCACCTAAATTGAAAGACCCCGGAAGTTTTACTATACCTTGAACAATTGGTAAAACAAGGTTTACAAAAGCTTTGCTAGATTTAGGAGCATCTATTAGTGTCATGCATGCTTCAATTTATGAATCTTTAAATCTTGGTCCTCTCAAAAGTACCAGCATAGTTATTCAACTTGCTGATAAATCTTAGTAACGAGATAATGTGAAGAACGTAGCTATCTATCAATTTGGTTTGTATTTCGTGGTCGAGAATGAACCTTTAATCAATTACATCTCATATTTGAATACAATTTACAATTTTCAGAATCTTTACAACATAATCATCTTTACTAAGAGTATTTGCATAACAACTTAAGCTTCATACCTCCCTTGGGACGATCCTGCTTACATTATACTACTTGCTAGTGTAAAAAGAAGTAGAGAAAATTATTTTTGCGAGTTTGACACCTCGTCATGCTTCTGTTGCAATTAGCTCAACACATCACCACTGACCAACCTGCAGTCAATTATCTCATCTGACCTTCAATTCCAGTTCCATTTCCATTGCTTCTTCTCTAACTGGAAGCATCAACACATCTGCATCTGCATTTTTACCAGCAACCACTGCACTTGAAACTTCATAGACTCGCCAGAAACCCATTGCATCTCAGCCTAACCTCGGTTCACATCACCAGCATAATTCTGAATCTCGAAACTCCCAATTATAGTGAAAACCCATCTTCACAGCATATGAGCATCTCTATTTAGTCTTCAATTTATCTCTATTGCAGTGACCACCAACAACTTCCATTCTTATAGACCAACATCACCAACCTAACTCCATCTCAGTTACACGCTGCGGTTCAACTCGCCGCTTCATCTTCAACTGACCTATAGCTCCCAATTTCGCACCATTAGTTCAACCTCCATGTCTCACTATAAGCACCTTGAAAATCATCACAGCTACCTTCACCAACAGAACCATTCCCCACAAGTTACATATACACTTGCTGCTATATCCTGCACTTCCCTGCAATCTCAGCTCTTGCACATCCTCAATTGAACTCAAGCCAACCCCTATGACCAGCAAACTCAAATCAATTCCTTCCTTGGAAGCAAAACTTACTTCTTCTACGATCATTATAGCTAAGACTTATCAAAACCCATGATGAACTCTTCCATCTCCTTGGTTCAGGCAATTTCGCAAATACCATATGAGCAGAAACTGATGGTGTATCTGTCCATCGAGAAATCATCTTCTCCAGTTCTCCAACTCCTGCCAGTTCAATTTAGCACAAACTCATAGCTCAAAAACTATTCAATCACTCATAATTTTCACATCCAATCCTCAACAACAACACCACTTCTCCCTTGTATTCTCAGCTGATATATAGTTTTGAAACTCCACCTTTTGCTCCTCAATTCGAAACCCAAACTCGAATCGAGTTTAACTCATCGTTCTTTGTCTTCAATTTTACCAGAAACAACACGAATCTTCCATATTTCACAAAATCAACATCATTATGGACCCTGATTTCCATTACTCAATTCAATCACAGTGCAGTCATGAATGCTTCCAATTCCAATTTAAGCTCAAACCCAGTTGTAAAACCATATGAACTCCTAAAACCCTTCTTTAATCTCCATCATTTCTCAAGATTCAGTGACAGCAGACTTTGGTTCTTCTTCCTGAATTTAACCTAAAACCCATTTTCTCAACAACAAACCCTAGTTCTTCAACTGATCTGTTTAACCTCTCATCTTAGAATTCTTCTTTAGCAATAGCTTCCTGTAACAAACTCTCTCTGATTTTCCTTCTCAATCTCTCTCAAATTCATCTCTGGTGAAACCAATGATAGGATAGACTTTGAATTTCAGGTCTTGTGTATATCAATGATTGTGGATATATGCACCCAAATAAACTGGATAAGGGCCAACCAAAATTATATATGACTTATCAATTTCGCAGAACTGACAAGATGATTCCCTTTTCAACTCAACTGTCAGTTGCGGGGAACTGACAATTCATCCTTCGCCTCCCTTTTTCTGCATATCCGAGCCGGCTCCAAGTATCACTCGCCTGTGAATTGATTATTTTGTCCTTTACGCTCTAAATGGCCTTGTTTGGTAAAATTTATGATTATCTATTTATGATTATAAATAATCATAAATTGATAAATGATTTTGATATAATCATTTTTTAAATAAATTTTTCCGAACACTTTTTTTCAAATAATTGATTATCATAGAATGATGATCTCGAAAAGGAAAAGAAAGAACAATGATCTACGATATTTTTTTAGTCCTATGTTGTTTTGATGTCTCTCTCTTGATAGTTTAGAGAAAATAAGAAGAAAAAATTCAATTTAAGTTTTTTAGAAAAAATAATTGATTATAATAAATTTTCAAAAAAACTTTTTCCTGTTTATGGAAATAATTGATTTTGTCAATTATGATTAAATAAACAATTATTAAAATGGTTACCAAACACATATATAATCCATTATAATATGCATAATGGATTATGGGCTGATAATCCATTAAAATAATAGTTACTAAACAGCCCCAATGAGTGTTTCCTTCTTCTTTTGCTCCATATGACTCCAAATCACCTAATAAACTCAAACTCGCACATAAGATACATAATTTACATGAAAACTCGCAAAGAAATCATAAATACTAGATATAAAATTAGGTGTTTTAGACACCTATCAAATTCCCCCACACTTAGACTTTGCTAGTCCTCGAGCAAATTAATAAAATAATTATAAAACATATATACAACTCCGTGTCGTCGAGGCTACGGTTACTCTTAGCATAAATAACAAGCCTTTAAACCCCTAGGTGTCCCTAGTGGACGAGTCGTGAAGGTTTACAAGATGTCTACCTACAAAACCTATATTTCCAACTCCTGCTACCTGTGACAAATCTATGAACGAATCCAAAATGGCTATTGGAGGAGGTACCCTGATGCGAATCCAAATTAATATATATGTAAATAAATCTCTAATCAGAAAGTTGAACAAACCACAATACTCGGAATCTGACTAACCACAATCACAATGAAAAGATTAAGAAGATGGATATAGAGGTAGATGTTTGCTAATGTTAACAAGTGATCGGTGTTTCCCATATATGTCTGAAGGTCACCGCCAAGATGAACCTGTGCATCCTATTGGATTGAGATACTGGTCGAATTCTAGTGTCAACACACTGGCATATACAAGGGAACCAGTGGTCAACAATCTTAATTCTACATCAACTCAACTGGCATATACAAGGGAACCAGGAGTCGACTTTATTAATAATAATAAAAAAAAAATCTTTTTCTTTTTCACTTTTTTTTAATGGCAGCATGATTAGATATTTTGGATCCAAGCGCATGCTTCTTGTCAGAAGATTACATGGTAATTCCCTTGGATCCTGCATTCCACGCTTGTTTAGGCGACGGAGACATGGAGAACACACACATATTGCTATCCAAGTGTCATTTTTATTCTGATTGGTCTAATTGGTCGGTCTCTTTTTTTTTTCTTTTTTTTTAGCAACTTAATCACTCTATTTCATCCTAGTAGTAATAACAATCCTATGTTTAGTGACCCACCAAATCACTTAGATAAACAAAAAGTTGCAAAAATAAAAAAACAGAAGGTGATATGGTGACATTCCGAGATATGGTAACAACTGTCATATTATTTCTAACACTTGAATAATTCTGTCCTTTTAGTTAATGGGTTCCTCAACTCCCGCAACCAAGATGGTTCCATCCATTTAGATTGATAGTGTTATCTTAAAGGCACATGCTTCTAGGTTTCGGAGTTAATAAAGCAAAAAAAATTTATTTATTTATTTATTTATGAACACTAGGGAAAACTAACAAGGCTAAAAACTCTATATGGGAACACTCCCCCACACTTAAACTTTACATTGTCCTCAATGTAAAATTTAGCCATTCAAAGTAAAGTTCAAGATGGGAAATTCATAAAATGATATATATACACAATATGAAAATAAAATGCATAATAAAAAACGGATACTCCAACTAATAGTTATTTTTGAACAATAGAGGATAAACACTAAATAAGCTATTTACTTGGTATCTAATCCCAACTCAGCCAAAATATACCTCATCGTCAATAAAAAATTCCATCTACTTAGAAATGCTAGTGATTATTCTAAATTGTTCAAAAATCTCTAAAAGATGGAGTTTTGATATGCAAATAACCAAAATAAGAAAATAAAGATAAAAGACTTAAAAAATAAAAAGATAGAGATAGATACACAAAACCAGTGGGTTGCCTCCCATTTAGCGCTTGGTTTAAAGTCGTCAGCCCGACATGCAAGTTGAATTCCCCATACACCAATAATCGGAAAAGTTGGGGATCCACCCATAACACCTGTTTTGCAAACACTAGCTTCGCACACATATTAGTAAAAAAAAACATAAATGAAGCTATTAACCGATAAAAGTTTCCCCCACACTTATTCTTGTCCACACTTGGAAGTGCATAAAGAATATAGGAGTCGGGTACTTCCACGGTTTCTTGTTCACAAACCTGCATAGTATGAGAATCAAGCATCTCTAATGGCGGAAATCGAGAAACAAAGTCATTCAACAATATTTTTGAAGCACATACATTCAAACCAATAAGAGGTAAAGGAGAATAAACAATAAGCAATGGGTTAGACAAACCTTGCACAATCTCTTGTATCACAAAATCCTCTTCATCCTTGAAAAACTCAAGTGAATTATTCACCTCTTGTATATCATGGTCCTCTATCAAACCTTGCAACCATTCTTCGTCTGTTTCTGCCTTAACCAAAGTCTCGGCAATAACATCTTCATTACAATCATTTGCAAGCTCCATTGGGCCTTCTACAATATTGGTCATAGCGGTCACATTCTCTACACACTCCTCTTTAGTTGACTCAAACCTTGTGGCAAAGTTCTGTAAAACACTAGTTTCATCATACTCATGTAACTTTTGAATAGGTGCTTGATCATTTTAAAGATCAAGAGTTGAGTCAACTACACTAATGTCATCAAATATCTCCAAAGGTTGGTCCTTTTAAACACAATTATCTTCATTTTCAGACTCACCATAATAAGAATCTTCATCGGTTTCATAACCTTTATCCCGACCTCGTTTAAGTTCCATATGAATGGTTCTACTAATTTCTGCGACAAGCTCTTTCGAGTCTCCATCATCTTCCAACTTGTATAATTTATGTGCAAGTTTCCTGACGTTCACACGCTTACCACCATTGACTACAATAGGTTTTCTTTCCCATCACTCTTCCGTTTGAATGGGTGAATGATCATAACTATGATCCAGAGTCGGGTAAGAAAAAGTGCTGAAAAAATTGGTTTGTGCGACGTTCTCTCTATTACGGTCAAGTTGGTCTAGTCTTCGTTGCATGTCTTGTAATCCATTCAAAATCCGCATACAACTCGAATGAAGCCAATTAGCAGTATAATTGTCCCACATAGGTGCTTGACTTACATACCCACTACAAGGTTGTTGTAGGTATGTATGAAAATCACCATAAGGTTCTCTAGGATATGCATCATAGCCAATAAATTGGTTTTGATTGCATCCCAAAGTTGGTGGGAAATTGTCATAGTGTTGAGGAGGTTGGAAACCGTATCCATTGTTCCAATATGCTCAGTCCATAGAATGGTACCTGAAACAAGAGTTCTCCAAACTATGTCAAAACAAGAAAATAAAAATAAAAAAACAAAAACAAAAAAATAAGAAATAAGAAATAAGAAACCAAAAACAAGTGACAACCACTACCTCCCTGGCAACGGCGCCAAAATTTGATCGCTGTCGTAGGTGTCAAAAATAAATTACACTTTCTTACTACTCAAAATATATAATATAGCAAGGGAAAGAAAGGATCGTTCCCACAGAGGGGACTAAGGTTGTCAAGTTGTTTTGGTTTCCTATAATAACTATTGGGGGTTTTCTGATTTTTATATATTAAAATAAAATAAAAACAAAACAATAAAAAGTAAACACGCAAATCAAGGATATGAAAATATTGGATAAAGGTTTCATCTTCAATTGTAAACAAGTTTTTGAATATATGAATAGAATTCGTATTTAATCTCGCTATCATCAAAAGCCCTAGAATACCTTATTGCAAGAATAATTCGTAAATTTCCTAAGTCATCAACACACACATTAGAGATGCGTATGTGAATTCTACCTAAAGAATAACCTAACGCCTTGCGCTAATTAAGTTCAATTCCTATGAGCATTAAGTTTCAGAAATAGGCTAATCAATGCAATTATCATACATTGCGCATGACAATTCGGACAAAGGTCAAATTTTACATATGATTACAAGAGTGTATCACTACAAACCTTAATCATATCACGCGACTCGTATTCAAGGTTATCGCTCGATGATAAATCCTAAAATAGCTATAAATATGGATGTAAGTTCAATCAATTCTAGACTTAACTAAACAAATATTTAATTATATTGCAATATGTCAATCATGTAATTATTATAAACCGTAGAAAGTGAACGATGATTTTGAGAGAAAACTAATTCATAAATCAAAAAGCATGCTTGCAAAATCCGACTACATCTCTAACCAATAAAAATAAATTATCTACTTGGGTTAATGGAAGTCATAACAAAAAGCATAAAAGAAAGCATCATGTTCTAAACCCAATAAAACAAAGTAGAAGATGAGATATGATTAGATATATTCAACCCCTTTTATATACTTTCTCTCCAAATCTCGTGTTTAGGTCACGACCCCCCATATTCCAAAACTCATTAGCTAAGACAGCCTATAAGTGAATCCCAGGTAGAACAGGCCCAAGTCCGTCTGAGTTAATCCACTGAGTCAACATGGCTAACTCGGAAACTGGCCGAGTTCTGTATGATTCCTTGCTGTTTCCAGGCCATATTTCAGCCATTTCACTGCAACAATTACATTCATCTATTTCAAGCATTTACTTCACAATCATCCATGCACACTGCGAACCCATTAAACCGTCCACAATGTCAGCAACATACCTCCTTCAATCCATTCATACAATCACAACACACAACCTCAAACCAATCTGTACACAGACTCCAGCCAATGCTACCTTCTTTTGATTCTCACAGCTAGTACATCCATTACAGGTCTCCATTTCTATGGCAGCTGCTTCTGACCTTCATGTCACTGTTGCTCCAATGCTCCAGTCACAGACCCACTCATTCATTCATTGTTTCCCTCCAATTCCTCCAGCAACAGCATCACCAGCTGCAATATCAGTGCAGCATCTCCCATGGCCTCACTGCAACTTCGCTTCCGTACCCGTTTCAGTTCATCACCATATTGCAGCTCCAATATCTCAGGTCATCACCAAACTCTTCAATCAAACCCATTTGTTGTCTCAGTTATTTTCATGTTCACCTGCTTCAACTCTAGTTGCACTTCATTATCACTATCACAGTCAACATGGAAACAACATCACCATTTTCACTCATGCCGTCATTGCAACTTCGCCAGCTGGTGCTTCTGTTGCAATTAGCTCAACACAGCACCATTGACCAACCTACAGTCAATTATCTCCTCTAACCATCAATTCCAGTTCCATTGCTTCTTCTCTAACTGGTAGAAGTAACACATATGCATATGCATCTTTACCAGCAACCACTGCACTTGTAACTTCATAGACTCACCAACATAATTCTGCATCTCGAAACTCCCAATTATAGTGAAAACCCATCTTCATAGCATATGAGCATCTCCATTTAGTCTTCAATTTATCTCTATTAAAGTGACCACCAACAACTTCCATTCTCATAGACCAACATCACCAACCTAACTCCAGCTCAGTTACACGCTGCGGTTCAACTCGCCGCTTCATATTCAACTGACCTATAGCTCCCAATGTCGCACCATTAGTTCAACCTCCATGTCTCACTGTAAGCACCTTGAAAATCATCACAGCTACCTTCACCAACATAACCATTCCCCACAAGTTCCATATACACTTGCTGCCATCTCCTTTACTTCCCTGCAATCTCAGCTCTTGCACATCCTCAATTGAACTCAAGCCAACCCCTATGACCAGCAAACTCAAGTCAATTCCTTCCTTGGCAGCAAAACTTGCTTCTTCTACGATCATTACAGCTAAGACTTATCAAAACCCATGATGAACTCTTCCATATCCTTGGTTCAGGTAATTTCGCAAACACCATATGAGCAGAAACTGATGGTGTATCTGTCCATCGAGAAATCATCTTCTCCAGTTCTCCAACTCCTACCAGTTCAATTTAGCACAAACCTATATCTCAAAAACTATTCAATCACTCATAATTTTGACATCCAATCCTCAACAACAACACTTCTTCCTTGTATTCTCAGCTAATATATAGTCTTGAAACTCCACCTTATGCTCCTCAATTCGAAACCCAAACTCGAATCGAGTTTAACTCATCGTTCTTTGTCTTCAATTTGACCAGAAACAACACAAATCTTCCATATTTCACAAATTCAACATCATTATGGACCCTGATTTCCATTACTCAATTAAATCACATTGCAGTCATAAATGCTTCCAATTCCAATTTAAGCTCAAACCCAGTTGTAAAACCATATGAACTCCTAAAACCCTTCTTTAATCTCCACCATTTCTCAAGATTCAGTGACAGCAGACTTTGGTTCTTCTTCCTGAATTCAACCTAAAACCCATTTTCTCAACAGCAAACCCTAGTTCTTCAACAGATCTGTTTAACCTCTCATCTTAGAATTCTTCTTTAGCAATAGCTTCCTGTAACAAACTCTCTCTGATTTTCCTTCTCAATATCTCTCAAATTCATCTCTGGTGAAACCAATGATAGGATAGACTCTGAATTTCAGGTCTTGTGTGTAGGAATGATTATGGATATATGCACCCAAATAATATGGATAAGGGCCAGCCAAAATCATATATAACTTTTCAGTTTCGTAGAACTGACAAGCTGATTCCCTTTTCAACTCAACTGTCAGTTGCGGGGAACTGGCAATTTATCCTTCGCCTCCCTTTTTCTGCATATCCGAGACGGCTCCAAGTATCACTCGCCTGTGAATTGATTTTTTTGTCCTTTTCGCTCTAAATGAGTGTTTTCTTCTTCTTTTGCTCCATATGACTCCAAAGAACCTAATAAACTCAAACTCGCATATAAGATACATAATTTACATGAAAACTCGCAAAGAAATCATAAATACTAGATATAAAATTAGGTGTTTTAGATACCTATCACAAGGTAGTGTCTAGCGGATACTACAAAATCTTAGCTGTCGACGGAGGAGTCGAAGGAAACATCATCAATGGAAAATGGCTCAAGGCATATTACGCTTAAACGATTATCAAAAGATTAACTTTCTAAATGTAATTTCTGTTTTCTCAAAAAAAAAAAAAAAAAAGAGTATGCTCATACATTCAAAGCTCGAGATATTTCATGAATTTCAATCATCTACTTTATTCGAAACGAAATCTCAAACCTACATAAAAGTATTTCTCTCAAACCCTCACTCAGAACAAACCATCCAAGAGAGGATAATCCCTATAGAAAACCATGTCAAGTTTCTTCTGGAAATTATTGGTTTTCACCCTCAAGTCCTGGATTGCCTTCTCAACCCTTGCTGACTCCAAAGCAAGTATCTTGTTCTCCTCCAATATGACATTGGTCGCGAAAATTGCATCAGCAGCAGCAGTCGCCTTGTGAACTTTGATTATCTCGAGCCGATGATGAAGCCATCCTACATTGAACTGCAGGGTCTCGCAGTTGGAAATAATCTCGTCCCATTTGTGCAGATCATGATTCTTTACATCTCGCATATGCATATGGTTCATCTCTTCAACGATCGGTAACAACCCTGTAACTGTGGTTAGGAGAGTTGGAAGAAAACCTTTTCATACTTCGGTCGTAGCAATATTCCCATATATTTTCCAAATTTTGGTGTACAGGGGCGCGTGACATTTGGGAATGACCAATCTGTCAACCCCTTCATTATTTTGGAAATTGTTGATCATGGGAGCCTCAAATAGGAGTCCAGTTGTTAGATACTCAGGAGTTTGAACTCTAACCCCAGCCTCCACGGAATAAGTAGAGTTCTCATCAACACGGTTGCTGCTATCATCAACTACAATCACAGATTTCCCGTTCTTCCTCTTTCTACCATCGACAACAACATGAACATCAACCTGTGGTAGAATGAAAGAGTATTTAATTTTATTGATCTTTGGGCATGGTGAAGTTTCAGTCGAGAAGTTGTATAATTACTTACGGATGTTCCGGCATCGGCATGAGCTGACCTATACCTGGACAGTTCGTTTGGGTCTCAAGCTATCGGAGGAAAGTTGATTCTTCTGATTATCCTGTAACAAAAATTTCTTCTGATCAATCATCCTGATCAAACAATGATAATAAGGATATATAACTCACCAAGTCGGATACTGCCATAACATCTTCTGCACGAGATTCACTTATGGAAGAATCACTTCTTCTGGACATGGTGACACGTGACGGTGATCAAAATTTCTTCTGATAATACACAAGGGCAGCAGATGACCGACTGTTTAAGTAAAACCCTAAAATCACTAATGGATAAACAAGTCTGTTGCGATTTCTACTGGAGCCCTAAAATCCCGAATCAGATACATGACAATGGAAGAAGCGTAACAATATTGGGGACTGACAATTCTGGAAATAGTCAACATTATGACTACGAATTGATCGTCTGGAAGGCCACGTGTTCCTAGATAGTTCGTGTTATAGAATTCCATGGGGATTATTGTCTATGTGGACATTGTTCCATAAACTAGAGACATGAAGAAGTTTCTAAAAAGTGGTATTGCAAAGAATTACGATTCCAAAAATGATAACCTCTAAAGAAACGCCTTTAGAACCAAGTTGTTCAAGTAACCAGAAAATATCTACTTCAACGGAAAATAAATGATCTCAAGAGATTCACGAGCAAAGACTAATCGTCAGAATAATCAGATTTATCAGAATTATCAGATTAGTTATCATCATCTTTGGCAGAGTCCTCCTCAAATTCTTCATCAGAATTACTATCAGGGCCATTGACGAAGTCTGGATGAGTGTCAAGATCGTCGCCGGAATCCGAGTATTCCTCCTCTTCACACTCGGATTCTTTGATATCTTTCTCAATCTTCCTGGTACATCGATCCGTCTTGATCTTGCGTTCTGGTGGCAGCCACACGAGCTCATCTTCCAAAGCATCGAAATCAGAGGGTACACCATCAGCTCGAGTTCGAAGCTTCTCCTCAGCTGCTGCTATTCTGCGCTGAATTCGGTTTCTTCTTCACTGACGATCCTCCATTATATCAGTCTCGGCTTTTCTCGTCATGAGCTCAGCATAAGTGACTCTACAATTATTGAGAGAAACTTTGGTATCCTCTTCAGAAGAGCTGGAAGAGTAGTAATAATCATAATCGTTGCCACTGCTACTGGAAGTTACCATTGTCTGGAACCATAAACATGGGATTATAGATATGCTAACACTGAATTCGCAGCAAAAATGGTAACCCTAAACTCTTACCTATTTACGATTTCACGAACTTAGTGATAACAACGTAAAACCTCCAAAACTTTTTCGTTCTTTCAAACCTGCAAAGTCGAACAAAAAACTTATTATCATTTAAAGTTGACATTTGGCTTTTCATGAAACTATGAATAAATCACACAACCTTTCATGTGAATATTCGCTAATTTTTACGTGTACATATGCTATAAAATCACCAAACTTGCACGAATACTACGAATTCATCAACTCATGGAAACATTGTTTGCTTTCAACAATTTACCATAAATCAAAATTTGATTTTTCTTTTTAAAAAACTGAATCGTGATGTAGTTGCAGAATAACCTACACCTACACCCTCAATAGAATTAGTAAAAACTCAAGAAGTTCTTGATGGTGAATGATAACTTTCTTATTAATTCTCTTAGTTGATTACATAGAATTATCAAAATGGAACTAGAATAGTTACAACTTTTTCTATTCTCTTTCCTAGGATAATTTCTTACACTCATTAAAAGAACCTATCGAATTTTACATTTGAACTCCTATTTATAGTAAAACTTATACAGCTGTATATGAATTGCGAAGTATCGCAACTCATACTCGCAAAATTATTCCATCCTCGCAAAACTTCATATTTCTCCGCGCTACTTCTATCATCGTATCATTTTATAACTCTTTTCTCCTTTATTTATTACGATACTCGTGAACTATTATCTTGCGATATTCAGTACCTACATCTTGCCTCTTCTCATGTCAATTCTACGAAGAAGAAATGATCGTGAGAACATAACCGTTACTTAGTCTTTTAGAATTTGGACACGTCTTTTGTAACCATTCTTTTCTAGTTATTCCCTTATATAACTCCTTTATATTCTCTTCCTTTTCTTCTTCTTACTTCTACAATTTTATCTTTTGTTCATACTCTCTATTACTGTTTTCTCTGCAATTTTTTCTTCTATTATATCTTCATGAGTTCTCCAAGGTAATTTCCTTCTATCTCCGCGCATTTCATTTGTTCTCCTCTTTAATTTCTGTATAATTTGTTATCTGATTTTGGTTTATTTCAGCAAATAACTCCTCGATGAAACCTCAACTAAAAAATTCAAGCCCTAATCCATGAAGAAGAAAAATCTGAGAATCAAAAGGTAGTTAAAATACTTTGCCTTCTTTCCTGAACAATATATTGTTGCCTCAGTTTTTAATCTACATTTTGATTCACAGGTTGGCGAAAAACCAAACCCTGGTAAGAGATCTCGAATAACTAAACCCACACCATTAATTCCGATTGATGATTTCCTTCCTGAAGTTGATAAGGAATTTTCCTCTCCTCCTCGTGAAAATGCTTCTTCACACACTCCTGCATCTACTCCATTACCTACCTTTCAATATCCCATCAGTGTCAATTTATCAAAACTTATTCAAGATCAACCCTCACAAAATATTTCTTCAACTTCTTCTCTTGAAAAACAACCCTCGCAAAATATTTCTTCAACTTCTTCTCTTGAAAAACCTATCTTGTCCCCAAATCCTTTGAGTGCTATTTCTCCAAACAATTTGCAGCTTGCTCTTATTCCTTCAAATTCTTCTCCTCTTCCTCGGAAATTCGAGATGGAATTTATTCAACTTTCCGAATGTTATCTCGAGGTTTTGACCAATACTACGAAGTCTACTAATGTTCGTTCGCAATATGAGTTTTGCAAGTTCTAAATAATTTCGTCAAATCCAGACATTTCTTCTTCACTTCAATCCTTGAAAAAGAAATTGAATTTCTTCGCCAATCTTTGAAATCTTCTCAAGCAGAATGCGAGGATCTCCGTAAAGAAAATTATCATCTTCAAAATAATTCTCTCGATTGCAAGGATTCTTCGCAAAAGAAATGATGAATTGAAAGGTATGATTACTATCTTCATATTTTCCCTTTTATTTACTTATATTCTTCATATGCTTGAAACATCCATTAAAACCTATCCCCCTTTATAGAATCCATCCAGAAATGTAGAAGATTGGTACTTCACCATGAATCAGATGCAACAGAATATCGAACCAAGCATGAAAGCCTCTCAAACCAATTCTCCCATTTATCTAATCTTTACTCGTGTGCTCTTGACAACTCTGACGCTCTTTTTCAAGAGAATACTCAACTAATATATGATCGAAATTTTTTGAATGATGATATATCTCAACTTTTTTCTTCCTTAACTAAAGTTAATTTGAGAATAGAAACATTATTAGAAGAGAACAAAACCTTATCAGAAGAGAAATGTTCGTTTTTGAATACAATGATTGTTTCTTCGCAAGAATTAAAAACTCTTCAGAATAAATGTTGCGATCAAGAAAATCTTCTTTCTCTGTTGAAAGGTGAACTTGAGGAATTAAAGAAGTCTTCAGATGCTGAAAGAAATTCTTTTGTTATTGAGAAGAATTCCCTTATTAATAAGAATATAATCTTGAGTACTAAGAAGAATCAACTTGAAGAAGATTATTCGTCATTAAAAAGTCTTAATGCCAAACTTGCGAAGGATAAAAATTTTCTTCTTTCTAAAGATCAAAAGCTTCAATCTCGACTTAAAGGATTAGTTGGTGATGGTTTTGATAATGCGATGAATCAGATGAAGAACTATTGTCTATCTTTAGCTCAATCTCTTACTTCGCAAAGAGAAGGTAGTCATTAAAATTTGACTGCCTCTGGTATATCTTTAAATTTCATTATACTCGCAAATTTTATCCTTTGAATTTTGTTTTATTTGCAGAATCTGAGAACAACCTTCGTAATGCGAAAGCTGGATTAGAAGCCTCATGTTCCGAGCTTCGTAAGAAAAATGCTTTGCTTTCTACCCGCTTAATCAACTCTCGTGACCGTGCTACTCGGAGATTCAACTATCTTGCTTATTCCAAAGAGATCGAAGATACCAACCATCAAAAAGCTATACTTCGTGAAAGTCATCTGAAATCTCAAGTCTTTACGAATAACATTCTCTTATCAAGAGCCTTGCCTCCTGTGAAAATTACTCCTCTGAAAATATCTGACGATGAAGTTTCTCGTGAGCCTGATAGTGATTTCGATTATGAGAGTGATGATGAAGATCTTGATGACGAGAAAGAATCTATTCCTCAAGGAGATGTTCCTGTTGCATATTCTTCAAAGGATGATATCTCGCAAAAGTCGAAGGCTTCTAATGACCCTACTTATCTTAAAGATCCAGCACAGAGTGTTGATAAAGCATGATAACATTCTTTTTTCAATTTATCATTGACTCTCCTTCCTCCTTTATTTTTGAATTCATTCCCTTAGTTACTGTTGGTTTTCTTTTTGCAAACAATTTTGTTTTTTAAGAAGTACATCCGATATTTTGCGAAGATGATTTAACCTTTCTTAAGAAGTATATCCGATATTTTGTGAAGATAATTTAACCTTTCTTTAATTAAATGTTTTCTTTATTTTCCCCCCATTTGATCATATGAAGAGAAATAATATATAACTCACGGATAAAGCTTAGTATCTCCTTTTCCCCCTATTATTTCTCTTTAAATGATTAAACATTGTTTCAAGTATTAGAATATCTGCCTCAATTTATCTTACGAAGTTTCAACTTGTTATGATTGTAAATAAGAAATCCTCCCTTTTAAGTATAAGAAATAAAATATATGAAATATCCTTAATAAGTATACTACATATACAATACCTTTGAAGAAGTATTAGAAGTACTAAATCCGTCAAATGAAGAGATATAAGAAGTATTAGAAGTACTAGAAGTACTCGATCCACCAAATGAAGATATATAAGAAGTATTAGAAGTACTCAATTCACCAAATGAAGAAATATAAGAAGTATTCAATCTGTGAATAATTACGTAACATATGACGAAGTATAATAATTATTTAACCTTCACCAAATGAAATATCCGTTGAAGAAGTATAATAAATATGAGATATTCTTGAAGAATTATAAGAAGTATTCAACTTTTGGAGAAATATTCAATATATGGAGAAGTATAAGAAGTATGTAATTCTCGTAAACTTTTACGAATATGAACTTATCTGTATTTGATTGCTATCAAAATCGCATCTTTTGTTAAGTCTTTGTTAAAATTCTTTAATGATGTTGTCTTCTTTGATAGGACTTCTTGTAAAAATTCTTCAATGATAATGACAGAGTTGTCTTCTCTTCAAAACTTCTTGATGTATATTCTTGTAAAATTTCTTCAATGATATTGACGAAGTTGTCTTCTTTTCAGATCTTCATAATGTATATTCTTGTATAATTTCTTCAATGATGTTGATGCAATGAATTTCATTAATTTCTGTGGTCTTATCATGCCTTCCTAAGTAAAGGTCTTATTTTGCCACCTCTTTTGTAGTAAATTTTTGTATTTGCGATAATATGACAAGTCTG
The DNA here is from genome assembly GCA_023529315.1 of Papaver bracteatum. Taxonomy (NCBI): domain Eukaryota; kingdom Viridiplantae; phylum Streptophyta; class Magnoliopsida; order Ranunculales; family Papaveraceae; genus Papaver; species Papaver bracteatum. The sequence goes on along the minus strand of JAJJWX010004804.1, from coordinate 5,309,341 downwards.
AACATTCTTGCGAACATACAACCTCGTGACATTATCGTCTTGCGATGAAATCGCAGGACGTTTTTACACTTTCATGTAATAACCCATTGATCTCATCTTAACTTATTTGTTTCATTCTACGAGTTCTTTTTGTATGTTTTCCTTCTCTTTTTTTTTTTTTTTTTTTTTTCGAATGCTCGCAGAATTTCATTTGTTGCACAAATATGACAAGCCTTTATGTTTTCGCAAACAAGAAGCCTCGTGACATTTGCGTCTTATAGCACGTATCAGCTCCCTAATGGAGGGTGTTGCCCTTTATCTTCCCCCTGGTTGGCCCTTCAAGGAAGCGTACATCGACCATACAAGGTTAGCTCTTTTCATCCGGTTCTGCCAACAACCAGCTTTTGATCGCAACCTCTTATCCTTTTTGCCTATAGGGCTTATAGTTACGAGGTTGCACCCTATGGGGTATCTTTGGGCCAAGTGCATCATTTGCCAAGACTTGTCAAAAATGGCAGATGTGGTTCAACCTCACCCGGCACTCTTGACTCAACCGTGTACCTCGGCGCCTTGATCATTTTCTGCACTTCTTGGGAAAGACAGTATGCCTTAGTCGCCCAACCTGAATCCTCTTACACCGCATTTTATATTGCATAATGTCACTAGATTAGGTGAGAATCCAAGGTGTCTAACCCGGATAGGTACCCCATTATTGGGTTGTACCCCTAAATTTTTACCATGTACTAAGGGACCTTGGTGGTGTTCCGGTTACCCTTAGCCACGTTTATAGGTACCCCCTTAAATGACGTACTTTAGGACTTTGCCTCTTACGAAATATAGCTTAGCGAACTAGGGTGTACGCCACAAAGGTTTTCCTGTATAAAATTTTCTGTTGTAGGTACTGAATATCGCATGATAATAGTTCACGAGTATCGTAATAAATAAAGGAAAAAAGAGTTATAAAATGATACGATGATAGAAGTAGCGCGGAGAAATATGAAGTTTTGCGAAGATGGAGTAATTTTGCGAGTATGAGTTGCGATACTTCGCAATTCATATACAGCTGTATAAATTTTACTATAAATAGGAGTTCAAATGTAAAATTCGAGAGGTTCTTTTAGTGAGTGTAAGATATTATCTTAGGAAAGAGAATAGAAAAAGTTGTAACTATTCTAGTTCCATTTTGATAATTCTATGTAATCAATTAAGGGAATTAATAAGAAAGTTATCATTCATCATCAAGAACTTCTTGAGTTTTTACTAATTCTATTGAGGGTGTAGTTGTAGGTTATTCTGCAACTACATAATTGGCGCTAGAAACAGGGAACTTGAGAATTGTGGTAGCCTAAATTTGAGGGAATTGTGGAAAATTTGAAGATCAAATGAAGTCAGTAGATGGAGATTGCAAAAAATAAGAATGTAATATGATCACAAAGACAATGATTGATGAATTTCATAGTAATATGAAGGGAAAAATATACAAGCGAGATTGTAGAGGAAGAAAGATCATGGAGGAAGAAAAGGTAACAACTTTAGAAGAATGGGAAAAGCAGAAAATCACATTTTCAGTATCAGAAATTCCAAATGAAGACTTGAACCACACTTCACCATTGGTAATCACAATGCCGATCATGCTAGAAGATAAGAAAGTTGTAGAAAAATGGAAAGCTGTAGAAAAATGGAAATTAAACCGAATTCTAGTTGATACAGGGAGTTCTGTTAATATCATATTCTATCATGCACTTAAGGGGATGGGAATTAAAGATGAAGAAATCACAAATTCAAAATGTCTTATTCATGGATTAGGAAAATCTACAACAAAATCTAAAGGGGAAATCGCTACTGCGAATATTACTAGGAGAAATCGAAACACATGTAATCTTGTGTGTGATAGATATGGAATCTCCATATAACATGCTGATAGGAAGGCCGTGGATTCATGCGATCAAAGCTGTTGCTTCAACATTACATCAAAAAATCAAATTTCCTACACCAAATGGAATACAAGAAATAAAAGGAGATCTTGATAGTGCAAAATTTTGTTATCAAATTGAAGTAACGCAATGCGGAGGAAGAGCAAGAAAGAAACAGCTTCATAGGAAACAAGAAAATAAGAAGAATTCCGAGTGTATACAATAAGAGCAAAGGAAGGGAGAGGTATACCAAATGAAATTCCAGAAAAAGAAGGGGAACCAGCAAAAATAATCAAAGAACCAACACCTATGGGGGAGCAAAGTCCAAGCTATGTTGCAGCTGAACCAACTAAAGAAATAAATATTGGAAGTAAAGAGGAGCCTTTATTCTTGCGAATTGGAACTAAGATGGATGAAGAAGAAGAAAAAAGAACTATTGATCTTTTACGAGAATATAAAGATATCTTCGCATGAAGTGTAGATGAGATACCAGGAATTGATCCATCAGTGGCGTGTCATAGATTGAACATAGATAAAAATGTAAGATCATTCAAACAAAGAATAAGGAAGATATCACAAAATTATCATGTACAGATAGAAGAAGAATTACAAAAGATGTTGGATGCAGGGATCATAAGGGAAGCAAAATATCCAGAATGGATTGCGAATATGGTCATTGTTCCGAAAAAGAATAAAGGAATAAGAATTTGCATAGATTTCACTGATCTAAACAAGGCATGTCCCAAAGACAGTTTTCCATTACCAGATATACCACAAATGGTGGAATCAGCTGCAGGTCATGATAGAGTCACTTCACTTGATGGATATAAAGGGTATAATCAAATATCACTCGCAGAAGAAGATCAAGAACATACTGCCTTTTTGCTCCAAGGGGTTTGTATTGTTATGTGAAGATGCCATTTGGTTTGCGGAATGCGGGTGCTACATATCAACGTATGGTTGAAAAAGTGTTCGCGAAGTGGATACATAAAACTTTGGAGGTATATGTAGATGATATGTTGATAAAAATCAAGGAAGCTAAAGACCATGTGCAAGATTTGAAGGAAATATTTGAGCAAATGAGAAAGTTCAACATCAAATTAAATCCTGAGAAATGTATAATTGGGGTTTCATCTGAAAAGTTCTTGGGATACATAGTATCAAAGGAGGGAATACAAGTTGATCCAGAAAAGGTCCAAGCAGTTCGTGACATGCCAACACCTGCAACGGTAAAAGAAGTACAAAAGCTAAATGGACTCTTGGCTTCACTTGGAAGGTTTATTTCGCGAATGTCAGATAAATGCAAGCATTTTTTCAACATACTTAAAAAGGGAGCAAAATTCAAGTGGACTGATGAATGTGAAAAAGCTTTTCAAGGAATCAAAGAATACCTCGCAAATACATCTATACTACAGAAACCAGAGAGAGACGAAGAATTATTGGTATACCTCGCAACAACTCCATATGCTCTAAGTGAAGTTCTGTTGCGAGCAGATGCAGGAGTAGAAAGGCCCATTTACTACATTAGTAAAACCTTTAATGCATCAGAGAAGAATTATTCTAAAATGGAGAAGTTAATCTTAGCCCTGGTTTATGCATCATTCAAGTTACGAATATACTTTCAAGCACATGTGATAAAAGTGGTAACCAAAGTCCCAATTGAATCAATCATGAAGAACACAAAAAGGTCAGGAAGAATATAAAGGTGGAATGCACAAGTAAACCATTACAAGATAAAATACGAAGTATTGTCATCGCAAAAATCACAAGTCGTCGCAGATTTTTTGGCAGAATTTCCTTTGGAAGAAGATGAAGCAGTAGAGGAAATGATGGATGTTGAAGAAGAATTTGGAAATCCAAAAGACTTGTTAACAGAACCGAATAGATGGGAAATTCTAGTGGACGGATCATCCAATAGTGAGGGAAATGGAATTGGAGTCGTGTTGATTTCACCAGAAGGAGAAAGAACAACATTCTCATTCAGACTAGAATTTGCATCCACGAACAATGAAACAGAGTACGAAGTTGTAGTGCATGCATTAAAGATCGCAATAGAAAAGAAGCTCGAAAGTATAAGGATAACAAGTGATTCGCAGTTAGTGATTTGTCAAATTAAAGGGGAATATACCACAAATGAATCTTCTTTGAAGAAATACAAGAAACTCGTTGAAGAATTATCTGCGAAGATACCAAAATTAAAATGGAGACATATATCCAGAAAATATAACCGTCTCGCAGATGCTTTTGCATTTATTCCAAGCATGATGACAAATCCAAATACAAGAAATATCCAAATACAGACAATTCAACACCCATCAGTGGACAAATAGAAAGAAATTGAGGAAGTCATTGCGATGGAAGTAGAAAGAGAGTTATCAAACAACATCGCAGATTGGAGAAAAGAAATTCATGCATATCTCGCAATAGGAGAAATATCCAGGAACAGACTAGAAGCACATAAATTAAAGAGTCGTGCAACAAACTATGAGTTGCGAGAAGGAATTTTATATAGAAAATCTTTCAATGGACCACCTCTCAGGTGCTTAACTCGCGAAGAAGGAGAAAAGATATTGAAGATGTTACATGGAGGAGAAGCTAGAAATCATAGTGGGGGAAGATCTCTAGCATATAGAGCAAAGATACAAGGATATTACTGGCCTTATATGCATATAGACGCAAAATTGTTCATACGAAGATGCAAGGAATGTCAACGACATGGTAAAAGAATTCATGCACCAGGGGCCACATTAACTTCTTCAACAAGCTGCCCTTTTTGGTAAATGGGGTTGGATATTGTTGGACCATTTATACCTGGATCTGGACAAAGGCGATACTTGATAGTTGCAACAGATTATTTCACGAAGCTCGCAGAAGTAAAAGCAGTACATCATATTCGTGATAAAGATGTTTTTACATTCATATTTGAGAACCTCATTTGCAGATACGGGGTTCCATCACAACTAGTATATGATAATGGAAAACAATTTGAGGGGCAGAACATAGAGATGTTACTCAGTGCTTTTAGGATAAAATGTGGGAAGTCAACACCGTTATATCCACAAGCTAATGGACAAGAAGAAGCAACAAATAAAACAATCGCAGATACAATCAAAAAGAAATTAGAAGGACATCTCAAAGGGTGGTGCGAGCAAGTACCTAGCGCAGTTTGGGCATACAATACAACTAGAAGAGAAGCAACTGGAATGTCTCCTTATTGTCTAACATATGGAGTAGAAGCAAAGATACCTACAGAGGTTGTAATTCCGACAACAAAGAAAGAAGCTTGGGAAAGAAATTTAAGTGCGGGAGTAATATTAAGTGAATTGGATGATTTGGAAGAAAAAAGAGAAAAGGTGTTGCACCATATGAAGATTTATCAGGAACGATTAGCTCGAGAATACAACAAGAGAGTCATTGAACGTGAATATAAACCAGGTGATTTGGTCATGCGAGAAACACCTCGATATCAAAAAGAAAATGGAGGAAAATTAGCACCAAAATGGGATGGACCATATGTTATTAAAGAAATTGTAGGAAGCGGAGCTTATCGGCTGATGGATCCAGAAGGGAGAGACATGGGTTTGAGGCTTGGTAGACCTTGGAATAGACTATATTTGAAAAGGTATTATCCATAAAACTCATGAAATTTTTTACGAATATTGTTTGCTCGCAGGAAATTGGAAAAAGTTACGAGTTTCAAAATTTATATTCCGATTAAAATTTCATTAATTTGCGAATAAAAGACCGCAATCTGTGATCAGCCTCCAAAAAAGAAAGAGAGCCGCAGAAAATTTTATACATGCAAACCTTTGTGGCGTACACCCTAGTTCGCGAAGCTATATTTCGTAAGAGGCAAAGTCCTAAAGTACGTCATTTAAGGGGGTACCTATAAACGTGGCTAAGGGTAACCGGAACACCACCAAGGGCCCTTAGTACATGGTAAAAATTTTGGGGTACAACCCAATAATGGGGTACCTATCCGGGTTAGACACCTTGGATTCTCACCTAATCTAGCGACATTACGCAATATAAAATGCGGTGTAAGAGGATTTAGGTTGGGCAACTAAGGCATACTGTCTTTCCCAAGAAGTGCAGAAAACGATCAAGGCGCCGAGGTACACGGTTGAGTCAAGAGTGCCGGGTGAGGTTGAACCACATCTGCCATTTTTGACAAGTCTTGGAAAATGATGCACTTGGCCCAAAGATACCCCATAGGGTGCAACCTCGTAACTATAAGCCCTATAGGAAAAAGGATAAGAGGTTGCGATCAAAAGCTGGTTGTTGGCAGAACCGGATGGGAAGAGCTAACCTTGTATGGTCGATGTACGCTTCCTTGAAGGGGCAACCAGGGGGGAAGATAAAGGGCAGCACCCTCCATTAGGGAGCTGATACGTGCTATAAGACGCAAATGTCACGAGGCTTCTTGTTTGCGAAAACATAAAGGCTTGTCATATTTGTGCAACAAATGAAGTTCTGCGAGCATTCTAAAAAAAAAAAAAAAAAAAAAAAAAGGAAAAAAAAAACAAAAAGAACTCGCAGAATGAAACAAAGAAGTTAAGATGAGATCAATGGGTCACTACATGAAAGTGTAGAGACGTCCTGCGATTTCATCGCAAGACGGAAATGTCATGGGGCTTTATGTTCGCAAGAATATTTAGACCTGTCATATTGTCGCAACACTTCCTGAAGAGGCTAAAATACTATACAAAAAAGATAAGGCAAGATCAATGGGTTTTTGCATGAAAGTGTAAGAACGTCCTGCGATTTTGTCGCTACAAAAGAGGTGGCAAAATAAGACCTTTACTTAGGAAGGCATGATAAGACCACAGCAATTCATGAAATTCATTACATCAAAACCATTGAAGAAATTATACAAGAATATACATTATGAAGATCTGAAAAGAAGACAACTTCGTCGATATCATTGAAGAAATTTTACAAGAATATACATCATAAAGTTTTGAAGAGAAGACAGCTTCATCAATACCATTGAAGAATTTTTACAAGAAGTCCTATCAAAGAAGATAACATCATTGAAGAATTTTCACGAAGACTTAACAAAAGATGCGATTTTGATAGTAATCAAATACAGATAAGTTCATACTCGTAAAATGTTACGAGAATTAAATACTTCTTATACTTCTCCATATATTGAATATTTCTCCAAAAGTTGAATACTTCTTATAATTCTTCAAGAATATCTCATATTTATTATACTTCTTCAACGGATATTTCATTTGGTAAAGGTTAAATAATCATTATACTTCGTCATATGTTACGTAATTATTCACAGATTGAATACTTCTTATATTTCTTCATTTGGTGAATTGAGTACTTCTAATACTTCTTATATCTCTTCATTTGGTGGATCGAGTACTTCTAATACTTCTTATATCTCTTCATTTGACGGATTTAGTACTTCTAATACTTCTTCAAAGGTATTGTATATGTAGTATATTTATAAAGGATATTTCATATATTTTATTTCTTATACTTAAAAGGGAGGATTTCTTATTTACAATCGTAACAAGTTGAAACTTCGTAAGATAAATCGAGGCAGATATTCTAATACTTCAAACAATGTTTAATCATTTAAAGAGAAATAATAGGGGGAAAAGGAGATACTAAGCTTTATCTGTGAGTTATATATTATTTCTCTTCATATGATCAAATGGGGCAAATTTAATTAAAGAAAGGTTAAATTATCTTCGCAAAATATCAGATATACTTCTTAAGAAAGGATAAATCATCTTCGCAAAATATCAGATGTACTTCTTAAAAAATAAAATTGTTCGCAAAAAGAAAACCAACAGTAACTAAGGGAAGGAATTCAAAAGAAAGGAGGACAGGAGAGTCAATGATAAATTGAAAAAAGAATGTTATCATGCTTCATCAACACTCTGTGCTGGATCTTTAAGATGAATAGGGTCATTAGCAGCCTTCGACTTTTGCGAGATATCATCCTTTGAAGAATATGCAACAGGAACATCTCCTTGAGGAATAGATTCTTTCTCGTCATCAAGATCTTCATCATCACTCTCATAGTCGAAATCACTATCAGGCTCACGAGCAACTTCATCGTCAGATATTTTCGAGGAGTAATTTTCTCAGGAGGCAAGGCTCTTGATAAGAGAATATTATTCGTAAAGACTTGAGCTTTCAGATGACTTTCACGAAGTATAGCTTTTTGATGGTTGGTATCTTCGATATCTTTGGAATAAGCAAGATAGTTGAATCTCCGAGTAGCACGGTCACGAGAGTTGATTAAGCGGGTAGAAAGCAAAGCATTTTTCTTACGAAGCTCGGAACAAGAGGCTTCTAATCCAGCTTTCGCATTACGAAGGTTGTTCTCAGATTCTGCAAATAAAACAAAATTCAAAGGATAAAATTTGCGAGTATAACGAAATTTAAAGATATACCAGAGGAAGTCAAATTTTAATGACTACCTTCTCTTTGCGAAGTAAGAGATTGAGTTAAAGATAGACAACAGTTCTTCATCTGATTCATCGCATTATCAAAACCATCACCAACTAATCCTTTAAGTCGAGATTGAAGCTTTTGATCTTTAGAAAGGAGAAAATTTTTATCCTTCGCAAGTTTGGCATTAAGATTTTTTAATGACGAATAATCTTCTTCAAGTTGATTCTTCTTAGCACTCAAGACTATATTCTTATTAATAAGAGAATTCTTCTCAATAACAAAAGAATTTCTTTCAAAGATCTCAAGACTTCTTTAATTCCTCAAGTTCACCTTTCAACAAAGAAAGAAGATTTTCTTGATCGCAACATTTATTCTGAAGAGTCTTTAATTCTTGCGAAGAAACAATCATTGTATTCAAAAACGAACATTTCTCTTCTGATAAGGTTTTGTTCTCTTCTAATAAGGTTTCTATTCTCAAATTAGCTTTAGTTAAGGAAGAAAAAGTTGAGATATATCATCATTCAAAAATTTTCGATCATATATTAGTTGAGTATTCTCTTGAAAAAGAGCATCAGAGTTGTCAAGAGCACACGAGTAAAGATTAGATAAATGGGAGAATTGGTTTGAGAGGCTTTCATGCTTGGTTCGATATTCTGTTGCATCTGATTCATGGTGAAGTACCAATCTTCTACATTTCTGGATGGATTCTATAAAGGGGAATGGGTTTTAATGGATGTTTCAAGCATATGAAGAATATAAGTAAATAAAAGGGAAAATATGAAGATAAGCAATCATACCTTTCAATTCATCATTTCTTTTGCGAAGAATCGCGCAGTCGAGAGAATCATTTTGAAGATGATAATTTTCTTTACGGAGATCCTCGCATTCTGCTTGAGAAGATTTCAAAGATTGGCGAAGCAATTCAATTTCTTTTTCCAAGGATTGACGTGAAGAAGAAATGTCTGGATTGACGAAATTATTTAGAACTTCGCAAAACTCATATTGCGAACGAACATTAGTAGACTTCGCAAGATTGGTCAAAATCTCGATAACGTTCGGAAAGTTGAATAAATTCCATCTCGAATTTCCCGAGGAAGAGGAGAAGAATTTGAAGGAATAAGAGCAAGCTGCAAATTGTCTGGAGAAATAGCACTCAAAGGATTTGGGGACAAGATAGGTTTTTTAAGAGAAGAAGTTGAAGAAATATTTTGCGAGGGTTGTTTTTCAAGAGAAGAAGTTGAAGAAATATTTTGTGAGGGTTGATCTTGAAGAAGTGTTGATAAATTGACACTGATGGGAGATTGAAAGGTAGGTAATGGAGTAGAGGCAGGAGTGTGTGAAGAAGCATTTTCACGAGGAGGAGAAGAAAATTCTTTATCAACTTCAGGAAGGAAATCATCAATCGGAATTAATGGTGTGGGTTTAGTTATTCGAGATCTCTTACCGGGGTTTGGTTTTTCGCCAACCTGCGAATCAAAATGTAGATTAAAAACTGAGGCAACAATATATTGTTCAGGAAAGAAGGCAAAGTATTTTAACTACCTTTTGATTCTCAGATTTTCTTCTTCGTGGATTAGGGCTTGGATTTTTTAGTTGAGATTTCATCTGAGGAGTTATTTTTCTGAAATAAACCAAAATCAGATAACAAATTATACATAAATTAAAGAGGAGAACAAATGAAATACGCAGAGATAGAAGGAAATTACCTTGGAGAACTCATGAAGATATAGTAGAAGAAAAAATTGCAGAGAAAACAGTAATAGAGAGTATGAGTAGAAGATAGAATTGCGGAAATAAGAAGAAGAAAAGGAAGAGAATATAAAGGAGTTATATAAGGGAATAACTAGAAAAGAACGGTTACAAAAGACGTGTCCAAATTTTAAAAGACTAAGTAACGGTTATGTTCTCACGATCATTTCTTCTTCGTAGAATTGACATGAGAAGAGGCAAGATGTAGGTACTGAATATCGCAAGATAATAGTTCACGAGTATCGTAATAAATAAAGTAAAAAAGAGTTATAAAATGATACGATGATAGAAGTAGCGCGGAGAAATATGAAGTTTTGCGAAGATGGAATAATTTTGCGAGTATGAGTTGCGATACTTCGCAATTCATATACAAATGTATAAATTTTACTATAAATAGGAGTTCAAATGTAAAATTCGAGAGGTTCTTTTAGTGAGTGTAAGAAATTATCTTAGGAAAGAGAATAGAAAAAGTTGTAACTATTCTAGTTCCATTTTGATAATTCTATGTAATCAATTAAGAAATTAATAAGAAAGTTATCATTCATCATCAAGAACTTCTTGAGTTTTTACTAATTCTATTGAGGGTGTAGTTGTAGGTTATTTTTTACCATGTACTAAGGGCCCTTGGTGGTGTTCAACTTTACATCGTACTTTAGGACTTTGCCTCTATAGCTCTTTGCCTTTTTTTTGGAGGCTGATCACAGATTACGGTCTTTTATTCGCAAATTAATGAAAGTTTAATCGCAATATAAATTTTGAAACTCGTAACTTTTCCCAATTTCCTGCGAGCAAACAATATTCGTAAAAATTTTCATGAGTTTTATGGATAATACCTTTTCAAATATAGTCTGTTCCAAGGTCTACCAAGCCTCAAACCCATGTATCTCCCTTCTGGATCCATCAGCCAATAAGATCCGCTTCCTACAACTTCTTTAATAACATATGGTCCATCCCATTTTGGTGCTAATTTTCCTCCATTTTCTTTTTGATATGGAGGTGTTTCTCGCATGACCAAATCACCTGGTTTATATTCACGTTTAATGACTCTCTTGTTGTATTCTCGAGCTAATCGTTCCTGATAAATCTTCATATGGTGCAACACCTTTTCTCTTTTTTCTTCTAAATCATCCAATTCACTTAATATTACTCCCGCACTTAAATTTCTTTCCCAAGCTTCTTTCTTTGTTGTCGGAATTACAACCTCTGTGGGTAATACTGCTTCTACTCCATATGTTAGACAATAAGGAGACATTCCAGTTGCTTCTCTTCTAGTTGTATTGTATGCCCAAACTGCGCTAGGTACTTGATCGCACCACCCTTTGAGATGTCCTTCTAATTTCTTTTTGATTGTATCTGCGATTGTTTTATTTGTTGCTTCTGCTTGTCCATTAGCTTGTGGATATAACGGGGTTGACTTCCCACATTTTATCCTAAAAGCACTGAGTAACATCTCTATGTTTTGCCCCTCAAATTGTTTTCCATTATCAGATACTAGTTGTGCTGGAACCCCGTACCTGCAAATGAGGTTCTCAAATATGAATGTAAAAACATCTTTATCACGAATATGATGTATTGCTTTTACTTCTGCGAGCTTCGTGAAATAATCTGTTGCAACTATCAAGTATCGCCTTTGTCCAGATCCAGGTATAAATGGTCCAACAATATCCAACCCCCATTTACCAAAAGGCCAGCAGCTTGTTGAAGAAGTTAATGTGGCCCCTGCTGCATGAATTCTTTTACCATGTCGTTGACATTCCTTGCATCTTCGTACGAACAATTTTGCGTCTATATGCATATAAGGCCAGTAATATCCTTGTATCTTTGCTCTATATGCTAGAGATCTTCCCCCACTATGATTTCCAGCTTCTCCTCCATGTAACATCTTCAATATTTTTTCTCCTTCTTCGCGAGTTAAGCACCTGAGAGGTGGTCCATTGAAAGATTTTCTATATAAAATTCCTTCTCGCAACTCATAGTTTGTTGCACGACTCTTTAATTTATGTGCTTCTAGTCTTTTCCTGGATATTTCTCCTGTTGCGAGATATGCATGAATTTCTTTTCTCCAATCTGCGATGTTGTTTGATAACTCTCTTTCTACTTCCATCGCAACAGCTTCCTCAATTTCTTTCTCTTTGTCCACTGATGGGTGTTGAATTGTCTGTATTTGGATATTTCTTGTATTTGGATTTGTCATCATGCTTGGAATAAATGCAAAAGCATCTGCGAGACGGTTATATTTTCTAGATATATGTCTCCATTTTAATTTTGGTATCTTCGCAGATAATTCCTCAACGAGTTTCTTGTATTTCTTCAAAGAATATTCATTTGTGGTATATTCCCCTTTAATTTGACAAATCACTAACTGCGAATCACTTGTTATCCTTATACTTTCAAGCTTCTTTTCTATTGCGATCTTTAATGCATGCACTACATCTTCGTACTCTGTTTCATTGTTCGTGGATGCAAATTCTAGTCTGAATGAGAATGATGTTCTTTCTCCTTCTAGTGAAATCAACACGACTCCAATTCCATTTCCCTCACTATTGGATGATCCGTCCACTAGAATTTCCCATCTATCCGGTTCTGTTAACAAGTCTTTTGGATTTCCAAATTCTTCTTCAACATCCATCATTTCCTCTATTGCTTCATCTTCTTCCAAAGGAAATTATGCCAAAAAATCTGCGACGACTTGTGATTTTTGCGATGACAATACTTCATATTTTATCTTGTAATGGTTTACTTGTGCATTCCACCTTTCTATTCTTCCTGACCTTTTTGTGTTCTTCATGATTGATTCAATTGGGACTTTGGTTACCACTTTTATCACATGTGCTTGAAAGTATATTCGTAACTTGAATGATGCACAAACCAGGGCTAAGATTAACTTCTCCATTTTAGAATAATTCTTCTCTGCTGCATTAAAGGTTTTACTAATGTAGTAAATGGGCCTTTCTACTCCTGCATCTGCTCGCAACAGAACTGCACTTAGAGCATATGGAGTTGTTGCGAGGTATACCAATAATTCTTCGTCTCTCTCTGGTTTCTGTAGTATATATGTATTTGCGAGGTATTCTTTGATTCCTTGAAAATATTTTTCACATTCATCAGTCCACTTGAATTTTGCTCCCTTTTTAAGTATGTTGAAAAAATGCTTGCACTTATCTGACATTCGCGAAATAAATCTTCCAAGTGAAGCCAAGAGTCCATTTAGCTTTTGTACTTCTTTTACCGTTGCAGGTGTTGGCATGTCACGAACTGCTTGGACCTTTTCTGGATCAACTTGTATTCCCTCCTTTGATACTATGTATCCCAAGAACTTTCCAGATGAAACCCCAATTATACATTTCTCAGGATTTAATTTGATGTTGAACTTTCTCATTTGCTCAAATATTTCCTTCAAATCTTGCACATGATCTTTAGCTTCCTTTCTTTTTATCAACATATCATCTACATATACCTCCAAAGTTTTATGTATCCATTTCGCGAACACTTTTTCAACCATATGTTGATATGTAGCACCCGCATTCCGCAAACCAAATGGCATCTTCACATAACAATACAAACCCCTTGGAGCAAAAAGGCAGTATGTTCTTGATCTTCTTCTGCGAGTGATATTTGATTATACCCTTTGTATCCATCAAGTGAAGTGACTCTATCATGACTTGCACTGATTCCACCATTTGTGGTATATCTGGTAATGGAAAACTGTCTTTGGGACATGCCTTGTTTAGATCAGTGAAATCTATGCAAATTCTTATTCCTTTATTCTTTTTCTAACAATGACCATATTCGCAATCCATTCTGGATATTTTGCTTCCCTTATGATCCCTGCATCCAACATCTTTTGTAATTCTTCTTCTATCTGTACATGATAATTTTGTGATATCTTCCTTATTCTTTGTTTGAATGGTCTTACATTTTTATCTATGTTCAATCTATGACACGCCACTGATGGATCAATTCCTGGTATCTCATCTACACTTCCTGCGAAGATATCTTTATATTCTCGTAAAATATCAATAGTTATTTTTTCTTCTTCTTCATCCATCTTAGTTCCAATTCGCAAGAATAAAGGCTCCTCTTTACTTCCAATATTTATTTCTTTAGTTGGTTCAGCTGCAACATAGCTTGGACTTTGCTCCCCCATAGGTGTTGATTCTTTGATTATTTTTTCTAGTTCCCCTTCTTTTTCTGGAATCTCATTTGGTATACCTCTCCCTTCCTTTGCTCTTATTGTATACACTCGGAATTCTTCTTCCTTTCTTGTTTCCTTCGCAAGTTTCTTACGAAGTTGTTTCTTTCTTGCTCTTCCTCCGCATTGCGTTACTTCAATTTGATAACAAAATTTTGCACTATCAAGATCTCCTTTTATTTCTTGTATTCCATTTGGTGTAGGAAATTTGATTCTCTGATGTAATGTTGAAGCAACAGCTTTGATCGCATGAATCCACGGCCTTCCTATCAGCATGTTATATGGAGATTCCATATCTATCACACACAAGATTACATGTGTTTCGATTTCTCCTAGTAATATTCGCAGCGTAGCGATTTCCCTTTAGATTTTGTTGTAGATTTTCCTAATCCATGAATAAGACATTTTGAATTTGTGATTTCTTCATCTTTAATTCCCATCCCCTTAAGTGCATGATAGAATATGATATTAACAGAACTCCCTGTATCAACCAAAATTCGGTTTAATTTCCATTTTTCTACAGCTTTCTTATCTTCTAACATGATCGGAATTGTGATCACCAATGGTGAAGTGTGGTTCAAGTCTTCATTTGGAATTTCTGCTGCTGAAAATGTGATTTTCTGCTTTTCCCATTCTTCTAAAGTTGTTATCTTTTCTTCCTCCATGATCTTTCTTCCTCTACAATCTCGCTTGTATATTTTTCCCTTCATATTACTATGAAATTCATCAATCATTGTCTTTGTGATCATATTACATTCTTCTTTTTTGCAATCTCCATCTACTGACTTCATTTGATCTTCAAATTTAGGCTACCACAATTCTCAAGTCCCTGTTTCTAGCGCCAATTATGTAGTTGCAGAATAACCTACAACTACACCCTCAATAGAATTAGTAAAAACTCAAGAAGTTCTTGATGGTGAATGATAACTTTCTTATTAATTCTCTTAGTTGATTACATAGAATTATCAAAATGGAACTAGAATAGTTACAACTTTTTCTATTCTCTTTCCTAAGATAATTTCTTACACTCATTAAAAGAACCTATCGAATTTTACATTTGAACTCCTATTTATAGTAAAACTTATACAGTTGTATATGAATTGCGAAGTATCGCAACTCATACTCGCAAAATTATTCCATCCTCGCAAAACTTCATATTTCTCCGCGCTACTTCTATCATCGTATCATTTTATAACTCTTTTCTCCTTTATTTATTACGATACTCGTGAACTATTATCTTGCGATATTCAGTACCTACACGTGAACAGGTCACGTATTTTTTTTTTTTTTAAATAATAATTTGTGAGCTAATAACTCACGTATAAAAAAAAACTTTTTTTCTCAATCGAGCATTCGTCTACGAAACCAGGGTCTTTTCTATTTTTGTAAAAGTCCACATGTTCCAAACAAATTTTTTTAAAAGTTTACAAACAAACTTTATCATGAGCTCCAGGTATTTTCAAAATTTCCTTTAACCCTAAGGATTATTATTTACTACTTTTATTACGAACGATCCTACGTTCTTAAAAGTATTTGCAAAGTTCATACTTTGAATACAAACCCGGGTTTTCACGAAACCTAATAAACAAAACTTTTACTACTGCAACTACATCATATCCATGCAAAATTCTATGTATCTCTTCCTTATTAAGGATTTTTGTTCGTTTCCTAAACTAACAAAAAAACGAGCATTCATATGTTTTCTAAAATTCTTCATAAATCCTACGCATGCTTGCAACTAGGGGATTTTTTTTTTGTGAACAACCCATGAATCATAAAACACACATCAAAAATAAAAAAGTTCGAACTTACCTGTTGCCGGCCGAACGGTGATCGGCAGCGGCGACGCTGATTTTCCGGCGTGAAAATTTTTCCTCCGTGCTGAACATGTGAAGGTGATGAAGATATGAAGGTGCTCAATCTATCAAAACAATAAAAATATTAGGGTTATTTACCTTTTATATTAATTTTATTTTCAAAACCTAATAAAACACAGGTTTCCTTTTTTGGTTTCAGGCCCGTAAATCCTAAATCAACCAGAACTGGACTTTTGACCGACCAAATCAGCAGCATTTCACCTATCCATGTCCACAAAATAACACTATCAGGGTCCTTGCCCGGACATTTGCTCGTACATGACACCATTGGAGCAAATCGAGGATTCTGAAACTTCCTTTGTAGACTGAGTTCAACCACAATGTCGTCGACTGAAAATCACCATCAAATGCTTACCGCGGAACATGATTGTCCCTCACTAAGAAGGGGACTTAATGTTGATGGAGGATTTTCAACAAAGGTCAAAACCGTAAAATCATGATACTGCATGTTTCTGATACGGCTTCAGGCATGTGAAGATTCATATTTTATGAATCCATGATGAATATGTCTTTCGAAAAGCCTCCACTAGCCGAGCATTCGATCCATGGCATTTCATTGTGCCCTCTATGTATAATAATAGAATTGGGCGGTCCTCCTACATAATTTTTTGTTGAGGGGGGTTAACGCCTTCAGGACGTCGGTGATACTCATTGTTCCCTGACTACATGAGAGCGACCCCCCTCTACATATAAGAACGATTCTGCGGTTCTCCGTCAGATTGAGAGCAACAACGCCTTCAGGACAATGACACTCACTGATCCTGACTATGTAGAGCGACGTGTATAGACTCGGGTGTTCTCCGTAGAGTTTAAGAGCACCCTCAGGATTAGCCGTCTCCTGACTATGCACATAGATTAATTCTATCGTGACATTCACCACTGAATTCCCAGAATAATCTATTATTGCTCCTATTCCATGGTCGAATCCACGGCCTGATCCCATGGAATGGCAATAACAGTTGCTCTGATTTTATGATCGAATCCACGACTTGATCTCATGGAATGACAACAAAAATTTATCTCATTACTACGATTTCATGATCGAATTCACTGCTAATCTCATGAAATGGTAATAGATAATCTTATTACTCTGATTCTATGGTCGAATCCACGATCCCATGGAATGGTAATGCCTATTTTATTATTCCGAGTTCATGGTCGAATCCACAGTTTATCCTATGAATTGATAATAAATAACTACTTATTTTATTGTCTCGTTTCATGAATTATGTTACACTGAATTTCATGGATTAGCAATAAATACTCAACAACCGGGCATTTGAACATCCCTGAGTAAGCCCCACAAAAAATGGTATAAGTGTACTCGACAATGATGCAAGACTGAGCACCCGGATGCACGAATGAGCATCCAAAAACATGAATAGATGAGAAATCCTACGCAAAACAAGAGAAAACAACAAATATTAATAAACAAATAAGGAGCGCCCAGGGGCCGGGCCCACCAGACGGCCATGCCTTAACCATGGACGGTCCCCATGCTTCCCTCATTATTTTGACCTATTTTGTTATTTTCATGAACTTATGAAAACTCCTTGATTTTAGAAACTTTCCTTGTTTTTGCAAAATTCATGAATTCTCCATAACTTCATGGATTCATGAAAAATAATAATATTATAAAATAAGAAAAGGTGTGCGAGACCGAGCAACTTAGCCGGTCGGCCATGCCCAAGCCATGGCCGGTCCCGCACCTTACAATCCTTAGTCTTTTTATAATTATTTTTCCCCAATTTCATGAAACTTCTGGATTTTATAATTATCACGGATTCATGAAAATAATATTATAAAATAGGAAAAGGAATGCGGGATCGGGTAGCATGGCCGGTCCCACACCCTGCAATCCCTAGTCTTTTATAATTATTATTTTCCTCAAATTCATGAAATTCCCCGGTTTGAGCAAAAATCATGATTTCTTCATAATTTCTCGAATATTGCTCAAATCATGAAAATTCAAAAGCCAACGTAGTCACATGACCGGCTAGCCTCTCATGGAAATTTTGAATATTAAAATACTCTTATTTTAATATTTACAAAATATTGATTAATTGAGCATAAATGCTCATTCCAACAAAATCAAGAATTTCAATCAAGATGAAAATCTTTTGAAAATTCACAATGTTGCTCGAACGCACATCAGAAAATACTGAAACTCTCAATATGGAGACACGGACACCACAGAAACACGTGAATGCCTTAATGACTGACCAGGGTCGTTCCTAGGGCTTGCACAAATCTGGTCCCACACGTTTTCATACTTTTGACCTAATTTGCGCAATCGTTCATATTGGGCCCAAACTCTCTCCAACCAACCTGGGATTGCTCAAACGGACAACAGCTAGTCCCGTGACCACCAAGATCCGGCCCTATGCTCTCTTGGTCGATCCCCCATCTTTCATACTTAGGTTTTTTCCTAATGTTGAACCCAGCAGTAATTCAATAAATGATGAAACTATCATTTAATCATCATTCTTTCACCAACTCTCCAACTGAGAACCCTGGTGAATGCTCACTCGAGCATTGGACACCACATGGACGCTTATCATCCTATGTGGTCGGTCCCTCTATCACTCATGACCTATTTTCTGCAATTCATCAATTGTTGAACAATTGCTCAAAAATTAGGGTTTCGAGCAAATGCTTCACGGAATCATCATTCTGAGCAAGTTCAAACACCAAATGAATTTATGTTGATCCATGGGGATTAATTATATAATATTTGGTAATCTACCAAAATTTTAATATTTTATTGGGTTACGCTACCAATAAATATTTTGTCGAATTGAGCAACATTTGCTCAGTCGCTCAAATATTGATCAAGCTATCAATATTTAATAAATTATTAGCGATTTGTCAAAGCTCAATTGCACGTCAAATTATCATCATTCGTTTAATTTTTCAAATTGAGGAACACTTTCCCAATTGCACGTCAAATTCTTAATATTCAGTATTTCGTCGAATTGAGCAATACTTGCTGAGTTGCTAGAATATTAACCCAACTATCAATATTCAGTAACTTATCAGTATATTGTCGAATCAAGCAATACTTGCTCAGTTGCTCGAATAATCCACAAATATTCAGTAACTCATAAATATAGAACAACTCGTCAAATTTACAATATTTTCTCAGACGAGAAACGTTAACATTCATGAATTGCTGAGCATTTTCCAAACATGCTCGATTCAATAAAACCTAGGCTCATTGCCTAATTAGTCAACAACTGAGGAACTAAATACACGTCTGTCATGCAGACTCCACGATTCTTGAGTCATCAATCACGTCAAATTGGTGGATAACAACTAGGGTTTTGGTCTGGTGGCCTACAGCACGTGGATTCATCCACGACAAGAAATGTGCGTAAGTGGTGTCAACGGTTTAAGGAGTTAGCAAAGTAGTGGGTGCACGATCCGTCAAGTCTCCACACGAAATGGAACTGAATTTACCACGATTTTCCATTTGCCCACTCTTCTACTCATGAAACCGTCACACTTACAGGGATCAAGGAGTCAAAAACTCTGAAAATATAAATAAGTTTCTGAATCCATGATTGAGGGACAATGTTTTCAGTCTATACAGAATTTCTCGAGTAACTACTCTCAAGAATTCATCAATCCTTCAGAACTTATCAGAACTCCACAGTTCACCAATTATTGCAGAAACCCACAACACACCCACAATACTTGATCATCATTGATCCCACACAATTCTCAGCTTCCCTACTACAGATCAACCAATATCCCTCTTTGCGGCCGAATTGACTCTGGAACGGCCATTGACTTGGTTTAGGTCGGAGTCCTACATATTGATCTCTCGAATTTAAGCACTCCCTTTGCAGTGCATCTGTGTGAGGTTAAGTAGTTTGCTCGGTTCCAGGAGTCTCGACAACACGCTTGACTCTTCACTTTCCTAAAAAAACCAGCGAACCGTTTTTCCCCATCTACAAGATGAAGTAGAGCGTTTGACATCAAGCCTCATTGTTTTATTTTATTTCTATTTAGACCAATTTTTTTTTACACTTAAATAGAAATATGTGTGCGTCCTCCATATCTATGTCTCCTAAGCAAGCGTGGACTGTAGGATCCATGGGAACTATCATGTAATCAGCTGAAAAAGAGCATGTGCTTGGATTAAAAAATCTAATCATGTTGTCAAATCTTTATTTAAATTTTTGTTATTATTATTCAATAAATAAATATACCGCTGGGGCCTTTATATATACCAGCTGAGTTGATACTAGAATTAGGATTCAGCCTTGAGGGTGCGTATCTCAATCCATTATGATTCATCTTGGCATTGACGTTTATACAGATATTCTGGAAAACACCATTCACCTTAGTCAACATGCTAAACATCTATCTCCATAACCATCTTCTTAATATGTTCATGTGATTGTGGTTCGTTAGATTCCGAGTATTCAGGTTTTGTTCGACTTTATGAGTAGAGCTCTATTTTCTTTTATATGAATTTTAGTACACTTGAGTGCAAACTCGTGTACAACAATTGGATTCATAACAGGGTAATTCCTCCCATAACTAATGAGTAAGTATGCCAACTACCTCTGCCTCCTGCTCCCAATTTTTTGTGACCTCCTCCTCGTGGATCAGGAGTCTTAGAATTAGAATTCATAACCTCCATCTTCTTCCTATTTTTAAATTTATTATTCCTAAACAAGTATAAAACTTGATTAATACATTGAACAAAATAGAAAAATGGTGAATGAACTCTAGTCTATGGATGTAAGATATATAGATTGAAATATAGTAGTATTCGTTTAGTGTCGTGCATTTTCTTCATGTTTGTCGTGCATTTTGGAATTTATCGACCGACAACTATGAAGAAAATGCACAACACTAAACAAACTTTATTATATGTCAATATATTAAAATATTGGCCCAATTCTATCACTACCAAAAACTATTTTTAAAGTAAATCAAGGGGTTCGGCTAGACCGAAAAATCAAATATAAGTCGAACCCAATAACTGTCAGTTGATTCTTAAACACAATGAGTTGTTCGGTTTATAATTCAAAAATTATTTCAAGCCGAACCCAACATGTTATAGCATTGCTCGGTCGAACTCGCATGTGTTGATATCTCAAGCATGTTGTCAATATTAGTGATCAAAACTATACATCTTGATTTCTAGTTTACTTATTATTAGTGCACTGCTCGGTCAAACTCGCATGCGTTGCTATCTCAAGTATGTTTGTCAATCTTAGTGATCAAAACTATATATTCTTGATTTCTAGTCTACTATAGCTAAGGTCTCGGACTAGGTTAGAAAGTGTATTTGAGCTCAAGAACTCCATGGCGATCATCATACAATACGAAGGACTACTCAAGGAACAAGTGGATCTTCATCGACTAAAAGGTATGTGGAGACTTGAACTTATCTATCACTCAAAATTCTATCTACTCTATCTCCTATCTTGAGACAAAAGTCGTTTTATTATATAGACTAAGAATATGCATATGTGACATTTCGAGCTGAGTATATCTCGTTTATCTATTTCTCGAAATGGGTGTTGGTAAAGCTTTCGATTTAGCCAAGTTCATATTTGCCTAGTGACGAAAGTCATGTTATGTTTCAATCATTTTGGAAATCGCTCTGACGAAAAAAATAGATTGTGAATAACAACTATATAACGCCCTCTGAGAATGTTTCAATGATTGAAATGGGAGTTTAGATTATACAACCATTGTAGGATATAAACATTATTGTGGCAACACATATATGTATAAGTCCTTAACATTTGAACCGAAGTTTGCGAACCTTGTTAATCTAGTGGAACCGGAACGTGAGCAGTAAACTCAGTCCGCAAACTGGCGTAAGTTCTCGAACCCGAGAATATCTGCTGAAGTTGAAGCTCAGGTGCAGTCCGCGAACTGACGGAAGTTCTTGAACCAAGAATTTCTGCTGGAGTTTATTAACTTCAACCGGTTAGCTTGAGTCCGCGAACTCAAGAGGTTATGTCTGAAAACGTTGTTCGTGAATTTATCTAAATTACTAAGGAATGCTTTTGCAAACCGTGGCTTTATAGTTTATGAAATGATTCGAGTGAATCACATCGTTTTTGATTTAACTGTGTCTTGTGTATTACATGAGAACTCATAGCAATTGAACAACTCTCTAACTAGTTCATTTGAGTCATTTGGACTAGTTATGGTGAAGAAGAATATGGTTGATATGAAAGTTATCATTTGGCTAACCATTTGGTTGACTAATATTGAACCAACCATTGTACACGCTTGGGTACGGTTACACAAACCCAAAACGTCAAATACATGTGTATAGGGCAAGCTAAGTTTTCGATCTAACAGTTGAGAGATATTAGATTGTATCTAATCAGGTTTTCATCTAACGGTGAATATTGAATGCTTTGTTACTAAGCTAACATTGATTGCAAACCCTCATTTGAAAGACTATATAAGGGAGAACTATAGCAACTAGGAAACCTAATCCCCACACATTCTGTGTGATACTAGTTTGCTAAAGCTAGAGTCGATTCTCCTTTAATCTTTGGTTTTCTTCTTCTAAAACCAGGTTAACGAATTAAAGACTTCATTGGGATTGTGAATCCAGACCGATACTACTTTTCTTGTAGTTGTGTGATCTGATCTTGTTGTTTCTATCGTACGAGTACTATTGTAATAATTGGCTTGAGATTTCTATCTCCGATAGGCAAGATAAAAGTAGTCACAAACATCTTCGTCTCATTGTTTGTGATTGTTGATAGTGGATTTTCATTTAAGGGTGAAATTGTAAAACCCTAAAAGTTATGCGCTAATATCTTGTAAAAGATAAGGTCATCATTAAGTGATAGATACTCCTTCACTTTAATAATTCACCTAGAATGGAGCATGTGGCAACAATCCCATTCTATGAATAAAATACACGAAATTCATCCAGGTTGGAGCATGTAGCAACAATCCCATATACCCTGTGAATTTCCATCATTATTAATTAATGCGCAACTAGCCCAATTGAGCCACTCTCGGTGTGTTATACTAGCCTGATTGAGCGTCCGGACTGACCGTATCAGCCTGGATATGATCTTGACCATCCAACTCCACCAGCATGATTGGATGGCCCAAATCGATTCCATAACCCCCAAGCAAGTATGGAATATCCGCTGCCGAACCAATGCGGGCCCCGCATGGTCGCCCTCCCCTTGGCTTAGCTTGCCAAAACGTCCAAACCAAAGCAGTATGGACGAAAACCCTAAATTAGGGTTTGCGGCACATTATATGTGTCGCAAAACAGTCTCAACTATCCATCTTCGCAGGTATATATATGGAGGGTGCAGATGTAGATTCAAAGGGCACGGAGTATGTCAACACAATCACCGTGGGCACGCCTACATACCTGACCAATCGGTCAGGACCAACCATGGTTGGTCGTTCCAAACCGTGCGCCTGAATGGAGCATGACGCACGACCTTGAAACCCAAAATTAGGGTTTTAAATCACGAGCGTCCGTTTTCTCTGGCACGAATGAAGGGTCCGAGATTAGATCAAAACAGGTCCGGCCATACCAACATGACCACTTTGGACCCGTTTATCCCCTCACCTGATCGTCCAATGCATACCATACCTGGTTATCCCTAATAGGTCGCCCAAACTAGTGTGGTCGCACCTCCTAAGATGCAAACTAATCTCAACCGCTCGATTTCTCCGGACGAATTGAGTGGCTTAGATCATGTTTTCATGGGACGGTAAGGAATAGGCATGAACACCAGCCTACCACCTACACATTGGAGCAATTGTCCAAGACCTACCAAGCCTGGTCGTCATGGAACGCCCGCTCAAGGATGGTACGACGTGCGGCTTTTGCGGCACCAATTTTCTGTCTCAAATTGATCTTAACCACCCAACTTCGCAGGACGAATTGAGTGGCCTAGATCACACTTTCGTGAGACAATGAGGTATGGGCGCCTACACCGTCATGTTGTCTACACACATGCACGACCGTCCTAGCCAAAGTTGCGTCCCAAGCTTGGATTCGACCAAGCTGAAAAGTGATGCTTGCACACCTATTCATAAACCCTAATTTCATCAACGGTCGCATATGAGTGTCTCAAACATCATCTCGTCCTTCCAACTTCACCGGCTTGGCTATAAATCCCTAGTCAGTAGTTAATTATTCAATGTGGCATCATGGTGATCACCACCCATCACTCTACCACACCATGTGATTGGTCAAAGGAGGGTTTGCATGCGCAACTTCCAAACCATCACATGAAGTAGGCTGAACATGAAGTTTATTTGAGACTCTCAAATAGCGATGCTTCATACATGCTGAATATACTCGATGCAGTACCTGCATAGTATACACACGATACTTCACAAGTATCAATTTCCTAAATAACGTAGCATTACATGCTACTTTCTATGGGTCCCACTATCCACACACACTCGAGACATCAATCATGTCACAAACTGGGGGATACATACTGGGGTATTGGTCTGGCGGTTTACAGCATGCAGCACCCAACGCGCCATCACAATAACGTGTCAGGATGTCATGAACGGTTAGTGATGATGGGAGAAGTGGGCAAGCCTGGTCGTGTAACACCAACACACTACTCCACCACTCCATCACTCCACTTTCTCCACTTCCCACGAGATACGAAGGTTAGGCTAAAAGAATTGTATGAATAGGATCTCCGCTCTATTTTTCAAACAAGACAAGACAGAACAGAGAGATCATAACACAGAAACCAAGTGTTAACATCCAGAGCCTGCTTGCGTTAATTACAAGCCTGCTCACCTATCTATTACAAGTCATACATAGCCAACACCTTCACAATCTCAACACCTTCTTCGCTTCCCTCCCTAAGATCAACCCCATCTCCTTCACTTTGTGACCGAAACAAGTCTGGAACGGCCATTATTTTTGGTTTAGGCCGGACTTGCACAGATTACTCTCTCGAATCTACAAGCACTCACCGCGTAGTGCATTGTTTAAGGTTTAGATTCATTCCTCGTCCACACACCCAAAATTACCAAAATTGGCAGGAATATTTTTCACCCACAAACAATTGGCGACCACAGTAGGAGGTTGATCTCTCGGTTGTAGAAAATTGAATTCTCAATTTTTCGGTTTTCATCTCGGTTGTAAAGTCAATTTCTTCAACACCATTCAATCGATTTGGAGATAGTTGGTCTTAGGACCGCCTCAACAGTCTCGAATCCCGACGGTTCCTCTAACGGAGATACCCCTCTTCCCAACGGTGTAGCCGATGACATAACCGAAAGAATCCCAACGTTAAGCGAACTAGATTCACACGAGGAACATGGAGCTAATCAAAAAAGAGTTAAATGGCATACTTAATCTCCTCATCAGGATGACATTAGAGGTGGGCGTTCCGGAGACCTCCACACCGGGGACTAGTTCCCCTAAGATCAACAGCTTTACTACGAACCAGAGACCAGTGGATCAGGAAGCGGCATCTCTAGTGGAAACCTTGTGTGAACTCTTGCACCTCTCGAAGAACCAACGGGCAGATACATTTGCTGCGATTAATAAAATAGCTCTGGACGTACACCTGACTCTTTCACGTCCAGAAGTCCTGATTGCGTCGGAAACATCTGTAAATAATGTTACATTTACAGAAGACGACATGATGGCATAAGAGGGTCACAACCGGGCCTTACATTTTACCACACGCATCAAGGGTTCATAATTCAGGAGGGCCCTCATCGACACAGGAGATTCTTCGAACGTGATTACTCTCAAGACTCCCAGGACGGCCAAGGTTAATCTATGCAAAATTATACGGCAGCCCACCACAATGATGGACTTCGAAGGAAACCAGACTAGCACGTACAGGTATGTTAATCTGAATTTATCAGTAGGACCTGTTTAGTCGAAATTAAAATTTGAAGTCATATAAAATAATCCAGACTACCATATGATACTAGGGAGACCGTGGCTTCATGACAATAAGGTCATCCCTTTAATGTATCACCAATGCCTGAAGACCATGCTAAATGACAAAGTCATATGTATTCCTGCATCATTGTCTTCGTACGCGCAAATATGTGGAGTGGAACTGTTCGAACCAAAAGAAACTCCGCAGGGTAGATCGGATGAAGTCCTATGCACCCCACTACCAACGTGGGCCTCAATCCAGGAAGAAGACCGACTTGCATCACTGGGGACTAAGTGCCATGACACACCTTTTCTGACGAGGCATCTACCTTTACCAAATGAAGTTTCGACCCATGCTCATGCCAAAAGGGAACGCACTTTCGAGGCAAGCCGGGATCAGAAAGGGAAGATAATATATCGGCGCCGTTGTTAGCAATTAGCAGGAGAGAATGGTACCCAGTCTCTCGGCCCAATCGAATGTTGCAAGAACGACGAAACACAAGAGGAGGTATTAGATGCTCCGCGATAGCTACAAGATGGCACCAACTCCACAACTGATGAAATCGAGATTGTTAACATCGCGAATGAAAAATCTCCCAGGCTGGTCTCTATCAGTTCGACTATGTCCGTGGAGGAACGTGCGAGTCTTGTCTAATTACTTAAGGAGTACCAAGATGTATTTTCCTGGACATATGAGGAAATGCCAGGACTGGACGAGAAATTAGTCACCCATCACCTTCATATCATACCTGGATCCAAACCAGTCAAGCAATCTCCGAGGAAGTTCAGATACGAAGTGGAAGAGCAAATCAAGAACGAAATTCAGAAGCTTTTATCTGCTAGTTTTATCAGACCTATCCATCATCCGACCTGGTTAGCTAATGTGGTCCTAGTAAAGAACAAGAACAGACAGATTCGATGTTGTGTGGATTTCAGAGACTTGAACAAATGATGTCCCAAGGACGACTTTCCTCTACCTAACATCGATATGTTAGTAGACGCCACCAGTGGACACGACATGTTCTCCTTCATGGATGGTTACAGCGGCTACAATCAGATAAGGATGTATGAGTACGATGCAAGTAAGACTTCCTTCCGAACCCCTCTTGGCAATTTTTACTATATTTTTATGCCATTTGGTTTAAAGAACTTCGGCGCAACATATCAACGCGCTATGACGGAAATCTTCCACGACATGATGCATAAACAAGTAGAAGATTACGTAGATGATATTGTGGTCAAGTCCAGGGCCCAAGCAGATCACGCCAACGTCTTACGGCAAGTGTTTGAGAGGTGTCGAGAATACAAGTTGAAGATGAATCATTTGAAATGCGCTTTTGGTGTCTCTTCAGGAAAATTTCTGGGATTTCAAGTGACCGTGGAAGGGATCAAGGTGGACCCGTACAAGACTCAGGCTATCCTCACAATGCCACCTCCCCGAACTGTGAAGGAACTCCAAAGTTTCATAGACAAGGTAAACTACATCCGACGTTTTATACCTGGTCTAGCCCAACTTGCCGCCTCATTCACTCCCTTACTGAAGAAAGGAGCTAGCTTCGTCTGGACCGCAATCCAGCAGGAAGAATTTCGGAAGATTCAACGAATACTGTCATCCCCAGCCATCATGAAGTCTCATGTCCAAGGGAAGCCGCTGCGTCTCTACACCGCCTTCAGTGACACCGCCGTAGCGGCTCTACTTGCTCAGGAAAATGATGAGGGAGTCGAACATCCTATATACTACTTCAGCCGAATATTAAGAGATGCCGAACTCAGATACCCCAGGGCGGAAAAAGTATGTTTGGCCTTGATCCATTCCATTCAGAAGTTGAGACATTACTTACTGTCTAATAGGGTCATACTCGTGTCTAAAGCTGATCCAGGAAAGTTTTTACTTTCAAAGATGGTCCTGACGGGAAGGACAGGTAAATGGTTTCTCCAAATTTCAGAGATGGACATAATATGTGTGTCGCCTAGAGCTATCAAAGGTCAGGAAGTCGCAGACTTACTGGCAGCGTTTCCTGGAGAAGACACTACGGGACTACACGAAGACCTTCCTGGAGAATTTCCAGGCGGCTCCGTCTTGGAAGAAGAAGTGTGGATCCTGTATTTTGATAGCTCTTCTACCCCTAGTAGTAATACTAGAGGAGCGGGTGTGGTATTAGTCTCTCCAACTGGAGAAGTGTTCTCACATTACTTCAAGATGGACTTCGGATGCACCAACAACTCAGCAGTGTATGAAGCTTTCCTCAAAGGGATGTCAATAGCTAAGTAAGCAGGAGTCACGCGTCTGGAGATAAGAGGTGACTCCAAGTTACTGGTAAATCAGATGAATGGAGTATATGCATTGAAGGAAGTAACACTAGCCCCATACCGATCATAAGTGCAAAGGTTACTAAACTATTTTGCTGACGCCACCATAATCCATGTCGGTCGCAGCAACAACAAATACGCCGATTGTCTGGCAACACTAGCTTCCAAATTGAAGTTCGAAGGTTCGAAAGAGACCCTGACAGTAAAGAGGAGAACCGTAGAATAGACATGGCTATCACAATACGGAGACTCCAAGACTGATGATTGGCGAACTCCGATCACTCAAGAGCTTAATATCTCACTTTCCCAAGGAAAGGTCAGTCTCAAAACCCTACAGAACTTCTTCATGCTTCATGGTATGCTTTATTATCGAAATCCGGACGGCTCTCTGTAAATATGCCTCAGAGATGATGAAGCACAACTAAATCTAAACAAGGTTTACAATGAAATTTGCGGACAATCACTGGTGGTAACGCTTTACCGACGACTCCAATGTCTGGGCTATTACTGGCCGGAGATGGAGACTCAATCCAGACTACTTCAGAAGTCCTGTTCAAATTTCCAAGCATTGCCACACTAATTGGAAGTCTTTAGTGTGAACCACACTAGGGACTGGAGAGAGCCATACATCAATTATCTTTGTGACGGAAAAATCCAAGTGATTCTTATTCTACGAAGGGATCCTGTACCGCAAGAGTTTCGGAGGTAATCTGTTAAGATGCCTGGATGGGGTGGAAATTCCAGTCATTATGAAAGGAACACACGAAGGGGAGCATCAAGGGAAGAGGAAACTGTTTCTCCAGATACATGATAAATACTATTGGCCGACCATGGAGGATGACGCGGCCGCTTTTGTTCAAAGCTGCCACAAATTCCAGATTCATGGGAACCTTGTTCACGCGCCTTCCACCCCTTTGCATTCAGTAAGAAGTCTGTGGTCATTCTACAGCTGGGGACTGGACATTATCGGGAAAATCAACCCACCCTTATCGAAGCAGCACGAGTACATCATAACCGCGACAGAATACTTCACCAAATGGGTAGAAGCCATTCCCCTGCGAGGAACTACATGAGTAACAATTGCGGCTTTCATTAAAGAACACATTATTTGTCGTTTTGGTGTACCTAAGCATATCATCACTGATAACGGCACTCCCTTCGCCAATAAACAAGTACGAGAGTTACTTGAAGGATATGGCATCAAACAAGTTTTCTCCACCATCTATTGTCCTCAAGGGAACGGACAAGCTGAAAGTACCAACAAGACGCTGATTCGGATCATCATTCTAACATTACATGACAATCCTAGGGAATGGCACGACTAGTTACCAATGGCATTGTGGGCATACCGGACATCACTTAGGAGCTCCATTGGAGTTTCCCCATATTCACTTATTTACGGAGCAGTACCTGAGGTATGGAAGGGAATACTATGTGAGATAATTCTTTATAATCTCCCAAGTCGACAGAATCCCAGGAGAAAAGAAGTCTTTACTTACCACCTATGAAGGATACTATTTAGGGATAGCAATCAACGATGCTTATCGCATACATCTGAGGAAAGCTTCCGTATGATGAAAGAAAGTACACCTGACCCAAGGAAGGGACCGAGCTCTGCCCTGTACAAAAGGAATCAAAGCGACTCACCGGATCAAGTCTTGATTCCTTCACAACCCTTACCAAAACTCCCAGGGCAACGCCTGACAAGGTCGACCTATCCGGTAAATATACATTCAATTAAGCTTGGTCATTTCAGTGTACAAATTTGTCACCATCTCATGCCTACCCCACAATAGTGTAACCATTATGTGCTAGGCAGGGGACTTAATGTTGATGGCGGATTTTTATTTAAGGGTGAAATTGTAAAACCCTAAAAGTTATGCGCTAACATCTTGTAAAAGATAAGGCCATCATTAAGTGATGGATACTCCTTCACTTTATTAATTCACCTAGAATGGAGCATGTGGCAACAATCCCATTCTGTGAATAAAATACACGAAATTCATCAAGGTTGGAGCATGTAGCAACAATCCCATATACCTCTGTGAATTTCCAGCATTATTAATTAATGCGCAACCAGCCTTGTATTTCCTGTACTCTCATTATCGCTGCAAGATGACGACTGAGTGTTGTTCTCAGTAGAGCAACACGAATCTCCAAGCATTATAATGAAACATATACGAAATACCCGTACAGGCTGAAACTCTCGGTGTGTTATACTAGCCCGATTGAGCCACTCTCGGTGTGTTATACTATCCCGATTGAGCGTCCGTACCGACTGTATTAGTCTGGATATGATATCGACCATCCGACTCCACCAGCATGATTGGATGGCCCAGATCGATTCCATAACCCCCAAGCAGGAATGGAATATTCGCTGCCGAACCAATGCGGGCCCCGCATGGTCGGCCTCCCCTTGGCCTAGCTTTCCAAAACGTCCAAACCAAAGAAGTATGGACGAAAACCCTAAATTAGGGTTTGCGGCACATTACATGTGTCGCAAAACAGTCTCCACCATCCATCTTCGCAGGTATAGATGGAGGGTGCAGATATAGATTCAAAGGGCACGGAGTATGTCAACAAAATCACCATGGGCCCACCTACATACCTGACCAATCGTTCAGGACCAACCATGGTTGGTCATTCCAAATCGTGTGCCTGAATGGAGCATGACGCAAGGCCTTGAAACCCAAAATTAGGGTTTTGAATCACGAGCGTTCTTTTTCTCTGGCACGAATGGAGGGTCTGAGATTAGATCAAAACAGGTCCGGCCATACCAACATGACCATCGTGGACCCGTCTATCCCCTCACCTGATCGTCCAAGGCACACCATGCCTGGTTATCCTTAATAGTTCGCCCAAACTAGCGTGGTCACACCTCCCAAGCTGCAAACTAATCTCAATCGCTCGATTTCTCCGGAAGAATTGAGTGGCCTAGATCATGTTTTCATGGGACGGTAAGGAATAGCCGTGAACACCAGCCTACCACCTACATGTTGGAGCAATCGGCCAAGACCGACCAACCCTGGTCGTCTTGGAACGCCCGCTCAAGGTTGGTACGACGTGCAACTTTTGCGGCACCAATTTTCTGTCGCAAATTGATCTCAACCACACAACTTTGCAGGACGAATTGAGTGGCCTATATCACACTTTCGTGAGACAATGAGGTATGGGCGCCTACACCGTCATGTTGTCTATACACATGCACGACCGGCCTAGCCAAAGTTGCGTCCCAAGCTTGGATTCGACCAAGCTGAAAAGTGATGCTTGCACACCTTTTCATAAACCCTAATTTCATTAACGTTCGCAGATGAGTGTCTCAAAGATCATCTCGTCCGTCTAACTTCATCGGCTTGGCTATATAGACCTGTTCAGGAGTTAATTGGTCAGTATGGAGTCATGGTGATCACCACCCGTCACTCTACCACACCATGTGATCGGTCAAAGGAGGGTTTGCATGCGGAACTTCTAAACCATCACATGAAGTTTCTTTGAGACTCTCAAACAGCGATTCTTCATACATGCTAAATATACTCGATGCAGTACCTACATAGTATACACACGATACTTCACAAGTATCAATATCCTAAATAACGTAGCATTACATGCTACTTTCTGTGGGTCCCACGATACACACACACTCGAGACATCAATCATGCCACAAACTGGGGGATTGGTCTGGCGGTTTACAGCGTGCAGCGCCCAACGCGCCATCACAAGAACGTGTCAGGAAGTCATGGACGGTTAGTGATGATGGAAGAAGTGGGAAAGCCTGGTCGTGTAACACCAACACACCACTCCATCACTCCACTTTATCCACTTCCCACGAGATACGAAGGTTAGGCTAAAAGACTTTTATAAATAGGCTCTCCGCCCTATTTTTCAAACAAGACAAGACAGAACAGAGAGAGCATAACACAGAAACCAAGTGTTAACATACAGTGCCTGCTTGCGTCAATTACAAGCCTGCTCACCTTTCTGTTGCAAGTCATACATAGCCAACACCTTCACAATCTCAACACGTTCTTCGCTTCCCTCCCTAAGATCAACCCCATCTCCTTCACTTTGTGACCGAAACAAGTCTGGAATGACCATTCTTTTTGGTTTAGGCCGGACTTGCAAAGATTGACCTCTCGAATCTACAAGCACTTACCGCGCAGTGCATTGTTTAAGGTTTAGATTCATTCCTCATCCACACACCCCAAATTACCAAAATCGGCAGGAATAGTTTTCACCCACAAACAATGATTCCTTAATAATCTACTTCGCTGCGTCGATTAAGTTTATTGTGAGGTGATTGATGAAACTGAGCTGTTCTTCGGGAATATAAGTCTGGTTTTATCAATTGGTTCATGTTCACCTTGATTTATCAAAAGACGGAACCAAACTCGTAGGTTTATTCGTGGGAGACAAATTTATCTATTACTTGTAGACTTTTCTGTGAGACAAATTTGTTTATTAAAGTCTTCGACTTTGGGTCGTAGCAACTCTTGGTTATGGGTGAGTTCAGCTAAGGGAATCAAGTGCGCAGTATCCTGCTGGGATCAGAGGTGTATGAGCATAAATGTACCTTGGATCAGTGTGAGATTGGTTGGGGTTCAACTACAGTCCATATCGAAGTTAATTTGGAGTAAGCTAGTGGATGTAGCGGCTTAATACAATGTATGCTTAATCTGGACTAGGTCCCGGGGTTTCTCCTGCATTTGCGGTTTCCTCGTTAACAAAATTCTGGTGTCTGTGTTATTTATTTTCCGCATTATATTTTTATATAATTGAAATAATATATGTTGTGCGTTGTTCAATCGATTAGAATATCTGACCTATTGGTTGTTGATTTAAATCGATTGACACTTGGATATTGGTCTTTGGTACCATCCAAGTTATCTCTCTTTGATTGGACTCGCGAATCATATTTGCTTGAGTAAATCAAATCGAGAGATTGAGATATTAACTCCTTGAGTATTTTCTATTGATTGAGTCTAGTTGATTATCTAGAAAACAACTCGGAGTTGTCCATACAGATTGCTAATCGAAATATTGGTTGAGGTTGTTAGACCCCCGTTTTTTCACTTATGACGAAGTCTTGGTCTAGGATAGTTAAGTATAGTTGAGCTCCAGACTCCATGGCGATTATCTTATGAAGACGAATAACTACTCAAGAAACTGGTGGAAATTTATCCGACCAAAAAGGTATGTGGAGACTTTAACTTATCTAGCACCCAAAAGTCTATCTATCTCCTACTCTTGAGACAACAGTCGTATAAGTATGATAGTTTTCATACATACACATTTGCTATTTCGAGCCGAGTTTACTCACCTATATTTTTCTCGAAATATGTGTTGGTAAGATTTCGCTTTAACCATATTTCATCTTTATACGTGACGAAATACATGATGACATTTCAATCTTGAAAATGGCTTTGATGACGATAGTCGATTCTTTATGTCTAACAACTATTATAACATTATAGAAGAATGTTTCAATGATTGAAATGTAGAGTTAAGATTACATAACCACCTATGGATATAAGCATATTTAGTGTGTTCGCACATTAGTGTATAAATCCATGTACCGGAAACCAAGTGCGTGCATATGTGTGCATGCGGTATTGGTGAAGGAGACAGGTTGGGTACGCGTACTGGCAGAAGTTCACATCCTTGAATTTCTGCTGAGTTTGGAGTTTATGAACTTATAAATCAGTCACCTTAGGTACGCGTACCCACGGAAGTTTTCAACCGAAAATTTCTGCTGGGTTTTCAAGCCCAATTTCGGAAAAAGTTGAGTTTGCATACCCGTACGCGTACCCAAGCTGGTTATTTCTCAAATCGGTTGTTCATGAACTTAAAACAATAAATCAATAAGGAATTCAATCTTTGCAAACCGTGGCTATATTTTTCATTAATTGATTCAAGTGAATCAAACCGATTTTGCTTCAATTGTGTCTATGTATAAAGATCTAACCAATTGAACAACTCTTGAACTAGTTCTTATGAGTCATTTGAACTAGTTATGAAGAAGATGAATATGGTTGATATTAAAGTGCTCATATGGCTAACCATTGGTTAACTATTCATGAACCAACTAAATATACACGTTTAGGTACGGTTACTCAAACATAAATGAAATATATTTCATGTGTGTGTCTGACAAGCTAAGTTTCGATCTAACGGTTGAAAGATATTAGCTTGGATAAATTAGGTTTTTCATCTAACGGTGAATATTGAATGCTTTGCTACCAAGGTAACTTAGATTTCAAACTCTGATTTGAAAACTATATAAGGGAGACATCTAGCAATTGGAAAAACTAATCCCCACACCTCATGTGTGATACTAGTTGGTTTGCTAGAGTCGATTCTCCTTTAATCGTAGGTTTCTTCTCGAGACCCTGTCGATTAACGACTTGAAGAATTCATACTGATTATGAAGCCAGACGAAACTACTTCTCTTGTAGTTGAGCATTCTGATCTTACCATTTTCTATCAACAAGTTTACCATCCAAGTTTACATCTCTTGTATTTGATAAAGTCTCGAAGATTTCTATTTGCTTGAGTATAGATCAAATCGAGAGATAGAGATATTAACTCCTTGATATACTTTTTATTAAGATTGAGTCTGACTATCTAGTTGATTCTCTTAAAAGTATATTAGAGTTAATCCATACAGATTGTTTCTAGAAAATATATTGAAGAATTGGAATTTTTAAGGTATTTGTTTGGAGTGTTGTCCATGACACTTCTATATTTATATACATATATAAAGTGTGTAGGTTCTATAAAAAGTCATCTATATTGGTTTTATTTTTTCATTATAAATTTTAACTAACACAAATCCATTGGATTATCCGCACCCAATCCGATTGGATGTGGATGCCAAATTAGAAATCCGTAGTGAATTGGATTGGATGCTGATAAGGTAAAAACCGGTCAATACCAGCCCATGCTCACCCCTTCTACATGTTAACTTGACCTTAGGTTGTCTCTGTTATCCTGTTACTCGTGAGGAGCCAAAGAAGTAAACATTTACGACCAATCAATTAGCATGAGGACTAACCGAGGAAGGTGTTGAGATTATTAGTCCCACATTGTCTGGGCATCTAAGATCCTGCGGTTTATAATCCCTTAGGCATCTCCACTCATTGCCAATTGGTTTTGAGTTGGATTCTCGTATTCTAACATGGTACCAGAGCAAGCTATTTGCGACGAGTCATTTGACCGCGCCTTTACTCCGCGTCACCCGTTTTAATTGTGCACGTGTTAGACCCAACGAGGCTACACGTGAGGGGACGTGTTGAGATTATTAGTCTCACATTGTCTGGGCATCTAAGATCCTGCGATTTATAATCCCTTAGGGTCTCTCCACTCATTGCCAATTAGTTTTGAGTTGGATGGTCGTATTCTAACAGAAGGAAGGATCCATAATTTTTGCCAGGTCGTATTACACTTGCTACCTTCTCATTCAACTGATCACGAAACTTGAAATTAGGAATTATTTTCTGGAGCATTAACACAGGGGGTGACCCACGAGGATCTATGTCATTAATTTGGGTGATCGGAACCAGCTACAAATATACACCTAAAGCTACAAAAGGAAATACCCTAGTTGTACATACGTACCACCACCTCCCCCATGAAAGCAATGGTTGATAAATACGTACATATACATATATCTAGAGTGTCTGAATTAGGCAGTAGTGGCTAGCAATGCGGCAAACGTGTGTATTTGCAATCCACAAATTAAATTAGCCGTGCAATTAGCCCCCTCCCCACAATCTGCGGGAGAGTACATATCTCTTTCATGGCTAGCTGTTTGGATGGGGGGACCATGATGGTGTGGCAAAAAATTGAAGAAGAAAGTTTCTACTTAGCTAGCTATCATTTGGCAGTTTATGCTATCCGGTTGGAGTTGAGCATGGTATGGCAGACATCTATGCCACCAAAACGTACACATTTGAGAGTGCCTACAGCTTGGCTGATGAGTGATGGCCAGTATACGTGACATTGAAGTTGGGGGGTTCGGAGACTGTAGTTGCTGAGATTTCTTTATCAGAGAATCAAGGTTTGATCCTCATCCAAGTTGAAGCAAAGTTTATATATATATCCAAGGCAAAATGAATATGGGTTAAGTGGAAAAATGCCCCAAAATGAACCACATGGTTGTGAAAATGTCCCGGACATTAGGCGAAAGATCAAAATGCTCCGATCCGTTATTTTTTTCTTTAAATAGTCAAAATGGGGCATTTGACTGGTCAACCGTGTTATGAAATATCACTTTTGCCCTTCGTAAAAAATGAACGGTGGAGATGTCAAACCTGTGCTAACAATTTTGCTGACACGTGGGTTATGAAATCAACGGACACGTAGACAATGAATGACAACTGTACCGCACGTGTGAGATCGCACGTGTTCGTCTAGTCTTATCTTCAACCCACATCGTGTTTCAGCAACAGAAGAAAAAGAAATCAGAACAAAGTTTAGCAGACAGAGAGATGGAGAAACAAATCGAGAGACTGAGAAGATAAGAGAGGGATAGATCGTGAAGAGAAGATAGATGGGACGGAGAAGATAAGAGCCGTGTGTGTTTGTTAAGTTCTGAAGTGAAGAACATGTAATTTCTTCAAACCCTTCTAATATTTCTTATTTCCCTTCTGATTTTCGAATGTATGATTGCTGTTCTTGAAACTTTAGCTTTGTTTCACTGGCTGTTGTGATTACAAAAAAAGGTTGAGAGCTCTGAAACGAATTTAGGGTTTCAGGAAAACAAAACTAGGGTTTGAAGAACTCTAATTAGGGTTTGAAAGAAACGAAATTAGGGATTATAATTTGGGGGTTTTTCATTTTTATGGGATAATTCAATTTAGGGGATATTTCAATTTCGTTTTGTAACTGTTGATTACTGTAAGATTTGATTAATTTAGGTTGTTGTGCCTCTGCTAGTGTGCCGTGAAGGACTTGCATGTCAGGAACAAATTAATTTTGAATTGATTAAGTTTTGATGAAATATGTAGAAGGCACAAAATCAAATTTTGTATTCTCTTGTGGTTGTAATTTTGTGTGAGTGAATAGTCCCTCGCTGTTTTGTTTTGGGTTGCTTATTCTTTCTATCTTATTTAACTTAGTGGAATTCAGATGCATTGGATACAAAATTCCTTCCTCTTCTTCTTTTCATTATTTCAAAGTGTTGTACTGTATGTGTGTATCATTTTAATATTTGTGACTCTTTTGACTTCTGTATTATTTAGTTACATCTTTTATTTTGTCACTTTAGGACCAATCATAAAAGGTGATTGTAGACTGTAGTTTAGAAATTTACCCTAAGTTTGAGGTAATATCATGTTAGAAATTCAACTATGGTAGTAAAATTGTCATGTTATTAGTAAAACCATGGAGACCATGTTTTTATTTTTATTATATGTAGGCTTAACTTAACTAACACTCACCCTGGCACTCAAAATGTATAATTCAGGATTATTTTTTTTTTGGCATTAGATTGATTTCGTTGACATTCTAAGTTGTATTAGATTGATTTTCTTGACATTCTACCTAATTACTTCAAGTGGGAGTGATAAGTTCCTTTTTCTAAAAAAAAAATTCTTAACATTTTTGATTAATCCAAGGTTCATCAATCTCTATTGTACTACTTGGTTTAGATAGTGATCATTTGTCTATTCTAGTGCAAATATTAGTGATATTCAAATGTTTGTGGATGTTTCAAAGAATATAAATTTCTCTTCTATCTTTTCTTTACTGTGAACTTAGTGACTTGAAGGGGCCCCGACTTGAATGTCAACTAGTTAGTAATACTTATCAGATAATGTATATGGACTTGTGAAAATGTATATGAACTTTGTATATACAAATAATGTATATTAACTTATCAGGAAAACAATACTTATCAGATAATGTATATGAACTTGTAATTTTTTTTATTGATTTGTTTCATTTTTGTTAAATATTTCAGAATGGGTTGTGAGGATAGGCATTTCTGGATATCTGATATAGGTGGCCGGTTTAGGGACTTGTATTATTTAGGTTGTAAAGCTGGTACCAGTGGAGAAGCTTTCATGTCTATGCTAAAGAGTAGGTTGGTGATCATAACATTCTTACCTGTCAAGGTCCTCCAGTTGGATCTAACCGAAAGAAGAAAGGATTAAGAATAGAGTGTTCTGTTGACGGGGATGAGTTCTGTGTTACTGTTGTACCGACAAAGAAGATGATCTCGTCTGCACTAACTACTGCAACAACATTTTCATCAAAGAAATCTGGTGATATACCACCATTGTCAAAGAGAAAAGCAGCTGCTACTACACCATCTTCTTCTTCAGCTGGATACCAGAAAAAGGGTAAGACAAATGCACCATCCTCCTCTACTGAAGCTGATGTTGGTGCTAAAAGGAAGGTGAGACATCCATCTACTTCTTCTGAACCTTCTACTGCTTGTTTTAACCGGTCTTATAATGGCACAGGGAATATTTCTAGCCAAATCATCACTATTATCGAACCATCATCTATAAGGGTTACAAAGCCTAATTCAAAATATCAGAATGCTTTCACTTAATGACAGTTAACAATGGGTTCTTGTTTTTTATGCTTTTGTTTGTAATGGCGGACATCTTAATCACTTTATGTTTGAAGTACTGATGGTGTTTTTAACTATCATTGTTTATGTAAGTGCAGACAATTTAGCAATTAAAATTATGCAGCGTTGTTTGTTTTTTTTTTTTGTGTTTTTTTTGTTTTGGTAAGAATGCAGTGGTTTGTTATCTCGTTGTAATTTCATCTGAAATTTATAAATTGCTAGCATTATGTTGATTGAAAAATGGAATGTAAATGGCTTGGATATGTGGCCGTCCGTTTTTAATCACATGAGACGTGTCGCATTCTAACCATTTAGGACACGGTGGTCATTTACGAAAAAGATTGTTAGAGTTAATAAAAATACACTCACGTGAGAGTCATTTGAATCAAATTTCATACAATAACCGTTGGATCAAAATGACACGTGGCAGACATTGGTTCAATCCAATTCTGAATGATAGAAATGTAAATGTTTCACATGTGAGAGTTACATGTGTGCGAATTTGACCATTTAACTCTCTTTAACAGCTAAACTAACGGATTATGGAATTTTGATAATATTTTGGGGTATTTTGATCTTTCGCCTACCACTTAATTCATTTTCACAACCATGGGGTCCATTTTGGGGAATTTTTCCACTTAATTCATTAAGTGGCAAAATTCCCCAAAATGGACCCCATGGTTGTGAAAATGCCCCGATCCGTTATTTTTTATTTAAATAGTCAAAATGGGGCATTTGACTGGTCAACCGTGTTATGAAATATCACTTTTTCCCTTCGTAAAAAATGAACGGTGGAGATGTCAAACCTGTGCTAACAATTTTACTGACACGTGGGTTATGAAATCAGCGGACACGTAGACAATGAATGACACATGTACCGCACGTATGAGATCGCGCGTGTTCTTCTAGTTTTATCTTCAACCCACATCGTGTTTCAGCAACAGAAGAAAAAAAAATCAGAACAAAGTTTAGCAGATAGAGAGATGGAGAAACAAATCGAGAGACTGAGAAGATAAGAGAGGGATAGATCGTGAAGAGAAGATAGATGGGACGGAGAATGTAAGAGATGTGTGTGTTTGTTAAGTTCTGAAGTGAATAACATGTAATTTCTTCAAACCCTTCTACTGTTTCTTATTTCCCTTCTGATTTTCGAATGTATGATTGTTGTTCTTGAAACTTTAGCTTTGTTTCACTGGTTGTTGTGATTACAAAAAAAGGTTGAGAGCTCTGAAATGAATTTAGGGTTTCAGGAAAACAAAATTAGGGTTTGAAGAACTCTAATTAGGGTTTGAAAGAAATGAAATTAGCTTTTCATTTTTATGGGATAATTCAATTTAAGGGATATTTCAATTTCGTTTTGTAACTGTTGATTACTGTAATATTTGATTAATTTAGGTTGTTGTGCCTATGCTAGTGTGCCATGAAGGACTTGCATGTTAGGAACAAATCAATTTTGAATTGATTAATTTGATTAAGTTTTGATGAAATATGTAGAAGGCACAAAATTAAATTTTGTATACTCTTGAGGTTGTAATTTTGTGTGAGTGAATAGTCCCTCACTGTTTTGTTTTGGGTTGCTTATTCTTTCTATCTTATTTAACTTAGTGGAAATTCAGATGCATTGGATACAAAATTGCTTCCTATTCTTCTTTTCATTATTTAAAAGTGTTGTAGTGTATGTGTGTATCATTTTAATATTTGTGACTCTTTTGACTTCTATATTATTTAGTTACATCTTTTATTTTGTCACTTTAGGACCAATCGTAAAAGGTGATTGTAGACTGTAGTTTAGAAATTTACCCTAATTTTGGTATAATATCATGTTAGAAATTCAACTATGGTAGTAAAACTGTCATGTTATTAGTAAAACCATGGAGACCATGTTTTTATTTTTATTATATGTAGGCTTAACTTAACTAACACTCACCCTGGCACTCAAAATGTACAATTCAGGATTTTTTTTTTTGGCATTAGATTGATTTCGTTGACATTCTAAGTTGTATTAGATTGATTTTCTTGACATTCTACCTAATTACTTCAAGTGGGAGTGATAAGTTCCTTTTTCTAAAAAAAAAATTCTTAACATTTTTGATTAATCCAAGGTTCATCAATCTCTATTGTACTACTTGGTTTAGATAGTGATCATTTGTCTATGCTAGTGCAAATATTAGTGATATTCAAATGTTTGTGGATGTTTCAAAGAATATAAATTTCTCTTCTATATTTTCTTTACTGTGAACTTAGTGACTTGAAGGGGCCCCGACTTGAATGTCAACTAGTTAGTAATACTTATCAGATAATGTATATGGACTTGTGAAAATGTATATGAACTTTGTATATACAAATAATGTATATTAACTTATCAGGAAAACAATACTTATCAGATAATGTATATGAACTTGTAATTTTTTTTATTGATTTGTTTCATTTTTGTTAAATATTTTAGAATGGGTTGTGAGGATAAGAATTTCTGGATATCTGATATAGGTGGCAGGTTTAGGGACTTGTATTGTTTAGGTTGTAAAGCTGGTACCAGTGGAGAAGCTTTCATGGCTATGCTAAAGAGTAGGTTGGTGATCATAACATCCTTACCTGTCAAGGTCCTCCAGTTGGATCTAACCGAAAGAAGAAAGGATTAAGAATAGAGTGTTCTGTTGACGGGGATGAGTTCTGTGTTACTGTTGCACCGACAGAGAAGATGATCTCGTCTGCACCAACTACTGCAACAACATTTGCATCAAAGAAATCTGGTGATATACCACCATTGTCAAAGGGCAAAGCAGTTGCTACTACACCATCTTCTTCTTCAGCTGGTTACCAGAAAAAGGGTAAGACAAATGCATCATCCTCCTCTACTGAAGCTGATGTTGGTGCTAAAAGGAAGGTGAGACATCCATCTACTTCTTCTGCACCTTCTACTGCTTGTTTTAACCGGACTGATAATGGAACAATGAATATTTCTAGCCAAATCATCATTATTACCGAACCATCATCTATAAGGGTTAGAAAGCCTAATTCAAAATATCAGAATGCTTTCACTTAATGACAGTTAACAATGGGTTCTTGTTTTTTATGCTTTTGTTTGTAATGGTGGACATCTTAATCACTTTATGTTTGAAGTACTAATGGTGTTTTTAACTATCATTGTTTATGTAAGTGCAGACAGTTTAGCAATTAAAATTATGCAACGTTGTTTTTTTTTGTGTTTTTTTTTAGTAAGAATGCAGTGGTTTGTTATCTCGTTGTAATTTCATCTAAAATTTCTAAATTGATAGCATTATGTTGATTGAAAAATGGAATGTAAATGGCTTGGATTTGTGGCCGTCCGTTTTTAATCACATTAGACGTGTCGCATTCTAACCATTTGGGACACGGTGGTCATTTACGAAAAATACTATTAGAGTTAACAAAAATACACTCACGTGAGAGTCATTTGAATCAAATTTCATACGATAACAATGACACGTGGCAGACATTGGTTCAATCCAATTCTGAAGGATAGAAATGTAAATGTTTCACACGTGAGAGTTACATGTGTGCGAATTTGACCATTTAACTCTCTTTAACGGCTAAACTAACGGTTGGGGCATTTTGATAAGATTTTGGGGTATTTTGATCTTTCGCCTAACGTCTAGGGCATTTTCACAAACTTGAGGTTCATTTTGGGGCATTTTGCCACTTAATTCCCCAAAATGAACCCCATGGTTGTGAAAATGCCCCGTACGTTAGGCGAAAGATCAAAATGCCCCGATCCGTTATTTTTTCTTTAAATAGTCGAAATGGGGCATTTGACTGGTCAACCGTGTTATGAAATATCACTTTTGCCCTTCGTAAAAAATGAACGGTGGAGATGTCAAACCTGTGCTAACAATTTTTCTGACACGTGGATTATGAAATTAGCGTACATGTTGACAATGAATGACACATGTACCGCACGTGTGAGATCGCACGTGTTTTTCTAGTCTTATCTTCAACCCACATCGTGTTTCAGCAACAGAAGAAAAAAAAATCAGAACAAAGTTTAGCAGACAGAGAGATGGAGAAACAAACTGAGAGACTGAGAAGATAAGAGAGGGAT
This sequence comes from Papaver bracteatum, assembly GCA_023529315.1. NCBI lineage: Eukaryota > Viridiplantae > Streptophyta > Magnoliopsida > Ranunculales > Papaveraceae > Papaver > Papaver bracteatum. The sequence goes on along the minus strand of JAJJWX010004804.1, from coordinate 5,266,358 downwards.
AGATCGTGAAGAGAAGATAGATGGGACGGAGAAGATAAGAGCCGTGTATGTTTGTTAAGTTCTGAAGTGAAGAACATGTAATTTCTTCAAACCCTTCTACTGTTTCTTATTTCCCTTCTGATTCTCGAATGTATGATTGATGTTCTTGAAACTTTAGATTTGTTTCACTGGTTGTTGTGATTACAAAAAAAGGTTGAGAGCTCTGAAACGAATTTAGGGTTTCAGGAAAAAAAAATTAGGGTTTGAAAGAAACGAAATTAGAGATTATAATTTGGGGGTTTTCCATTTTTATGGGATAATTCAATTTAGGGGATATTTCAATTTCGTTTTGTAACTGTTGATTACCGTAATATTTGATTAATTTAGGCTGTTGTGCCTATGCTAGTGTGCCGTGAAGGACTTGCATATCAGGAACAAATCAATTTTGATTTGATTAATTTGATTAAGTTTTGATGAAATATGTAGAAGGCACAAAATCAAATTTTGTGTACTCTTGAGGTTGTAATTTTGTGTGAGTGAATAGTCCCTCACTGTTTTGTTTTGGGTTGCTTATTCTTTCTATCTTATTTAACTTAGTGGAAATTCAGATGCATTGGATACAAAATTGCCTCCTCTTCTTCTTTTCATTATTTAAAAGTGTTGTAGTGTATGTGTGTGTCATTTTAATATTTGTGACTCTTTTGACTTTTGTATTATTTAGTTACATCTTTTATTTTGTCACTTTAGGACCAATCGTAAAAGGTGATTGTAGACTATAGTTTATAAATTTACCCTAAGTTTGAGGTAATATCATGTTAGAAATTCAACTATGGTGATCGCTTGTCAGACGACACAAATATAATTCACTTCCTCACTTAACTAATATGAATATAGTATTCGATAAGAAAGAGTTCGTATCCACAAAGAGGCGATTGTTGTTATGCAATTTTCAGATTCTTATGTAACCAAATAACCCAAGGTGTGTTTTTGTTTTTATCAAAGTAATAATACTAAATAAAGCAAAGTAAATAGTTAAAATAATCAATAAGGAGAGGATATTGGTTAAGGGATAGTATCATTCATAAACATGTATTTTTCATACATGATTAGAATTGGTATTTAATCTCTCAATTATCAAAAGCCCTAGGATATCTTGATCGCAAGAGTATCCCGTTTATTTCATGATTTTATCACAAACAACATTAAAATATGCTAATGTGAAATCTTCTTAAAAAGCAACCTAAAGTGTAAAAGCACAATTAGATTTAACTCCCTAAGAGCAATAAGTTCTATGAAATAAGACTAATCGATGCAAAAAAACGTGTAAAAGCACTAATTCGTTTTAACAAAGGTTATGATTCATATGCAACTAAAAAGATGTATCACTACAAGTATTAACCACAAGTTGCTACTAGAAATCAGGGACAAACAACTTTTACGTATTGAAAACCCTAATATAGCTATAGAGATGAAAACAAATCCAATTGATTCCGGACTCAACCAAACTAGCATTCAAATCATAGGATAATAGAACAATGAATCATAAACGATAAACTTGAGACAAAACTAATTCATAGAATCAAATAACATGCTTGAAGAAATCAACTTTTATCCCATAACCAATTATTGTATTTAGCTACTCATATTCATGGAGTTCATCATCAAAATATTCAAGGGAAGACTATGAAACATAAAAGAAAGCAAACCCTAGAAGTTGTTCTCTTCAAAAGCTCCAAGAATAGAATAATAACCGTCTTTTCTTTGTTGTAGAAACTCTCTTTTTATAGCCCTTTGCTTTCCAAAAATAGGTCAAAGTCTTCAAAATCTTCAAGTCCACGTCCATATACTAGTCCACCAAGCCCAGGTGTGATAAATATGTCTCTGGAAAATTTGGGTCCAAAACTGGTCGCCGGAATGCTGACGTCATCGCCGGAATCCGGCCGCAGGCGCCGGAATCCGGTCACCGGAAAATTGACTTAGACCACTTTTACTATTGGAGACTGTCACCAAGCAATTCTACACTTCCAGTGGCTCAACTTTGCTTTTCTGCATTTCAAACATTTGCATAACCCATCTAAATCCACTCTCTATACCTTGCGAAAACGCACCCAAAAGCGCGACGCGTAGCTCCTATGTCCGGCCGCCAACTCTTTTGTTCGACTCATACCCGCCTCATGATTCACTGAATCTTGACGATCCCCACTTTCGGTTCCAAAATTCGACTACCGGAGCTATGCTCACCGGCTCGCCATTTTCGCTCGCTTTTCGCACTGCAACTGCAATTTTGTCACAGCCATTGCACCAGCTCTTCCATTGCTTCATTCCATTCCCTGAGTACAAACCAACTAAAACTCATGCCAAGTGTTATGCACGGCCAAGATGGCCGTGCCTTCTATGCCACCCAGCCATCATGGATGTACATCCTGCAACTCTTGAGAACACAAACCAACTTCAAATTCCAATCCAATTCAAACCCTTTCTAGCATAATCCACCAGTTCAGAGATACAGCTCCATTGCCAAGCTCCCTTAGCAATCTCAACACTTGAGCCAACCCATTACAATAAGTATCTCCACCTTAACCAACAGCAACCACCCTGCAGTTGCACCAACAACAATGCAGTTCACCTGCAATATCAACAATCACAGCAAACTATTCTTATAACTCCTTTCCCAGCTCCACAATCCACTCGAAACACTTCCAAGTCCCCGGCCAGCTCTCGACTCATCCATTCAATACTTATAACTCCAGCTACCTGAACCTACTAATCAAGCAGACCAACTCCATCACCATCCAATGCTCCTTTACTACAATTCCAGCTCCCCACAAAAGCTACAAGCCTAGCCTGCACTTCTCAGTTCATTGGAGCAGCATAACAGCAACAATGCATTCACAGCATAGACCATCATACCAATACCTATTGAATCTTGTAGCCACTCACTGGTTCACTGCTGCAACTTCATTCACAACACCAGATTGCTGCTACTGCATTTAAGCTCCACCATTGCCTAGCCATTCATCACATACACCAACTCAACACCTCTTGCTTGATCCCAGCAGCATAACCACCTGCTCCATACCCAAAGATTGCACCCGCAATTATGTCATTTAACACAACAAAGAACTACCAATCGCAGAAACAAGGATCACCATCAGTGCCCCAATTAAATCTCTCAACCCTTCCAACTCCAATCGCACAAATGCTCTTTTTGTAAAAACACTTATTCAAGCGACTAAACAAGCACCCTGTAATGCGAGTTTTATTGCAAATTCATCACAAACCTATCAGAACAACCATTAGCATAATTATCTCTGGTTTCTTCTCAAATCCACTTCACAGAATCTCACCTCCAACTTAGTATCTCAGACATATAAGAACCCATCCTCTACTTCCTTTCCAACCAACAACTCCATCTGAATATCAAACCATCTTCAATAGCACAACCATCAATTTATAACCCATTTCATCACAGATACAACACGGATTCCCTTTTTAACTTCTTAGCAAAAACCCATCTTTGAATCATCAATTATAGTTACCTAGACCATTGTTTGGTTCAATCAACATTTTCACTGCCATAATATCTCGATCTCAATTCTGTTGTTTCAGGTGATAACATCAGCTGCTTTTCAACAGCATCGTCAACTGCTCGAATCCATTGCGGCAACTCTTTGTCTCTCAATCTCTCTTCATTTTTCAGTAGCAGTGGCTGCTTTCTCTCCTTCTCAATTTCAGGGAATGTAATGAAAATGAATGATTGAGAGATAGGTTTGGATAGTTTGGGTGGATGGTTACACCCCAGGGATAGGTACCACCCCAATCATTAGATAAGGGCCATCCTAAAATATTAGGCTTGTCGGTTCCGGAGAACTGACATCATATTTCTTTCATAACGCTTATTGCACAACGTAGCCTGCTCCAGATATCGCATGTGAATCGACCTTTTTGCACTTTACGCCTTAAATGAGTGATTTCTTCTCCTTTTGCTCCCGGTGACTCCAAAACACCTAGTAACTCAAATTCACACATAAGATACATAATTCACACGAAAAATAGCAAAGAAAGCATAAATACTAAATATAAAATACGGTGTATTCTACACCTATCAAATTCCCCCACACTTAGACTTTGCTAGTCCTCGAGCAAATCAAACAAAAAATAATTATAAATCATACATACAACTCCGTCTCGTCGAGGCTACGGTCACTTTTAGCATAAATAACAAGCCTTTAAACCCCTAGGTGTCCCTAGTGGATGAGTTATAGTCTCGTGAAGGTTTACAAGAGGTCTGCCTACAAAACCTATATTTCCAACTCCGTCTATTTGTGACAAATCAGTGAACGAATCCAAAATGACTACGGGAGGAGGTACCTTGCAAATTCAATTCATATTTTAGTAAGCTTTAATTAGATAGTCGAACAAGCCACAATACTCGGAAACTAACAAACCACAATCACAATGAAAAGATAAAGAAGATGGATATAGATGTAGATGTTGGCGAATGCTCACAAGTGATCGATGTTTCCCATATCTGTCTGAAGGTCACTGCCAAGATGAACCTATTCCTATTGGATTGAGCTACTTGGTTTGAATGCTACATCAACTCACTAGCATATACAAGGGAACCAGGAGTGACTTTATTCAACCAATATAATACTTTCCTTTTTTTTTTTTTTTTTTTTTTTAAGACAACATGATTGGATCAAACTGGATCCAAGCGCATGATTCTTGTCAGCAAATACATGATAGTTTCCTTGGATCCTGCATTCCACGCTTGTTTAGGCGACGGAGATAGGGACTACGTTTCACACATACTGCTATTCCCAAGTGTCATTTTATTCCGTTTTGGTCTAATTGGTCGGTCTCTTTTTCTTTTCTTTTTTCATTTTTTTTTCCTTTTCTTTTTTCTAGTAACTCAATCACTCTATTTCATCCTAGCAGTAATAACACGTCGATGTTTAGTGACCCACCAAAGCACTTAGAGAACAATAGATAAATATGGAAAAATAAAAATAGAATGCGATATGGTGAAATTCCGAGATATGGTAACAACTATCATGGTATTTATGATTATGAGCTATGTTCGTCCCTTTTAGTTAATCGGTTCCTCAACTCCTGCAATCAAAATGGTTCCATCCACTAATGGTGTCATCCTAAAAGCACAAGTTTCTAGATTTCGGAGTTCAAAAAGCACAAATCTTTTTCTTTGTTTTTCTATTTTCTATTTTCTGATTTTTTTTTTCCTGATTTTTTCAAGGCATAAAACACACTAAAACACACTATACAAACATATAAATGCTCCCCCACACTTAAACTTTACATTGTCCTCAATGTAAAATTGAATCATCCAAAGAAAATTCAAGGTGGGAAATTCCGCAAATGATATGAAAAAACAAAGAAAATAAAGATAAAAGCAAATGCATAAAAATAAAAAGATAAGGGTAAAGATACAAAACCGGTGGGTTGCCTCCCACTTAGCGCTTGGTTTAAAGTCGTCAGCCCGACGTACTCCTTGTTCCCTAAGACTCCTCCAGCGAGGATGCCTCCACAAAGTTCACACCTTCCACAACTTCGAAAGTAAAATTCTCATAATATGGTTTCAACCGGTGTCCATTCACTTTAAACTCCTTTCATGTAGCTATGCTACGAATTTCTACTACACCATGAGAAAACACATTAGTAACAATAAAAGGTCTGATCCAACGTGACCTTAGTTTACCCGGAAATAATTGCAAGCGAGAATTAAACAAAAGCACTTTCTGCCCAACACAAAATTGTTTTCTAGAAATCATAGAATCATGAAATGCCTTAGTTTTCTCCTTGTAAATGCGTGAGCTTTCAAATGCATCATTGCGTAACTCTTCTAGCTCTTGGAGTTGTAGCTTCCTTTGCTTTCCAGCACCATCTAACTCCAAATTGCATTGCTTAATAGCCCAAAACGCCTTATGTTCAATCTCAACGGGTAAGTGACAAGGTTTACCATACACAAGCCTAAAAGGAGACATCCCAATAGGTGTCTTGTATGCGGTTCTATAATCCCACAAAGCATCATTAAGTCGCATGCTCCAATCTTTCCTTGTTGGATTCACCGTCTTATCTAGTATGGATTTCACCTCTCGGTTCGACACCTCGGCTTGTCCATTGATTTGGGGATGATAAGGTGTTGCAATCTTGTGCGACACATTGTACTTCTTCAAAAATCCTTGTAAGAACTTGTTTTTGAAGTGAGAACCCCCATCGCTAATTATGGCTCTTGGAATTCCAAACCTTGCAAAAAATTTAGCTTGCACAAAATCTGAAACCACTTTAGAATCATTAGTTGGGGTGGCTTTAGCTTCCACCCATTTCGAGACATAATCAACAACAAGTAAGATATAAAAATTCCCATGAGAGTTGACAAAAGGACCCATAAAATCAATACCCCATACATCAAAAACTTCAATAAATTGAATAAAAGTTTGTGGCATTTGATTTCGAGCACCTAGATTGCCTGTCCTTTGGCACCTATCACAAGTTGTGCAAAATATATGTGCATCCTTAAACAAAATTGGCCAATAAAAACCGCTTTCAAGTACCTTGTGAGCTGTTCTTTTACTCCCAAAATGTCCTCCTCAAGCATAGGAGTGACAAAAAGACAAGATAGAGTTAAATTCAGAGTCGGGAACGCACCTTCTTATTACTTGGTCGCTGCCATGTTTACACAAGTATGGATCATCCCATATATATTGGTTCCCTAGCCTCTTAAGTTTGTCCCTCTCGGCACGAGACAAGTTCTTTGGGATTTGTTTAGACACCAAATAGTTCACAATATCCGCATACCATGGTTCTCCAAATGCAATTGAGAATAGTTGCTCATCCAGGAAACTTTCACGCAACACGATAGCTTCCTTGTCCACAGCAAGACGGCTCAAATGATCCGCAACGGTGTTCTCAATTCCTTTCTTGTCCTTGATTTCTATATCAAACTCTTGCAAGAGTAAAATCCATCGTATGAGCCTCGGTTTCGCCTCTTTCTTTGTAAGCAAGTACCTAAGTGCCGCATGATCTGAAAAGACAACAACTTTTGTACCAATTAGATAAGAGCGGAACTTTTCCAAAGCAAAAACAATAGCTAATAACTCTTTTTCAGTGCTAGTGTAGTTTTGTTGGGCCTCATTTAACGTTCTAGAAGCATAATAAATAGCATGAGGTATCTTCCCCACACGCTGCCCAAGCACCGCACCAACTGCATAATCACTTGCATCACACATGAGCTCAAAAGGCTTGATCCAATCCGGTGGTTTAATGATATGGGCTGAAATCAAAAGTTCTTCAAACGATTGAATGCCGCCACACACTTTTCGTCAAAGTTAAAAACCACATCTTTTTGCCATAAGGTACAAAGTGGTGATGCTATCTTGGAAAAATCCTTGATGAATCTACGGTAAAAACCTGCATGACCAAGAAAAGAGCGTATCTCCCTCACCGTAGTGGGAGGGGTTAGAGCACGAATAAGGTCTATCTTAGATTTATCAACTTCCAAGCCTTTAGAAGATACTATATGGCCTAAAACTATGCCATGAGTTACCATAAAATGGCACTTCTCCCAATTAAGCACAAGATTTGTTTCAACACATCGTTCAAGGATTAGTGACAAATTGTTCAAACAAAGGTCAAATGAATCACCAAAGACACTAAAGTCGTCCATGAACACTTCGATTATGTTTTCAACATATTCTGAAAATATACTTACCATACACCTTTGAAAAGTAGATGGAGCATTGCACAAGCCAAAAGGCATCCTTCGATAAGCAAAAGTACCAAAAGGACAAGTGAAAGTGGTTTTCTCTTGATCCTCCGGTGCTATCACAATCTGATTATAACCTGAATAGCCATCAAGAAAGCAATAATAAGAATGTCCATCTAAACGTTCAAGCATTTGATCAATAAAAGGTAATGGAAAGTGATCTTTTATAGTAGTGGCATTCAATTTCCTATAATCAATACAAACCCTCCAACCGGTTTGCACACGAGTTGGGACAAGTTCATTCTCATCATTCTCCACCACGGTCACCCCTGATTTCTTTGGTACAACTTGTACCGGGCTCACCCACTTGCTATCGGATATGGGGTAGATAACACCCACTTCCAAAAGCTTGAGTATCTCATTTTTCACGACTTCCATCATAGGGGGGTTCAAACGACGCTGCGCTTCCCTTGTAGGCTTCGCATCATCCTCCAAACGTATCTTATGCATACAAACGGAAGGTCTTATACCCTTGATATCGGCAATTGTCCATCCTATGGCCGTCTTGTGCTTCCTTAGCACCCTTAGAAGTTTTTTCTCCTGTAATTCACTAAGCTCATTAGAAACAATCACAGGTAACTCTTCATTGTCACCCAAGTACAAGTACTTTAAGTGACTAGGAAGAGGTTTCAATTCTAACTTTGGAGATTTAACAATAGAGGGTAAAAGTTTCTCATCACTACATGGTAAAGAAATAAAAGAGATATTATGAGTTTCCGGGCATCCTTGTAGTGAGTTGAGATCACCAAGGGCTTCTTTAACCTCAATACCACACTCTACACCATTATCAATGGATGTAGTTAAAACGGTTTCCAAAGCATCTTCACCATTCAATTAAAACATTTTTTGTGCCAACATATCCATAACATCAACGGAAAAGCAAGATTGGACATCACTAGGATATCTCATCGTCTCGAAAATGTTGAAACGCATTACTTCTCCATCAAACTCCATAGTTAGCGTTCCCTTATCCACATTAATAATGGTCTTCGCCGTTTTCATGAAGGGACGCCCAAGTAGCAATGGAAGAGACGAGTCCAGTGAACCTTCATCCATCTCTAACACACAAAAGTCTGCTGGAAATACTAGTTGATTAACCTGCACAAGAACATCCTCAACAATACCCATTGGGTAGACATTAGAGCGATCGGATAATTGCAACACAATTTCAGCCTTTTTGAGAGGACCTAAATCAAGTGACTTATACATAGATGCAGGCATTACATTAACGGATGCACCTAAGTCTAACATTGCTTTGTTAAATGTAGTGGTACCAATTGTGACGGTGATGTCAAAGCTGCCCGGGTCTTTGCATTTAAGTGGGATTTTGTGTTGTAAGATTGCCGAAGCATTCTCCCCCACACTAAGAACTTCATTACCTTTGAGCCTTTTCTTATTGGTGCACAAGTCCTTCAACACTTTGGCATACTTTGGAACTTGCTTAATAGCATCAATGAGTGGTATGTTCACATGAATCTTCTTAAGAACGTCTAAAATATCCTTTTATAGTGCCTCCTTCTTAGAATTTGCAAATCTGCGAGGAAAAGGTAAAGGAGGAACATAAGTAGGAATAGGAGTTTTAGAGTTAGGAATAGGTACCTCAGAAGTTTGGGGAGAATCCTCATTCTTCTCCTCCAAAACAGGTTCCTTTGGTGTTTCCACCTTTCCCGAATCAGCAACTTCGGGTTGCACAAGTTGTGTACCACTTCTCAATGTAATCGCATTGACACCCTCTTTTGGGTTAATAGGTTGAGAAGGGAGTTTCCCACTATTTTGTGCCTTCAATTGGTTCATCTCAAGAGCCATAGAACCAACTTGGGTTTGCAACTCTTTCATCGTGCTCTCCGTTCTTTGCATAAAAGATTTCATCAACTCTTCCATACTTGACCCCTGATTTTGAGATTGTTGTTGTTGAAATTGAGATTGTTGAAATTGTTGACGCGGCTGGAATTGTTGTTGTTGAGGTTGAAATCCACCCGAATTGTTGAAAGTAGGTTGTTGAACCGCTCCTTGATTGTTCGCATAGCTAAAATTGGGGTGATCTCTCCATCCCGGATTGTAAGTATTGGAATAAGGATCATACCGTCTTGGATGATTTGGAAAAACCGCATTAGCTTACTCATTGACGTCTTCATACCCATGAGAATTTGGTATCACCGCGGCTGAAACTTGTTGTAGCATTGCTGTGATGTTTCCCATTTGTTGACGAAGTTCCTCCACCTCGCTTACTTCATTGACTCGCCGAAGAAGCACGTCCGAACCACGACTCAAGAATTGTTGAGAGTTTGCTGCCATGTTTTCAATCAACTCTCTAGCTTGTGCCACCGTCTTGCTCACTAGTGCACCACCACCCGCTGCGTCGATAAGATTCCTATCACTTGATTGGAGTCCTTCATATAAGAAGTATTGGATGATCATAGCATCACTAAATTGGTGATGAGGACATCTGGCCACCAACCTCTTGTATCGTTCCCAACAATCATATAACGATTCTCCGACATTTTGCTTCATTCCAAAAATCTCCTTGCGAATTTGAGTAGACTTAGATGCAGGAAAATATCTCTCTAAAAAGAGTTTCTTGAGCCCATTCCAAGTTGTAACACTCCCGGAAGGCAAGTAGTATAACCAATCCTTAGCATTACCTTCCAATGAGAATCGAAAAACCTTCAACATAGCACCATCCGCCTCCATATTTTATGGGAGTATATCCATGACAATGGTGTGTCAATCCATAAGATGCTTGTTTGGATCTTCATTCACCAAACCATGGAACTTTGGTAATTCTCTAAGAAGTCCCGGCTTGATTTCAAAAGTGGAGTCGGTTTGAATGCAACCTTGATGTATATCCAGCTTGTGAGAAGCTAAGTCTTTAAGTGAACGATTTGCAGCGTCACCCATTGCTTCTTCTCCTTCTCCTTCTTCTTCAAAAGGAATATCGTGTTCTACTTCCTCTCCTTCTTGCCGAAGAGCTTCGTGTTCTACTTCAAAGTCGTGTTCTTCCGTTGTGCCTTGCCTTGGTTGGAGTATTGTTCCTTTTCGAGTAATAATCCCGTACCTTGGATAATTCCAATCTTTAGAAGCCAGAGATTAGGTACCTGAAAAACAATTCTCACAAACAAGTGAGAAACAAGACAAGAAACGAAACACAAGTATGCAAGCAGAAAAATAATAAAAAGAAACTAAAAACTAGATAACAAGCCGAATGCCTCCCCGGCAACGGCGCCAAAATTTGATCGCTTGTCAGACGACACAAATATAATTCACTTCCTCACTTAACTAATATGAATATAGTATTCGATAAGAAAGAGTTCGTATCCACAGAGAGGCGATTGTTGTTATGCAATTTTCAGATTCTTATGTAACCAAATAACCCAAGGTGTGTTTTTGTTTTTATCAAAGTAATAATACTAAATAAAGCAAAGTAAATAGTTGAAATAATCAATAAGGAGAGGATATTGGTTAAGGGATAGTATCATTCATAAACATGTATTTTTCATATATGATTAGAATTGGTATTTAATCTCTCAATTATCAAAATCCCTAGGATATCTTGATCGCAAGAGTATCCCGTTTATTTCCTGATTTTATCACAAACAACATTAAAAGATGCTAATGTGAAATCTTCTTAAAAAGCAACCTAAAGTGTAAAAGCACAATTAGATTTAACTCCCTAAGAGCAATAAGTTCTATGAAATAAGACTAATCGATGCAAACAAACGTGTAAAAGCACTAATTCGTTTTAACAAAGGTTATGATTCATATGCAATTAAAAAGATGTATCACTACAAGTATTAACCACAAGTTGCTACTAGAAATCAGGGACAAACAACTTTTACGTATTGAAAACCCTAATATAGCTATAGAGATGAAAACAAATCCAATTGATTCCGGACTCAACCAAACTAGCATTCAAATCATAGGATAATAGAACAATGAATCATAAACGATAAACTTGAGACAAAACTAATTCATAGAATCAAATAACATGCTTGAAGAAATCAACTTTTATCCCATAACCAATTATTGTATTTAGCTACTCATATTCATGGAGTTCATCATCAAAATATTCAAGGGAAGACTATGAAACATAAAAGAAAGCAAACCCTAGAAGTTGTTCTCTGCAAAAGCTTCCAGAATAGAATAATAACCGTTCTTTTCTTTGTTGTAGAAACTCTCTTTTTATAGCCCTTTGCTTTCCAAAAATAGGTCAAAGTCTTCAAAATCTTCAAGTCCACGTCCATATACTAGTCCACCAAGCCCAGGTGTGAGAAATATGTCTCTGGAAAATTTGGGTCCAAAACTGGTCGCCGGAATGCTGACGTCATCGCCGGAATCCGGTCACCGGAAAATTGACTCATGCCACTTTTACTATTGGAGACTGTCACCAGGCAATTCTACACTTCCAGTGGCTCAACTTTGCTTTTCTTCATTTCAAACATTTGCATAACCCATCTAAATCCACTCTCTATACCTTGCGAAAACGCACCCAAAAGCGCGACGCGTAGCTCCTATGTCCGGCCGCCAACTCTTTCGTTCGACTCATACCCGCCTCATGATTCACTGAATCTTGACGATCCCCACTTTCGGTTCCAAAATTCGACTACCGGAGCTATGCTCACCGGCTCGCCATTTTCGCTCGCTTTTCGCACTGCAACTGCAATTTTTTCACAGCCATTGCACCAGCTCTTCCATTGCTTCATTCCATTCCCTGAGTACAAACCAACTAAAACTCATGCCAAGTGTTATGCACGGCCAAGATGGCCGTGCCTTCTATGCCACCTAGCCATCATGGTTGTACATCCTGCAACTCTTGAGAACACAAACCAACTTCAAATTCCAATCCAATTCAAACCCTTTCTAGCATAATCCACCAGTTCAGAGCTACAGCTCCATTGCCAAGCTCCCTTAGCAATCTCAACACTTGAGCCAACCCATTACAATAAGTAGCTCCACCTTAACCAACAGCAACCACCCTGCAGTTGCACCAACAACAATGCAGTTCACCTGCAATATCAACAGCCATAGCAAACTATTCCTACAACTCCTTGCAAAGCTGCACAGCTCCACAATCCACTCAAAACACTTCCAAGTCCCCGGCCAGCTCTCGACTCATCCATTAAATACTTATAACTCCAGCTACCTGCACCTACTAATCCAGCAGACCAAATCCATCACCATCCAATGCTCCTTTACTGCAATTCCAGCTCCCCACAAAAGCTACAAGCCTATCCTGCACTTCTCAGTTCATTGGAGCAGCATAACAGTAACACTGCATTCACAGCATAGACCATCATACCAATACCTATTGAATCTTGTAGCCACTCACTGGTTCACTGCTGCAACTTCATTCACAACACCAGATTGCTGCTACTGCATTTAAGCTCCACCATTGCCTAGCCATTCATCACATACACCAACTCAACACCTCTTGCTTGATCCCAGCAGCATAACCACCTGCTCCATACCCAGCATTGCACCTGAAATTATGTCATTTAACACAACAGCAACTACCAACTGCAGAACAGGCTCACCATCAGTGCCCCAATTAAATCTCTCAACCCTTCCAACTCCAACTGCACAGCTGATCTTGTTGTAAAAACACTCATTCAAGCAGCTAAATAAGCACCCTGTGTGCAGTTTGTATTGAAAATTCATCTCAAACCTATCAGAACAACCATTAGCATAATCATCTCTGTTTCTTCTCAAATCCACTTCACAGAATCTCACCTCCAACTTAGTATCTCAGACATATAAGAACCCATCCTCTACTTACTTTCCAACCAACAGCTCCATATGAATATCAAACCATCTTCAAGAGCACAACCATCAATTTATAACCCATTTCATCACAGATACAACACGGATTCCCTTTTTAACTTCTTAGCAAAAACCCATCTTTGAATCATCAATTACAGTGACCTAGACCATTGTTTGGTTCAATCAACATTTTCACTGCCATAATATCTCGATCTCAATTCTGCTGTTTCAGGTGATAACATCAGCTGCCTTTCAATAGCATCATCAACTACTCGAATCCATTGCGGCAACTCTCTGTCTCTCAATCTCTCTTCATGTTTCAGTAGCAGTGGCTGCTTTCTCTCCTTCTCAATTTCAGGGAATGTAATGAAAATGAATGATTGAGAGATAGGTTTGGATAGTTTGGGTGGATGGTTACACCCCAGGGATAGGTACCACCCCACTCATTAGATAAGGGACATCCTAAAATATTAGGCTTGTCGGTTCCGGAGAACTGACATCATATTTCTTTCATAACGCTTATTGCACAACGTAGCCTGCTCCAGATATCGCATGTGAATCGACCTATTTGCACTTTACGCCTTAAATGAGTGATTTCTTCTCCTTTTTCTCTCGGTGACTCCAAAACACCTAGTAACTCAAATTCACACATAAGATACATAATTCACACGAAAAATAGCAAAGAAAGCATAAATATAAAATATAAAATATAAAATACGGTGTATTCTACACCTATCATATGGTAGTAAAACTGTCATGTTATTAGTAAAACCATGGAGACCATGTTTTTATTTTTATTATATGTAGGCTTAACTTAACTAACACTCACCCTGGCACTCAAAATGTACAATTAAAGATTATTTTTTTGGCATTATATTGATTTCGTTGACATTCTAAGTTGTATTAGATTGATTTCCTTGACATTCTACCTAATTACTTCAAGTGGGAGTGATAATTTCCTTTTTCTAAAAAAAAAATTCTTAACTTTTTTGATTAATCCAAGGTTCATAAATCTCTATTGTACTACTTGGTTTAGATAGTGATCATTTGTCTATGCTAGTGCAAATATTAGTGATATTCAAAAGTTTGTGGATGTTTCAAAGAAGATAAATTTCTCTTCTATCTTTTCTTTACTGTTAACTTAGTGACTTGAAGGAGCCCCGACTTGAATGTCAACTAGTTAGTAATACTTATCAGATAATGTATATGGACTTGTGAAAATGTATATGAACTTTGTATATACAAATAATGTATATTAACTTATCAGGAAAACAATACTTATCAGATAATGTATATGAACTTGTAAAAAAAATTATTGATTTGTTTCATTTTTGTTAAATATTTCATAATGGGTTGTGAGGATAGGCATTTATGGATAACTGATATAGGTGGCCGGTTTAGGGACTTGTATTATTTAGGTTGTAAAGTTGGTACCCGTGGAGAAGCTTTCATGGCTATGATAAGGAGTAGGTTGGTGATCATAACATCCTTACCTGTCAAGGTCCTCCAGTTGGATCTAACCGAAAGAAGAAAGGATTAAGAATAGAGTGTTCTGTTGATTTATGAGTTACGTATTCTTTGTTACCAACAGAGAAGATGATCTCGTATGCACCAAATACTGCAACAACATTTGCATCAAAGAAATCTGGTGATATACCACCATTGTCAAAGGGCAAAGCATCTGCTACTACACCATCTTCTTCTTCAGCTGGTTACCAGAAAAAGGATAAGACAAATGCACCATCCTCCTCTACTGCAGCTGATGTTGGTGCTAAAAGGAAGGTGACACATCCATCTACTTCTTATGCACCTTCTACTGCTTCTTTTAACCGGACTTATAATGGCACCGTGAATATTTCTAGCCAAACCATCACTATTACCGAACCATCATCTATAAGGGTTAGAAAGCCTAATTCAAAATATCAGAATGCTTTCACTTAATGACAGTTAACAATGGGTTCTTGTTCTTTATGCTTTTGTTTGTAAT
Organism: Papaver bracteatum; assembly: GCA_023529315.1. Taxonomy (NCBI): domain Eukaryota; kingdom Viridiplantae; phylum Streptophyta; class Magnoliopsida; order Ranunculales; family Papaveraceae; genus Papaver; species Papaver bracteatum. The sequence goes on along the minus strand of JAJJWX010004804.1, from coordinate 5,250,849 downwards.
GGCGGACATCTTAATCACTTTATGTTTGAAGTACTGATGGTGTTTTTAACTATCATTGTTTATGTAAGTGCAGACAGTTTAGCAATTAAAATTATGCAGCGTTTTTTTTTTTTGTTTTTTTTTTTGTTAGAATGCAGTGGTTTGTTATCTCGTTGTAATTTCATCTAAAATTTCTAAATTGCTAGCATTATGTTGATTGAAAAATGGAATGTAAATGGCTTGGATATGTGGTCGTCCGTTTTTAATCACATGACACGTGTCGCATTCTAACCATTTGGGACATGGTGGTCATTTATGAAAAAGACTGTTAGAGTTAATAAAAATACACTCACGTGAGAGTCATTTGAATCAAATTTCATACGATAACCATTGGATCAAAATGACACGTGGCAGACATTGGTTCAATCCAGTTCTGAAGGATAAAAATGTAAATATGTCACACGTGAGAGTTACATGTGTGCGAATTTGACCATTTAACTCTCTTTAACGGCTAAACTAACGGATTGGGGCATTTTGATCTTTCGCATAACGTCCGGGGCATTTTCACAACCTTGAGATCCATTTTGAGAAATTTTGCCACTTAACCCAATGAATATATGGATTAAACATATCGCAGAGCAGTAAGACAGAGAGATCAGAGAATGCCCAGGACTAGATAAATATATAGATAATATATGCATATGCAAAATGAAATGGACCCTCAGCCCTCTTTCCAACATCATCACATTCGTGGTGGGGCATAAAAGCCAGACAACATAACATGGGTAGGGCTGCATAGAACCGAGCCGAACCGAGCAAACCGAACTGAACCGAGAGAAACCGAACTGAAACCGAACCGAACCGAACATCCAACGGTCGGCCTCAGTTCTTAATACCAGAACCGTTGATCTCTCGGCTCAGTTTATGGTTTGACCACAGAAACCGACCGAAACCGAACCGAGAAACCGATTAATATCATCCCTTGATTTCATTAACCCAGATCAATCTTAGCCATTCATTCCTATAACCCTAACTACTTAAACTCAACCGAGTTTCATTTCTTCTCCAGAAACTCTTTTTTTCCTTCAGTTCTTCACTCACCACCATTTTTTTTTTCCTTCAGTGCCATCAATAGAACCACCACCTCTCCATCGAGATCACCATCACCTTAGTAAGTAGTTCATCTCATATTTCTCTCCTTCTCGTTTCTGAATCTCTAGGGTTTATTTTTTTTTTCAATTTCTAGGGTTTCTCGTTTCTGAATCTCAACAGATTGATTTATATTTTTTCAATTTCTAGGGTTTCTAGATTTATCTTTTCCTGTTTTTGTTATGTTTGTCAATCGATGTATTTTATGGTTTTGATTATCTTTTCTCTTTTTTTTTTTATGCAGAAGATTAAGAGGAGAAGCAGGAGACTGAAGTTGTCCATCAATCTGTTGAGTTTTGATTGTATGCAGGTAACTAATGTTTCTTATTTTCGTTCTTTTTTTTTTTGTTTCCCATATTTTGCTTTGTGTGACTTATGTCCTGTAAAGTTTTGAAGAAGACCCATTTGTTTGAATTTTTATTAGGATTTCTTTGAGTTTTAGTTTATTTGTGTAAGACCCATGAACTTTGATAAGAACCATGAACTAATACTGATTTAGTAATACTGTTAATAGATTATTATTATGATGTTGCAGAGGATCAATTTTTTCCTGATTTTTTACTAATACTGTGACTTGAGAGATTATGAGGTCCCTGTTTGATTCATATTTGCCATTACTCTTTTTCTTTGTTTGAATTCTGTTGATATAATTTGCAGAGAACACTAAACATTGTGGCCATGTGGGTATGTTCAATTTGTATGTGTTGAGGTCCCTGTCTTATTGAGCTAAGTTTGTTCAGTTCAATTTCTGTGTGTTGAATGCAATTTCCTTAACTGTTGGTTGATTTATGAACATTTGTTGTTCATACTTTGTTGGATTACATATGTTATATGTGATTTTGTTCTTTTATATTGAACTTGTGAATTTGTTATCTAATGCATAGTAGAGATTCAGTTGATTGATTCATTTTGTTTACGTTATACAGGTGTTGTAACTGCCAATGGTTGGAACAAGTTCTATTTCAGTATCAATCAAGAGGAGCAAGATGTAAACTGCATATCTAGCCTCTCTATCCCTAGTAGCTGGGTCTGAAGTGACACCTTCTGTGACACCTTCTGCAACACCAACACCTGAAGTTGTTGCCACACAAGGAACACAGCAGCCTCTTGAAGACCCTGCACCTGAAAGTGAACCAAAGCCAAAGAAAAAGGGTAAATCAACATCTATAGTATGGGAGGATTTTACTAGGCTGAATCCTAGAGAAGTTGAGTGTAACCATTGCAAGAAGAAAATGAAGGCCAGAACTCAAGGAAATGGAAAATCCAGCATGTTGGCACATCTGAACAGATGTCCTGATAATCCTAACAAGAAGAAGAAAGGACAACAAATCTTGGTGTTTGCAGTACCAAAACCTGGGCAATCTTCGCAACTTGTTTCTCATAATTTTAACAAAGATTTGTGTAGAAGGAAATTGGCCGAGTTTGTGATAAAAGATGAGCTACCTTTCAGGTTGGTAGAAGGAAAAGGGTTCAAAGCATTTTGTCAAGTGTTAGAACCTAGATTCAAGGTGCCAAGCCGTATGACAATCTACCGATATATTTTATCCATCTACAAAGAAGAGAAAGATTTGTTAAAGAAGTATTTCAAGGACAGCAAACAAAGAGTTTCTATCACAAAAGATACATGGACTTCTCCCAATAACTTTAATTATATGTGTGTGACAGTGCATTTTGTTGATGTAAATTGGAAGCTGCAAAAGAGAATCATTTTGTTTTGCCAAGTCAGGGGTCATACTGGAGTGGATATTGGAAAGATGCTAGAGAGATGTTTGTTGGATTGGGGTTTAGAAGATGTTTTTGCTGTGACTTTGGACAATGTCAGTGCAAATAATGTGGCTATCGAGTATCTTCAAACTAGTGTCATGAATTGGACAGGAGCATCAGTACGATCTCAATACATGCAGGTTAGTTTGTTTTTTACTGTTAGCTTTTGGATATATGTTTTCATATTTATAGCATACTTTGGAGCTCTTGCTTTCTTATATGTTGTAAATGTTTTCTGATATGTTTCAATGTTTTGTTTCATTCTTATCAGGTGAGGTGTGTTGCGCATGTTCTTGCGCTTGTTGTTAAAGATGCAGTCCTATTGTATCACAAGTCGATTAGCAGGATAAGGTCAGTAATAAAGTATGTGACTGGTTCTCCCTCTAGGTTAGCTATATTTAGGAAATGTGCTTTTTTAGAGAAGATTGAGTGTAAGAAAATGGTCTTCTTAGATGTGAAGACCCGGTGGAATAGCACTTTTCTAATGCTTGAAGCTGCAATTCCATATGAAAGGGATATTAAGAGGTTAGAAAGGGAGGATAAGGGCTTTAAAAATAAATACATTTTCAAGGAAAATGTTGACGAGGCTTTACCTAATACTGATGTTGTAGATACAATTGATTGTGATGAATATTTTGCTGATTCTTTGTCTAGTGAGTCTGACTGTGATGTTGCTGTTGTAACTAACAAGAAGAAGAACAAGAACAAGCCCCGTCACCATGCTCCCTATGCTGCAGATTGGTCATATGCTAAATCTCTTGTGAAATGTTTGAAAATTTTCTTTGATTCTACTGTTAAGTTCTCTGCTTCAACACAAGTCACCACACATGAATTTTTATGGAAGTTAGATTTGATTCATGAACAACTGGTTCGTCTGAGAAAAACTGTAGGAGATCCACATATTTCTAGGATGGCTGATTTGATGTTTCAGAAGTACAATAGTTATTGGGGAGAGTATGAAGTCATGAACTCTGTTTTATTTTTTGCTAAGTTACTTGATCCTCGAGAGAAGGAGGCTGGTTTGAAATTTGATCTAGAATGTTTGTATGAGCAAGATGAGTACAGGGTTGGAATTGTTTTGAAAGCTGTAAAACAAGACATGGGAAATCTCTATGAAGAGTACAAGAACATGTATTCAAATGCCAGTGCAGATGAAGGTGTTGGGTCTACAACTGTCACAGGTGCATATGATGCTGTATTTTGTGTGCAAGAATTAAGTATTGAGGATATGCTAGAGTCAAGGAAAAAAAATCAAAGAATGAATGTTAATTGTACTCAGCCAAGATCAGAGGTTGAAAGGTATTTGAGGGATGAATGTGAAGTACCTACCAAAGAATTTGATATTTTGGCGTGGTGGCAGGCTAATAGTACCAAGTATAGGGTACTATCACTCATGGCGAAGGATATTTTGGCAATACCAGTATCTTCAGTTGCATCTGAATCTGCATTCAGTACAGGAAAGCGTATTCTTACTCCATGGAGAAGTTCATTATCTTCCAGGACAGTTGAGGCACTTATCTGTGCGCAGAGCTGGTTACAACAACCTATTGATCTTGATTTCATATCTGAATATGTGCCAGATGATAGTACTAGCATTGAGGATGGTAATGAACTATGTTTCCTTGTTGATTTTTAATTTTTCATTATCTTTCTTTTCTTATATGTACTTATTTTGTTCTTTATATTGACTTAAAATGTTTATTGCAGATGTTTTGGGACCTTTGCCAGAGATATGAAGGTTGAAGATTAAAGAGATGGGCTGCACTGTTTTACTTTTAAAGCTTATGATGATGTAGTGATCTGAAGGTTGAAGATTAAGGAGATGGAATGCAGTCTTTTACTTTCCAGTTGATGTTGTTTTGCTTTGGTTTTCATGCTTTCTTTCTTTTTCTTAAGACTTGTTTTTTGAACTATTACTTGGTTTTCATGTTGTAAGCAGTTTAAGACTTGGTTTTGAACTTTAGACTTGTTATACTTTGTTTGTCAGTTTATTAATATCTGCTTGTTTTTAAACTTCGGTACTTCAGTTATATTTATTATGAGTATTACATAGAATGTAATGGTTGTACAGGTACAGGTGAGTTAAGCAATTCGGTTTCGGTTAAAAACCGAAATAAAACCGAACCGTGTCGGTGCGGTTAAAAACCGAACCGACACATGAACAGTTCAGTTTCAGTTTCAACACTAGAAACCGTACCCTGTTCAGTTTGGTCGTCGGTTTTGCCTAAAAACCGAACCGACCGACCGATGTGCAGCCCTAAACATGGGCGTGGCCCGTGTCGAGATGGCTTCTTTTCATCTATCTATATTATCATCATCTCTTTTTTGATACAAATTCTCTAACCTTTCATTTTTCTAGCCCTGCCGCCCTGCAACTGTAAGTAAAGCTATGATTGACTAATACCTGACCTGACCTTGTGACCAAAATTGTTACTCAAAAAACACATGTTTCAGGAACTCCTTTTTCCTTCGTTTCTTCACTTAAAGTGGTGTCTGTTTGTTGGATTGGATATTTGAAACGTACGTGATAATAATGATTCTAAATTAAGTTATTACAGATGATATAGATCAGAAAAGATCTGGCTGTGTTGATGATTTCTTTTAGTGGCTGCTATCGACCTGTTTCTCGGTGTAGACTTGTTGTGCTAAAAAGTTTGATGAAATTTAAAAAAGTGCTCAAGATTCTTAAAATTTAATCATACTTTTGCGACTTTATTTAATTAATTACATTATCTTCTTTTAATAAACATTGAAACAGATTCATGAGTTATTACATAGAAGGCAAGCGAGCAACAAGCTGCGCCGCAAGCCCTTTTTGAATGGCAAACCCTATCCTCTTAAACACAAACTCTCTAGAATCGGGAGTCATGACATTACTGTGCATGACTCTTTGAACTCTCGCTAGGAGTCCAACCTCCTCCGGAGCTAAATACCCAAAAGTGTCAAAGGCAAAGGGAATAAAAGCATGTCCATTATCAATACAAGCCTTTTCATGCTTCGTTATCTTACCCAAGGCAGCTTTCAAAGCTGCTTGTCCAACTGTGAAAGAGCCTTGACCGATGCCTACTAATGGAGAAACCCCAGTAAGATCAACACACGTATGTTTTCCGTTGGCCCATCCAAAAATAAGAACATCTGCTGGCCTGAGTGTTGATCTGCCTTCAAGAGGATCCGTCAAAAAGTTGACCGACGCCTCTTTCTTTGCCGAAATACTAGCCCTCCATAATACATCATATAAGATATCTCTCACATGATCATGTCTATATTTGAAACCAGGATCCACCTTACAGTGAACAGCATGTTCCCCATATGCGTCTAGGCAGCCTGTAATACAAGCAGGGAAACGAGAATCAGAAGGGTATAGGGGGATCATTAACCTGTATTTAAGGATGCACCGATACTCCAAGGGGGACATCTTCTGTCCAAGGCCGTCAATCGGGATAGCGAGAAGAAAATTCTGCGCATGCGCTGCTTGTAGACACTCAAAAACTCATCGTCTATCCGAAAACCCATAAACCCTACCCATATCTTTAACAACTTTACCAAAAAGAGCACTCACCAGGTTGCTTTGTGCTTTAAGTGGGGCGGTGTCTTTATTGGTAAAACTACTAAAGTATTGGTCGGGCAGATTTTCTTGTAAGGTTTTCAATGCCATATAAAAATTATCGTCCATACCTTCTACTCCACTATCCCTGAGTATGTGATCTTGCAATCCCCAAGATTTCACACGTGATGCAAGAAAGGCGTATTGTGATGCTTCCTTAGCCGTGTATAACCCAAGGCCTCCATATCTGATAGGAAGTGTAACTAGTCTCCATTGAATCTCCCCAAAAAACGGGCCTCCACACACAACGATTCCCTCTATCGCCTCCCTTAAGCCTCTATCAAAGATATCTAATGCCGCCCTCGTAGTGTATCCCGGAAACAAATTCGAAGGCCAAATAACAACTTAGAGATGCCCATACATGCACGCAGAAGTAATAACTCGCTCGAGGATCACGTAGTTTAGACAAAATCTGCATTAACTCCACTGCCTTCTCTGCTCTCCTGATAGCAAGCCTTTTCACAAACTCATCATTAAGGCTGACTGCACCCCCTAAAAGTTTGACCTCATTGTCTGGCCTTGAGATTTCAGCAGGAAACATCCCATCCCTTACCTTATATCGAATCAATGTTCTTGAATAGTCTTTATGATTACAATAGTATACTTTTTGTTTACCTTAATTAAACGACAAGAGTCTACACCGGAGTATGACGCGACTCGTCATCAATTAGTTTATTTTTATACTCCCTCCGTCCTAGTTTACTTGCCAAAATTGAGGATTTTTTTTGTTCTAAATTACTTGCCAAGTCTCATATTTTTCCACTTTTTATCCTAATTTACCCCTCTGTTGGAATCAGGTCATATTATTGAGAATTGTGTAATTCTATTTCCTATACACAATTTTAAATTCTCCTCTCTCTATATATCCTTTATTTTTATTTTTTTTGAGTTCTTCAAGTAAAGACCAGAAAACTAGACACGTAAAAACTATGTATCTTAAAATTTAGCTTGGGGTAATTTTTGGAAAAAAATCCACTCTCTCTACATTTCTTAATCTGTGTGCAAAAATCAATTTTGGCAAGTAAACTAGGACGGAGGGAGTATTTACTAGTTTTTGCCCGTGTATGTGTGGGACTTCACCCCACCCCATAGCAATACATTTTTAATTTGGTGTGTGCGATGCTTCATCCCGTCCCGTGGCAATGTATTTTTGATTTGTTGTGGCAGGGCAAATATATTAAATAGGTAAAGAATATGTGAATATTTTATTTGTTTTTTCCTTTTATTTTCGCAAAAAATATGTGGATTTTTTTCTCTTTATATATTAATTTGGAAAAAAAATATCATAATATAGTAGTTACTCGATTCCCGTGGTAATGCATTTTTGATTTGGTGTGTGCGGGGTTTTTTCCCGCTCCGTGGCAATATATTTTTGATTTGGTGTCCCAGAGAAAATACATTAAATAGGTGGAGAATATGTGCAGATTTTATTTATGTTTTCCTTTTATTTTCGCAAAAAAATAAGTGGATTTTTTTTTCTCTTTATATATTAATTTGGAAAAAAGATTCATAATATAGTAGTTACTCAATTCCCGTGGCAATACATTTTTTATTTGGTGTATGCAGGGCCTGTAGAGATGAATTTTTGGTTTTGTGTGGAAGGGAAAATACATTAAATAGGTGTAGGATATGTGCAGATTTTATTTATTTTTTCCATTTAACTTAGGGTGCGCGGGGCTTCTCCCCGCCCCGTGGCAATGCAAATTCGCGAGACTTCTTCCCGCCCCGTGGCGATGCATTTTTGAATTGGTGTGTGCGGGGCTTCGCCCGCCCCGTGGCGATGTGTTTTTGATTTGGTGTGGCGGGTCAAATACATTAAATAGGTGGAGAATATGTGCAGATTTTAATTATTTTTTCCTTTTATTTTCGCAGAACTTATGTTGATTTTTTTTTTATTTATATATTAATTTGGAAGAAAGAGTCCTAATATAGTAATTATTTGATTCCAAATTGAATTTGAACTTCAATAAAATTCCAAACATGGTAAGTTAGGTTTTCCTTTTAAGTTTGTAATTTTTAAACCAATCATACGTTGTCAAGTGTCCTCACCTATATATTGTCACATCATGAATTCCAAATTGAATTTGGTTTTTTTTTTTAAATATTTTTCATATTCTTTTTAAGCCAATTATACGTTGTCAAGTGTCGTCACCAAAACACTTGTTTCACAACACTGCTTATTTCGATCAATAGAAAACGAGTATTTTCTCACTGTTCAACGTGGGAGCTTTATTTTTCTAGGCCTTTAAGTGTTTAGGTTACAAACTAAGAAACCCGAGTTAAGCGCTGGTGTGGTATTCATGTAATTCATTGTTTTGCTACTTGCTTTTTTCTTCCTTTTGTGTTTTTTTCCTTTTGGTTTTGTTGATTATATACTTTTTTTTATGCATTAAAGAAATTTAATTTTTTTGTTTTATTGTCAAATATCACAAATTGTATATTTTTATAACATTACCAACTTGCTATGAATTAGTCCAACAATCCGATACGCTACGGACATGTGAAAACCGGAACCAAAGTTCCATTTCATCCTTTTATGGCTGTATGAATTTTGTATTGAGTATAGCACATAAACAGTACTTAACATTAATGACCAACTTAAGTATATACGAAGGAGAGAATTTGCGAGATGAAAGAGAATTCATTTCTCAACTCGAATTCCTTTTTCTTTATCAGACACCAACGGGAATTGAACCCATAACCTATAATTTGGGAGTTCAACCCCTAACTAACTGGGTTAACCACTAGTTCAACTCAACTTAACTGTTAAAGGTACGTATGTATATAAATAGGCGAGGTACTATAAGGGGATAAGCATAACTAAGGGGTAATCATCCCTATGGAAGTGACACATCAACGTATACGTGTCCTAATGTGGTGATCTGTGTGGGCCTCATAAGAAATGTGGTCATCCACAAATACCTACCTTATATGACACTCCCCCTTGGATGACCATCATTGTAAATACATTGTCTCGTTAAAACCTTGCCAGAAAATCCGGTAAGGTGAAACCTGGTCTAAAGAAAAGAGTACGACATTGGTAGCTTTAAAGTGATGATGGTCGACACGAAATTTCTCCCTTTGTTGAAACTGCGTCAGGAAAAACTGTGTAGGGTCAAAAACTAAAGCAGGTAAAATCGGCGCATCTCAAGAGATTTTATGGATATACATCTATGTAGATGATGATCATTGTTCTAAGTTGATGTCTCATTAAAAACCTTGCTAGGAAAAAACTCATAGGGAAAAAAACCAGAATGTGAGAAAACATTTGAGTACTCAGAACAATGACTGACCCGCAGATGTTTCCTTGTTAAAACCTTGCCTAAAAAACCCATAGGGACAAAAACCATGACAAAGGAAAAAGAGTACAACATTTCGAACTGCGGATAGTAATGGAATCGCATACCTCATTAAAACCTTGATAAGAAAAACCCACTGGGACAAAACCTTGACGAAGGAAAAAGAGTATACGACGTCGAATCGTATGCATCATTAAACCTTGATAAGAAAAGCCCACTGGGACAAAACCTTGACAAAGGAAAAAGAGTACACGACGTAATTTCCAACATCCGAAATATCTATAGTCTTCTGTGAGTTTACTCCCCCTGATGAGAAGCATTCTCAGTTGATCATTTTTCCCGATAATATTTCCTAGAGACCACAAGACATATTTTAATGTATTCAATGACCTCCTTACTTGAGAAACTTGGTCTGATTTTACTCTTGTGCAATTCCTTAATGATCATATGGTTGTGCCATCCTTTTATTTTCCACTAGTTTTATCTGAACAATCTTAATAGATAGAAGGATAAAAAAGTATCCTCTACTTTTTTTTGAAAAGGAAAGTATCCTCTACTACCAGACAATTAGATAGGAAAATGTTTAGCTGCTTTAACACCTTCCAAAAATCAAAACTTGAACAGTCTGATTAGCTTTTCTTTGTGGGAGACATTCAACGATATTTTATGCAAAAGATCAAGCTTGAAGATGAATGGTTTTCTTCGGACCAGTGTATCGACATTGGTGCCGGATAGAACCAGACTAACTTGTTTACTACAAACTCAATATTAGGTATCTATAACATTTTTTCAGCTAATTAATGTACCATTTACACATTTTTTGTGTAATACAAACCACAAAGTAAAACATCTCCTTCATTGAGGTGTAAATTGATCAATTTTAAAGTAAGTGATCGAATTACTGTAACCATGTTAGCTTGTCCATTTAAACATGTCTAAACCTTTATGGTTGACGAAATTAGGGACTTCCAGCTACAATGCTCAACCAACATATTAAGCCCTTGTTTTACCGATATTTTTCATCTCGAACTCCTGCTTTAAGCATTTTGTACTTTGGAGACCCTTCAAGAGTTCCAATCAAGTAGATGTTGCATAAATCAAATATAGTAAATTCAAAGTATATGGGAATACACGATGGTTCATGTATTCCTAGATAATATAAGAATCCACCTAGACGATTAACCTATTTCGTTCTTGTTGAGTGAATGCATATGACATGGTAACTACTGATTGGTGAAAGTTCAGGAATTTGTATGCAGTTATTTGTATCTAATCTTTTATAAGGATTTGCAGTAACCACATCCACTAGATTCACGTCGAGTCCTTAAAAAACTGTCAGATAAATATCAAAGAGGTAGTTGCATCCATAACATGGAATATATTTCTTTGTGATCCATATCAGGTTTCTGTGAAAGACTTTGTGCCATTAGTTGACTTTAATTTTTTCGTATACGCACACACTCACCTGTAGCCACTAAGGGTTACATTATCGGATGTCGGGACTGCAAACACTCGTATGTGGCCAAGAGTAGCTCACATTATCGAGTGTTCATGATGCAGTACCAAAGCTAAGCATTTTTGCAAGAAACTGTTATTATGCTTAGATCTCTCCTTTCAAGTTTAAACAATCATTCCTTTGACGACATTCCCTTATAGAGAGTGGTTTAACACCAGCAGTATCATTAGATACTTTGAGTATATGATAAACAATCATTGTATTACGATCACAAATTTCTCTATTACACTCATGCCTTGTGGAGATCCTCTCATTTTGAGGTTCCATGGCCGTTGCAAATGGCGTTTTCATATAATGAGAACTATGCTCAAAGAAATCAGATCTTCCTTTGATAGTTTCTTTGAGAGCACTATCTTTCAATGATTGTGAATGGTTCTTCCCTTAGGAGGTGCATAATATTTTAAATAAACTAGTTCTCCACGTTCAAGGTGCGCTTCAAATGACACACTTTCTACTACATACACAACTTCTCATGAATAAACAAGATTTGCAATTTATGAAGATATCAAATCTTATGCAAGTCTAGATGAGACATATCCTGGTTTATCCCTTTTCAAACCAGGATATTTCACACCGTTTTTCAGGCGATAGCCTTTTCTCCCCCAAAACGGTGGGAAGACTTACTCATCAAATTTCCAAATCTTGTAGTATAATAGTAACACTAGTGGAATGCAGCATGTGTCAAACAGAAAACATGACAATGGTTTTATGAGTAATAAATTAAAAATTCTTTATGAATGAATTAACTAAACCATTCAATAAATGCAAACGAACAATTGAATACTCATCATGAATTCCCATAGCATCACTAAGATAATACCACATCAATAACTGACAAGCAAGAGTTTCATTTAAAATCTATATGAGTATAGATACACAGTTACCACTCAGGTGATATGTCGAGTCATTTACTACCATACTATACTTCCATTAACCTTAAGTGTCTGTGGAAACTCATAGTCAATGATAGCGCTATACTACAAGCGGTCCCAATTTTGTCATTACACTTTCTTATAAGCATCAAATTTCGACCCAAAGTTTGCAGATGCTAGGACTGATGAGGTCCTCAAGCGTATTCAATTGAGAAAAAAGTTCAATATGGACTAAGATTCATGTTTGACAATCACATAAACTTTGTTGATAATTCCTTTGCAAAAGGGGGATATACGTCCAGAATGATTTTAATAGCTACTCTGAATATTATCAACAACCAGTTGATCAGTTAACAACGATCTTACACCATTCTCTAGAGTACGAGAATATTCTAATCCATTGGTACCAAATTTAAATATGTGGATATTCCCTCTCATTAGATACTGTCGCAACTTTTATGGATATGTTCCTTGTTAGGATTTATATCAACTCATAACTCAAAGAGAATATGGATGTTATCTGATTAGATTGTATTAGAGCACTTCTCGGTCAAAATCTCAAGTGTTTCTATCTCAGGCTTGTTTGTCAAGTTTAGTTGTCAAAACTATAAGTCTTGATTTCTAGACTACTTATAGCTATGTCTTGGATTAGGATAAAATGTGTAGTTGAGATTTATACTTCACGACGTTCATCGATTCAAGACGAAGAACTAATAAGGGGAACTTGTGTAACTTCATCAACAAAAGGTATGTGGAGACTTGAACTCGTATATCACTCAGAAGTCTATTTCTATTCGATCTCCTATTGAGACAAAAGTCATATACTATATAGACTTTACATTATACATATTTGATATTTCGAGCTGAGTTTAACTCGCTTATATATTTCTCAAAATATGTGTTGGTAAGCTTTCGCTTTAACCAAGTTCATCTTTATTCTTGATGAAAGTCAAAAGATAATCATGTGAAAATCGCCTGGTAACATCTTACATGATTTGTGTGAGACAGTCATTTGATGTAGACTCGGAATGTTTCATATTGCTCACTTGAAAATTGCTTTGAATCTAATAGTTTGTGTGAGATATCTATTCCCGTATTTTTTTTTGAAGTGAAAAGGGTATATATTAAGAAAAAAGAGGTAGAAAATATTTACAGAAAAAAGAGGTAGAAAATATTCTCGTATTCTAAAATGGTTCAATGATTAAGATTAGCCATTGATTGGATATAGTACATTATGCGTTCTTGTATACTAACTATTGCAAGTTATTCCAAGTCCGGGAACCATAGTATGCACACTCGTATGCGTACTGGTTTAACAGTTGAACTCCGGGAACTTAGTATGCATACCCGTATGCGTACTTGCATAACAGTTCAGGTCTGAGAATTTAGTATGCATAACCGTTTGCATACTAATTCAACTGAAGTTGGTCGTGAACGATAGTATGCGTACCCGTTTGCATACTGGCGAACTGACTAGGTCCGGGAATTCTAGGTATGCGTACCTGTTTGCATACCTGAGTGGGTTAAGTTCTAAAATCGGTTTATTCGTGAACAAATACATTTATATGATAAGGAATGCAATATTTTGCAAATCGTGGCTATAATGTTCAATTGTGTCTTGTATACTTCTATGAGAATATAAACAATTGAACAACTCTATAACTAGTTTCATTTGAGTCATTTGAACTAGTTGTGATTAAGATGGACAAGGTTGATATGAAAGTGTTCATATGGATAACTTCGGTTAACTATTGTTGAGACAACCAAGTGTACACGTTTAGGTACGGTTACCCATATCTAAATGAAGGCACATTTTATTTGTGTGTAACAAGCTAAGTTCGATCTAACGGTTGAAAGATATTAGCTTGAATCTATCAGGTTTTCATCTAACGGTAAATATTGAATGCTTTGTTACCAAGGTAACATTGATTGCAAACCCTGATTTGAAGACTATATAAGGGAGAACTCTAGCAACTTGGAAACCTAATCCCTACACCTCATTTGTGATACTATTTGCGACTAGAGTTGATTATCCTTTAACCTAGGTTTTTCTAAAACCATTATAGGTTAACGACTTAAAGACTTCATTGGGATTATCAATCCAGACCCAACTATTTTTTCTGTAGTTGCATGTTCTGATCTTACTTTGTTCTATCGTATTGAGTACTATCTTCTCTAAGATTTTCTCGAGATTCAATTTCCGATAGGTAAGATAAAATATAGTCACAAACATCTTCGTCTCATCATTTGTGATTCAACAATATCTTGTTCCACTTCCTTACGGTTAAGATCATTGTGAGGTGATTTATATTACTAGGATGTTCTTCGGGAATATAAGTAAGGTGTATCAATTGGTTCATGTTCACCTTGATTTATCAAAAGACGGAACAAAAACTCGTAGGTATTTCTATGGGAGACAGATTTATCTATTCAATATACTTTTCTGTGTGAGACAGATTTGTTTATCAAGTCTTCGACTTTGGGTCATAGCAACTCTTAGTTGTGGGTGAGGTCATCTAAGGGAATCAAGTACGTAGAGTCCTCCTAGGATTCAAAGGCATAAGGAACGCGACTGTAACTTAATCAGTATGAGATTGGTTATGGCTCAACTACACTCATGTCTGAAGTTAACTTGTAGTAGGCTAGAGTCTGTAGCGTCTTAATACAATGTGGTGTTCAAATCTGGACTAGGTCCCGGGGTTTTTCTATATTATTTTTAACAAAATTTCTAATGTCTGTGTTATTTTTTTTTTCCGCATTATATTTTATATAATTGAAATATCACAGGTGTGCGTAGTTTAATCAATTAGATAATCCAACCTTTGGTTGTTGATATAAATTGATGACACTTGAACATTGGTCTTTGGTACCGTTCAAGTTGTTTCTCATAATAATCAGGCTTGCGGATTTCTATCTGTTTGATTTTTTGATTACATTGAGAAACATAGATATAACTCTTGGATGTATTTTACTTGATTGAGTCTGACTTTCTAGTTGATTCTCTTGGAAATATATTGTAGTTAGTCCATACAGATTTCCTAAACGAAATATTGGTTGTGGTTGTTAGAACCCCTCTTTTTCAGATTGCCATACCCGGTTTAAGAGTTTTTCGTCTATGCTTTTAAGAATATTTACAGACGAAATAATCGTTGTGATTCCATGGCATGCCTTGCAAGGACTTTAATTTACGCCGAATCAAGCAAGTGTACTCTTGCTAAATCTAGCAAAAAAGTAATCTTCAACACCTCAGACATTTTTCGGTGTGAGAATTTAGACAAGAATACAATTATTGGATATCGTCGATGATTCTCCCCCTGATCTAGGCGGGAACTTCTCATTAACAGAACATTCAGTTCTGCATGAATCTACCTATCAAGGAGCAATTGGTGCAAAAAACAACAATAACACGCAATCCAACAGAGATAACTGATCAGGTTTTCTCTCCCATTTAATGTCCAGCTGGAATAAATTTAACAATTTACATTGTCATGTAAAATCAACAGTAAACTGTAAAATAAATTCTGTGAACATAGACACTATCTAAATATTATTCCCAGTCCTGCCAAGACGACCGATGGAGAACAACAACTATGAATGGCATTTCAAATACAGGTACCGTGTCCTTTATGTCACAACGATAGCAGAGCTCTTCCAGGCTCAAAGATGGCTTATTCAAACCAACCATTATGCTACCGTCCCGTATGTTTTCACTTCTGGTGGTACGATGTTCATCAAGTTCTCAAACTTGAAAGCTATTGTGGTTCCTATATCTAAATATGCTTACCACAATTGCATTTTCCTTGTATATTAGTCTATCAAAAATAGACTAATATTTGTGTAGTACAAGTGCAAACTTAATTCACCAGGTTCATGATTTTAGGTAATAGCTGATCAGGCGACGAGAAGACATGATATTGACCCTAAATATCATTTAAAGAAATGCGACACTCGTTATTGATCGGCGTTTGTATATCTATGAGGTGCAGTCAAAATATGTAGCTCTCGTTGTTGTTGTCACAACATATACAAAGTTCAAGTTACACACTCCTTTAAATCTCGTCGATGCATATAATAGGCGCATATTATGTATGTCGTAAAAATTAGCGAAGCATATAAGGCACAAAATTTTGCATCTCTACTTATCGCTCGCCACAACATTTTATACGACGCATATATCTTCTTTAAAATCAAGCCGAACTATTTACTACAAAAAAAAATCAATGGGAAAAACGCGGGGGGTACTACACCACACCCAACTTTTTCGTTCGGAAATTTGTATGGAATAAACCTTAATAATATTCCGAGAGTAAAAACTCAATCAACGAATTACTAAAGAGTTTATCTCTTTCTCTTTTAACAATCACAAACTTAAACAGATATAGAAATTGAATTCGTAAGTCTGATTATATGAAGAGAAGTTTGGATGGTACCAGAGACCAATATCCAAGACCAATCTTATCCAACAAATAAGGTCGGATTTATTAACGATGATTGATTAACGCACAACCGGTGATATTTCAATTATAAAGATAAACAATATAACACGGAAAAGAAATAACACAGTCACCAAAGATTTTGTTAACGAGGAAACCGCAAATGCAGAAAAACCCCGGGATCTAGTCCAGAATAAACACACACTGATTATATGATGTTACGCCAATTTCCTACTACCTATTCGGACTAGATGTAATACCTGCTTCAGCTATATTCAAGCACTTGCAGAACTCCTAGCAGAACACTTATTTTATTTAGGAATTCTTCTCATAAATCTTCTAGCAGAACACAAATTCTCTTTAGAAGTTATTCACGAAAATCTTATGGTAGAACACAGTTCTCTTCAGAAGCACTCTCAAAAATTGTCTAGCAGAATGTTAGTTCTCTTTAGAAGATGCAACAACACGTTGATACTTCTCAATCTTTTGTTTTCACAAAATACTGGTTTGATTTCCAATTAGATGTGAATCAAGGTTTTGGAAATCTTTTGTTTGTTTTGAGAAAAAAAATTACTAGGTAAAAGTAATATCAAAACAAACTTGTAGATTATGGTTTATTATACTCTTCAAAAATGGAAGAGAAACCTAATTATTCTACAACAAGAACAACTAGAATAAATCTAGAGATATCTTATTTAAAACTTCTTAAGGATTTTTACGAGATACCTTAATATAAGTTTTCTTTCTAGTTCCGATTTCGACTAACAAGTGTCGGTATACGATCGAGAACTGAAATCTATCAAAACCTAGGGTTTATGATCAACAACTCTTAAATGGTTTTATATTAGAAGAGAAGACCTTAGAATAGACAAGAGGTGAAAAACCTAGACTACAAATTGTGTAACTATCACGAAGATTATTACTAACTAGGCTTTGCGATCCCCACAAAAAAGACTGCTATATCACTCTTGTTCACGAAGAACAAGAGACATGGAAAACAATCTTATGAACCTTACACCAATTTTCCAAGGAATGAAAAATGTGGTATTCATGAACACTTTATTTATAGTGAACAAGGTAGATTGAAAGCTGAGCAAAGCTATTTTATTTTTCCAAGACTCTCCTAATTTTGGAGTCTTTCTTAAGTTACAACTCTTGCCAAAATAATTAATTTAGTATTTATGTGAATAAATCACAATTTATCTTAGGAAGGAATTAAAAGATATCACAAACACTTTAATATGGTAATCAAATATGTTTGGAGTAATAGTTATATTGCCTAGATAAGGAAACATCAAAAACATGACTAACAAAGGCCTCTAGTCACGTAATTGGGCTCAAGTCCGTGAACCATTACAAACAGTTCGTGGATTGTTTCCTACTAACGAACTGAAACAGTTTCAGCAACGCTTATAAAATAAATCACCCATAACTTCATCATTATAACTTGGAATTGAGTGATTCTTGGCTCGTTGAATTCGTAAGCTCATTCACTATAACATGAGAACCTTTCCAGAGATAAAGGTTATTGTCACAAAAGTCTTGGCACAAATAACCTGGAGTATATATACATAAATGTACTTTTACCGTCATAGGAATTGTTTCATAGAGTGAGCATTTGTTTCGACAAATTATAAAGGTAGAATTGAACAAGAATCCAAATGAAATTAATCACCACATAACTTTGTTGATGAAGTCCTTGTTGAGGTCTTCTTGTATTCTTCAGTCTCCATCCTTCAAGGATAGCTTCAATTCTACTTCTTAGACCTAATCTAGTCCGAAACTAACTTTAGTATACTAAATCAAGAATGCGATTTGTAAACTAAATTTGACAACTAATTTTACATACCAACGCTAGTGGGTTAAACCAAGCAATGATCTAACAATCTCCCTCTTTATCAATTTTAGTGACAAAACCATTTTACATATGGATTTAAATAGTTAAAAGCAATACAGCTCCAAAATCTTCAACTATGCGTGTGTTCATCCTGTATTTATTGAAGATCCATATCATAGTATTATTACACATCATCAAAGTTCAATTGTATCACAACTTTGACAATAATGCTATGGCTATATGTATCACTCCCTCTTAGTCAATACTTCATCACACATTGAAAACCACTCCCCCCTACATAATGATCCGTAAACCATATGTATGTAGTGTGAACTACAAAATAATTCTCCCCCTTTTTGTCAGTATAAATTGGCAAAGGTACGAAAACTACGGGATCATAATGAAATCCTCAAAGAGATAATTCATAACTAAAATAGAATATATCAACTTTTTTCGATGATTTCACATAGTCGAAACTTAGTGTATTCATTAAGGAGTTTATAAAGATACAAGAAAACTCCTACAATATTCCAAAACCGCACTCCCCACAAAGATTTGGAAATTAAGCACAAGTTCAATTAAGAACTCTCCTCCATATGATGTCATTCCCAAAAGAACAACACGAGTGACCTTACTCCAGGTAGAAGGATATATATATATATAATGGAATTTAGAAATCCCACAAGGAGATATGAGCTAAGAACCAATCATTGAAAGTCTCTCATGATATCGTGTTACTAAAAAAAAAAAAATTAGAAACATCTCATGGTAACAATACACAATATGTAATCATGAAGATCAAGCATTGTGATCATCTTTTCTAAAATACAAACTTGTATATATAAGAATTGATATGCTTAGAAGGAAGAACAACCTTTTCCACAAGGATTTATACCAAGATTGGTTACCATAAGTGTAAGAAAACGTTTCTTTGACAATAAAAACCAACATCCATTGACTTTGATTATTTCTTCTAACATGTTATATTTTAAGAATTTTAACACAAATCAAGTTAGGTAATTAAGAATCATACACGCGGTATATAGATCATATAGTCATATTCATCTAACATTTCTAGATCAAATATGATGATAAATCAATCATGAAAGATACTCAAATGAATCTAATTGTGTTACTCATTGTTGATGGTGGTTTTTAGTTTAGGGCTCAAACCGTAAAAGTCTGTCTACCTGACCCGACATCAGAAGTAGTAGGCCTTGGTATTCCTGTATTCTGCAAGGAATTTGAAGAATATATCAGAATCTGATGATTGCATATGCCTCTCTTCATATTGTATTGACACTCAAGCTCCTAGATGGATTTTTCACTAGTATAGAGCCTAATGAGTATTTAAGCTCCTAGATGTATTATTCATTAATGCCAGCCGTAAAACCCTAAATTTATGTACTCTTTTTCTGCAAAGAAGTAAGAGCTATTTAAAGCTGACGAGCGCCTATGCCACTCTTCTTACAATATGTATCGAGCAATTCAATAAAAAAAAAAAATTGAATAATGTTGAATGCAAAATCACAAATATTCTGTAAATTTTGTTGAGCTCCTTCTTGCATTATTCATTAATGAAGGGTTTGTTGAGCATATATCTTATGATGTGTTCCCGACTGAACTTTTAAATAACTGACATTAAATTTGTGTTCGTTCTTAGATGAAAGCATGAGTTTTCTTAATGTTCAGATTAAGATATGCATAAGAGGCACTCCAAGTCATGCACCGAGAAACGTGTTACTTGCAAAAGTAGCAAAAAAATTAATAATTTTGTACCAACGCGCAAAATTCACTAAAATTGATTAACTTTGTGGCAGCTCGCAAAAAATCAATTTTGACATAATTTTATGTCAGCTTACAAAAATTAGGTTTTTGCCCTAAAACGGAGCCTACACAAATACTCGGTCCCCATTGGTCGAGATCAAACCCAGGAGAACTAGGAAATTAATCTATCATAGCTAGTAGGAGTCGAATCCTATCCCAAAAAATGAAATAAAGAATAAAAGGAAAACTGCGGCAGAATTGGGAAGCAGAAAAGGAGGCATGGCCATGCAACTTGGCCGGTCGGTTTGCCCTAGTCGGAACCCCTACTTGCCGACCGACCACGCTCCATGATGCTGACAGCCGGTCCCTCTTTCCTGCCGACCAATCAGATTGCTCCAAAGTTGTAACCAGCGCTTTTAATTAAAAGTGGAAGTAGGTTGGTCTATGTGCTTATAATCCTTAAGAAATTACATCTTGGCCATCCAAGACAGTCGCAAATTGATCGCGACCACACAACTTGGTAAGCTCTGTTAGCTAACCCTAGGTCTTGCAAACATGACCGGACAAGTACCATATACTCACGAATGGGTCCACTTTTATTCCGACCAATTGGAACTCCTCTAGCCTGCCAGCAACAACCATAACCACTAGCCAAAATAGGCAGCTGTATGGATGTAAAATAGTTTCAATTAAATTAAGACCGGCCATGGAAGTCTTAAATTAATCGTAGCCGTCCAATTTCACCATCCGAATCGACCGGCCTAGATTTAATTTTGGGCAACCAACAAGGTGCCGACATGCTCGCTTATGGCCCACCTTAATCCTCGATCAATCACGCTTCTCCAAACCTACAAGCAGCGCCTTGAATAGATCGCCCAAAGTAGGGGAGCCATGCGGTTTAAATGATGTTAACGTCAGCACATGGATTCCGCAAAGCGATCTCGGTCGTCCAACTTCGCCAAAGAATCAGCGATCCTAGATCCAAAATTAGGCAACCAACAAGATGTTGATACACTCATTGGCGGCCCACCTTTGTCTTTGACCAATCGTATTGCTCGTAACCTGCAAGTAACACCCCAAACCGATCACCCAAAGTGGGTTGGTCACACGGATTTAAAAGCCTTGAAATCCAATAAACCGCAGTACATGACTGCCGCAAAGTATTCTTGGCCAGTCAACTTTGCCAGCCGAATCAACCGGCCCAGATCTGATTTCTATTAACCAATGATATGTTGTCGTGATCGCCAGCAACACTTCTTCCATGAGGATCGATCCTTCTGTCCTCAGCCTACCCGTATGACTCCCGACGGCTACCCAAAGTTGGTCGGCCACGCATATCATAAGAGTCTTAAATAAATTAACGTAATCAACAACTGCCGCAAAATCATATCAACCATCCAACTTTTCTAGATGATTTGACTGGCTTAGATCTAATCTTAGGCGACCAACGGGATGCCATGATTGCTGTTAGCTACTGCTCTTCTTTATGAACTGGTCGTACCATCTTTAGTTGATATATTCGACTGCCAACCGTTCAACCAAAGAAGGTTGGTTGCGCTCCTAACAACGACACTTCGTATATATCGATTTAATTTGAGTTGCTTGCTTAAAAGCGATGCTTTACATGCATCGATTATAAACGATATTTCTTAAATATCGATTTAATAAATAATTTGATTATTTAATTATTTATTTGGCCTAAAAGCACCGCATGCTATTTTTGAATGTTAACTCATTCCAAGTCTCGTTTACACGACTTGATCTATCACTCATGACCACCTACCTCCTAGCTTGTGCGTGATTGGTCAAAATTATCAGGTCTTGCCAGCACTCAGTAACTACTATGAAGAACTTGTTTCATTCTTCATGTAACTTGCTCCATATTTCTGAATAAGCTCGTGTTGAGAGAGATTCTTAGATGGATCAATATAATATATTAGATAATCTTTACATATACTCTATCGATCAAATATATAATCTTACCAATGATAATGATCAATTAGCTTAAAGGAAAAATCTATTAAGTAGCGAAGTTACTCGCCTCTCATACTTGTTAACCCAAGCTAACTTGGCGATGGAATCTTTATCAGATGAAAATATAACTTTGTCTCAAGAGAAACGTAGCTTCTTAAACAAAATGGCAATATCCTCGCAGCAAATAAATATTCTTCAGAAAGTGTGTAACAACCAAGAATAATCTCTTCGTTCATTGAAAGATGAACTCAAGGAAGTAACTGATTCTTCTGCCGCTGAGAAATATAAACTTATCAAGGTCATGTTAACTCTAAGTTTAAAGGCCAGTAAACTCCAAGATCAGTATTCTCAATTAGAAGAATCTTACTCCCTATTAGCAAAAGAAAATACTTATCTTCTCTCCAAATGATAAAATCTCGCCTGAAGGGTATTGTTGGGGATGATTTTGATGATGCCATGAATCAATGGGAGAATTGTTTCTTAACATTAATTCAAAATTTAACTTCTCAAAAAGAAGGTAGTCATTTTGACTGCCTTAACTGTTAACTTTTCTATTTAATTTTTCTGCTATATCTCTTGCAAGATTTTCATCTGAATGTTTTCTTGTCAATTTATGTTTCTCGCAAAATCTGAAAAAAGCATTCATCCTACCATTTCTGATATGACTGAAAAATTGTCTAAAGTTCGCAAAGAAAACGGAACGCTCACCGCCAATCATGTTCAATCTCGCGATCGTGCAGAAATAAGATATGACTACCTTGAATGCTTCAAAAATATAGATATCAGAAATCGTGATAGAGGTTTCCTTCGCAAGGTTCATCTTAGTGCTGAAGTTCTTGTGAATGACATTTTGATATCCCAGTCTCTCCCTCTTATATCTGTTGATCCTCTAGAAGTAGATGATGATGAAACTCCTCTCCCCATGGACGATGATCTAATCTATGTAAGTGGTGAAGAAAATGCCTCTCAAGAAGACCCAACAGAAGAAGAAAGAAGTCCTTCTAAAGAAGTAGATACTGGTGGTTAAGCAATTGCTGGCGAAGAACTAGAAGAATAGGAAGCTCGAATTAATCGTAATGAGAAGAATACTAATGAATTTGATAACACTGGCAAGAATAATGAAGCTGGCGAGTCCAATTCTGAAGCTTGAATTTTGTTCTTGTTTTCTTTTTCTTCTTCTTTCTTGCGAGCAACGTATCTTTATGCGAATTTGAAATTTAATTTTGTTTCTGTCATTTTGAATATTCTCAAGGAAGATAATGATATTTTATTTATCAACTCCCATACTTTCCCCTCATTATCTTTCTTGTATTGAACAAGTCTTTTCTTGCGAACTTTATTATGAATAGTACTTGCGAAATTATTGATAGTACTGCGATATTACGAATAATCCTGATGTGTGATTCTGAATAATACTTCTTAGAAATCCTGAAGGATACTTGTTTCTCATTATCTTTCTTGCGATGAACAAATCTTTCCTTCATTCTTACAAGAAAATAGTTAATGTTTGGGATTATTCTGTTGGTCTTATTTTTCCTTCCTAGTTAAAGGTCTTATTCTGCCAATTTTTTTTGTCTGCAACAAAATCGCAGGATTTCTTTATATTTGCATGCAAAAACCCATTGATCTTGCCTTATCTATATTTTTTCAATTTCTCTGCGACAATATGACAAGTCTAAGCTCTCTTGCGAGAACAAAGCCTTATGACATTGCCGTCTTGCGATGCAATCGCAGGACGTTTCTGCACTTTCATGTAAAAACCCATTGATCTCATCTTAACTTTTTCTATTGGCTTGTTGCCTCTGTAGAATTTTTGTCACGCAAAAATATGACAGACCTAAATGCTCTTGCGAGCATAAAGACCCATGACATTGTCGTCTTTAGACACTTATCAGCTCCCTAATGGAGGGTGTCGCCCTTATTTTCCCCCTGGTTTCCCCTTCAAGGAGGGCACATCGGCCATACAAGACTAGCTCCTCCCATCCGGTCTTAACAACAACCATTTTTTTTCGCAGCCTCTTATCCTTTATGCATATATGGCTTATAGTTACAAGACTGCACTCTAAGTGGGGTTTTCTTCGGGCCGAGTGCATCATAGCCAAGACTTGCCAAAAATGGCCAGGGTAGTTTCGTACGCCCCGGGCACCCTTGGCTCAACCGTGTACCTCGGTGCCTTAGTCATACTTTGCACTCCTTAGAAGAGACCCTCGGTCGTCCAACCAGGGTATAACCTTATATAGTTGGAAATCCAAGGTACCTCCCCCGGATAGGTTTTCTTTAACCCCAACATCTTCATGACTCAGGTTCCAGCAGCGGTATAACCTTATCCCTGAGTCACGCAAATATATACCCCCTTATATGAAGCACTTTAGGTCTTACATTTGCCTCTTGCGAAATTGTATCCGCGAACTAGGGTGTACGCCATATAGGTTCGTCCCATTCTTATGTCTCTGCGAAATTTTATTCGCGTTTCTTGCGATATTATCGCATTTCTTATTGGAAGAATATCGCAGTTTTGATAGAGAAAGAAAATTTTATTATCCATCTCATTATTTAATATACAAGCACTTCTAATCTCGCGGAATTTGTTATGGATAATATCTTTTCAAATATAATCTATTACATGGTCTATCAAGTCTTTGACCAACATTTCTACCTTCAGGATCCATTAATTTGTATGCGAAAATACTCGAGACATCATACGTGTCACAAACTGGGGGATACTCATCAGGGTATTGGTCTGGCGGTTTACATCGTACGGCGTGCAATACTCCCATTATGAGAAAGGAGAACGGTTGATAGCAGTAAAGGAGTAGTGGGTGTTGAAAAAGCGGGGGTCTAATAACCTCACCTAATATTTCGATTAGCAATCGGTATGGACAAACTCTAATATACTTTTAAGAGAATAAAATAGACAGTCAGACTCAATCTTAATAAAAAGTATATCAAGGAGTTAATATCTCTATCTCCCGATTTGATCTATACTCAAACAAATAGAAATCTGTGAGTCTTTATCAAATACAAGAGATATAAACTTGGATGGTACCAAAGACCAATATCCAAGGATCAATCAATTTCCAATCAACAACCAAAGGTTGGATTTCACAATTGATCGATACAACGCATAACCTGTGATATTTCAATTATATAACAAAATATAATGCGGAATATAAATAACACATATACATTTAAATTTTGTTAACGAGGAAACCGCAATTGCAGAAAAACCCCGGTACCTAGTCCAGATTAAACACCACACTGTATTAAGCCGCTATAGACACTAGCCTACTACAAACTAACTTCGGCCTGGACTGTAGTTGAACCCTAATCAATATCACACTGATTCAAGGTATAGTTGTGCTCCTTACGTCTCTGATCCCGACAGGATACTACGCACTTGATTCCCTTAGCTGATCTCACCCACAACCAAGAGTTGCTACGAACCAAAGTTGAAGACTTTAATAAACAAATATGTATCACACAGAAAAGTCTACGATAATAGACAAATCCGTCTTCCACAGATAAAGCTACGAGTTTTGTTCCGTCTTTTGATAAAATCAAGGTGAACAAGAACTAATCAATAACCCGTAATTATATTCCCGAAGAACATCCTAGAATTATTGATCACCTCACAATAATCTAAATCGTATGGTAGCGAAACTAGATATTATGGAATCACAAACGATGAGACGAAGATGTTTGTGATTTATTTTTAAGCCAATAATTCAATTGAACTTGTACGATAGAAAATGGCAAGATCAGATCGCTCAACTACAAGAGAAATAGTTTCATCTGGATTCACAATCCCAATGAAGTCTTAAAGTCGTTAACCTACAGGGTCTCGAGAAGAAACCTACGGTTAAAGGAGAATCGACTCTAGCAAACCAACTAGTATCACACAGGAGGTGTGGCCGGATATTAGTTTTTCCAGTTGATAGATGTCTCCTTTATATAGTTTTCAAATCAGGGTTTGCAATCTAAGTTACCTTGGTAATAAAGCATTCAATATTCACTGTTAGATGAAAAACCTGATTTATCCAAGCTAATATCTTTCAACAATTATATCGAAACTTATCTTATCACACACACAAATGACATGTATTCATTTAGGTTTGAGTAACCATACCTAAACATGTACATTTGGTTGGTTCACAAATAGTTAACCAATGGTTATCCATATGATCACATTCAAATCAACCATATTCATATTCTTCACAACTAGCTCAAATGACTCAAAAGAACTAGTTGAAGAGTTGTTCAATTGCTTAGATATTTATACATAGACACAATTGAAACAATATCGGTTTGATTCACTAGAATCAATTCATGAACAATATAGCCACGGTTTGCAAATATTGCATTCCTTATTGATTTATTGTTTAAGTTATTGAGCTCACCGATTTGATAAATATAACCAACTTGGGTACGCGTACGGGTATGCATACCTTAGCTATCGGATTTGAGTTTACAAACTCAGCTGAAATATTCGGTTCAAAAACTTTCGTGGGTACACGTACAGGTATGCGTACCTAAGGTAACTGGTTTACAAGTTTGCAAACTACAAACTCAGCAGAAATTTACGGTTCAAGAAGTTCCGCCAGTACGCGTACGGGTACGCGTACCCAACCTGTCTCCTTCACCAATACCGCATGCACACATATGCACGCACTTGGTTTCCGGTACATGGACTTATACACTGATGTGCGAACACACTATATATGCTTATATTCATATGTGGTTACGTAATATCAACTCTACATTTCAATCATTGAAACATTCTTCTATAATGTTATAATAGTCGTTAGACATAAGAATCGACTATCGTCATCAAAGCTATTTTCAAGATTAAAACGTCATCATAACTTTCATCACTGGTAAAGATGAAAAATGGTTAAAGCGAAAGCTTACCAACACATATTTAGAGAAAAGATAGGCGAGTAAACTTGGCTCGAAATTGCAAATGTGTATGTATGAAAACTATCATACTTATACGACTGTTGTCTCAAGAGTAGGATATAGATAGACTTTTGACTGCTAGATAAGTTCAAGTCTCCACATACCTTTTTGGTCGGATGAAGTTTCACCGGTTTCTTGAGTAGTTCTTCGTCTTCGTAAGATAATCGCCATGGAGTCTGGAGCTCAACTATACTTAACTATCCTAGACCGAAACTTAGTCATAAGTAAACTAAAAATCAAGACGTATAGTTTTGATCACTAATATTGACAAAAATGATTGAGATAGCAATGCATGAGAGTTCGACTGAGAAATGCTCTAACAATATCCCCTTTGTCAATTTTAGTGACAAAACTATCAATACATATGGATTACAAAATAGATAAAACTTTGTAGCTTCTCGTCCACAAGCTTGATCTCCTTGGTGCTTCAACATTACTCGAAAATTTTGTCTTTTCCAAGTACTCCCATGATTCCATAGATGTTCAGTTCAGCATCATAGTTTTTGAAGATCCGTAGCCATAACAATAAGAAAACAAAAGATCTCGATCATTGTTATACAGTGTCATAGTATTATTACATAACATCAAAGTTCTTATATCACAACCTTGACAACAATACTATGGTGATATGTATCACTCCCCTTAGTCAATACTTTCATCTCAACACGAAAACCGCTCCCCCTTATATAATGATCTGAAAACCATATGTATTTGTAGTGTGAAAAACATATTAATTCTCCCCCTTTTTGTCAATAAAATTGGCAAAGGTACGAAAATGGGATCCTAATGAAATTTTCACGGAGATGCTTCAAGACCAAAGAAAAGGACATATCAACTTTGTTTAGATGCAATCATAAAGACGAAGCTAAATGCATTCATTAAGGAGTTTATAAAGATACAAGATAACCCCTAAAAATTCCACAGCCGCACTCCCCACAAAGATATAGAAATTAAGCGCAAGTTCAAAAGAACTCTCCCCCATTTGATGTCATTCCCGAGAGAACAACAAGAGCGACCTTACTTTTACAAAAAAAAAAAGGATTTCAAATTAACACTAAGATACTTAGAAAATACATCTACTAGAAACAAATGTGGAAATAATCTTTACACCTCAAGAAGTTCCAAACTCAATTGCCCAAAGGATCAAGAAAAGCTCATGGGCAAGAGTTATAGACGACTAATGAACCAGAACGACACCAATAGACTGCTGTAAGTGTTGAAACGTAGTAGTATCTAATGGTTTGGTGAGAATATCAGCCAATTGTTGTTCCGAGGGAACAAATTCCATATTAATGATACCATTTTCATAAAGATCTTGAATAAAATGATACCTTATGTCAATGTGCTTAGTCCTTAAGTGTTCAACTGTATTTTCTGTTATGCGAATTGCACTGGTGTTGTCGCATACGATTCTGATTATTCCAGTGTTGATTCCATAATCACCAATCATTTGTTTCATCCATAGAAGTTGAGTACAACATGAGCCTGCAGCGATATATTCTGCTTCACATGTTGAGAGGGATTGTGAATTTTGTTTTTTGCTATGCCAAGCTACAAGTATAAAAAGTGTTACATAATAGAAACCCCCTGATGTACTTTTTCTATCTTCCACACATCCCTCCCAATCTGCATCTGAATAGGCAGTAAGATCAGTGTTAGTATCAAAAGTGTAAGATAGACCATACCCTGCAGTGTGATTAATATAGCGAATAATCCTTTTTGTAGCTACAAGATGAGATTCCCTTGGATTTGCCTAAAACCTAACACAACAACCAACACTAAAAACAATAACATGTCGAGTATCCGTAATATATAGAAGGCTTACCATGATAGATCGACAAAGTTTTTGATCCACATTTACACCTTTATCATCTCGATGTAGTTTACCAGTGGTGGGCATAGGAGTTAGTTTAGGGGTGGACTTATCTAGACCAAATCTTGAGACGAGATCCTTAGCATATTTTTCTTGAGATAAGTAAATTCCATCCATGTGTTGTTGAATTTATAAACCCAAAAAGAATTTTAATTTACCAACATTGCTCATTTCAAACTCCTTTCCAAGAGACACTTGAAAATCTTGTGCAAGTTTCTCCGATGTTGATCCATAGATGATATCATCTACATAAACTTAAGCAATCACAACATCTTTCCCATTCCACTTGGTAACAGTGTTTTATCAGCTACTCCTCTCGAAAAACCTTTCCCAAGAAGAGATGAGGTTAGGTTTTCGAACTAGGCACGAGGTGCTTGTTTTAACCCATGTGTCGCCTTATTGAGTTTAAGGACGTGATATGGGAAGTTAGGGTTTTCGATTCCCTTAGGTTGATATACATAGACTTCTTCCTTTAAGGTTTCATTTAAAAAAGCTGATTTAATGTCCATTTGAAATATCTTTACCTTAAGAAAATAAACATAAGCTAATAACAATCCGATGGACTCAAGGCGTGATACATGTGCGAAGGTTTCGTCAAAGTCAATTCCTTCGATTTGTGAGTATCCTTGAGCGATAAATATTTCTTTATTTCTTATAATAGTGCCAAACTCATCAGACTTGTTCTAGAATATCCATTTGGTGCCAACAATAATAACATTTGGAGGACAAGGTACAAGTTTTCACACATCTTGTATTTGAAATTGATTTAACTCTTCATGCATTGAATTCACCCACATGGGATCACTAAGAGCTTTATCAATATTTCTTGGTTCTACATGTGAAAGATAACATCCAAAATTGCACAGATTTTGAAGTTGTCCTCTAGTCTTTGCAGTAGAATCTCTTCCTCTAATAATACCATTGGGAACATGGTTTCTTTGAACCATGATCATGGAGGGACATGTTCTTGTTCAATATGCACAGTCTGATCAGTATTTTTTACCTTGTCACTAAAAAGATCAAGATCAGTAATAGTAGGTGTAACTTCAACTGAATCCGGAAATTCTTTGACTTTCTCTATTGTCTCTGTTGGAGGCAGTTCATCGGGAGAAAAATCATGATGAAAGTCGTTAATATCATCAATGATAACATTTGCAGATTCCATCATTACTTGGGTTCTGAGATTAAATACTCGAAAACCACGACTATTAGACGCATAGCCCAAAAACACACCTTCATCACTTTTAGTATCAAATTTCCCTCTGTGTTCTCGATCTTTTAGGATGTAACACTTACTTCCGAACTGTTATAGCATTGCTCGATTGAACCCACCAAGCGTTGGTATGTCAAGTTTGGTTGTCATATTTTAGTGAAGCAAAACTCATTTAAGAGTCGCTTGATTTAAATATACTAGAGTCAACTTCGTATAGGTTAGCTTGAAACTATTAGGGTGAGACATTACAAGTATTGAGAAGACTTGAATAAGTGAAGAAGTGCAGATCTACAACGACAACATAATCCTTCCACTTGAGGTTAATGATATTTGACTTGAACTGTTTCATTCCCTAACGTATCTTTCAAGTCGTGCATATTTAAAATATAAAATTTCGAAGCATGAACACTCTAGATAGACATAGTATTAAGGAATACAATATGAAGTTTCTTTCTTAACCATTAAACTTTGTATATAAGACATCAACATAATCGTATGAATGCTATTGTGATTATGTATGGGTATGAGGTGAGGATTTCATCCTAGGGAACAATGTTTACATGTGTTCTAAGGAAGTAAGTTCATGATATGTGTTGTGAACCGAAAAGGAAATCTCCAGGCGTTATTGGGTATGTTCTTCATTGCATATCTTATGAATGACCAATATGTGTGATTAGTATAACCACTCATGACTTGTTTGTTTTCTTGGTAAAACTATTCACATAAGGCCCGACTTATGTATTGGTATGACTTTTATTAGTGAAACCGATCTTAAGTAATCACCTAGGGTATGATCGGGTTGTGTATGTCTGAACTTATTACTGGGAAGAGGGGGACCGATCCTAGTAAGAGGTGCAGTGCATCACAAGGGGAACCGATCCTTGTATGAGGTTCAACAAGGTTTATGGAAGAAAGGGGAATCTATCCTATGAACATGTGCAACACATTTTTGGGAAGGGGGAACCGATCTTATGAACATGTGCAGTGCATACAAGTTAGATACCAAATATATGTGGAGAACCGATCCTAGTACCTAGTCAGCCGTATCTTTGGTGAGCTAGTGTAACTATGCACAATACTCACATGGAGGTAGAACCGAAACTTGTTTTGATAGAACCATAAACCCATGAGTTGTGATTGAGTAGTACTTGATCAATCAAATAGTTCTTGAAAGTCAGATGAACCAATTCTAAACTTGTTTAGAAGTGTGGTAAATCGGTTTCAAGTGAGAAAGCATGGAAAAGACTTGCAAGAGTAAGATGTCGACACTCTTTGAACACGGTGCATTAATTATTATTCTATTTTGTTCAAAGATATTCCTTAACGGCTAAGAAGGAAGTAAATCCCAAGATCGAATTTAAATAAGTTAAGAATCTTTTTAATTAAGGGTTTTTAATTATATATGGAAAATAAGAATTAGTAATATGCATTTTCTAATTAAAGATTTTCCAAGGAGATTTAGATCATTATTTTTGGACAGTGCATTCACAGGAATTATGAAAACCGAATTTGGTGGAGTAATGAGAATATTTTCGGTTTTGGAAATTCCTTGGTGTCAAACTTCCTTTTCTATAAATACTTTGAGTTTGCATTTCTAGCAAACTAATCCTGCGTAACCTAGACTTACTCTTTTGTCTTTGTTACTAGTGAAGCCGCCTATCGGAGAGGAGAGTAATCTAATTACGTGAAATCTTTTACGATTGCTCAATTTAAAGTCTTCTTTGGTATTGAGAAGCTCTAGCGCGACCCGTTGGTGGGAAACTAGATATTGCGGTTTATCTTTAGTTTTCGTACTGATTTGATTGACTAACGGTGGTTGAAATTTGATTGCACCTAGTTTTTTTATGCTTGAGAATCTTCTCTTCTGATATAAGATTCACTCAAACTAGTTCAAGGTTTCGACAGGGATCTTTAGACTGTTGTTAGATCTAAAGACGATCTTGTGATAATCTATTGTTAACAGACTCCGTTCTATGTGTGATTGATCACAAGAGATTCAAGTAGTTGTGTGCAGGTGTTTATTGAAGATCTAAGAAGATTTGAAGACAAAGAAGATATTGAAGATTTCTAACTTTGGTTTTACGATCTTTGGTATGCACAATACTTGTTTGGGAAAAAGAGGATCCAATTAATAATCGGTTTATCCTTGTGGTAGATTGGATAATTTAATTGAGGAAGATCGGCATCAACACATATCACTTGGTTGAAGAGTATTGTTGGCTTAATTTTAACAATTACCTTTGGGTGATTGAACATAAGATAGATCTTGGAACCTGGCAAAGGAGTTTATGTTAAGATAAACAAGGGAACCTTTGCGCAACTCATATTACTTGGTTGAAGAGAGTTGATACCAAACAGATTTGTTGTTCCTTTACTGTTTGGAATACGAACCAAAGGAATTGGTCCAAGTATGTGACTTGTTTACAGGTTGGAGGTGTAAGAATACAGACGGAACTAGGTGAACTATAGTTTTAGTTGCTTGGTCTCAACTATACGAAGTTGGTATTATTTTTTATAGCGGCTTAATCCTGAGAGTATTCAATTCTGGACTAGGTCCCGGGGTTTTTCTGCATTTGCGGTTTCCTCATTAACAAAATCTTGATGTGTCATTTACTTTATATTTCCGCATTATAATTGTTTTATTATAATTAAAGTAAATTGCACAAATATTAATTCATATTTACTTGATACGTGAATCCTATTGAGTTTAGTTAAGTCTGAACCTTTGTATCAAGTAAACACACTTTGTTGTTGTATTATCTCGATCGCGTTTCCATAGACGATCACACAAAGTGTGAACCGATTTGTTTTATTGTCTCGACTCAGTCCATAGCCAATCACTTTCGGGAAAAGGACTTATAGGAAGGAAAAGTTATAGCTTGAGGTATATTTGGGGTACCCTCGCCTTTTCACGAACACTCTAAGATAGTGTAAGTTGGATTTTCTACCATACCACAACTCATATGGAGTGTTTAGGGTTTTAGACCGTAGATAGACACGGTTGATCAAGTAACATGCTATGAAAACAACTTCTCCCCAGAATCTTAGAGGCAAGTTTTTGTTGTGGCGCATTACCCTGGACATTTCATGAATATTCCTATTCTTTCTTTCAGCAACTCCATTAGCTTGAGGAGTTATTGGTGATGAGTATTGTTAAATAATCCCCAGTTTTTTACAGAATTCAAATACTTTGGTGTCTTTGGATTCAGTGCCACGGTCACTTCTAATTTTCTTTAGTTTGCGACCTTGTTCATTCTGGATCATATTAACAATAATCTTAAATTCTCCAAGGGTTTCATTCTTATGAGTTAGAAATGCTACCCAAGTGAATCTGGTGTAGTTATCTACCATAACTAAAGCATACTTCTTCCCTCCAACAGTAGATTGTTGAATAGGTCCGAAGAGATCCATATGAATTAAATCAAGTGGATCCTTAGTGAGAATATCTCAAGATGACTTATGGTGAACTTTCGTTTGCTTACCCTTTTGACAGGCACCACATACACCATTAATCTTTGCATTGATTTTGGGAAATCCTCTAACAAGTTCCTTGTTAATGATTTTAGCTAAGAGACGATAATTGATGTGACCAAAACATTCATGCCAAAGATGAGTAGATTCCACCTTAGTCAAATTACAATAATTACTAAACTGAGTATTAAGAAGATAACAATTATTTTTACCACGAGTTCCTTGAAAAATCACTTTTCCAGTTTTGTCTAGAATGTCACATCCACTTGTATTGAAGACAACTCCATGGCCTTTATCACAAATTTGACTAGTTAAAAGAATATTTGCAGTCATACCTTTGACGTATGCTACATCATGGATTTCTGGAACACATGGAAGCTTGATCGTACCCTTCTTTCTAATGTAGCAATAACTCCCATCTCCGAAATTAACTGGTCATCCATCAAACTCGCTTATGCAAACAAACCATGAAAGGTCACCAGTCATATATCGGCTACAACCACTGTCAAGAAACCATTGAAAGGGTGATGTTGATTTTAAGGCAAAAGCTCCCATACAAACACTATTTTCCTATTTTGGTTTTCCTGTTAGTATTGTACACCTTTTTAGATAAGTAAACAGTTGTTCAGCTTCCTTGTAAAGATTTCTCGTAACTTTTATACTTTTCTGAAAACGTGTACACGTATATTGAGTATGATTGTGAGACTCACAAAACATACACTGGGAAACATCAATAATCTTATTTAAGAAGTTCCTCCTTCCATCAAGCTTCTCAAAGCATGTGTTTTTTTTAAGACTTGACTTACTATCATCCTTTATAGAGGAATCGAAGGAGTTATTCATCATTACAGAAGAAGTTTTGATAGACTTCAAATCCTTATGCTTTGCAATTTCTGCAAAAAGATCACGATTGATCTGGATTTGTTCATCCAACTTCCTTTTGAGAATAACATAACTTTTAGAACATTCTCTAAGATTATGTTTAATCCCTGGTGAAACGTTTATAGAGACTTTATTGTCCATCTAATCAGATCGCCACAAACACAGACTAATAAGGTCTTTAAACGTGTTTTCCTGCTCTAATACCAATTGAAAAAGCGGTGGTCTAACAACCTCACCCAATATTTCAATTAGCAATCTGTATAGACTAACTCCAATATACTTTCTAGAGAATCAACTAGACAGTCAGACTCAAATTAGATAAAAGTACATCAAGGAGTTAATATCTCTCTCACGTGATTTTATTTATTGTCATGAACCTACATGAGGCAGACCATCCTAGTTATGGGTGAGCCTTAATTGGTTATGCGTCGGGCACCGATAGTAGTCTAGGTATAGTTGTTCACGTGAGTGACTCGTGCTCTGCACGAGACTAGTGTAGCCTCTAGCCTTTTATACAGACGGTTGTACTCCTTTGCAAAGTAACTAATGAAATGTAAAACTCTATCTTCTTCTCTAATTGATCTGCAACTTCTTATCTCTAATGTCTTCTTCTTATTACTCATTTAATTCGTCTAATTCTTCCCATATTTCATCTAATTCTTCATCTAACCTTCTACAACCTTCAATTTATTCCCAATTACCTCAATCCCTAGAGATGAAAGTTGTTCCTGATAATCCAATTTGTAGTGAGTTCACTACAAGTGGTATCAGAGCAGTCGATTCTGCGGCTGCAAACATGAGAACCCTAAAAGAAAGTGAAGAATTATTAATTCGAGTTGAATTACTAGAATCAGCTCTAGCTGAGATATCAAAAATGTTAGGTGATTGCAAAACTAAACCATCGCCTGAGTTTTTAGTAGGGTGGAAGGATTATCTAGCTACAGAAGTAATGAACCTTCTATTATTGGAGCGTTGGATGATTGAATCCATTGATCATAACGAGAAATTTAATTCGGCAGAAAACTTTGAATCAGTTGAATCGGTGCTGAATAAATCGATGTTAATTGATAAGGTAATCGACGAGAAACTTGAAGGAGATTCTGTTGATTTAAGTTCAACTAGTAATTTATCTCAGAATTCTTCCACTCTTACAGCAACAAACGAGGGTAAAATTCGATCGAAACTCAAATTTGATTTCTCTGATGTTGATGGAACTATAGATTCAATTCTGGATTATCAAGAGAATGTTCACATCGATTTCAATTTTTCTGCTAAATTCTTTCCTAGTATCCGTTCTGATGTTGTTAAGGATTTACTTCTTCAACCAGTAACACAAGGTACCTCTATATGTGATACAATGATTGAATTCAATTTTACTAAAATGTTGTTTGATCGAGGTAAACTGTTTGAAATCATGTTCTGGAAGTGCTTACCGAAATGTTTAGCTGCCTATTTTTCAATTTTTTGCCATTGTCATACTTACACAGTTGACGTGAACAATTACAAAAATGTTTATTACTTGAAAGAGTTGTTCCATCTCCCGAACAATTTACACTGTCAAGATTGTTCTCATCCTCTTCTGGTCGACATCCGCTCGTTATTCGATCGTGGTAAGTGTGCAACTACATCTTCGAATTCTTATGCGAAATTGAATTGTTTATTGTCACATATCTTTGGGTTTCAATCAGAGTTTAATTCTGTACCTGCAATTATTTCTGTGTTGGTTAATGATGCTCTTATTAGTGAGGCTTGGAAGATGCCTGGTTTGATTTTAAAGAATGATTATAATGAGAACTTTGCTTATGAGCCAGATATTAAGCTTTCCTATAACAGGAAATTATTGTCTGTTTACCCAAATGTGTTTGTAATTACTGAAAATGGTAACAATGGATATGGTTGGCAGATGTGTCTGAAATGGTCACATGGGGATAGTTTCACCGGTTACGGTCATGGTCATATGCTATTTCATCGAAGAAGTGGAGATTGTTCCTCTGATGTCCTGGTTTTTACTGGAAGAGTAATTGATAGAGGAAAATTATTTGAATTGAGTGGCAGTTCTCCTTATGCAAGCATTAGCTCTAAACTCTGTGTTCACATTCTTACTTCTTGTGTGGTAATGCATAAAAATGATTGGGAATGTGTGTATGAGCCTCTTCATAAACTTGGGTACATGTTCATATTTTTCTTTGCGAATTTAATGGTGATTGTAAATGCTGAAGGAGAGGGTGATGGTGATACTAAAAAGCTTCCAGGCAGAGTGCAGCATCAATGTCACGCTCTCTGGACCACTCAATTGAATTTTCAAATGCCAAGGCTAGGTATGTATGGAAATGCAAAAGAATTTACTGAACAATTGCTGGTGAAGTGTTTTAAGTTCAAGTTTATCATGTATTCTTTTGGGTTCTTCGATCTACATCATTGGGTACTATATTGTCATCTATTTTTGCTTAGTGGGCATCATGGTGCTTGGGTTTTCCGGTTTATGAGAACCTATTATACATCATATAGAAAAATATATTTTCCGATGCTCAAAGTTATGAATTCAGGAGGTGCAACAAGTAGTTCTGGTGGGTTGTTTGATGAATCTCCGCATGGTGCTATACTCTGGGAGGTATCGTTACTTCTAGTGAAAATTGAAAATGAGTTTGGATGGGATCCACCACCTTTTGATCAAATTCCAGGTGGCCCTAGCAGGGATTTTCAAGGAGTGAATGGTGTTGTATTTAAGCGAAAGTGGATGTACGAAGAATATGAATTTACATCTTACTTACATTGCATCTTATTATTTCCAGCCACTCGTGAAGATTCGTTAAATCAATTTTTTAAGCACTTTTACAATTCATATTTGTATCACTACTCTCCGGGCTGTTGGATTGCTGGGTATGGAAGTTGGTTTATCTTAAAATGTACAGATTATAAAAAGGAGTTGTGTAATTCATTTTGTGCTGGTAGTATGGAAAGTAAGTGTATTGATCTGTCCCTAGCAGTGGGTAGCTAGACAAATTTCAAGCTAAGATTGTATCTATGGGCAGTAGTGAGAACTCTTATTCTTGTTGCTGTTCAGCAGCACCTTACTTGTAACAGTCGAGTGATAGCCTTGTGGTTTCTAGACACGGTGCATTATAGAAGACTGGGATTCAGCGAAAGATTAGTGGAAATCAAGTATTATCTTGAAGTTCTGAGCTGTGTTTTCACTATAATGACCAAGGTATTTCTGAACCCTGTCATAATTGTTGTTCATTACTACCTGCACCATGCCCTACATGATTTATATGCCTGTTATCGATTCTTGAGTAAATATTATCAACCAAAGATATGGTTATTCAAACTAGTGGTCTATGGAAAAATGGTGGACACTCAGGTCTTACTCATCGTGCTGAACATTCGCAATGTGTTGGAAGTTGTTCACTTATTGAAATGGAAATCGTCCTCGACATGTCAATGGAGTGCAGTCGAAGGGTGGGTTATTATGAATCTTATATCAGATGTGTATCTCATGAAAATACCCTGGTACTATGGCAAAGCACCCTGTAAAGTTGAAGTTTACAAGCAAATCATTCTCAATTGTCATCTGAGTGAGAATTAGAGAACTGTGGTGAGGATTGTTTGGATGGAATTGCTGTTCTCAGTTTCAAACACCTCCACATACCTAATGGACATGTCTCGCAAAACTTTTCTGAGCACAACCAACTACCTAAATGATAAAATGGGGTTTCGAATTGCATTACCTTTGGGGGTATCTTCGAGATGGACACTTAAATCACATTCTGGTACTAATCTCGACTGTGTACTGATGAGAATTCTTGGCCAAACTTGGGGTTTTAGTGGAAGGGTCCCAAGTTCATTCTACACTGAAGTTTTTAAGTACCTAGAGTATAACTCTTGGTTTACTGCCATGTGTGTTGTTCCTTGTCAAATTTTTGAAGTAACCATGATAAACAAGGTCAAGACTATGGATTCGCACTCTACAGGATGTTATGAAGGCAAGGGACCGGTTTACTTTTGGAAAATGCCAATGGTTTATTTTGAAAGAATACTCATAACCGTGCAACTCACATGTAGTCTATCAGGACAGTGGACAGATGGGCTTGGTATAAGAACCTTTTGGGCCTCACATGGGTTTAAAATGACAACGAGCGTAATGGGTTTCTCTTGTGCCAGGGGTGTGAGACAACTACTATCTCTATCGTCCACCAGGAGATGTCTCTCCATTTTTAGTGCTTCCCTTACTCATCCTTGAGGCAGACCATCCTAGTTATGGGCGAGCCTTAATTGGTTATGCGTCGGGAACCGATAGTAGTCTAGGTATAGTTGTTCACGTGAGTGACTTGTGCTCTACACGATACTAGTGTGGCATCTAGACTTTTATACAGGTGGTTGTACTCCTTTGCAAAGTAACTAATGAAATGTAAAACTCTATCTTCTTCTCTAATTGTTCTGCAACTTCTTATCTCTAATGTCTTCTTCTTATTACTCATCTAATTCGTCTAATTCTTCCCCTATTTCATCTAATTCTTCATCTAACCTTCTACAACCTTCAATCTATTCCCAATTACCTCAATCCCTAGAGATGAAAGTTGTTCCTGATAATCCAATTTGTAGTGAGTTCACTACATCTATACTCAAGCAAATAGAAATCTGAAGGTCTTTATCAAATACAAGGAGATAACTTGGATGGTACCAAAGACCAATATCCAAGGATCAATCAATTTCCAATCAACAACCAAAGGTTGAATTTCACAATTGATCGATATAACGCACAGCCTGTGATATTTCAATTATATAACAAAATATAATGCGGAATATAAATAACACAAACACCAGAAATTTTGTTAACGAGGAAACCGCAAATGTATAAAAACCCCGAGACCTAGTCCAGATTGAACACCACACTGTATTAAGCCGCTACAGACACTAGCCTACTACAAACTAACTTCGGTCTGGACTGTAGTTGAACCCTAATCAATATCACATTGATTCAAGGTACAATTGTGATCCTTACGTCTTTGATCCCAGTAGGATACTATGCACTTGATTCCCTTAGCTGATCTCATCCACAACCAAGAGTTTCTATGACCCAAAGTCGAAGACTTTAATAAAAAAATATGTATCACACATAAAAGTCTACAATAATAGATAAATTTGTTTCCCACAGATAAACCTATGATTTTTGTTCCGTCTTTTGATAAAATCAAGGTGAACAGGAACTAATCAATAACCCGGACTTATGTTCTCGAAGAACATCCTAGAATTATTGATCACCTCACAATAATCTAAATCGTATGGTAGCGAAACTAGATATTGTGGAATCACAAACGATGAGACGAAGATGTTTGTGATTTATTTTTATCTTTCCCTATCGAAGATATACTCTCAAGCCAATTATTCAATTGAACTCGTACGATAGAAAATGGCAAGATCAGATCGCTCAACTACAAGAGAAGTAGTTTCGTTTGGCTTCACAAAAATTCAATGAAGTCGTTAACCGACAAGGTCTCGAGAAGAAACCTAAGGTTAAAGGAGAATTGACTCTAGCAAACAAACTAGTATCACACATGAGGTGTGGCCGGGGATTAGTTTTTCCAGTTCCTAGACGTATCCTTTATATAATTTTCAAATCAGGGTTTGCAATCTAAGTTACCTTGGTAACAAAGCATTCAATATTCACCATTAGATAAAAAACCTGATTTATCCAAGCTAATATCTTTCAACCGTTAGATTGAAACTTAGCTTGTCACACATACAAATGACATGTATTCATTTAGGTTTGAGTAATGATAAGTGCATAATTCATATGATTTTAATATTAATTCCATACTTGTTTTAACTATTATTCTTGCATGTATTCGTATTATTACTAGAGGTGTCAAACAGGCATGGCCGGCCTAGCCTGTTTTTAGTCGGCCTGGACTGGCCTGCGGCCCGGCCTGGGGTTGGCATGTTAATTTAGCAGGCCTGGCCTGGAAAGCCTATTAGTGAGCCTAGCCTGGGCCTGAGCCAGGGCTGTTTTAAACTGGGCCAGGCCAATCCAGGCCTGGCTAGCCTTCCATTATTTTTTAATGTTCTTAAAAAAATATTCAAAGACGTGAGGATGCAGAGGTTTGAACTCAAGTCCGCACTCTCCTCGTTACCACTCCCAACCATTAACTACATCGTAATGTTGCGTACAGATTCACAATAAAGACGACTATGATTTTTATCTACACAAAATCTTATGAGAATAAATAAACTTTATTACTAATTTTTATTTTAGGTAATGACATAAAATCCAGACTTTATTAAATTTGATTAAATATATAAATAGAATATAATTATAATTAATTATAAGTAATTGTTATTATGTGTAGTTAAAAGAATAAAATAAAAAGATACATGTGTACTATAAATAAGTAAGTTTCCAACATTGAAAGAGTAAAAAAAAAAAACTAATCAATATAACGTTTTGGAAAGATCTGGTATGACTGTCGACATTATACTTTGGGGCGAGTCCGATTTTGTGCACACTCCTTGGTGAGTGTGCACGTAACATTTCAATCTCCACCGTCGATTACATTTAGGGAATTATGTAACGAGGGTCATGATTCTAAACATCGAGGGTAATGGGCCCAACAACTAACTAAACAACCAATCAAAAGGATATGTCAAATATACACTCTTTAGAGGAGTGTGCACAAAATTGAACTCCTTTGGGGCCCTAATTAATTTGCTTCATCATAAATATATATACCATAAATTAATAATTTAACTATTAGCTGTTTTGGAATTAATATATTGAGTACTAAAATTTAATGTGAATAGTGTTCACACAAAGTTGCGTGGATCTGTGGTAGCAGGAAACCTACCAAAGGTGTTTCAGCGTAAGTGTGCATGGGTTCGAGTCCCAAATATTACACATTTTTTGACCAATATACTAGTATAGTCTACTATCCAGGCCTAGCCTGGCAGGCTTATACAGGCCCAGGCTGAAATAGGCCTGGCCATGGCAGGCTGAAACAGGCCTGGCCATGGCAGGCTAAAAGTCTAAAAATTGGAGCCCATCCTGGGCCTGCTTTGAGCCTAGGCCTGGCTAGGTCTTCTTTAATCACGGGCCTGGCCAGGCTTTAGCCTGTTTATACAGGCCAGGCCGGACCAGGTCCAAGCTGGCCTGGCCTCTTTGACACCTCTAATTATTACTTTTGTTTTCTCTTATTTGACTCTAATAGGTGAATCCTCTAAAAAGAAGCTACAAAGTGCTGAAAATAGATAAGAAGAAAAGTATTCCAAGTATCCAAGCGCCCAAGTCCAAGAGAAGTGGAAAAAGTGCGACGAAAAGGAGCAAAACGCTCTAAATCAATAGAAGGGACAAAGACCGGTTTTAAATTATTCAAATTAAGGATTTCTCATCATCATCTTAAATAGAATTGAAATATAAAAATAATGCAAAAATAATGAGGTCATTCCGAGTTCGGATGAAGAAGTTGTGGCTAAAACAAGATTTTATTGAATACCGAAGACAGTAAAGTTCGCGGACGGGTTTCATACTTTAATTCCGAAAATTTCTACTGGAATTTGAAGTTTGCGGACTGGGTTTGCGAACTTAGCAAGTGGAAAAGGTGTATAAACTCCTTGGAAGGCTTAAGGGCACATTTGGGGTCGCTAGTTCATGTTTCCGGGTCGGGTTCTTGAACCGAATTAAATACTTGGAAACCAAGCAATGTAAACCTATAAAAAGGTATTAGGTTATGTAAAGATATATCATATTGATCTCATATCACAAATTCTACATCAAAACCTAGAGTTTACCCCTTTAGGGGGAAACCACCATTATTCATCTTCTTTGTAATATGAGTACCTAAATCCTTTGTTGATTAAGGATGCATTCAATGTTCTAAAAGTGAAGTTTTATTAATAATACAAATCAATTGAGAGTTTTTATCATCATCGTTTGTTTTCATTATATCTAGGGTTTATGATTGATT
This sequence comes from Papaver bracteatum, assembly GCA_023529315.1. Classification (NCBI taxonomy): domain Eukaryota; kingdom Viridiplantae; phylum Streptophyta; class Magnoliopsida; order Ranunculales; family Papaveraceae; genus Papaver; species Papaver bracteatum. The sequence goes on along the minus strand of JAJJWX010004804.1, from coordinate 5,208,302 downwards.
TTTAGATTGATTTGGGTGCGCAACTAGATTAGTTTATTAATCATTTTATTGCTAGTGGAGATTAGGAGATAAGTAATCGTCAAATAACTCTCTACACAAGTAGAAATTGCGAGACCTTACAGAGGGATTCTATGGAGCAATCATGTGTGAAAACAACACCATCAAGTAAACCTTGAGATAAACCTAATTCACAAAGCTTAAAGCGTTCGATTGGATTACACCTTGAGTGAGCTACTACTTGGTGGTTTGGTTGGATAGAATATGATATTGGAGAGCTTCCCTATCCGTGGTAAAAGGAGTTTTGGGGATAGCACTGAGCTAGCTGCTATTCTATGGTTGGTGATGAATAGTTTTTACAAACGGTAGATAAGTATATTAATCCAGTTATCGCTTGGTAACGACGAAGGATTCTGATAAGCATGTATGTGCTACATTTTATACCCAAATTTATATTAACTAATACTCAATATTTTGGCTAACCAATATTATTTTAGTGCTTTTGTAGAAAGTACAGGCTAATTCCTATCATCGGTATAATAAGCGGCTAAAGAAAGACTTAAATGACATTTGGGGCGAAAGCAATCAATGCTGCTCACGACTATAAACTGGTTTAGAGAACCATTTATATTATTGGTGTCTTTTGGCTAAAGAAATGATGAGACACGTTGATGTTTAGAGGCTATGGAAAGTAAGTGGGAGACGTGTCCCATCCTCAACCACATTTCTTGGTGGTGTATCGAAGGCATAAATAACATCTTCAGTTGTTATCAAATCAAAACAGTTTAAACATTGAATGTTGGCCGGAGAGTAAGATAAATGAGATTATGAAGCTCTCTACACAACAGAGACATCAACGGTATTCTGTGGGGTTCGTTGGGTATATCTCGGTTTGATTTACAATAGTAAAGAGAAGGAAGAATTAATTGATGAGTTTGTTCACATGGGTTTGCGCTAAACTTGTACTGTGAAGCCTTGTACTCGATTTGGAGCTGATTTTGGTGATTCTCTCAGTAGCAGAACTGGTGTTTGCTTCCATTATTCATATGGGTTACTTGGGAGATGATTCTATGGATGTATAAACGGGCAGTGGTGATGTGAATGGATGACTGCTGGTGTCAGGGAGGAAGATGAGCAGTTGGAGTTCAGTGTATCTGTTTGGAGAATGGCAGTGATAGTCGTGATGGCTAGGTGGCATCGAATTGGTGTTTTCTTTATGTGCTGAACAAGGAAATTGAGGCGATATGTTGGGTTGATTTTACAACAACAAGGAGGAGAAAAGTGAGATGAAGTTGGTCAAGGAAGTTACAGCTGATGGTGCAGACGTGAATGTAGATGGATGGACTGAACAGTGCAGATTGAACGAGCGTGCTACAGAATTTGAGGATGTTGTTGTGTACCGTTGCTCTTCAAGAAGAAATGCACGAATGGAGTTTTAATAATCAAAGGGTTTACTTCCGATTGATGTTAGATGCGTAACGATGGAAGGAAGATGACTCAAGATGATAGTAAATATAGTTTAGAGTGAATGAAGATGGTAGCAAAACTCGATCTAAATGGGAGCTGGGTTCTGTATGTTGTCCAGGATTCGAACTAAATGGGAGTTGTGCATGAGAAAGAAAATTTATTTGATTTATCTTGGGAATGGATGGTTCGTACTATGAATGGAACAAGGAAGTACTAGTGAAAGTGATTGCAGCAACGATGGATAATTTGTGTAAAGCAGCAAAAATGGTTCGATTTCCGGGGGTTCGTACGCAACAGATGTGGTTGACAAGGGAGAGTAGAAGTTGCTTTCGGTGGAGAGAATGATGGAAACTACAACCGGTGGCTAAACTATAGTTAAAAAGGCATGGTATTTGGACTGGGCCTGTGAACTTTCAGCGTAACGATCAACTAGGTCTTAGTCGAACTTCTTTGCAGCACTATTTAAAAAAACGAACGGAAGAAAAAAAAGGGGAGGCGGCTGAGATTTCTTTGGGAGGTTGGTGACAGAACTTGAGAAAAAAAAGGAGGTGGCCGCATAGGTTTTGGAGCATAAGAAAAAGAGAGGACGAAGACGACTTTGGTTTGATCGTTTTTTTTCTTTTGATTATTATTTTTATGGGTTTTAAGAAATCCATTTTTATGTTTGACTTGCTTTTTGTGACTAGGGTTTTCATTAAAACCACTTTGAGCATAAGAACAATTTGATTTGATATATTTATGTTTTGAAGGTTATTATGAATTGAATATGATTAATTCTGGATATTATTTATTGATTTATCGAAATATGAGTTGTCTCTTCACCGGTTTTGTAGAACCTTTGTGCATAATTGTTAGGATAACAAATATATTTGTCTCATTGTCTGATATTTCATGCTTGGGTTAATTCCTTTGATGGGGGTGTCCCAATGATATTTGCGACTCTAATACTTATAATAGGTGATGTTGATAGAACATGCGATAAATAAATATTCATGGATTATGTTTCAGTTCAGTAATTGAATATAAATAGTGGTGGATACTATAAACCCTAGTTACCGACTTTTCCTTTGGATTCCTTTTATTAATTTACTTTACTTTAATTTTATTATTTCATTTTCATTATAAAAATCCCAAAAATAATTTCTGGTTAGTTCATTAGAGATATTGATTATCGGTATTTCCACTGCTCCCTGTGGGAACGACCCGTACTTGCCTCTGTCTACTAGTTAGACACCGTGCGATTGCGGTTTATTATAATATAGGCATCTCCGGATCCTATCAATTTTTGGCGCCGCTGCCGGGGAGCGGTTGTGGAATATTGTAATTGGTATTTTTGATTTTGTAAATAGTTAGGTTTTTTTATTTTGTACATATTTATTTTATTTTTTAGGATTTATTTTTCCTTTTGACTTGTTTTGTGTGTTAGAATTTTATTTCAGGAGTCTTTTTGAGGATGATGAATTCTTTTCAAGAGACATCATCTATGATGACACGTGCAGAATATAAGCGTAGAAGTTCACATTCTCAGGAGACGTCGTCTGATATGACGCTTGGGGAGTATATGCATGGGAAACGGTATGGAGTTTTTGCTCCACATATGGTGAGTGAAGAATCTCCTCTAATGATATATGAGAAGTATTACAAACATACACCACCTAGTTTGGAACAAAGGTTAAGAATTCTAGCATGCCAAGAGTTATATGCATATGATGATTTAGAGGAATCTGTTTATATAGAAGTTACTATTATTGAGTCTAACGACTTTGAGACAGTAGACGTTCATCATGAGATACCTTCTAGTCATTCAAATAGTGATGTTCTAGTTGCAGATAATGATGAGGCGATTCATGATATTGTTTTCCCATTGAGCTCCTCTTTCGCTGATCCATCTTGTGATTTTATAAATGCGGATGTGAATGTTGAACATATTGATATTGGTCAGATAACTTGTACCGATGATTTTGAGCCTTTATCTATTTGTTTAGCACACTTTACTGATTCGGATGACCCGATGCTTATTGATATTGTCAATGCATTGCGACTTCCAATAATTAATCAAGGTAATTCACCAACGGAAGTTATTTCCGCGGACTTAGAACCAGATTTAAGAGTTACTGATTTTCATAAACTTGAACCATTAGAGACAGGTTTAAACAATTGTGTTGAGTTTGATAATCAGGTACCTTTCTGCATTGTCAATACATTTCTTCCTTTGATTTCTAGTGAATATAATGTATCGACCGAATGTATTTCAGCTGATTTGGAACCTGATTTAGAGTGTGCTTCCCGAATAGAAAATAATATGCATTATATTGTTGTTGTACATGTGAGTTATTTGTTTATATCTATTAAGGACTGTTTTCTTTTGGGAATGGATTTACACATCTTTTTGGAAGGTTATAGTGTTTGCAGGTTCATTTCGGCAGCTGATATGATTTGTTGGATTGATCCCCAACTTTTCAGACTATACATATATGCTTTGCAGTTTACTTTGGTGCAACCTCACCTTGTTTTAGGTTCTTCTTTATGTGTGCAAACATGGATTTATGGGAGTCAACCCATACGATTTCGCTTCATGGGAGTCAATCCATACGATTTCGCTTCATGGGAGTCAACCCATCAGATTTGTTTTCTTTCCTCTATCTTTTATTTGTTTGCTTGAATTTCCCATCTTAATTTCTACGTTGGATGACTTAATTACATTGAGGACAATGCAATGTTTAAGTGTGAGGGAGTGGCACCGTCATTAGGATTTTTGATTAAAAATAAATAAATATTATGACCAGCTGTGTAGCGGGTCTAAAAAAAATGATGATAAGCTGTGTAGAGGGTCTTAAAAAAAGTAAAATTTATCATTATGATTTTTGATTTTTTTAGGGTTATGACCAGCAGTGTACCGGGTCTTTTGTAGGGTATTTTTCATGACTAGCTGTGTAGCGGGTCTAACTCTCTCTTATTATTTGACCAGCTGTGTAGCGGGTCTTTCTATCTAGCTGATTAGCAGACATCTCTATCAACTGTTTAGTGGATTCGTCTCGCTGTTTAGCAGACTTCTCTATGCCACTGTTTAGTGACTCCGTCTTGCTGTTTAGCGGACATCACTCTTTATCCAGCTGTTTAGCGGATATATTCTTTGTTTTGCTCGAGGACTAGAAAAATATAAGTATGGGGGGTGTTGATAAGCATGTATGTGCTACATTTTATACCCATATTTATATTAACTAATACTCAATATTTTGGCTAACCAATATTATTTTAGTGCTTTTGTAGAAAGTACATGCTAATTCCTATCATCGGTATAATAAGCGGCTAAAGAAAGACTTAAATGACATTTGGGGCGAAAGAAACCAATGTTGCTCACGACTATAAACTGGTTTAGAGAACCATTTACATTATTGGAGTCTTTTGGCTAAAGAAATGATGAGACACGTTGCTGTTTAGAGGATAGGTAAAGTAAGTGGGAGACGTGTCCCATCCTCAACCACATTTCTTGGTGGTGTATCGAAGGCATAAACAACATCTTCAGTTGTTATCAAATCAAAACAGTTTAACAGTGAATGTTGGTCGAAGAGTAAGATAGATGAGATTATGAAGCTCTATACTCAACAGAGACATCAACGGTATTCTGTGGGGTTCGTTGGGTATATCTCGGTTTGATTTACAATAGTAAAGAGAAGGAAGAATTAATTGATGAGTTTGTTCACATGGGTTTGTGCTAAACTTGTACTGTAAAGCCTTGTACTCGATTTGGAGCTGATTTTGGTGATTCTCTCAGTAGCAGAACTGGTGTTTGCTTCCATGATTCATATGGGTTACTTGGGAGACGATTCCATGGCTGGATAAACGGGCAGTGGTGATGTGAATGGATGACTGTTGGTGTCAGGGAGGAAGATGAGCAGTTGGAATTCAGTGTATCTGTTTGTAGAATGGCAGTGATAATCGTGATGGCTAGGTGGCATTGAATTTGTGTTTGCTTCATGAGTTGAACAAGGCAATTGAGGCGAGATGTTGGGTTGATTTTACAACAACAAGGAGGAGAAAAGTGAGATGGAGTTGGTCAATGATGTGAATCAATAATGTTGTAGAAAGTGGTAGTAAGGTTGTCGTTCACTCGGACTTGATGAGATTGCTTTTAAGAATTGATAAACTAAAATAAAATATATACAAAATGTGTCACAAGATGAAGAATTTACTGGGACTCGGGATTTCACTGTTTTTCATATTCAAGTGGTTGAGAAATTAATCTTAGACATTTATCGCTCAAACAAAAGAAATATCAACTCTAATATTTTGCCAAGGATAGATTTCATAAAATATCAATTGTAAATTACAAGCATAGTGTATCAAAAGTACCTAAGACCAAGCATACACTATCAAACAAGATGACAATTGATTAATAAAAATCATAAATCATTTAATATCGGTGCAAAAAGTAAATAAAAGAATTAATTTAATTACCACATGGGTGAAAAACAGCTTCCTCCATCGTCCCAGTGTTGGGGTTTAGCTTATTAGGTTGGAAACACACTCAAAGTATTTATTCATTCTCAAATGGTGTTCACAAATGATGAAAAGGGAGGAAAAATAATTAAAATCGGGTTTTGTAAAACTTATAGTTGTTACAAAACAACTGTTACAGGAACGATACAAAGAAAGTGTCACAGTCACTGTAGAAAAATGACTGTCTTTGATGGTCTAATGTTCTTCGTTCTCTCCTTCAATGGCAGCAGCAGAGACAAGCTCTGCAACTCTGATTTCTCACCCTATTTTGTTCCCCTAACTCTCCATCTCCCTATCTGACTTCCAAGCATCCATTTTATACCCAACAACATCATAAAATCTCGGTAATAATTACGAATAATCCTCCCAAATCTTCACATCAAATACATTAACACCGAGAATATTTTATTTATTTTATTTACGTTGCCATGCGTTTGGAAGCTTCTAAAAATCTTTATTTATCTCCTTCGTGCTCTAACTGGTGGCCCAATTCTTCCAAACACGTGTACTGCACGTTTACAACTCATGTAAACTCGGAAAATAACCCGAGTTACTCTCGTGGTATGCTGATAAGAAAACCCATGTAATCCTTAGTCCTGAATCACCTACCAGTCATGTTTAGCTCAAAGCAGGCTCGAACCAACTCACTCCATGATTATCTCAGGTTAAAAATCTTGCAGAAAGCACCATTCTTCCCGTGAACCACCACCCTCCTATTTTGCATTGACCGGATTATCCATCCGATTCTGGTTGAATCCAACACCTATACCTAGCTTGTTTATCCCAAACAGGCTTATCCAAGGAGTTTCAGCGATTGAATCTCCCTAAAGTACCTTCAAAAGCCAAACCCTAATCTGCCCTGTGAAACCAAGTTTTCCCGCCAATTCTGAAAATTGAAATGTATAGGATGAAGTTACCTGATCCAAAACACGGGCGCCTTTAACAGATGGGGTTCCATTATCCAAAATGGGGGTGCCTTTATCACTTTTCTCATGGGGTCCAAAAAGCACTGTTTGAGCAACTTTTTCCACATAAGTGTATTCCTCCAAAAACACATACACAAACATAAAAACACCGAAATTAGTACAAAAATCGAGACTAACAATAGAGACACTAAGGACAATTTAAACACAAAAATGTGCCTATCAAATACCCCCAAACTTATTATTTGCTATTCCTCGAGCAAATCTAATCTAGAAAATAAAATGGCTACACTTAGCACGTGCAGCAAGCCGTTAAACCGCTAGGTGGCCCTAGCGGCGGAGTGTTGTCTCCGGAGGGTTTACCAGAGGTGTACCCACAAAACCATTACTCCAGACCCTAGATATCTACGCAGAACCTTGGAAGGCACTAAAGAATCTCCTTGGTTGGCATACTTATTGACTACATGAGGAAGCACCCTAATGCGAAATTCCAATTGTTGTACACGAGTTTGCACTCAAGCATACTAAAATTCATATAAAGTGACAGAGCTCTACTCAGGTAGTTTCTGGACATCATAAATCGGAGTCAACCAATCACATGGATAGATTAAGAAGATGGATGTAGAGAAAAACGTGGATGATGTTGACTAAGGTGAACCTATCCTAATGGACTGATATACTGGTCTGGACTAATATCAACACACTGGCATATACAAGGGTACCAGTGGTCGATAATCCTAACTCTAGGTCAACTCAGCTGGCATATACAAAGGTACCAGTGGTCGACTTTATTGTATTTATTCCGGTTGGTCTAGTGGTCCGGTCTCAATTTTTTTTTTTGTGGTATCCCAGTCACTCTATTTCACCCTAGCAATGGTAAAAAGAAAAATAAAAGAAGTGATCAGGATTCTTTCGACGTTTCCATCACGAGGATATGGCGAAACTACCATGTTTTCTTTTCTAACACCTGAGCTCTGTGCTTTTATGAATAGACTCTTCTAGATGTTTCCATCTACTCAGATTGGTTCCTCAACTCCTACAACAAAAATGTTTCCATCCACTTAGATTGGTTAGTGCCGACCTTAATAAACATAAATTTCTAGGCTTTGGAGTTTATTTATTGCAACTAAAAAGTTTCTCCCATACCCCCAAACTTAAATCTAACATTGTCCTCAATGTTCTAAAGATAAAATTAAAAGCGTGAACAAGGAGAAATTGTTACCACTTGAAGCAAAAGAGTTAAGAAAGATATTACCGTGTTGCAAGAGCATGGGTTACCTCCCAAGAAGTGCTAAGTTAAAAGTCTTCAGCCAGACATCAGAAGGAATTAGTCACCTCATAAAATCATAAAGTAATAGCCGGAATAACTGCGGTTCACCAAAACCAAATATGGCTATCACAAGTAAAAGGAATCTATAACATCCCAAGAGAATTAACAAATAAAGCACACCCTTGTCTAGTTTCCTGTTTAAGACAACTAAAAATAGTTGTGGTTCAGGTTCAGGTTCTATAACTGGGTCTAGATAACAAATTTTCATGGGTTGTATTTCCTCAAAAGTTAGATCCGAATGTTCAGGTCCCATAGTCTGGAAAAACTCGAATAAGAACTTAGAAGCACATAACATTAACTTGAATAACTGGGGATCCTCTAAGTCAATCATATTTGACTCACACAGCTGACCACAATGGAAGAGGTGGTCTTCCTTAAGAAAATTTGTCGACCCTAATCTCCTAAAGTAATTAGGTTTAGTCTCAAAACTTAATAATTAACACATCTGAAACTTATACGTTCCCATATTTGGTTGAAAAATATTTGGTGGAAAAACAAAGTCAATATTGGGATCATAGCCTAGGTTAACCACATCAACCATAGGATGTGTTTCTAACAACTGAGCTTCTTTATGGACATCATGAGGTTCGGAAAAACGTGTATGAAGATAATCTTGTAAAATGGTTGAGGCACAATTTTCAAGTACCAAGTGAGCGACCTTTCTAACACTACACCATTTTTCATGATTCGCAACTAAAATTCGTAACTGCTGCTGAGCCGTTACGAATTTTTCTGTTACAAAAAGCCGTTACAACCCAGTTGTAACAGGCTGTAGCCGTTACGAATTTTTTTCATTATTCGTAACAGAGTATAACCGTTACAAATCGTAACATCCTAATTTATTGCGCGTGCTACTCACACGCTTCGTCACACCAGAGACGATAACATGGGTATTTGCGCGTGTGCCAATTAGTCGTGTGCCATTTTTTTTACACCCAATATTAGTTATACTAGAGGATAATTCCTCCACCACCCCCCCCCCCCGAAGAGATATTTTCTATCCCTTCTCATCGAGCAAACTCATTTTTATTTTCTCTTTCTTTTTTTAGGGTTTTATTAGTTTAATTCAACGACCTGTCTAGAGATTAGAATCTTTCGATCTGTGGAAGTTCTTTCGGTTCAGGGTTTTTCATTAATCGATCTATTAATTTAATTATCTGTTTTTTTCATTAGGGTTTTTCCTTAGTCTTTCATTTTAGGGATTTTATCATCTGATAAATCTTAGCATTTCATCCTAAATCTAATGTGATTTCTTTTCCGGATTTCATTTTAGGGTTTCAGTGAATCGACCGATTTCGAGAAATTTCAATGGCAGAAGTTATTAAAGGAAGTAGTGGAAAACGAAGGGGAAAGAAAACTAAAGCTTTGAGTACCGAGAAAAGAAAGTGAGAATAGGAAGATTTAGACCTTAATCTTTCTAGGTGATAATCTTTATCTCTTTCAGAAATTCCAATTCTCGGATCTGTTTTATTGGGAAAATCTATGGAATGAAATCGTGTTTTATAATTTTATTTGTTTTTTTATTCTTTTTGCAGTGATATTCAAGGTATTATTGCATCACTGCAAAATATTAAACATGATAGAAGAAGAGTGAAAAAACGATTTATAGGTTAGGAAAAATCCGACTTTGGATTTGATTTTATATGAAGAATTTAGGGATTTGATGTGTTATAATTTTCTCTTAAGTTCCTAATGTTAAGTCTCAATTCAGATTTAATATTGCTTATATCTAAATTTTATTGAAGAAATTATGCTCTGAGTTCATAGTTTGTATTTATTTTCTGAATCATTGTGTCTTTAGAAGTCAAAATAATACTGAATGATGCAAAATAAAAAACCGAGAAAGAATGGTGAGACCTTGAACAAGTTCGTTTTCTTTAGATTTGACTGTGTATTTGGTTTTGAACCCTCTTATAATTTTTTTTAGGATGTTTCTAATTACAGGCAGACTTTTGTGAAGGCACTTTCAAAACACTCTAAAGAGGTCTATGTTCAGTGCAATGTTCAAACTAAAAGTTCTATTGCTCACATTGCTCAAACTAATTGGTGTAATTGGCAGACTTAGAGGTCCAAATTCAGTGCAATGTTCTACTGGTGCTGGTGAACTTGTCCGAATATATTCTCCGGTGTCCTACTTGGATTGGGAGTGAATTCCAAATACCTTGAATGAGGATGTCTGGAACGTGTAGCTGGTATGTACTTTTTATATTATTGCTCTTTGAATACTAGTTGTTCTGAATGTTTTATTTATTTCGAGTTATGTTTGAGTTACTTTTAGGACATAATAGATTGGTGAATTCTGTCTCGGATTTGCTTACTAAAAAATTTGTCTATTTCAGCAATAATTTATAGTTTAACGTTCCAAGAAATTTGGCCTAGAAGTTTGCGATGAAATATGGGTAGGAGCGTAGCCTGTAATGACATAATCGTTCACTCGTTCTGCCGGTCAATGTGATGATTTATCATAATAATCAAAATTAGTTTTCAACTCATTAAAGTAATCAAGATAGTGGTTTTGTTGCTTTATTGTCATCTTAGATTACGAGAAAATTCATTTTTCTACTCTATGAGTTTGAATGTTTAGATACATTCTTATTGGGTACGCAATTCAAGTGTGAATTCCTTGATGACATTGAATTTGTTTACTTGTATTTGAACAGAAATGGGGATAATTTTCTTTTGTTGTTGGATTTTCTTGAAGGACTTTTGAAATTTTAGGAATGATATAGCGTATACTACTTCCTAGTGTCAACTCAAAACAAGAAAATGAAAAAAAAATAGAAAAAAAAAGAAACCTAGTTTGTTCTTTATTCTCACATATTTGTTCCTCTCATTGCAGGCGACGAAGTATTGAGTTCAAATGGAAATTAATCGGTAGTACCCTGCCTGATACCAAGTGTGGCGATATCTAGCAATGGTAAATCAGGAGTCAAACACCTACTGAGAAGCAGAACTACTCCCACGAAAATGTTGAGGAAGCTGCACCATGGACAAGGTATGAGCTATCACAATTCTCTTCTACTGGCGTGCTACAACTTTAATTCCAATGATGAACATGGGATGTTATGTTAGGCATGATTTTTCTCGTGAAAAGAGTGATAGTAGGGCTTTTACCTACACTACACCATTTTTAGTGATTAGAAACAAAGTGATTCAGTTGCGAAGCGGGGTTGCAACAGTTAAAATCTGTTACGAAAGTCGATGTTGAAAATTTTCGCAACTGCACATAAGCCGTTGCGAATTTTCGGTTGCAACTTGCAACGTAAATTTGACGCAACAGTTTCGAATAGTTGCGAAATTAAGAGGTCTCAACAGTTCGAGACAGTTACGAATTCAAAAGTCGCAACTGCAGTATATAGTTGTGAAATATTTGCAACATCCAAAAAATAATGGTTTTGACTGGCAAAAACTAGGCTTTGATCGGCCAAAACCAGGTCAAAATTAGAATTCCTGTAATGAAATTACCCTTTTCATTTGGTAATCAAATTAATAATACAACGATACTATCAAAAAATTGTATTGAATGACAATTATTAACTGACTTCATTTTACAAGTTCAACAAACTACAATCTCTCAAGTTCCAAATGTGAAAACAATTACCTAATATTATAGAAGTGAAAACAATTACATAATATGATAGAAATCTAAAAAGTATACATTCTGATACAGAAACTACCAAAAAATACAAACAAAAATGAAGCAATTCAATTCAAATCAAAATAAAACATGGAATCATTGGTGAACCTGGACTGGCAGGACTTGTAGAAGTATTGAACATGAGAGATGGCCAGCTACTTGTCGAGTATACTTTCATGTAAACACAAGAAAACCAATACATTAGTAATTGATCTTAATTAACTTTTCTAATGAAGACACGAAAAACAAGATAAGTTCAAAGTATACAAGTGCTTTGTTGTAAGCAAACATGACTATTTCATCTCAAGATATTGTGTTTTAGTTTCATATGAATATGAATATGAACCTATAACTATCACCTATCTCATGTTAACTATACAAGTGTGAAACATAATACCTAATTATATGTTAAAACAAAAAAAAAAATCTAACATCTAACAGGTACCATTAGAACCAAGGAAAAATGCTTTCATCTTTTGAATCGAAATGACCTAAGAAGAAGTGTCCTATGACATAAATCTTTTTCTTTTTCTTTGAATGGAAAGACAGAATAAACACAAGGATCATCTTCTAGAATTCCTCGTTTCATCATAAATAATATGAATATATGATCCAGTAGCAAGTGCAAACCAGTAAAAAACTGAGATTTCAGCATAGAAATTTGATGACATCTGGTAAGTACAAATCAGCTTAATGTAAATTATATTACCGTGTTAAAGGACACCAGTCTTGAAATCAGGTCAAGAATAGCGATAAGTTCTTCATATTTGTTCAAATAAAACTCTCTGGCCAAATGCAGGAGCAAGACAAACATTCCAGATTGCATGTACTGCACAACAATGAGCGCACGTGTTAGCTGGAGAATAAAATCAATGACATAAGTGAAACATGATAAAAAAATTTAGGATAGCCTTACGATCAGGTGAGTGCATATTGCTTTATTTCCTAGCATGATGCCTTAATCCAATACGCAAATTCCCATTCTTCGCTCTATACAAGAAGAAACAAGAGATTAGAAGCAATCCTAAAAAGAAATAGAGAAACAGTTAGAAATTTAAAGCCCTGATACCTGAGAAAAACAAAAATATCCCCTGCAACCAATATCTTTAAAAGTGACAAACCTCTTAAAATATGCTTAAACTGCCACTCATACCCATGAAGATCTTTTAGTAGTAATTTCATTCCTTCTCAGAAAAGAGAAAAAAAAAAGTCAAAGATTATTTTGTCTACTCTTTTATCTTTTGTTAAATTGCAGAAGGCCCTTATTCTGCAATTGTACAAGGAACGAATTTTTGTTTTGTGTTGGAAACAAAAGACTTTGTCTTTTTATGATCTTGGTGAGCCGGTACACAATACCATTCACTACTACTACTACTATAAATGCACTATTAAATTCTTTAGTGGAAAAAATAATGAAGAAAGATTATGGATCTCAATTATGCTTAACACAGGTAAGGTTAAGTTACAGGGAAAGTCATTAAGTTGAAAGGCAATATGCATGGTATTTGACACACGCAAGCTGAGTAATTCGATTCAAATGCACAAATTGACATAAAAATAGAATTATTTAATAAAGTATGTTCATCCACCTCTTTAAGGGCACTGCCTTTTTGAATCAGCGTAGAAGAGTTATCAAGCACGGTAAAAACTTAATTTGCTGACTAATTTAATTTCTAGCTTATTAAGATTTTATTACCTCGACCGCGATACCCTCGCCCTAAGACAATGAGGATCTCTCGCATCAGTAGCATTTTAGCGGCTTTAACCTACTAGACCCTATGAAATAATTATGCGACACATTAAAACATGGTAAAAAGGAAAGGACGTGTTCTGAGTTGGTGTCGCTTGGGTCATATACTACAAAACGTGAAAACAAAACTCGCAGAATTAGATCCAGACTAAACAAAAAACAGAAACATAAGAGTTAAAATGAAATGAAACAAAGGATGTTTACCACAGAGGTAAACTTTCATTAGCATGTTTTAGAAGAACGAAGAACGCTCCGTGAGTACTAGTATCAGAAGCAGTCAAAATATTGCAAAATGATTGAACACCCTCTCTTGGTGGTTCTTGTGTACATGGTATAGGACTACTAGGTTCATTCGGCTAAAATGTAACAAAAACACAAAAACAACAAACAAAAAGCTTATTAAGTAAATCAAACAAACAAAATTGACAAAATCAACAAGAAAAGAAAAATACTTCAATAAGAGATTGATTGATTCCTTAAATCATCTTCTGGTTGCGAAGCCAGTCTTGCATAAACTTCATATGTTTCTTGTTCAGCCTAAGACAAAACATTCGAAGTCTGATTAGCATCATACTAGACATCATAACATAAAGATCTAAAGATATAGAAAAACCAAAATCAATACATACCAATAATTCTCTGAAAACTAATTCTTCATTTGTTGATGCTTCTATCGATAAAATCAATATCAATACATATCAGTTTAGGGATGATGAGTCTTACTTGCTCCATATGACCTTGAGTACATCAACAAGAGGACCATCACAAGCTCTCCATAGCTTTGAATACAGATCATCACATCCATAACCTAGAATAATCAAACCAAAATCAAGGTCAAACGATGTAGAAATAGAAACAAAATCAAACTCAGAGAAAGGAGAAGCTTGAATTCTGAATCAAGACCAAGAAAAATTAAGAAAACCCCATTATCAAAATAAAAAAAGGAGCTTTATTTCTAATTTCTGAATGGTTCAATATCATTGATTTGCAAACCTAGACAACACAATGTTGCAATTAGCATTAAACCCTAACCCCTTAAAATCAACATTACTAAACAAGGAGAAATTTAACAAAAACTTACATAAGAATAAATTCCTAAGAATTCCATCACAAGTCTCAACACCTTCAAGAACATGGGATGCAATTTCTGGAGGTATGATAGGTGATGATGGTCCTGTCATTAAATCATCACCAACCAAAATATATTCATCCATCGATGGCTCTGAATCAACTGAAATAAAAACCAAAAAAACCCGATCAATTTAGACATACAAGATTCTATTTTAACAAATTATATAGCAAAACTGAAAATAATCTGATAAAAAGAATTTGAAAGAAATCTGAAGAAAAATTGATAATTAGGTGAAGAAATTCCATTCTTTCCGTCCATGATTACTCTGTAATTCCTTCTTCCCTCCCTCTAGTATAACTCCAAAAGCATGATTCATTGATTTACAAAACCCTAGTCATTCAATTCAACAATGATAAAAAAAAATGATTCTGAATCGATAAAAAACCAACTTTTTTCACACCTTTACACATAAGATCCGAATCCGTTAGATCCCTTAGTAACCAAGAATGATATGAACACTCGATCTGTACAAAGAGCTCACTGAATCAATCGATTAAATCTAACTAATTAACATATCTTACAATTTTAAATCCATTCTTTATCCAAATCAACACGAAGTTTAAAAAAAACCCAAATTTAAGAAATATAGATTGTTCTGTTTATTACCTGAATCAGTTTAACTGAAGCCTTAAATGATATTTGGAGTCTAAAATTGAAACATAAATAGAAAGAAGAATTTAGTGTTTGAGCCCTAATAATCTAAACCCAAAAAATGCTTTTCTCATAAATCATACAAAGGTATAGATTTTAGGTTTCAATGATTATTTAGTGGAATATGAGAGAACTTTCTTTTCTGGTAGAGAAGAGAACGAGAGAAGAAGAGATAGGAGAATGAGAAGTAGAGAATAAAACGTGGTGTTATCGATAATATAGACTGAGTCAGTTTTGAAGCTGACTCCAAGTATCTGAATGGGCTGAAACCGAGTCAGCTTGAAAGTGTAGGCTGTCACATACACGAGTCGCACGCGTACAACTCAATTCTGTTGCGAATTGTAACAAGTTCAAACAGTTGCGAGTTTTGTAACTACAAGGAACTGTTGCGAAATTTTCGCAATTGATTTTCGCAATTGAATTTCGCAACTGAAAATTCGCAACAGGGGATAAAATGTTGCGACTTCTAGTTACTAATCCTTGAATTTGGTGTAGTGCTACCGCATAGTGGGTACTTCTACTCATCTTTATTATTGTAAATTATACCTTGTGAGTTTTTTTTTTTTTTTTGAAGATGTGACCAATTCATAACTCAAACACGTGTTATAGTTGTAGGGTGTTTTTTCCATATTTTGTTTGCATAAACATAGTTGGAAAGAAATTATGTTTCCATATTAACGTTGATGCCGTCGTTAGATTATTTTTTTGATGAAGTACCGCCTTGTTTGCTAGTGCATCCTCCGCCTGGTTTCCCTCTCGATAAGTATGTTGTAGTCCTCTCATTGGGATCTGTTATATTAGGTGGTTGATCTCCGTAAGCATTGTTGTCATCCACGGTTGTTCTTTTTCCGGTTTCTCTAGTAGTTGTATGATCAGTTTGGAGTCCATTTCGAAACACACCTTGTGCCATTGTTGCTGAATCGCAATTTTAACCGCCAGGAGTAGACCCCATGTTTCCTCTGTCGCCGAATTTGTTATGCCTAGAGGTGCCGCCATCATAACCATTCATTTTCCGTTGTTGTTTCTTCCTATAATTTTTTCTTTTGATTGGTTAGTTATTTTCATTCACCTATAATTTGCTTCTGGAATTTTTAGGATAACCATTTCATCTAAAAAGTATCTTACAACTTATTGGGGTCTCAAGGGGGTGTGAATTCCTAAGGGATTGTGAGATGGCATTGTCGAGTGGTTAATAAATTGGTTTAATATCCTGATATTGTTTCCCAAGAAGTATTCCAATCACCGAAGGGCGTCTGAACATGAGAAAGTAAAAGGAACATATATTTGTTTTTTTTTTGCACACCGTTCGTCTATCCATGAACTCTTTCTTTTTCGGGGTTGTCTCTACCTATTAGTCTATCCATGTCACTGATCTTGTGACTGCTTTAGAGTTTAACTAGTTAGTTTTAAAAAAAAAAAAACTGAATCTTGTGCAGTTGATTATTCAGTTTTATGCAGTAATTAGTTTTTGCGTAATTGGTATTAAGATTACTTGTGATGTCATTTTAGGATTGGTATGCTTATGTATGTTTTTGGTTCGTTTCATGCAGTATGGATTGAAATTATGAACTTAAAGAAAGGGATGAAGGGGGTGATTTGTCATCTGGATCATAAGTTGCCTGCTCCACTTGTCTTACTTGCAGCAGTAACCTCATAACATAGGAATGATTTTTTTGTGCATACGTCCATCTAAATATATATTCTTTGTGTTTGCAGGTTAATTGGATGATTCTATGTTGCAACAAGTTTGGAGCAAAAAAGTTGGAGAATAAGGCATATATTAGGTTGCAGTAAGTTTCGACGTACATTATTAGTTTGGTAAATTTGTGTACATAGGAATTTCTATGAACTGGTACTTAGTATATATCCCTCAGTATTTGATACTTAACAAATAAAATTTGTACTTAAAAGAATTTAAGTTCTTTTTTGTATGAATCCATTTGAATGTGATAAGAGTTATTGAAAGTGAGTTGAATTTGATTGAAGAAAATATTGTTGATTATGGAGGATAAAATGAAAGGTGTATGCAGGTGGTTATTTGGAATTCCGGCACATTCCGGACGACAATGAGCTGCCGGTCAACCTTGACCTGGTCAAAATTAGTCATTGATGTCTGATTTTGACCAGGTCAATATTGACCTACAGTAATTTTTTTACAGTTGCAAAAAATTTCGTAACGGCTTCAACGTGTTATAACTTTCTGTTACTAAATAAATTTGTAACGGCTCTCGCCTGTTACGACCATGCCACGTAGTAAAGGCTCCAAGCTATTACAAGGGCCATTACGAAAAAAATTCGTAACGGCTGCTGGGCCGTTACGAAAAATTTGTAGCACCCCTTTTCGTAACGTTCAGGACCAGTTACAACCCCGCTTCGTAACACTCAAAAACCGTTTCGAATCGAGAAAAATGGTGTAGTGTAAGAGTTAAAGAACATGGAGGATGATAATCACCCCCAAACTTAGAGTTTTCAGGGTCTCTAGAATGACTAGTCACAACTTCCCTAATTTCTAGGTCATCAGATTCCTGGAAATGGTCAATTGATTCTTCTAACTCAGGTTCATCATCACTCATCTCTACGAGTTTATCGTCTTCTAAAACTAGTGTTTCTAAATCACTAGACTCTAAAACAGTATTCTCAGGGTAAACTCTTTCCTCTAAACCATCATCATAATCATATAAAGGATTATCAACGAAAGTTTCTAGTAAAAGCTCGTTAACTAAGGTGTTAATCATAGTTACTTCCTTCGATTCACTTATAGGAACATCAAATAATGGATTATTCAACACACTGCAGGCTAAAGGATCATGAACTACATCATCTAAAATGGTGGTATCTCTAATCAAATCCTTATCCTTTTGAATAGGTGAATAATTATTAAAATTATTTGGATTTTTACTAGAAACAACACTATCATTATAAAGCTCAATCGGGGTAACAAATTCCTGATCACTATTCCTACATATTTCATGTTCTTCATCAATACTATCCTCATAATAATCATCTTTATAATAACATGAAAAAGTGTGAACCTCATCAAAACAAGTAGTGTTACCAATTCTAACCTCGTCATCTTGATTATGTGAATAAAAACTATCCTTATTTTCAAGGGTGGTATTGGGAACACTATACTGGAAATTAAGACTATCCTGAGCAAGTTTTTCCACAATTATATTTGTACTCTCAGTAAATTGCTTGAGGGACTCTTCTAGAGACATCTTAGTTGACTGCTCTGCGGACTCTTCTGAGGGAAGAATATTATAAGTCTCTTTCATAAATAAGTGAAACTTCCGTGTTGACTCATTGAAACGCTTGAGAGACTCTTCTAGAGAAATAGAAGGATTGTTTTGATCGTATGACATGTGGGTATGTGGATAATAATTGGGATCACAATGGTATGGACCATAACCTTCAAAAGTTTCGCGTTCCCAATCACTATTCACACTATGGTCATAAAAAGGATAATGCCCAAGCTGCTCAGTCGGATACTCATTGTATTGGCTATTATAATACCAGTTCGACATCCTAACTGCAAGGAAATTCTAAACAAGCACAAACAAGGCTGACTCGACCACAAAAAACCTACTGATTTCTAGCAAACAAAAAGCATGAAGGCTCCACTTAGATTGTTTCTAGACCAGCTTCTACTCCTTCGAAAGGGAATTCGTTATAATTTAAGCAAACCCCTCTGGAGTCAATCCGAGTCAAAGTAAGTTGAATAGAGGCGAGGGAAGCTGCGTGGAGCTTTGATACCCAAGGCCTCACCGCATTACAAGGCGAAGCAGTCACACATTCAACTCACAGAAACCATCATGAACTTTGAAGTATTCTTAAAAGAGTAACCAATATTTTTCGAATGACTTTCCTATTAAGCTTGTTACCCTATCGGTCTCGTTCTAGTCAGTATTTTAAGCTTAGGTTTGCGTTTGGTATCGTTTTCCTAAGGAGGGCAAGAAGAGAACGGTGATGAAATCCGAACCCTTATCTTATATGGCCAGTCCTTGCCCTTTACTAGGAAATTAAAGCAGCCGTATTCAGGACCTCAACATATATACATAGAAAATCATCCAGTAAACCCGCTAATAGGGGATTCACGGGTGATTAGAATTCTTACCTCCCGTTCCAGACGTGGGATGAACCATTGAAGTCGACTCGGGCCACTGACTCCTATGTCAGTGTACGAACCCGAGGGGCCGAGACGATATCGTAATCGTCGTCCTTCCCTGTGCAGTTTATATTTAAATAACCCTTCCTTTGGGTTTAAAAAAAAAATAATGTCCAAAAGTCCAAAAATAAAGTCAAAAAAAAGTATCCAAAAATAAAAAGAAAAATTACAACTGTGAAACCCTATTTACAGTTTCTAAAACTAAAAATAAATAAAGTCCAAATAAAATAAATTTGTACAAAATCTTCTTCACTCCTTGGACTCCTCTTTTCTTTCCTTCTTTGGCGATGCTTTCTTTTTATAGCACTTTTTATTTCCTTGTAGCTTCGCTCCAAATATGAAAAGAATCAAAAAAATACCAAAGGCGTAAAAGAGAACAAAAAAATAAAAATAAAACTTAAAAACAAATCTATACACAAGTCCGCGTCGGCGGCGCCAAAAATCGATGTGAATCAATAATGTTGTAGAAAGTGGTAGTAAGGTTGTCGTTCACTCGGACTTGATGAGATTGCTTTTAAGAATTAATAAACTAAAATAAAATATATAAATGTGCCACAAGATGAAGAATTTACTGGGACTCGGGATTTCACTGTTTTTCATATTCAAGTGGTTGAGAAATTAATCTTAGACATTTATCGCTCAAACAAAAGAAATATCAACTCTAATATTTTTCCAAGGATAGATTTCATAAAATATCAATTGTAAATTACAAGCATAGTGTATCAAAAGTACCTAAGACTAAGCATACACTATCAAACAAGATGACAATTGATTAATAGAAATCATAAATCATTTAAAATCGGTGCAAAAAGTAAATAAAAGAATTAATTTAATTACCACATGGGTGAAAAACAACTTCCTCCATCGTCCCAGTGTTGGAGTTTAGCTCATTAGGTTGGAAACACACTCAAAGTATTTATTCATTTCTCAAATGGTGTTCACAAATGATGAAAAGGGAGGAAAAATAATTAAAATCGGGTTTTGTAACACTTATAATTGTTACAAAACAACTGTTACAGGAACGATACAAAGAAAGTGTCACGGTCACTGTAGCAAAAAACTGTCTTTGATGGTCTAATGTTCTTCGTTATCTCCTTCAATGGCGGCAGAGACAAGCTCTGCAACTCTGATTTCTCACCCTATTTCGTTCCCCTAACTCTCCACCCCCCTATCTGATTTCCTAGCATCCATTTTATACCCAACAACATCATAAAATCTCGGTAATAATTACGAATAATCCTCCCAAATCTTCACTGCAAATACATTAACCCGAGAATATTTTCTTTCTTTTATTTACGTTGCCATGCGTTTGGAAGCTTCTAAAAATATTTATATATCTCCTTCGTGCTCTAACTGGTGGCCCAATTCTTCCAAACACGTGTACTGCACGTTTACAACTCATGTAAACTCGGAAAATAACCCGAGTTACTCTCGTAGTATGCTGATAAGAAAACCCACGTAATCCTTAGTCCTGAATCACCTACCAGTCATGTTTAGCTCAAAGCAGGCTCGAACCAACTCACTCCATGATTATCTCCGGTTAAAAGTCTTGTAGAAAGCACCATTCTTCCCGTGAACCACCACCCTCCTGTTTTGCATTGACCGGATTATCCAGCCGATTCTGGTTGAATCCAACACCTATACCTAGCTTGTTTAGCCCAAACATGCTTATCCAAGGAGTTTCAACGATTGAATATCCCTAAAGTACCTTCAAAAGCCAAATTTTCCCTGTGAAACCAAGTTTTCCCGCCAATTCTGAAATTTGAAATGTAGAGGATGAAGTGCCCTTATCCAAAACACGGGCGCCTTTAACAGCTGGGGTGCCCTGAGGTGCCCTTACCCAAAATGAGGGTACCTTTATCACTTCTCTCCTGGGGGTCCAAAAGGCACTTTTTGAGCAACTTTTTCCACATAAGTGTATTCCTCAAAAAACACTTACACAAACATAAAAACACCGAAATTAGTACAAAAATCGAGACTAACAATTGAGACACTGAGGACAATTTAAACACAAAAATGTGCCTATCAATCAAGGAAGTTACAGCTGATGGTGAAGACGTGAATATAGATGGACGGACTGAACAGTGCAGATTAAACGAGCATGCTACAGAATTTGAGGATGTTGTTGTGTACCGGTTGCTCTTAAAGAAGAAATACACGAATGGAGTTTTAGTAATCAAAGGTTTTACTGCCGATTGATGTTAGATGCGTAATGATGGAAAGAAGATGACTCTAGCTGACAGTAAATACAGTTTAGAGTGAATGAAGATGGCAACAAAACTCATTCTTAATGGTAGCTGGGTTCTGTATGTTGTCCAGTATTCGAACTAAATGGGAGTTGTGCATGAGAAAGAGAATTTATTTAATTTAGCTTGGGAATGGATGGTTCGTACTGTGAATGGAACAAGGAAGTACTAGTGGAAGTGATTGCATCAACGATGGATAATTTCTGTAAAGATGCAAAAATGGTTCGATTGCCGGGGGTTCGTACGCAACAGATTTGGTTGACAAGGGAGAGTAGAAGTTGTTGTCGGTGTAGAGAAGGATGAAAACTGCAACTGGTGGATAGACTAGAGTTAAAAAGTCCTGGTATTTGGACTGGGCCTGTGAACTTTCAGCGTAACGATCAGCTAGGTCTTAGTCGGACTTCTTTGCAGTACTATTTAAAAAAACGAACGGAAAAAAAAAGGGAGGTGGCTGAGATTTCTTTTGGAGGTTGGTGACAGAACTTGAGAAAAAAAAAGAGGCGGCCGCATACGTTTTGGAGCATAATAAAAAGAGAGGACGAAGACGACTTTGGTTTGATCGTTTTTTTTCTTTTGATTATTATTTTTATGGGTTTTAAGAAATCCATTTTTATGTTTGACTTGATTTTTGTGACTAGGGTTTTCATTAAAACCACTTTGAGCATAAGAACAATTTGATTTGATATATTTATGTTTTGAAGGTTATTATGAATTGAATATGATTAATTCTGGATATTATTTATTGATTTATCGAAATATGAGTTGTCTCTTCACCGGTTTTGTAGAACCTTTGTGCATAATTGTTAGGATAACAAATATATTTGTCTCATTGTCTGATATTTCATGCTTGGGTTAATTCCTTTGATGGGGTATGCTTAGAATAGCCAGGTATTATTTGTGAACCTATATTTAGTTTCGTATAATTTACTCACTAATACAATTTGATGGTGCATGCTTAAGTTTAGTATTTTGATGTGCCATGCTTAGGGTGTCCCAGTGATATTTGCGACTCTAATACTTATAATAGGTGATGTTGATAGAACATGTGATAAATAAATATTCATAGATTATGTTTCAGTTCAGTAATTGAATAGAAATAGTGGTGGATACTATAAACCCTAGATACCGACTTTTCCTTTGGATTCATTTTATTATTTTACTTTACTTTAATTTTATTATTTCATTTTCATTATAAAAATCCCAAAAATCATTTCTGGTTAGTTCATTAGAGATATTGATTATCGGTATTTCCACCGCTCCCTGTGGGAACGACCCGTACTTGCCTCTGTCTACTAGTTAGACACCGTGCGATTGCGGTTTATTATAATATAAGCATCTCCGGATCCTATCAGATTCCTTGATTATTTATTTTCTTTATTATTATATTCTTATTTATATCTTATAAACCAACCCCCCCCCCTTTTTATTTACTTTATCTTGCTATTTCAAATAACCTATCAATTACACAGCTCTCTGTGGGAACGATCTCTTACTACTGCTATATTACCAGTTAATTAATGGGAAGAATATTTATTAATTTGTTGAGCCTACGACAAGCCCATACAAGTAACCATACCTAAACGTGTACATTTGGTTGGTTCAAAAATAGTTAACCAATGGTTAGCCATATGAGCACTTTCATATCAACCATATTCATCTTCTTCACAACTAGTTCAAATGACTCAAAAGAACTAGTTGAAGAGTTGTTCAATTGCTTAGATCTTTATACATAGACACAATTGAAACAAAATCGGTTTGATTCACTCGAATCAATTCATGAACAATATAGCCACGGTTTCCAAAGATTGCATTCCTTATTGATATATTGTTTAAATTTATGAGCTAACCGATTTGAGAAATATAACCATCTTGGGTACGCGTACGGGTATGTGTACCTTAGCTACCGGATTTGAGTTTACAAACTCAGCAGAAATTTTCTGTTCGAAAACTTCCGTGGGTTCACGTACGGGTACGCGAACCTAAGGTGACTGGTTCAAGAACTTCCTCCAGTACGCGTACCCAACCTGTCTCCTTCACCAATACCGCATGCACACATATGCACGCACTTGGTTTCCGGTACATGGACTTATACACTAATGTGCGAACACACTATATATGCTTATTTCCATATGTGGTTACGTAATCTCAACTCTACATTTCAATCATTGAAACATTCTTCTATAATGCTATAATAGTAGTTAGACATAAGAATCGACTATCGTCATCAAAGCTATTTTCAAGATTAAAACGTCATCATGACTTTCTTCACGGGTAAAGATTAAAAGTGGTTAAAGCGAAAGCTTACCGACACATATTTCGAGAAAAAGATAGGCGAGTAAACTCGGCTCGAAATAGCAAATGTGTATTATGAAAACTATCATACTTATACGACTGTTGTCTCAAGTGTAAGATATATATATATATATATACTTTTGATTTCTAGATAAGTTTAAGTCTCCACATACCTTTTTGGTCGGATGAAGTTCCACTAGTTCCTTGAGTAGTTCTTCGTCTTCGTAAGATAATCTTCATGGATTCTGAAGCTCAACTATACTTAACTATTCTAGACCGAGACTTAGTCATACGTAAACTAGAAATCAAGACGTATAGTTTTGATCACTAATATTGACAAACATGCTTGAGATAGCAATGCATGCGAGTTCAACCGAGCTATGCTCTAACAAGTGTAAAGATGACCCATCTTCCCTTCATGACAGGGACATGGTTCTCACCACTTTTACATGATCCCCACTTCTCTACTACTTAAATACCTCCACTTCCTACGAGATCAGGGAGTTCAACTATGACTTGTATAAATAGGTTTTCAACTTATTTCAACTAACAACGGTGTTACAGGTACTCAGAAACCATCCAGAACTTATTGCTTACATTCTGATACAAGTTATAAACAACCACACCTTATAGAGAGTATCACTCTGATCTCAACACCTTCTTTGCATCCCTCCCTAAGATCAACATTTCTCCTTCCTTTGTGACCGAATTGAATATGTAATGACCATTTCTTGGTTTAGGACAGAGTCTTACAGATTGATCTCTCGAATCTTGTGTAGTAAATTTTGTTTAGTTTTTGAATTCGTTTCTTGTCAACACACCCAATTTACCATTTTCAGGAGAATTAGTTTTTAACCTACTACACTCATAGAGTTGTTCAATTGTATATATCTCATAGAAGTATACAAGAAACAATTGAAGCAAAATCGGTTTGATTCATGAGAATCAATTCATGAACATTATGACAAGGTTTGAAAAGGTTGCATTCCTTAATTTATAAATGTATTTGTTCATGAGTATGAAAACATACTAAACTGATTTTATAACTTTAACCATTAAGTTTGCAAACGGGTATGCAAACTATAGTTCTGGACTTTGGTCTTGTCCAATAGTTTGCAAACCGGTATGCATACTATTGTCCCAGACCTAACTTAGGTAGAACCGTTCGCAACTAGTATGCAAACTTGGTTCCCGGACTTTAACAGTTAAAACTGTTCGCATACTGGTATGCAAACTAGGTTTCCAAACCTGAATCATACCACAACGGTTTGCATACTGTGTTGTATCCAGACAAAAGTTAATTGTTCTAAACTCCCATTTCAATCATTGAAACATCCTTAGAATATGACAATAGCTGTCTCACACAAACTATTAACTTATAAGTAATTTTCAAGTGATCGAATGATTAATATGAAACATTCCGAGTCGACATCAAATGTCTGTCTCACACAAATCATGTAAGATGTTTCAAGGAAATTTCCACATGATCAACTTGAGTCATAAACTAGCTCATAACAATAAATTGATCCACATATTCAAAAAATTACCCAACATAATGTGTGCGCCCCAATTCTTTTGTTTCCTCACCGCATTTACTAGGGCTTCATGGTGAGGATACACTTCCAACACAATCAAGTTGTGTTGAGGTGAACAAAATATTTCTCACCACGGGTACTCAAAACAAAATCATGCATAGATCTAGGGATTTAAAAACTTTATTGAAACTTTCAATAATTGTTCCATACCTCATTAAGATGTTTACCCTTGACGTATGCTTGTCTAGGAGATCCTTCTTAATGGCACTCATTGCTTTATTTATCTTCTTTGGTACCCATTTCTGAGTAGATTTTGGAGCAACGAACTTCTTTTTCTCCCCAATATTGTTACGAAACTTCTTGGGGGGGGGGGATACTGGAAGAACTTATATTATGTAACTCAGTTTTTCTCCAGTTTGGAACATCAGATCTTGTCATCTTAACAGAATCAAATATGATTTTATCTCTTTTAAGAAATATACAATTCCTTTGCAAGTGACCTGTTTTTCCACAATAAAATCACTATTTAGTAGAATGGAAAAAGTTATGTTTAGTGTTACCTGGATGTGTATGTGCTTGCTTTGGAGATTGACAGAATTTCCTCTTTTCGTCATCGACAATTGGTAGAGATACTTCACTCTTGTGATCCGTGAAAGATTTTGGTTGAGAAGAATCTTTAGCTTTGAAAAATATAACCTCTTTGAAAATACCAGGAGTGTTTATTCCTTCATATCCCAATCCTTGTATATCACGATAAATTCTACATGCTCCCAATATCGAGGTTAATTTATCTGATATGCTATTTCTAGACAACTATCTTTTAAGCTCGAGTTTTTTTCTTTCAACCTTTTGACCTTTTCAAGCGCAATAACTAGATCATTCTTGGATGATTCACATTGAACTTTGATATCTTTTTGTTCTGAATCAAATATCAACTTCATCTCAATGTTCTCCAAGTTATCTAGCTTTGCTTGAAGAATAATTTCCCGATCACGACCTCCAGCAATTATTTTATTTAAGCTTTCGTATTTAGTTGAGATAATCTCTTGCACCAATAGAATCAAGTTGGTCTTGCAAATCTTTATTCCGACTACGAACTCTATCATATTTAACTTTCTCACTGAATATGGTGCTATCAGCTTCCAAAAGTTTCTGATGACATTCCTTAAGAAGTTTGTTAGAAACTGGCATGGAACACTTCTTCGTCATAATCAGAATCAGTATCCGAAAGACTTTTTCCAGTAGCTAATGTTACCTCACCTGCGTACTCTTGATAATCATAATATTAAGGTCCATCATCAAGAGTAGGCATAGCTGTTTTATATGTTGGTTGTCTACGGCTTCATCTAGGGCATGCCGAAGAAAAGTGCCCGAAACCACGATAGTTAAAGCATTGTACATCATCATTAGGAGATGTTGCACCTTTAGAAAAACTCTTTTTCCTGTTTCTCAAGATTTTTCTAAATTGTCGTGGAGAATCATCCTTAGCATCTAGCGAACCAGATTTATCCTTAGAGAATTTAGAATTGTCTGCAAAGAGAAATCACCTATTTTCCAGACTAGTGTTCATTATCAAAGATCTTTGACTTTCCAACATGAGTATTTCTAGAGAGTGTAGAAAGATCTTTTGCTTCTTTAATGGCATGTTTCTTAGACTCGTAACTTGATGGTAGAGACCTGAGAATTTTAAACACTATAACTTTCTCCGGAATAGTTCTACCTAACGAATATGAGGAGTTAAATAATTTAGAAAGTCTTTGGTTAAACTTGATGGTTTTTTTTCAGGGATGTTGTAATAATATGGTTCGTTCAAGACTTGTGAAAGCAGATTTTTAGACTTAATTTTAAAGAAAAAATATAACAAACTCAAAATTAAAAGTGTCATGAAAATTATGGAGAGACTGGGGCTAGGATTCCGCTATTTACCAATTCCAAAGTGATACTAATTACAATCATTCAATTTCACACGTTCAATTTGATTCTCAACTATTGCAAAAGTAGATTTTTTAGAAACAACAAATGTTAATCCAAAGCATGGGATATCAAAACCCTAGGCTAAGCATATTCCATCAATAGAAAATACAATTGTTTAACAAAAATCATAAAATCTATTTTCAATCTAGGCAAATAATCTTAATTAAAAATTGCACAAATTAAATAATTAAGAATTACCACTTTTTCATTGGCAATCACCCCAAGGATTAAGTTTATCCCATCATTGTGTAAACTTGCTCAAAATATCGATTAATGCTCAAGAATTGTTTACAATGATGAAATATAGAGAAAATGGTTAAAACCGAGTGTTCACAACGCTTATAATTGTTGCAAAATACTGTTACAAAGAACGATGACAAATATGCGTCACCGACACTGTAGCAATACGACCCCAGAAATCTGTCGTTGTCACTGTATCATGAACTGTCTCTTGGCGTCTTATGTTCTTCGTGTTCTTTACAGCAGCAGCAGGAAAATATTCTCTGCAACTCGGTCAAACCTCTCTTTTGTTGCTCTAAACTGTCCCAAACTCCTCATCACCCTCCTAAAGCTCCTCAACGCTCTATAATAGTCGACAGGGCCTCAAAATCACAATAATCACTCCTAAATAATTCCCAATTACTCTGCCAGATACGGGAAGATATTCTTTCCTTTTTTCTTATCATGCACGCGTCTTCCATCTGAAAACTCTCCTTATTTATCTATTACACGCTCCAAAATGTTGTT
Source organism: Papaver bracteatum (assembly GCA_023529315.1). Taxonomy (NCBI): domain Eukaryota; kingdom Viridiplantae; phylum Streptophyta; class Magnoliopsida; order Ranunculales; family Papaveraceae; genus Papaver; species Papaver bracteatum. The sequence goes on along the minus strand of JAJJWX010004804.1, from coordinate 5,179,956 downwards.
TGAGTCAACAAACATGCACAAAACACGTTCAAATTCTCCAAAACTCATGAAAACCCGTGAAAAACTTCTCTCGTGTACGTGTTGCTCTGTTTGCTTCAATCCCACGTTGTAACCAATTCTAACCGAAAACATCGACCATACCATGCGTGTGATGCTCGAACAGAACTTCCCAAACAATTTTAGTCATTGAGTCTCATTGGAACACCTTCAAAAATATGAACCCTAATTCTGGTTCTTTTGAAACCAGATTTTCCCGCCAAAAACGAGATTTGAAAGGTTGGGGATGACCTCCCCCTAACAGACAGGGGGGTGCGAGTAGTAGGTGCCCACTTAGGTGCCCCTTATCCAAAGTGAGGGTGCCTTTAGTAATTTTCTCTGGGGGTCCAAATAACACTTTTTGAGCAAATTTTTCCACACAATGTTTATTTCCCAAAAATACATACAAACAAATAAAATACCATAATAAGCACAAAATCGAGTACCAAAAGTACAGAAAATTGAGGACAACTTAGACACAAAAATGTGTCTATCAAATACCCCCAAACTTATTGTTTGCTAGTCCTCGAGAAAATTTAATCTAGAAAATAAAATAACTACACTTAGCACGTGCAGCAAGCCGTTAAACCGCTAGGTGGCCCTAGCGGCCGAGTGTTGTCTCGGGAGGGTTTACCAGAGGTGTACCCACAATACCTTTACTCCAAGCCCAAGCTATCTACGCAGAACCTTGGAAGGCACTAAAGAATCTCCTTGGTTGGCATACTCTCACTGACTACAGGAGGAAGTACCCTGATGCGAAATTCCAATTAATGTACATGAGTTTGCACTCAATCATACTAAAATTCATATATAAGTGACAGAGATCTACTCAGATAGTTTATGGACATCATAACTGGAGTCAACCAATCACATGGAAAGATTAAGAAGATGGATGTAGAGAAAAACGTATATGGTTTTGATGTTGAATAAGGTGAACGGTTTTCCATATCTGTCTGAAGGCCACTACTAGGATGAACCTATCCTAATGGACTGAGATAATAGTCTGACTAATATCAACACAGCTAGCATATACAAGGGGACCAGCGGATGATAATCCTAACTCTAGGTCAACACAACTGGCATATACAAGGGAACCAGTGGTCGGATTTATTGAATTTATTCTGGTTGGTCTGATGGTCTGGTCTCAATTCTTTTTTTTTTCTTTCTTTTTTTTCTCTTTTTCTTTTCTTTTTTTTCCTCTGATAGTTTTTCTTATTAAATATCAACACTTTATTAAAATCTCCTCAAGATCTTACAAAGAAAATAAGAGTACAATTATTAATCAAAGAGAAAAATTCTTACATAACAGGCAAGCGAGCAACAAGCTGCGCCACAAGCCCTTTTTGAATCGCAAAGCCCATCCTTTTAAAAATAAACTCTCTCGAACCCAGGGTCATGACATTACGGTCCATGAGCTTCTGGACTCTCTTAAGGAGTCCAACCGCCTCTGGTGCCAAGAAACCAAAAGTGTCGAAAGCAAAGGGGATAAAAGCATGCCCATTATCGATACATGCTTTTTCATGCTTTGCTATCTTACCTGAGGCAGCCCTTAACGCTTCTTGGCCAACTGTAAAAGTTTTATGTCCAATGCCCGCTAACGGAGAAACCCCAGTGAGGTCAACACATGTGTGCTTTCCATTAGCCCATTAAAAAATAAGAACGTCTGCTGGCCTGAGTGTGGATCTTCCCTCCAGTGGGTTTGTCAAAAAGTTGACAGACACTTCTTTCTTCGCTGAAATACCCACTCGCCATAATATATCATATAAAGTATCCCTCACATGATCATGTCTATATTTAAAACAAGGATCTACCTTACAATGGATTGCATGCTCCCCATATGTGTCTAAGCATCCCGTGAAACAAGCAGGGCAGCGTGAATCTGAGGGGTATAAAGGAATCATTAACCTGTACTTTAGGATAAAACGGTACTCCACAGGTGACATCTTCTGTCCAAGACCCTCAATCGGAATAGCGAGAAAAAAGTCATGGGCATGCGCTCTCGCAAACAACCAAAAATAGCTTTCTGCCTGTCTGATAACTCGTAAACTCGATCCATGTCTTCAACCACTTTACCAAAAAGAGCACTCACCAATTTACTCTGTGATTTAGGGGGGGGGGGGCGATGTCCTTACTAGTAAATCTACTAAAGTCATAATCAGGAAGAGTTGCTTGCAATGCCTCCAAGGCCTTATGGAAATTTCTATCCATGCCTTCCACTCCACCATCCATTAATATGTGATCTTGTAGACCCCAGGATTGCACACGGGAAGCTAGAAAGGCATAGCATGATGCCTCCTTAGCAATGTATAATCCAAGGCCCCCATATCTAATAGGTATGGTGGATAACCGCCACTGTAAATCCCTAAAAAAAGGACCGCCACAAACCACAATACCCTCTACCACCTATCTCAATCCTTTATCAAAAATATTCACTGCTTATGTAGTGTATTCTGGGCAGCAAATACGAAGCCCAAAGAGTAGCTTGGAGATGACCATACACGCACGAAGAAGTAACAATTCACTCTAAGGATCGCGAATCTTGGATAACATTTGCATTAACTCTACTGCCTTCTCCGCTCTCCTAATAGCAAGTCCCTTTACAAACCCATCATAAAGGCTAACCGCACCACCCAATAGTTTGACACCCTTACCGGGCCTTGAGATTTCAGCAGGGAACATCCCGTCCCTTACCTTCCGTACATCACAAGAGGGCCAAAAAATTTATGTTTTTTTTATATTCAATATAAGCCCAAGCCCTTCTGTCTGAACAATAGTGAGTTCCTTGGCCACTTCTGAAGTGTCACCAATAACAGTACCATAATCAAGGTACCAAGCTTGTAGGGATAGCATGCACTGTTCATTTATCTTTGCTATAAGATGATGAAGCACTAAAGTAAACAACAATGTCCCTAAAGGGTCCCCTTGCTATACTCCTGTAGACGAGTAGATATAATAGTCTCCCACATACAATCTTGCAAGTTGTCCATACAAATATTCAACCCACAGTGATATAGATGGACATAACTTACGTACCTCAAGAAGCATGGCTGTGTGGTCGACTAAATTGAAAGCATTGGTGAAGTCCATAGTTAACATAGCAAGACTAGCATCCGTATGATGTTTACTGACAAACCTATTCACATCATGTAGAATTGCCTCAGCGCCTCCTGAGACACCCATCCCAAACTGAAAGTCCTGTAAGTAAGATTTCATGTCTTTGTCAACCCCCTTCATTGCTACCTTGGACACAAGACGATGCCAAATCGTCTCAATAGCAATAGGACGGATGATGTTGTCAGGTTTAAGGAGAGGTGTCAAGGGTGCCGATGCAATAAACTCCGCAAGGTTGAGGGGACATCGACCGCTTAACCACAAATTGACCACCCTTGTTATTGTCGTGACTAAGTCAGCAGCAATAGTGGAACCTTCGCTATAAAAAGCATCCAACAAATGTTGTGCCCGAAGGCCATCCTTTCCGCACTAAGTTCCTTTTGGAAACGACTTAATACAACTTAAAACAGTCCCTTCTTCGGCTAGCAAAGGTGTCTCGTGCAGCGGAATGGTTGGTTTGCGAGGAGGGGCCACTATTGGATGTTTATCTTCAAGTGCTTACCGTGTCTCCTCATTGTTTGGCGCCACCCCCGATGAGATGATTTCCTTGACTACAGCGGTAAAATGTCCATCTGCAACTTTCCTTAAACAGGTGGAAACATTGGTAAGTCTGATGTCCGCCTCTTGGTTGTCAACATCTACATTTTTGAAACCTCCAGGGAGTGGTATGTTCAAAACCTCTTTAACAAGCTACTATGTACCACCATTTTCTCCCCAAGCTTCCAATGCACGAAGTATTTGGGTCTATTGTAGTGTCTTGCGATTCCCTGACCTGCTCTCTGCTCTCCCCTGTGGTCTAAAAACTCGCAGTGTACAGCGAGGGAGTAACAAAAATCTCACCCAATTTCTCAAATGGGGTTCAGCTGCAACCTTCAGAAGTGCAGCCTTCAAAGCATGGGAAAAGGCCAGCCGACAACCTCTTGGAATGCTCTTCACAGTGCGAACATGAGCTCGGAAAACCGCGTCCAGTGTCTCAACATTAAGATCAATGTCACTGTCAAACTGATGTGTAACGGAGCCAGGCCGTGGCACCCCTAATATAGTTTCGAATACATCACTAGCAACTGTTACATGCCTAACCTCATTGTCTCCATGTTTGCACGCCCTACTCCATGCATGTATGATCATGCAGTCAAAACACAGCCACTGCTTCAATGTTCGCAAAGCATTCTCTAAACCAACAAACAAATCCAAGTCGCAACTGATGGCTTGCTGAATTGCGTTCTTCCTCTCCATGTTGCAGAGGTGCAATTTGTTTAAATGGTGGATTAAACATGAAAATCCATTACTCCCAACCCCCCCATCTGGGCACCCATGGAAATTCCTAAAAGGGAAAAGCATAACACGCTTTTATATATGCATCATTCAGGAAAGAAAACAAATAGTTGCAGCACAGACGAGCACATCAGGTGAGAAAACACACAGTTCTTGTAGTATACATGCTTTGCTCAAACCCAGACAAGTAAGAAAAACAATATAGAATCAAAAGGAAATTACGTAAAGGAAAAAGAAATAAGGAAATAGTATGCTTCTTTTCTCAAGATGGTAAAAACATCGTGGAAACATACAGAACAGAAAACAGCAAACAAAACAAAAAACCCCGCACCACCCTAACCCATCGAGAAGATGGATGTGGTGTTGGGAATCTCAATCACTCTATTTCACCCTAGCAATGGTAACAACTTGAATCGTGCGCCCCACCAAATCACTTATAAGAAAAGAAAAATAAAAACAAAAGGTGAAAAGGATTCAACGAGATATGGCGAAACTACCATGTTTTTTTCTTTCTAACACCTGAGCTCTGGGCTTTTATGAATAGACTCTATAGATGTTTCCATCTACTCAGATTGGTTCCTCAACTCCTACAACCAAGATGCTTCCATCCACTTAGATCGGTTAGTGCCAACCTGAATAAGCATAAATTTCTAGGCTCTGGAGTTTGTTTATTGCAACAAAAAGTTTCTTCCCCACCCACAAACTTAAATCTATCATTGTCATCAATGTTCTAAAGATGAAATTAAAAGCATGAACAAGGAGAAACTGTTTCCACTTGATGGATGAAAAAAGAAATAAGGAAGGATATTACCGTAAGCATGAGCGTGGGTGCCTCCCAGAAAATTTCTAAATTTAAAGTCTTTAGCTCGACATCAAATAACTTAAAAGGATTATCACCTTCCAAAGTCATATACCAATAGCCGAAATAGTTGTGGGTACTCAGAACCAAATAGAGCAGACACAAATTAAAGACTACCATTTTGGATTATAAAAATGAGAATATGGAGCATAACTTGATATATGGCTTTTATCAAGGCAACTAGATATATCTGGGGTGTCTCTTTGGGCTCTATATAAGTGTCTAGGGAAATAGGTTCAACCGAATGACATGTTTCTAAGATCTGGGCTTCTTCATGGACATTATCTGGAGGATCGGGTAGCAGAGTTTGAAGAAACTCAAGTAGTATCTTAGACGCACAAAGCTCGAGTCCCAAGTTAGGGACTGCAATTATGGATACATGGCGATCACTAGAATCATCATTACCCCCAAACTTAGGGTGAAAAATATCCTCAAATGGACCAAAATATATGGGATGGATTCTAGGGTCCATAAAGTCAGCACAATAACTAGATTCTTTGGGAGACTGGTCATATAAACGAACAACATCATCATACAAGGGATTATCAAATAAAATCTTTATTATAGGCTCATCAACTAAGGTGTTCGTCATGGTTACCTCCCCCGAATCACTGAAAGGTTCATCAAATAATGGATTATCAGACATAGTGCAGGCTAAAGGATCAGGAACTAGAGTGCTAATCATGTTCACCACTTCTAAATCATCTATCTCAGAATACTTAATTACATTAAAGACAATTATCCCAGTAGTCATATTACCAAAAGATATGTTCATAAGTATGGTTCTACAATTGATGATAGCATTAGATGTGGCTAAGATTGGGCGGCCTAAAATCACCAGTATTTGAGCACTTGGGTCCTGAACAGGCTGGGTATCTAGAACAACGAAATCTACTGGGTATATGAACCTATCAACCTCAATAATAACATCCTCTATGACACCACGGGGGACTTTGACAGACCTATCAGCTAACTGAAGTGTCATTTTGGTCGGTTTCAACTTACCAAGTCCTAGCTTGGTGTACACATGATATGGGAGTAAGTTAAAACTAGATCCTAAGTCAAGCAATGCCTTGTCAATTACATGATTACCAATAGCACAAGATATGGTGGGGCATCCAGGGTCCTTATACTTAGGGGGTGTTTGGTTCATAAGAATTGAACTTACTTGACCAGCTAAAAAGGCTTTCATATGCTAATTCAGCTCACGCTTTCGTGTACATATATCTTTAAGGAACTTGGCATAATCATGCATTTGCCTAATTGCTTCTAATAATGGAATGTTGATGTTCACCTGCTTAAATGTTTCCATTATCTCGTTAAAAATCGACTCCTTCTTTGTTGGGGCTAACAACTATGGATATGGGGCTCTAAGAACAAAGGCAGACCTATCAGGAATTTTTTGGGACTCCTTAAAAAAAAAATCAGTTTCCTCAACTATGGGTTCTTGTTGGGAAGTAGAAGGTGGAACTACAGTATGTCTACTAGGCATGGCTACCTTAGCGTCTACTATTTTACCTCTCCTAAGGGTTGTTATAGAATTCACATGGTTTGATGATTTCTCACCAGCTAAATATATTTGATGAACTCCTCTAGGATTGGACCGTGGTCGACTAAGGAACTTGCCTTTCTCTCTTTCTTTAAAAGACTCGGCAATTAAACCTACATGGCTTATTAACTCGGAAATATCCCGAGAGCATGGACCATCTTTTTGTTTTCATCTAGACCTTGTGCAACCGATTGCTGAAATTATATAGTGTTCCGAGTTAACAAGGAGAGAGACTCTTCTAAACTCATAATTTTCTTATCTGAAGAGGTTTGAAACTGTGTTGGCCCTGAAGGATTCTTAGCATAGCTAACACCTGGGGGAATAACCTGAGAGTTACTAGAATGACCTTGACTCTGGCTCTTGGACCAAGAAAGGTTTGGATGACTTCTCCAAACAAGGTTATAGGTTTCTGAATATGGGTCAAACTTCTGATGGTTCTCAAATCTAATGTTATTATAAAGAGCATAGGCTTGCTCTTCAGTAGTCTGTCCTTCCCAAAAAGTCTCTACTCTACCACTAGAGTGACTCAATTCTAAAACTTCTAACCTTTTATCTATGGCTGCTATTTTAGCATCTGACTCATAAGATCCTTCTACCCTATTGACATTTCCTCTACTTAGAAGAATTGTTTTCTGTGGTTCCTTATTATTTTACCATTGTTGGGTCTTATCGGCGATTTCATTCAAAAATGTCATCGCCTCATCAACAATTTTATTCTCAAACCCACATGTGCATAAAGACTCAACCATGATTGTTGTCGAATAATCTAAACCCTCATAAAGGATCTGAACTAGCCTAACCTTTTCTAAACCATGATGAGGACATTGAGCTATTAAGTCATTGAACCTTTCCAAATACCTATATAAAGATTCTCTCTCTTGTTGAGAAAAAGTACAGATCTGCGTCCTAATAGACGATGTTTTATGCCTAGGGAAAAACTTCTGTAAAAAGGCAGTTGTAAGTTGGTCATAGGTTTCAATTGACTCAGAAGGCAAACTATATAGCCAAGCTTTGTCTTTGGCTTTATCTTTCAGGGAAAAGGGGAATAACCTAAGTTTCAAAGCATCATCATCTAGGTTTTTAATTTTCAGAGTACTACAAACTTCCTCGAATTCCCAAATATGAAAATAGGGGTTTTCACTTTCTTTCCCTAAAAAGATTGTGAGCATCTGTAGGGTCCCAGGTTTCATTTCATAATTTGCCTCAGTTTCAGCTAACTTGATACATGACGGACGAGAGGTCCTAGTTGGGTTTAACAAGGCTTTCAAAGTTGCCATTTCTGGCACTACCAAAGGACTAGGAGTGCTTTCTTCACTAATTGTCAAGTATTCAAATATGAAGTTTCCGAAAACAGGGCTCTCAAAAGAAGAGTCTTCGAGCTCCCCGCCTTCACAAGAAGAACTACTAGGTTTGTCACTAATCAAATGACCTAGAGAGTTTCTTTTCCAAGCCCGTTCTCTAATGACCTCATGCATACACTAGGAAAAAAAAGTCCTAAAAGGAAGGGTAGTTTTATGCAAACACAAACAAGGCTGACTCCACCACATCAAACCTACTGATTTCTAGCAAACAAAAAGCATGATGGTTCCACTTAGATTGTTTCTAGAGCAGCTTCTAATCCTTCGAAAGGGAATTCGTTACAATTTAAGAAAACCCCCCTAGAATCAATCTGAGTTAAAGTAATTTGAATAGAGACGAGGGAAGCTTAGTGGAGACTTGATACCCAAGGCCTCACCGGCATTACAAGGAGGCGTATTCAACTTACAGAAACCATCATGAACTTCGAAGAATGCTTAAAAGATTAACCAATATTTTTCGAATGACTTTCCTATTAAGCTCGTTACCCTATCGGTCTCGTTCTAGTCAGTATTTTAAGCTTGGGTTCGCATTCGGTATCGTTTTACTAAGGCGGGCAAGAAGAGAACGGTGATGAAATCCGAACCCTTATCTTGTATGGCCAGGCCTTGCCCTTTACTAGGAAATTAAAGCAGTTGTATTCAATTCCTCGACATATATGTAAACGAAGAAATACAGTAACCCGCTGACAGGGGATTCACGAGTGTTTCGACAAACTTACCTCTCATTCCAGACAGGGGATGAACCGTTGTAGTCGACTCAAGCCACAACTCCTATGTCATGTACGAACTCGAGGGGCCGAGGCGATACCGTAATCGCCGTCCTTCTCTGCAAAGAATTTATATTTAATTTTACCCTTCCTTAGGGTTTAAAAATAAAAATAATGTCCCAAATTTTAAAGTCCAAAGTCCAAAAATAAAGTGCAAAACAAAAAGAAAATTACAAGAATATAAGATATCCTAATACAATCTAAATAAAATAAAATAAACTCTTTTTTTTTTTTTCGCTCTTTTCGCTTTGTCTTTGACTCCAAATCTTTAAGTATTCACCAAAAGCTTTGGCAAATTTTTCTTTTGCTCCAAATTCCAAAATCTGTAATGCAAAGACAAAAACCCAAAAAATGTAAAGTAGAACATATAAAATAAAAACAAAAACCTAAGAAAATAAATCTAAAAACTCTAGCCTAAAGAAAAGTCTGCGTCGGCGGCGCCAAAAATTGATGGTTTTTTTTCAATGATGTTGTAGTAATATGGTTCGTTCAAGACTTGTGAAAGCAGATTTTTAGACTTAATTTTAAAGAAAAAACTAGGTATCACCCCGGCCTACGGCCGGGGCTCAACCTTTTTTCGATTTTTTGTTGTTGTTGTTTGGGGCTTGCGACTCTAGTGTTTTCTAATCGTGTCAAATTAGCCGGGGCCTACAGCCCCGGCCGTGGTCCCCTACGCGAATTCCAATATTTTGTTGGTCTTAAATTAGGCGGGGCCTATGGCCCCTACGCAAATTCCGGTATTTGTTGATCGTGTCAAATTAGCCGGGGCCTATGACCCCGTCCATAGTCCCCTACGCACATTCCGGTATTTTGTTGGTTTGGGCAAATTAGCCGGGTCCTGCAGCCCCTCCTGTAAACCCCTACGAAAATTATGCTTAATAATCTCATATTTGGTATTTGGTAGCATAAGAAGTGGTAGTTGGTTTTTTTGGCCAGGATCAAAATTTTCAATCATATAAACTCCTACCCTGTACTGATCATATTTTCCTTTACTTATAGACGATTTTCCAAACTAATCTTCTGGAAAGTTAATAGCAATTGTATAAGATGGTAGCGACCTATAGTGTAGAGATTATACAGATATAGAGAGAATCATTAGTAGGACCGCATGTGGTAAAAAATCACATTCTCTTTACTACGTCAACGGTCTTACTTTCCGGAGTGAGAAGCTTGATTTTCGTTACTTGTTTTATCACAGTGACCGAGGTTAGACATGGAAATTAGGTTAACCATGTTTAGGGTTAGTAGCTAGGTCATGTTTAGTTTCTGTCCGGCTCATTAGCGGATGGTTATTATTGGTTAGCAGAAGGCGAGGGAGAAGACTTTTGTTGAAAAGAAATAATTCTTCTTCTGAGATGCAGAAACAAAGAACCGGAGATGATGACGAATTTAATGGAGTGATGTATTTTAATAGCATGAGCTGGTACCGAATAAGGAAATCAAAACAGCAATAGTTCGAAATCGGAAAACTCAAGGGACGTGAGTTTGTTTTACATATAATCGAAACATGGCCATATCAGGAAACCCAACGGATCGAACGGACGTCTATATAGGACATATAACAAATCGATCCGCGCCGTGAGATGACGAAATCGATGGTCGGATTTGTAAGTCTACACATACACCATTTCTTTTTATAATATAGATATAAAAAATTCAAAATTAAAAGTGTCGTGAAAATTATGAAGAGACTGGGGTTAGGATTCCGCTATTTACCAATTCCAAAGTGATACTAATTACAATCATGCAATTTCACACGTTCAATTTGATTCTCAACTGTTGCAAAAGTAGATTTTTTAGAAACAACAAATGTTAATCCAAAGCATGGGATATCAAAAGAAGGATTAATTGGGAGATATGAATAGTAATGTTACTGTTCATACCGACATGTAATATTTTTTTCCCGTCGGTGAAAAACCATGCCGGTATGAACAGTAACATGTGGTAATTGAACTATTGTCCCTATTTTTGATGGTCTATACAAATATCCTTATCACACAATAAATATGTCCCTCCTCATCCATAATCCCATCAGGGGTCCATTTACTTGTTTTTTGTTTCCACATTTACCCTCCTCACATATTAACAAATATCGTTCTTCTCTGTTTTTATCAAAACACTCGACACAAATCTCTCACACCTTCTCCATCGCCGCTACCACCACCACCTCCATCTCTTCCACGCGAACAGTACCATAACCTATGTTTCCTCGGCTACAATTTCAGTAGATTCATTATGATTTATATGTTAGATTTCAACCGAGTTGAAGATTTAGAGATCTTTTTTCTTTTGGTTTCGACTTGAAGATTCAGATTCAGGGATCCACAAATTTGTTTTTGGATTTCGATTTCATAATTTCGAGTTTGAGATTCAGGGAGATCTTTCCATGTTCGAATTATTGAAAGAAGATACTGATTTGGTATGTATGATTTTCAAATTTGTTGCACAGATTTAAGATTTGAGACATAGAGAGTTTTGAGATATAAATACGATGAAGTTTTGTGATTCTCTTCTCTGTAATTTTATTTCAAGATGAAATTGACAAAATATCATCCAAAAAACTTATTCAGATCTAAAAAGAGTAAATCATCATCAGTATCAATAACGGATGATCCAAGATTTGGTTCAGGTTCGTCACTAGCTTCATCGTCATCATCGACGAATCTTAAAGAAGGTTCATCTTCCGGTACTCCAACATGTGTGCTTCCGATCAACAGTTTGTTTCTCGCTCAATCGAAATCAGAAGTTGAAGAATTATGGTCAGTTGAAGAATTAGTTGAAGTATTTAAGTTAATTAATAAAGATGGTGATGGTAAAATTACCAGATCTGAACTTAAATCTGTTTTGCATAGAATCGGCAGTGAACCGCCAAGTAGAGATAAGGTTATGATTATGTTTAGTGAGATTGATTCAGATGGTGATGGTTTTATTACTTCAGAGGAATTTAGTCCTATTAGTTCCGCTTTTGAACCACCTGCTAGTGGTTCTTCTGAACTTCGTGATGCGTTTGATTACTTTATGGGTTTGAGGGTACTGTTGCCATTGAATCAATTGAAGAAGAAACTTTGGCAATATCATTTCACATACTTTTACTGATAGGGAAACGTTGGGATTACTGTTAGTTTTCGATTGTTGTTGTGATTTTCTTGACGAGTGTTGGATCTTTGATGATTTCTGTTGTTTTGGTTGGATTAGGGATTGTTGGTGGCATTGTTGGTATGAGTTGTTGTTACAGAGATTGAAGCCTGTTGCTGAATGAAATATGGTGGTTATCTTGGTTGAAGCAGGCAGTGATATTGGATCAACTATGGTTGTTGATCCATATTTTTTGGATCAACTATGGTTGTTGATCCAACTGCAATGGATAAACTTCTACTGTTGATCCAACGGAAATGGATGAACATCCATTGTTGATCCAACTGAGTTTGGTTTTGAAGCTAGTCTTGGAGATGTTGGTATTTATGAAGCTACATGTAATGATCAGGTAATGAAATGTGGTGGGTATTTGGGTTGAAGCAGGCAATGATATTGGATCAACTATGGATGTTGATCCATATATTTTGGATCAACTACTGTTGTTGATCCTTTGAACTCATGCTTTTGTAGTTTAAATCATGTAAATTTGTTCCAATGCTGAACTTGTGGTGCAATGGTAGCATGATTGACTCCATGTCAGATGATGCGTCTTCGACTCACGCCAAGTTCACTCCATTTTACATGGATAAACTATCATTATTGATCCAATTTTATATGGATCAACTTCCATTGTTGATCCACTAAAATTGGATCAACTTCTACTGTTGATCCTTTTTCTTGGATAAACTAGATAAACTTCTACTATTGATGGTTTTGTTGGTGGATCTGAAACTGCAACTGATGAAGTGGTAGCATTTTTCCATCAGCTTGGATAAACATCCATTGTTGATCCAACTGCAATGGATAAACTTCTACAGTTGATCCAACCGCAATGGATAAACATCCACTGTTTGATCTAACTGAAATGGATCAACTACTTTTTGTTGATACAAAAATATTTGAACCAATGGCCATGATGATGGTGATGGTGGTGATGATGGCGCGGTGGCGGTGGTGGCGGCGGCGACGAACTTGTGGTGGTGGCGGCAACAGACTAATGGTGGTGTAATGGTGGCGGTGAAGGAGTGGTGGTGGAATATTGGTGGTGGTGGCGGTGGCGGTTGGTAGGCGGTGGTTGTTGAACGGTGGTGGTGGTGGAATGGTAGTTGAATGTTGGTGGTGGTGGTGCTAGTGGTGGTGGTGAAGTGGTAGAGGAAGAAATTTGTTGTATTTTGAAATAAAGAAAAAAATTATATGAGTGAGGGTATTAAGGTAATCCAATATTAAATGGATAAGGTTATAAAAAAAGGAGGGACATATCTATTGTTGCATAAGGATATATTTGTAGGGAGTTAAAAGTAGGGACATATAAATAATGTACCACAGTAACATTAATATTTCATATCCCCCAATTGCATGTTCTACCAAAACCCTAGGCTAAGCATATTCCATCAATAGAAAATACAATTGTTTAACAAAAATCATAAAATCTATTTTCAATCTAAGGCAAATAATCTTAATTAAAAATTGTACAAATTAAATAATTAAGAATTACCACTTTTTCATTGGAAAGATAGCTTCCTCCATCGCCCCAAGGATTGGGTTTAGCCCATCATTGTGTAAACTTGCTCAAAATATCGATTAATGCTCAAGAATTGTTTACAAAGATGAAATATAGAGAAAATGGTTAAAACCGAGTGTTTGCAACGCTTATAATTGTTGAAAAATAATGTTACAAAGAACGATGACAAACATGCGTCACCGACAGTGTAGCAATACGACCCCAGAAATCTGTCGTTGTCATTGTATCATGAACGACTGTCTCTTGGCGTCTTATGTTCTTCGTGTTCTTCACAGCAGCAGCAGGAAAATATTCTCTGCAACTCGATCAAACCTCTCTTTTGTTGCTCTAAACTGTCCCAAACTCCTCGCCACCCTCCTAAAGCTCCTCAACGCTTTATATATAGTCGACAGGGCCTCAAAATCACAATAATCACTCCGGAATAATTCCCAATTACTCTGCCAGATACGGGAAGATATTCTTTCCTTTTTTCTTCTCATGCACGCGTCTGCCAGCTGAAAACTCTCCTTATTTATCTATTACACGCTCCAAAATGTTTTTCGAGTCAACAAACATGCACAAAACACGTTCAAACTCTCCAAAACTCATGAAAACCCGTGAAAAACTTCTCTCGTGTACGTGTTGCTCTGTTTGCTTCAATCCCACGATGCAGCCAATTCTAACCGAAAACATCGACCATACCATGCCTGTGATGCTCGAACAGAACTTCCCAAACAATTTTAGACATTGAGTCTTATTGGAACACCTTCAAAATCTGAACCCTAATTCTGGTTCTTTTGAAACCAGATTTTCCCGCCAAAAACGAGATTTGAAAGGTTGGGGATGACCTCCCCCTAACAGACAGGGGGTGCGAATAGTAGGTGCCCACTGAGGTGCCCCTTATCAAAGTGAGGGTGCCTTTAGTAATTTTCTCTGGGGGGTCCAAATAGCACTTTTTGAGCAACTTTTTTCACACAATGTTTATTTCCCAAAAATACCTACAAACAAATAAAACACCATAACAAGCACAAAATCGAGTACCAACAGTACAGAAAATTGAGGAAAACTTAGACACAAAAATGTGTCTATCAAAACTCATCAAAGGTTTCATCATCAGACATGCAAAGGTTTTCCCAATCAGATGGTAGGTTTTGAAGCCTTGCTTATTTCTCTACGCTATTCCCTTCAAATACGGTTTCCAAGATATCCCAAGCATCTTTAGACTTATTGCATGCAGTTACGTGGAGCTGAAGATCTGAGGTAATGGCATGGATGATAACATTTAATCCGTCAGAATTTTGCATTGCAACACTAATCTCGACATCACTATAACTACCAATATCCTTTGCAACAGTTACACCGTTTATTATAACTGTTGGAGGATCATAGCCATTTACAACACGAACCCATGATTCAAAATCACGTGCTTGAAGAAAGGCACGCATATCAATTTTCCACCGTAAGTAATTTGAACTATCGAAGACTGGCGGTACGTTTATAGAGATAGTGCTTCTGTCCATAGAGTCATATTGCTACAAACACAAACTTACGATGTCTTAGCATGTTTACCTTCTCTGATACCAATTGAAAACGCGAGGGGTACTACACCACACCAAACTTTTTTGTTCGGAAATATGTATGGACTAAACCAAAAAAATATTTCGAGAGTAAAAACTCAATCAAAGAATAATACTAAAGAGTTTATCTCTTACTCTTTTAACAATCACAGACTTAAATAGATATAGAAATTGAATCCGTAAGTCTGATTATATGAAGAGAAGCTTGGATGGTACCAGAAACCAATATCCAAGATCAATCAAAGTTTTATCCAACAAACAAGGTCGGATTTATCAATGATGATTGATTAATGCACAACCTATGATATTTCAATTATAAAGATAAATAATATAATGCGGAAAAGAAATAACACAGACACCAGAAATTTTGTTAATGGGGAAACCGCAAATACAGAAAAACCTCGGGACCTAGTCCAGAATAAACACACACTGATTATAAGTTGTTACACCAATTTTCTACTACCTATTCAGACTAGATGTAATGCCTACTTTAGCTGTATTCAAGCACTTATAGAACTCCTAACCGAACACCTATTATATTTAAGAATTCTTCTCGTAAATCTCCTAGTTGAACAAAAATTCTCTTTAGAAGTTATTCTCGAAATTCTTCTGACAGAACACAGTTCTCTTCAGAAACACTCTCAAAAAACTTCTAGCAGAATATTAATTCTCTTTAGAAGATGCAACAACACGTTGATACTTCTCGATCTTTTGTTTTCACAAAATACCAATTTGATTTCCCTTTAGATGTGAATCAAGGTCTGGAAATCTTGTGATTGTTTTGAGATAAATAATTACTAGGTAAAAGTAATATCAAAAAAAACTTGTAGATTAGGATTTATTGTACTCTTCAAAAATGGAAGAGAAACCTAATTATTCTACAACAAGAACAACTAGAATAAATCTAGAGATATCTTGTTTAAAACTTCTTAAGGATTTTTACGAGATACCTTAATCGAAGTTTTATTTCTAGTTACGATTTCGACCAACTAGTGTCGGTATACGATCGAGAACTGAAATCTATCAAAACTTAGGGTTTATGATCAACAATTCTTGAATGGTCTTATATTAGAAGAGAGGACCTTAGAATAGACAAGAGGTGAAAAACCTAGATTACAAGTTGTGTAAATATCATGAAGATCATTACTAACTCGGCTTTGCGATCCCCAAAGCAAAGACTTTTATCTCACTCTTGTTCACGGAGAACGGAAGACATGGAAAACAACCTTATGAACCTTACACCAATTTTCCAAGGGATGAAAAATATAGTATTCACGAACCCTTTATTTATAGTGAACAAGGTAGCTTGAAAGCTAAGCAAAGCTATTTTACTTTTTCAAGACCCTCCTAATTTTGGGAGTCTTTCCTAAGTTACAACTTGCGCAAAAATAATTAAATAATTAATTAATTTAGAAAATATTGCATTTATGTGAATAAATCACAATTTATCTTAGGAAGGACTTAAAAGATATCACAAACACTTTAATATGGTAATCAAATATGTTTGGATCCATAGGTACCTTGCCAAGATAAGGAAACATCAAAAACATGACTAAAAAAGGCCCCTAGTCACGTTCAAGTCCGTGATCCGTTACAAACAGTTCGTGGATTGTTTCCTACTAACGAACTGCAAAAATTTCAGCAACGCTTATAACTATTGCTTTAATAAATCACTCATAACTTCATCGTTATAACTCGGAATTGAGTGATTCTTGTCTTGTTGAATTCGTAAGCTCATTCAATTTAACATGAGAACCTTTCCAAGGATAAAAGTTATTGTCACAAAAGTCGTGGCTCAATTAACCTCGAGTGTATATACATAAATGTACTTTTACCGTCATAGGAATTGTTCTATAGAGCGAGCATTTGTTTCGATAGATTAGAAAGATAGAATCGAACAGGAATCCAAATGAAATAAATCACCACATACCTCTATTGATGAAGTCCTTGTTGATGTATTCTTGTATTCTTCAGTCTTCATCCTTCAAGGATAGCTTCGATTCTACTTCTTAGACCTAATCTAGTCTGAAACTAACATTATTATACTAAATCAAGAATGTATTTTGGAAACTAAATTTGACAACTAACTTGACATACCAATGCTAGTGGGTTTAACCGAGAAATGCTCTAACAAATGGTGAAACAAGGAAGAAAGCGTTCAAAATGTAATATACAATTCTAACATAATATTGACAAATCTCTAACTTATTCT
Organism: Papaver bracteatum; assembly: GCA_023529315.1. Classification (NCBI taxonomy): domain Eukaryota; kingdom Viridiplantae; phylum Streptophyta; class Magnoliopsida; order Ranunculales; family Papaveraceae; genus Papaver; species Papaver bracteatum. Next base: position 5,162,576 of record JAJJWX010004804.1, on the reverse strand, counting down.
ATTAGGATCGACGAAATATTAATTTTATCAAAGTTGAAATATGAACACATTATGTCTATCTTAAAAGGAATTGTCTCGATATTAATTGTATGCCATTTCAATGAATATTGATAGATGTCCATTTTTTATCACGTTTTGACCTTAGGTGGAACGACTTTGAATTCTAGAGATTATTATAGCAAAGAAATATTAATATTTTGCTATCCCTTAGGATGCAAAAATTCCTCGCTCTGCCGATATTAAAACTGCTAACACCACAAAAATCATTGGTGTAACAACAAAGGTAATTTTATTTTCTACATTATCCAAAAGGATGTGGAAAAAACCTTATGTTGGTTGGCTAGACAGGAAAATAGTAAAATGCTACAAAACTCAAATACTTGGATAAATTCAGAGATCGAATAACATCACAAATATGAGTCGTTGCTAATACGTACCTATTTGGATATCTCTTCTTTTACCATGATAATTATTTATGCAATTAATAGCACAAACAGGGTGTGGTAAGATGTCTAACTTCTCCTTTAATAGATCTTAATTAAAACAAATAACGAGTTAGACATGATAACAATTGTATGCATATAACTACTTAACAATAGTTAAACTAAATATGCAAGGGTTAATTTTTTTTTCTTTTTCCGTATCATCAACCCCATGCCGATTTTCGTAGAGAAATTCATGATGATAATGTTTTATAACATTACCAACTTGCTATGAATTAGTCCAACATATCGATACATTATGGAGATGTGAAAACCGGTTTTATACGGCTGTATGAATTTTGTATCGAGTATAGAACACAAATAGTACTTAACATTAATGACCAACTTAAGTATACAGAGGAGAGAATTTTCAAGATGAAAGAGAATTCATTTCTCTACTTAACTTAACTGTTACAGGTACCTACGCATATAAATATGTAAGGTACCATGAGGGGATAAGCATTACTAAGGGAAAATCATCCCTATGGAAGTGACACGTCAACGTATATGTGTCCTAATGTGGTGATCTGTGTGGGCCCTATAAGAAATGTGGTCATCCACAAACACCGACCTTATATGACAGATATATATTGTTATTAAAATTTAGAAGAAAAGGTGATAAAATATAAATGGAATTACTATTGGGAAAATTGGAATCCCGGACGCAACATTATAAAAAATCATAAAGGATTAATGGTTAGAAAAATAGAAGACAAAGAAGTAAACAACCACAACACAAGAAATACGCAATTTACCTTTGCACGCTACAACCATGGTCAAAACCAGAAATTTTTTATTACATATAAAAAAGTCATTACATGCTCTTTAGGCCTATTCATATGCATATGTCAAGCAGCTGATTATACCACTTAAGCACCCACTATGGGTATGCCAAAGTGAAAAACATATCTGCCTAAGTTCTATAAATACCACTTAGGCATACACGACGGAGTCTCAAACGAGAGATAGAGTGTCCATCGCTATATGGTCATAAAATCGCTCGTTGGTCATTCCAGTGCCAACGATAGTCAAGGTATCGCTCATTGAGTTGATCATCGTTCATCAGTTTCTCATCCAACTGATACAATTTCCCATCTATAAACACCCATTTCAACTCAAAACATCTCAACTTCAAATTCATTTCAACATGCTTAGTGCTCGCATAACCGAAGTGGTTAGTGCTCCCTTCACTCGAGAAGAAGATGTTTCTTTAATTTTATGTTGGATTTAAGTTGTAAGCGATAACGATTTAAATTTAGAGACTTTTAACTTATTTGACATTGTGTTTCAAAGGTTTATGACGTTAAGTCATGTAAATTCAAGAAGAACAAATGAGTGTCTTCAAAATCGTTATTGTTTCATCAATAACGATGTGAGAAAGTATTCGCAAATTATGTGGATGATAAAAGGGGATCATCCTGGGTTGTCAACTAAAGAACTACAAATTAGAGCTCATACCAAAATTACTGAAGACAACAGAAGATGGTTTAGTCATGACGAATGTTATGAACTCTACAAGGTTCATGTGCAGGGATTCAATTTTTATTAAGTATTGTGTTATGCAATTAAGGTTAATTTTTAATGAAATGGAAAACTAGTTTCGATTTGGACATTAATATAAAAGATAGTTTTCATTAATTAAAACTATAAGATTACATTAGAAATATTTAAACTAAATTATGTTCATAAACTAGTCATAAGCTACTCATTTCCCTGATCATTTCCTCCCTGACCAAAGATCCAATTGCACACGTTTTCTGGATCAAGATTGTTATTCAACATATCAGTTATTGATCTGATTTGAGACTGACTAGGTGGTTGGAGTCTCGTCATAATCATCATAACCTTGATAAGTAATGGGTTCACTCTGTCGCAAGGGAACAAGATACAAATCTTGAAATGTGTGTAATTGAAATGCTGGAGCTTGATGAAATGGTTTAAAGATGTGGTTGAGGCAATTAGGGTATACGGATTCGATTGTCTAACTGCTTTAATGTTCACACCACCACCAGGAGTCATATTTTTTGTTAGTAATTGGTTAAAAAAATGTCCAAGAGTTGTATTTATGTCAATGTCTGCATGACCTGCACATGTTACCTGAGTATCTAACATTTCATTTGGAGTAAAAAAATTTGGTACATCTTGCATAGAATGAATTATCAAAATTCTTCTTTCACTTCCACGATTTCGATGACTTGATCCACTGGGACTCATACCTCTAACACTAGGATTCATGCCTCTACTACCAGAAGGACTCATACCTTTACTACCACATGACTAGTACATTTACCATCATGATCGAAAAATCCTTGACTCATGTCAAACATCATGCTTTCCCTCACTTTTTGTAACTCAACCAAGTGGAATCTCTGAAATCCCAGTAGTAGAGCATGATAATTTTTCAACTGGTTCTGATACTTCTCCTGTATATCATTGACCCCCCAACATGGATAAGTCCGTCCAAGTTCACTAGAAACAATTGGATGAGTAATAATTTGTCCACATGTGGTGGATAGAGTCTGTACATCCCAAGAAAAATGTGGCTTAGTATACGATCAACCCGCTTGAGTAGGATATGCAAATGCGTCGCCCGTCTCTGGTGGAGGTTGGGAAAAAAGAAATTCATCACCAAGTGGCATTCTACCTAGAGTTGGGAAATTCATCCGACCTAATTTTTGCGATTGCATAGCTATATTAGGCTTGAAAATGATGTAGTTTTACAAGTGGTAAGGAAGGGTTTGATTATCGGACTATTTTGAAGGTTTGGTTTAAGATTAACTAAAGAAAAATACTAAGACAAATTAATTAAAGTTTGATTTTTTGTTTACCAAGGAGAGAAAATTCTAGGGTTTTGGATTCCACTACTTCTAATAATAGTAAACTCAATAACAATTTCGTTGACAAAATACTCCGGTTTACTCAAAACAATTTCGAATCCAATCTCATGCTTTGGAACATATGACAATACAAGCTCTTTTTATGACTTTCGTCGCTATTCTAAGGCCTAATCCTCCTTCGCTTATAAAAGAACGGTAGAAACTACCCAAAACAATTTTTACGAAGCATACAAAGAAGAGAGAATTTTAATAATTTAAAAACACAATATTGGAGTATTTATTGTCAAAGAAAATAATTACTAAATATTACTCATCAAAAAATAGCTTCTTCCAAAACCCTAGAAAAGAAATCTATCTACTCATGGATCGAAAGTTGGAGAAAATTTCATTAATCATTGTATTCAAAAGATATAATTAAGCTTACAATGATTCTGCAAACGATACACAGCTTCTGTCTTTGACAAACGACACAAAGATTCTGCTGTTGAAAAATGATACTTTTCTGCGAATCTGTTCTTCGTGTTCTTGGGTATTAGCGGCAGCAGGTGAAATTTTCTAAAACTTGTGATTTTTTCGATTTCTAAGCCTAGATTTCTTCTCCAGAGTAAAACTTATCCACCCTGACTTAATACCAGGCTATATATACACCACAAAACCCTTAATTTCTTCGAGAAAATCTCTTCTTTTCCTTCACGGCAAGCCAAGGTTTTTTCTCCACCTCCCTGTTTGTTTCAATTCTTTCCAGACTTATCAAAACTCTTCTTTTATTAACAGATACGAATCACATGAGGATATTATTCCCTATTTGCACGTAACACAACTTCCCGCAACTTCTTTACGCCAAAAATATCACAGAGAATATTTTCTTTCCCTGTTTCCTTTAATCCACGTAAACTTCCCTTGTTTCTCGATTCCAACTCATATACCAGACCTGTGTAGTTGTAACAGACCCAAACCAACCCGAAACCATGAGAGAATCCAACAGAAACTCGTCCAAATCACTAACAGAGCATTACGGTGAAAAATAAACCCGAGAATCATAATTGCTTCGAATTTGTAATTCCAGCCAAATCTAACCAAAACAGAACCCATTACCAGCCCTGTTAGACCAAAAGTAAGATACCCATTTGATTTTAGCTCTTTAGTCTCATTATATCTCGTTCAAATCACAAACCCTAATTCTGGTTCGTGAAGAACAATTTTTCCGCCAAAATATGTGATCTCTGATTCTTCATCTGCCGATTATCTAGCCAATTCTGATCAAAACCAATACCATTACCAGCTCTGTTTAGCCCAAATTAACAAACCCATTTAATTTCAGCCATTGAATCTCAGTATAACACCTTCATATCTTCAACCCTAATTATGTTCTTCTTTTCCCGCCAAAATTTGAATTTCAAATGAAGAAGATGACCCCCTTATCCAACAGTGGTTTCCCTTTAGCAATTTGGGATATATTTATCAATTCTTGGGGTGCAAATAATAATTTTTGGGGTACAAAGATGAATTTTGGGCTGCACATAGTGAAAAACTCCTGGGTGACTTTATCGACTCTTCTGGGACATTTCTGGGGGTGCCTTTAACACTTTTCTGGGTGCTTTTAGTAGTTTCTCGAGCAGCCATCTCTTACCTCTCATATTCACTTCTTTTCTTCAAATTCATCACTAAGGTTGTCATGCTTTTCAGACAAAATTCGCATCACTAAAGCCGACATGCCTTTCAGAGATGAAGAAATAAAAGCAAATAATGAGAGATAATTCACCTCCAACAACAGTTGCACATGAAATGACACTTTAGCCCTTTTAAGCGACGTTTCCTCTTCTTTTGCTCCAAAGTACCTAAAACTCAAAATCAAACAAAAGATACATAATTTACAAGAAAACATAGCCAAGAAAGCATAAACAATAGATAAATATCAAGGTGTTTTAGACACCTATCAGAAAATAGTGGTAAACCAATATAGATAGTGAGTTATGTCTATCGTCTCATGGATCAAATTTTCAGCTTCTTCCCAATGATGACCTTCCCTTATCAATTTCTCCCAGTCATCTTGAGAAATATCTTCACTTGGATAGGGATTGATGGATATCACTATTCTTCTATGCAACTGAAGAAGTGGTCTTTCACCGTAATACCAAACACCCTTTCGAGAAATAGGGATGTATAACACAATCCTTTTAAGGCTTAGCTGTAGCATTCTCTGAACTTGTTGTTCTTAGAACTCAGGGATTGCTTCATACATCATAGAGATAAGATTAAGGCTTGTTCTACAAAACTGTTGAATCCTCTGAAAAATAACAGTATGTTGCTCATTATCAATCTGTTCTTTCCAATTATCGGAATCGTACTTCAGTATGACATGAAAAACATTGGTGGGATTGACAAGAAAAGGTTCAAAAACTAGGAAATATGTATACCACCAATACTGAAAATTTAAACATTGTTGGTTAGTAAATTTTCCAGGAAAAAATAATAAATAAATAGTGTGAAAAATATTGGTTTTTACCTCCAACACTCCCCAAAAAGCATTAAAACTATCTTTGACACATGTCAAGCAATTACCGAGGGATATGTAAAGCTCTGATAAAATTGGAGACCCCCTGTCATATGTTGGTGTTTTCTCTAAATCTTCTAATGCTTCAAGAAAACCGATTAACAGCACCGAGCTAGCATTTGGAAACAGACATTGGCCTACTGTACACAACACAAATTCTTTATCCACAACATAGTTCGAATATAACTTGAATTACTTGAGTCATGTGGTTTCTAGGTTGTATATCATATAAATGTCGCCAAGGATATCTTCAGTCTCTCTCTGAAAAGCACGAGGAAGTAACCCAAACACCTTACGGAACTCAGAAAATCCACCTCATAGAAATATTGAATTAACTCGCTCCGGGTGGCCAGATATGTGCATAGGGAGTACACCATCACCGACTAGTTGTCTAACATTTTGAAACTCATATTCTTTATCCATGACATAACTTAATCTACTGGCTGGGATAAGAGTAGATCCTTTGAGTTTTTTGTTTCTTTTTCTTTTCTCACTCATATTTGTTTAGGAAGTAAAAATAATTTTGTTAAACTAGAGAACATAAGAGAATGGATGGGATGGGAAGGCATGAAGGGGTGTGGTATTTATAGGTGTTACAAAATCTACCGTTGGCGATATTAATTCGAATGTCGGCGCTATGGTTAATACCGAGTGATATTCATCGAATCCTTTACGCTGCCAAAAATGTAGCTGTTAGAAAAACATACACCCCAAGTACATAGTAACATTAAAGAGTAAAAAGTAATGTTATTTCTGAATATAAATGTATAACCTACTGTGGACTCTTGGGATCGGGACTTTTTATAAGGATCAAGTGTACACGAACTCATTGTGATCTTTTAACATGTTAGAATTTCCGAGACTATGTTAGAACTGTGTATAATACTTAGCGGCAACGACTTGTTTTTTGAGCGCGTGACCATAGTGACCCAAATATGGTCCAGTGATCTTTGGTACCCACAATATTCTCGTTCCCAAATAATACTACAGGTATTTTGATGTAAATTATGCAATGATTTTATTTTGATGTAAATTATACAATGACTTTATATATATTATAAAGATGGATGACATCCGATTATAACCAGAAGAAATAAATGGATAACATATGAAATTTGAATCAATTTGAAGATTCTCTATTAATTCTTCAAATTTGAAAAAGACTTAAAAGAATCTTTATAATATATAAGGATGAAGATATATAGAGATGGAGAAGTCACTACGAAAATTTTTACACCCTTAGTAATGATCATTCCACCGATATTGTCCCCACTTAGCTCCTACAGTTTACGACAGTGTGGGGTTTCGACGCCCATCATTATGATCATCCGACAAAAACTTCCTAGGAAGTCATCCATCCTTGGATTGCCCTTGTTCAAGAATGTTAAACTGCGAAGCTTATTATCAACTCTGGAGCCAACTGTGTTGAAAATGCCTCGGTATTACTAAAAGTCAATCACTACTTATATTCCACTCGGTGAACCCTACCTGTCGAATCGGGATATTACAATACCACCACCTTTAAATTGTAGTTGTCCTCATTTCGGAATGTATAACCCCATATCTTCGACGCTCCTTGTCCCACATGAGATAAGTACCTATCTCACCAGCGTACCTCCTCTCCCTCATCAGGCGACCCGTCATCAGTTCCTGATACCATTTATAATGACCCGACCTTCCACCGGTATTTCACCCACTTAGCCATTGTGGTTATCCGGCAGTATAAGGTTTTCAACGGGTTAGGATACGGTTATCTAGCAGCAGTTCCTCATGAGGTTACCTATCCCTGAATTAATTCTACCTTAGCACGCTTAACTGTAGAACTTTTTGCCAATTCTTGAGCCAATTGTGCTGAAAATGCCTCGATATTAGGAAAGGTCAAACCACTGCTTATATTCTCCTGCCACTTGATGAACCCTACCCGCCGAACCTGGATATTAGACTGTTTCTCCTCTAACTCGGGGATATAGATAAAAATTAAGATTAAGATTAAGATGGAATAAATAATTATACATCTTCCTAGTATCTTTTTCCAAAAATGCTAGGTTTACCGAAAATAAATCCCGAGAAAAATCCTAATCAACACAGAGACTAAGCCCTATTATACTTGTACATATCCCAATACTAAAAAGGTTTATTCATACTGTTTATAGGTCTCTTCTCGGGATTTTCCTCCAAAATCTAATAGCATTCAACTCATCTTTCTTAGTTGTGGAAACATATTGCATCATCATTATTTCTTAGTTTTAAGAATAAGAAAAGCTACAAGGACATCCCGAGATAAAGAAAAACAACTCACGTTTACCCTTGGTAGTCTCTGCCACCCCGCCCCATCCCCACCCCAAAACCAGCAGGGTCTGATTTTTCCTTTCTCATGCTCTGGGTTTGTCAAGAATTTTTTTAATATAAATAACTATTTCATGTTTAATTAATCTATTATTTCATGTTTAATTAATCTAGATAATAAGATGAGAATCCAAAGATAATCTAACAGGAAAAGACTTGGATATATAACAGGGCCAAGGCTTTTGAGACACTGGGTCACGGATGTGCAATATACTTAGCCAAGAGATAATGATGAAATAGACACGTAAAACTTTGGTGGTGTTTCTACACCGTATACAGTGGTGTAACACCCGATCTTCAGCTGCAAAGTACATGAGAAAGGAAAAAAAAGCAAGAGAGAAGGATGTAAAGCAAATGGAGAGATGGATACGTCTTGAATATGACAGACTCTTCCACGGAGTTTGAGAGTCGTCACATAGAATTTGCACTAAAAGAAGACCCCTCCTCCTCCAACCGCCCAAGTAAACAAAGCTTGGAAGAAATTCTCGTTCAACTTTCCTGATTCGTATAGCCACTGATATTTCTCCACGTGTCACCACACCGCCCAAGCGCAGTTGTTTTCAGGAAGTGGAATCAATCCAGTAGTATTCTTTGTTTTTGTATACCTAAATTCCATAGGGGGAGAGAGAGAGAGTAGTTGCAAAAGCTTTTTTGAGTTGGACTGGTGTCTTGGGGGTCAGTAGTCGTCAATAGGGAATGAGTTGTATTTGGATAAAAATGGGATTTTTTTTTCTTGCTTTCTAGTGTCATTAGTACAGCTCATGTGCTGAGAAAACACACTCTGTAGTGTTCTCACTTTCTTAGTTGTATCTCTGGGGTTAAGTTGCTACTTCCACTTTTTAACCCTCCTCCCCCATTTCATCCAATTCCTCAATTCTCTCTCTTTCTCCCTTGCTCTCTCTTGATTCTTTCTTTCTTTCTTCAAATCAAAACTAAGTAAACTCTATTCTTGCATCATATCATGGCTACTGAGACTGTTGTTATTCCTGATCATACTACTACTAAGGTAAAATAAATTATGTTGCTGATTTTGTATGCAAAACTGGTATTATTATTGGTTGGGGTTTCATCAAAAGAAAAGAAAAAGGATTTGGTTTGATAGAAGTTCCTACTTGAGGGTTTTTAAGTAGGAGTATCTGGATTCCTTTTGAGTCTACATACCCAACTTTAATTACTTTGCTTCTCTGTCTATTTTCTTTAGAATCTTAATTTTCTTTTGTTTTTACTTTTAGAAATTTTATGTTTTGGAAGAAATTATGTGAGAGTCAGTAAAATTAAGATCTTATGCATCAATAGAAGTTCAAGAGCTTATTACTTTCGTCTACCAGAGCCGATCAGTGGACTTGTAAACAAATAAATCAGTGTTTGCTTTTGCTGAAATAAGTACTTGATTTTCTCTTATCACTTATAGGGATGGATTTAAGTAATACATGGATTGACCAGGTGACAACATGAACATCTGTTTCTAGTTTCTTTGCTAAATTTTTAAGTCTTTGGTTTTGTTATTTAATTCCTGTCAGGGGGTTTGGTTGGATTAGTACATGTTTCTTGGTTTTTTTATTAATTATGAGAGCCTAATTATGATGTCGTTTCGTACGACGGATTTTTGTCTTCCAAAAACCAATATTTTGGTTACGAATAGATGGATCTTTTATTTGTTGAATTTGAGGCGCAAAACAAGAAGGTCTTATTTGAAATTGGTTGAGGATTTTATGTTTTAGCCAACACTAGGAATTTTTCTATCACTTTCTTTAGGTTTGTTTTGTTTATCGATTAGATAACTTGTTAAGAACTTGATATAGAATATATTAGTTCTATGTTTTTCTGGGGTGATGATATTTAAAGAACCAAACTTGGAAAAAGTGAATGAAGAATCTGTATTTTCCCGTGGTTTATTTTTATCCATTTGAATTATGTTAACTTCGTTACCGGAACTGTAAGGTTCATTCTGGCCCCTGCACTTTCCAATAATGCTTTCCTTTGCTATCTATATCCCGACACTTTAGCTTATTGTTTCCCAATTCTTGCAGGAAGTTGAGAATCAAGTATGTGAAGTTAAAGCTGTTGAACAAGAAGTTGTTTCTCTACCCAAGGAAAACGGAGTAGAAGCTGTGGAAGAAAATCCCAAAACTGAGGAATTAACATTCCCACCACAGGAAGTCGCATCAGAAGAAAAGAAAGAAGACCAACCAATTCAAGCACCTGATGTTGTGCCCGTTAAAAAGGTTGACGAGGTTCTTGTTTTGGATGCTCAAGTTGTAGATGTCCAAAAAGTTATTGAGGAATGCAAACTAGAACCAGATGTTTCTGTTGTCCCCGTTGCAGCAGTTGCAGTTGTTGAAACGGAACCAGAAGTGCTGTCAAATGTTTTTGATGTTCCCGTTGCGGAAATTGCAGTTGTTGAAAAGGAACCGGAAGTGGTGTCAAAGTTAGATGATGTCCCTGTTGTTTAGGAGGTGATACAACCTGAAACTACCCCTACTGAGGTCGTGAATGATTCCATTTCCGCTATCGAAGTTACTGAAAAGTCACTTGAGGCAGCAGATTTATTGGAGGACGTAACTCCTACTTTAGAAGTAAAAGTTATAGAACCTGACTCTAAAGTAGTAGAAGTGCTAGAACCGGTTGTGGCAGTGGAGGACAAATCACCTGAAGTTGTTAAATTAGTGGAAGAAAAAACCGAGGTTATTGAGCGTAAAGAAATTGCAGAGACTAAAATTCCAAAAGGTAAATCCCTCGAGGAACTGATGTCTAAAGATCAGGAGCCTGATGCACCTGCAATTCTTGAAACAGTAACTCCTACCAGTCATGAAACTCTTGCTGAACCAATAGAAATTAATGTGGGTAAGGTAGAGGAAGTATCTATTGTTCCTGATGTTATAAAAACATCCGATATTGAGGTGGGAAAAGTTGAGGAGGTCAACGAAGCTGAGATAACCAAGCCTTTGGATGTAGCTAACGTGGTTGAAGAACTGGCAACAAAATCTGCACTTGATGCAGCAAAGGTTGAAGAACAGAAAGAAGTAGAAAATGTTAAATGTGAAGAAGCTGTTGAAGAGAAGAATGTGAAAGTTGAAGAAAAACAACTCGAGACTTCCAAGGAGGAGGAAGTGATCCATTCCAGTTCGGCTACTGAGGTTGCTGAAAAGCCTTCTGAAGTAGAGACCACATCTAGGGATGTCGAAGTGGTCCCTGAAGAGAAAAGAGAGGAGTGTGTTAAAGATGATAAAGTGGCTTCAGTTGAACCTAGCAAGGATAAAAATGTAGATGAAAAAACTGATGTTGTTGATACTACTACTGCTGCCACTACTACTACTATTGTCCATGCACCAGTGGAAGAAACCAAGGAGTTCAGAGGAGAAAGCAGCAGACTGTGTAGAATCTGATGCAGATAAATTGGATAAAGCAGCAGACACGGTTGAGGAAAGTGCAAAATCTGATGCCCCAATTCTAGAGTCCGGCAAAGATGTTACAGTCCCAAAAGCATAAGAGGACCTACCTAAACAAGATACTCCACCTAAGGCAAAGCATTCAAACAACATCATGTCAAAGGTGAAACAGTCGATTGTGATAGTGAAGAAAGCAATCATTGGAAAATCTCCTTGCTCAAAAACCATCTCATTCGATACCAAGGAAGATTTGAAAGCAAAGTAGGATGAAGATGCTTGAAAATCGTTTTATCAGGTTGCATTTTCCTGCTTGGATTTTGTATTATAATATGGGGTCATATTGGATGTCGGTCTTGTTGTGTGCTGTCTCTGCTGCGGATGCTTCAGTAACATCAAATGGGTGTACATAGAAGGTAAGATTGATGCACTTGCTCTACATCCATGACTAGTTATTTATTTATTTTATTTATTTTTTACTTTTTCAAATTTTATTCATTTTAGTTGTAAGTATTGTTTGGGTTTGTTAGTGCTTTGTTCAGGTATATGTTAAATGTTTATCAATTTGTGTGGCGGTTTTCAGTTGATAGGATCATGTAATGTTTGTGTCACAGTTATAAACTTACGATTTGATAAATGTAATTCGCTTGGTGTTGATAATTTTCTCTTGTCAAAGTAATGTGAACTTTTTTATGCCATCTTTCCTACATATTGTGTTAGGGTTCTAGATAACTTTAAGAGTTTTAATCCTTTGAATGTGGATAAACCATTGAAAATTGTATTGAAAAATCGATAGAACACTTAGTTTTACAGAGAAGCTTTAAATAGCTTAAGAGTTTCAGTAAAACAGGAAACATAAACTATAAAAGAAAACAAAGCTAAATTAAGCAATCTAGTATTTTTAGGAAAGAGTAGCCAAGTACGAGGTGTTGGAGTCCTAACATCCCACCCCTCTTCAGATATAGCTTGTCCTCAAGCTGAAAATTCTGGAAAACGTAGAATGATGTCATCTGCATCCTCCCAGGTAGCTTCATCATTAGAATGATTCTTCCATTTGATAAGCCAGCGGGTGATAGCCTGATTGTTGCTCTTGAACATTCCACTTTCCAGTATAGACTCGGGCTGCCATTCAAAATGGTTAATAGTTACAGGCAAGTTATCTGTAACAACAATATTTTCTCCCAGTTTAGGATTTAAAACTGAAACATGGAAAACTGGATGAATCCGACAATGTGAAGGCAGTGCCAATTTATAAGCAACATCACCAATCTTTTCTAGAACACGGAATGGACCATAAAATCGTGGAGATAACTTTGAATAGGATTTTTTAGTAGCTGTGGACTGACGATAAGGTTGAAGACGGAGAAAAACCCAATCACCAACAACAAACTTCTTTCCGTGCGATGGTTGTCGGCATAAAACTTCATGCGATCTTGAGCAGCCTGTAGATGGGTTTTGAGAAGGTGCAAAGTGCGATCTCGTGCTCGTAAAGCTAAGTCAACAGCATCTACATCAGTAGAATCAGGAAAATATGCCGAGATGGTTGGAGGTGGCCTGCTATATAATGCTTCAAACGGAGTCATCTTAATGGAAGAATGGAAAGTCATATTATACCACCATTCAGCCCATGGTAACCAATGTACCCATTCATGAGGTTTTTCACTAGTGAAACAACGAAGATAACATTCAAGTGTTCTATTTGTAACTTCAGTTTGGCCATCGAATTGCGGATGATAGGCTGAGCTTCTACAAAGTTGGGTTTCTTGGGAAGAAAAGAAAGCTTCCCAAAAGTTGCTGAGAAAAATGGGATCACGATCACTTACAATGGTTCGTGGCATTCCATGAAGACGAACAATGTCACGTACAAATACAGCAGCAACTACTGAGGCCTTGTATGGATGAGACAGGGCACTGAAATGCGCATATTTTGAGAGACGGACAACAACCACTAATATGGAAGTACGGCGTTGAGAAAAAGGCAACCCATCTATAAAATCCATGGAAATATCAATCCAAACGTCGTCAGGAATAGGCAAAGGTTGGAGAAATACTGGAGGAGAGGTTGCTTCAGATTTATTACATTGACAGACATCACAATGAGCAATGAAGGTTTTAACTGAAGTTTTCATTCCTTGCCAATAGAAATTTTGCTGTAGACGCTTGTAAGTGCGAAGAAAACCTGAATGTCCAGCGCTGGGAGTACTATGAAATTCATGTAAAATCTTACCAATCAATGGAGAAGTTGGAACAACAACAACGCGGCCTTTGTAACGAAGTATACCATCTGTATAGGAGTAATTTTTGTTGTAGCTTGGATCATCAATAAGAGAAGCAATAATGGTGCTCATTTCAGTATCAAGGTGACACTCTTGAACAATTTCAGTAATACCGGAAAAAATTGTAGCAGTAAGAGCGAAAACACTAGAATCAGAAACACGAGATAGGGCATCCGCAGCAACATTTTCCTTGACATGACGAAAAAAAATCTCGTAATCATAGCCTAATAATATAGACAACCATTTTTGTTGTTCCATGGACGATAATTTCTGATCCAAGAAATACTTAAGACTACGATGATCCGTATAGATTTTAAAATGTCGACCGAGTAAATAAGGTCTCCATTTATGAACCGCGGATACGATAGCAAGCATTTCCTTGTCATATATTAACAAATTTAAATTTTTACCACTAAGAGGCTTGCTAAAATAGGCAATTGGCTTACCCGACTGCATCAAGACAGCTCCCAAACCATTTCCTGAAGCATCACATTCCAAAACAAATTCCTTTGAGAAGTCAGGAAGTACCAAAACTGGGGTTGTTGTTAAAGCATGTTGTAGTTTCTTGAAGGAAACAGTAGCATCCTCAGTCCATATAAACGTATCTTTCTTCAGTAATTGAGTTAAAGGAGCACTAATCTTCCCGAATTCTTTAACAAATTTTCGATAATATCCATCCAAACCAAAAAAGCCTTGAAGACTCTTAATCGAACTAGGAATAGGCCATTGTACAATACTGCTAATCTTATCATTCTCAACCGAAACTCCTTGAGCTGAAATGATATGTCCAAGATAGTTGACAGACGTTGTTGCGAAAGTGCACTTGGACTCTTTCACAAAAAGATTATTAGCACGCAAAATTTCAAAAACCAAGGATAAATGTTGCATATGATCAGCCATACAACTACTATAGATCAAAATATCATCAGAAAAGATAAGTACAAACCGCCGTAAGTAAGGACGAAATATGTCATTCATCAAGCTTTGAAAAGTTGCCGTAGCGTTCGAAAGACCAAATGGCATTACCAAGAATTCGTAATGACCATCATGAGTACGGAATGCAGTCTTTGGAATAATTGGCTCGTGAAGTCTGATCTGGTTAAAACCATACCGTAAATCCAACTTAGAAAAGATGGATTTACAATGTAATTCATCTATTAATTTGTCTACTATTGGAATGGGAAAACGATCTTTTATGGTCAGCTTATTAAGGGCACGGTAGTCTACACACATCCGCCATGACCCATCCTTTTTACGAACCATGAGAATAGGAGAGGAATATGGACTAGAACTTGGTCGAATGAATCCGTCTTGCTGTAGTTCAAATAATATCTTCTCGATTTCATCCTTTTGGAAATGTGGGTAATGGTAAGGTCGTACATTGACAGGGGAAGAACCCGGAGCTAAAGGTATGTGATGATCATGCGAACGCTTAGGAGGTAACGTTGTCGGAGTTGCAAAGATATCCTTGAAAATCGAAATTAAATATTTGATTCCAGGAGGTACGACTGACGGCTCTACAAGTGCTGAAGTAGCAGTTGAAACCATTTGCAAAAGAATACCGTAATGTTCCTGACAAAGCAAACGTTGCATAGAAACACCATCCAACATCATTACTGTTGGTGAATTATCCCCAATTAATGACATATCATGTTCGCCTGACTTGAAGTCCATTCGTAACTTAGAAAAATCCCAAGAAACTGTGCCCAAATTTTGCAACCATTATATGCCCAAGACTGCATCACAACCACTAATGCCTAAAAGATAAAAATCAGTAGTAAAGACATAACCTTGTAAATTAACAGTAACATTCAAGCATGAACCATGTGTTTGTAAAAGTCCTTCATCACCAACCATAACACTTAAAGGTACATCAACAGATTGAATAGCGTAACCAGAACGCTTATCTACAGATGGATGGATAAAATTATGAGTAGAACCGGTATCAATAAGAACTGTAATGGAACGCCCTTTAAGAAAACCAGTAACGCGCATTGTCTTGGGTTGTGGTGATCCCATAAGATAATGCAATGAAATTGCAGATTCATTAGCTCCCGGTTCAATAATTGATTCATTTGTTTCATCTTCACAGTTGGAATCCATATCAAAATATGTAATTGTTATACCTGAAGCACCTTCTAGTACCATTAATCTAGGCTTGAGACAAACATGTCCTGGTTTGTAAGCTTAGTCGCAATTAAAGCATAAATTCTTGTCACGACGCTCTTTTTGTTCTGCCCAGGACAACCTTTTAACACCAGGTGGTAAACCAGGCTTTGGAGGTGGTGCTGCTGTAATAGTAGGAAATTGCCTTGCTTGAGAATGGCGAGGAAAAGTTTTTGTGAAAATAGGTGATGCTGCTAATATAGCATCCTCTTGATTTAAAGCATAATCAAAAGTTTCTGGAAAAGTTTTAGGATTAAACAAACGAACTCCCGCACGAATATCAGCTCGAAGGCCAGAGATAAAGATGCTTATTTGATGCGATTCAGACATACCAGAAACAAAATTAAGCAATTTCTCAAATTTGGTGATAAATTCACGAACCGTACCTGTTTGTTCCAACTTGGATAAGTTGCTACAAGGATCAATGGGTTTACGGGAATTGAAGCGAGCTAAAAATAATCTAGAAAATTGTGTCCATGCTATCTCACCTAAGGACTGTCGAAGCCAACGATACCATGAGATTGAATCACCATTCAGATGTACACCAACAATTTGTACTTTTCGATCCTCTTGGACACCCACCAATAAGAAATATTGTTCATCCTTGAAAATCCAACCTTCTGGATCAGTACCATCGAATATGGGAAACTTCAAGTTAACCTGGTTTCCACGAACAACTGCTCCAACAGCACTATTGGAACCGTTGTTTTGAATTATCCGCGTATTTGTTTGTGGAGGTATGAATGCTTCATAACCTTGTTTATCAAGGAAAGAAGCAATAGATTTCAATGCCTTAGTAGTTTCATGTCGATCATCTAGCATACTCTTAACCATGGATTCTAAAGTTTGTCGATCGTCGGTCAGCTTAGAAAGAACAGAATTTAAATTCTCTGTAAGCTTACCAACCTGCTCTTCTATATCTTTGATTGTCATCTTCAAGTTTTTTTTTTTTTTTTTTTTTTTTTTTTTTTGAGGATAGAGAACTGGTAGAAGGTGTAAAAAAAAAATTGGGTAGGAAGAGTGGTCTCAGATCGAATGCTCTGAATACCAGGTGTTAGGGTTCTAAAACTAAGAGAGATAACTTTAAGAGTTTTAATCCTTTGAATGGGGATAAACCACTGAAAATTGTATTGAAAATCGATAGAACACTTAGTTCTACGGAGAAGCTTTAAATAGCTTAAGAGTTTCAGTAAAACAGGAAACAGAAACTATAAAAATAAAACACCTAGAAAAGGAAACAAAGCTAAATTAAGCAAGCTAGTATTTTTAGGAAAGAGTAGCCAAGTACGAGGTGTTGGAGTCCTAACACATTGTCTCGTGCAGTTCATATCTCTTTGGTCAAAACTGAATACAATAATGTATAATGTAGCTTCGTATTGGGACCACCGATAATCTTCAGTGTAAAATCCCTTTCCTCGTTATAATGTCAGGTCAGGTCGCTTATTACTATCAGAATATCTGATGGTGAAATTCATATATACTCGAGTTCGTGTTTTAAAAATCAGAAAAGGCATTTCATTTTGTCCATGTAAAAGCTTGATAAGAACAGCCACATAATACATTCATACTCTGCATTTCTTGTTGGCCTCAAAAAATTCTATTGTATATATTTGCATTGAATTTGGGTCATATCTTTGAAGTTAACTGGTTACCTACGACTCTCTTTCAATCACACCTTGGCTCCAGAAATAGACATCCCATATTCTTCCTCTTCTTTCTATTACCGCACTCCGAGTGCTTTTCACCGAAAAAGTTTGTAATTTGTAAATGTTTTAGGGAGATCCGAAATGCAAAATTTAATGGGTACAAATATCATAGTAGAGTTGGAAGCCTACTCTAGAAAGTAGTACATGGTTAGCCACAAGAAGTTAGCTCTAATTTCTTAATAGGGATTGACTCCCCTTTTATAGCAATTTATCTCCTTGACCTTATTCAATACCCATCATTTTAGGAGTATTTACAAGCATACTCTTTCTTCTTTTCTAAGTTTGACTCTTTAGTCTTTCCTCTTGGACTTATTATCTTGACTTCCCTTAATGAGTCACTAGGACTTCTCTCATTTGAACTCAAATTATCTCTTAAACCTTTCTTTAAGCCCTATTATTATCGCAATTGGGTCATTTATCTCTTGACATTTTCCAGGTATCTACACAAAGAACATTAAATTTTCTATTAGCTCATTTTATTTCACTTATATACATAGATAAAACAACTCCCGGCCAAGTTTATTAGGTTCACCCATATTAACATATGAACATGATCATTCAAGTATCGGCCGAGTCTCGAGTTTTTTATTTTTTCATTAGACATTTTCATCTATGTATCTAGCTATTAGTCTTCTCAGAACCAAACAAAATATATGAAGCTGAAATTATGAACACGGACAGAGTGGTAAGGATAATGACAGAGCATTCTGTCTTAGACACCTAAAGACTTTAGGACCACAGGGAGACCAAACTGTGGTTGCAGCGTCAGGTTGTCGACTGGTGCATGGATGTACGTGGAGGAGAGAGAGAATGAGAATCTCTGAAGAATCAGTGCAATCACCAGCTTCGCTTCCATCATTGAAAAATTCTGTCCAATGTAGGCTCTAGGACCTACTGAAAATGCAAGGAGCGCATTTGGATGTTTTGCAGCTTTTGACACCCCCTGGGAAAATCTCCAGGGATTAAACTCATTAGCATCTTCCCCCCATTGCATTTTGCTCTTGTGAATCATTGCAAGAGGAATTGTCACCATAGTATCTTTGGGAATCATCAGTTTCCCCAATTTCATGTCTTCGGAAGCTACCCTGACCAATGAAATCACCGGGCAGTACAGCCTCAAAACTTCAAGAATAACCATGTTCACCTGCAAGGTTCACATTAACCTTTAGTAGGTGAAACGCACATAAACGCATTGAATATGCTGTCAATGTAGTAATCATCATGAATCATATCTCTGATTCTAACACAAGATACCGAAGAAGAAAAAAAAGATCATTTATTACCAGTTTCAATCTGTTCAGTTTTTCTGCATCAGGAACCTCACTTCCACATTCTTTCAGGACTTCTTCTCTGAGTCTATTCTGCCATTCCGGGTGTAAACTCAGCAAGTATACTGTCCATGTAAGCAAATTGGAAGTAGTTTCATGCCCTGCAAAATAGAATATTTTGCACTCCTCTACGATCTCATGCATGTTCAGCTTTAGATCTGCTTGCTTAAGGCTAGCAGGTTCAGACACACCCATCAATAACCCGAGTAAATCGTCTCCATATCCAGATTCATCACCTTTTTTTAATCTACTCTCCACGATGCTTCTGACAGTAGTCCTTATTTTCGAATCAAGCTTCCACGTCTGACGATTTGACCAATTAGGAATATATCTGCAGAAAAGGAGAGCAGGAAGTAACCAAAGGGCCTATCTAGGAAAAGAATGGAGGAGGGTGAGCAAATGACTTACTGTCTTCCGGGGATGTATATATCAGTAGCAGATGCAAGTACATATGGTTGAAGCTCTCATTGAGTCTCGAATACTATTTTCCCTTCGATATAGATACTACCGAAGGCAGTATGCACAAAGATATCACCAGTTAAAATTTGAAATTATCTTCTAATATAAATCTCTTTAAAATGATCCTTAGAGCAAACCAACTGATGTTCCCATCCTTGGAGTGTAGATAGCGTGCATGCTGCCATTCTTCTAGTCATTGCCTTGAGTTTGTTTGTGTTGAATGCAGGATTGACAACCCTTCTATGCTTCACCCAATCCATTCCAGTAACTAGAGCCAATCCCTTCCCTATCATTGCAACTGTTGTTGGGTTTATCCTCGGTTTCGTGTAAAAACCGAATTTGTTCGATAAGACTTGTTTCGCCAGCTCAGGGTCAGTAATGCAAATTCTGGGGTCTGTTCCATACCAATAGAGGAATGGTTTTCCTGTTTGATCCCAAAGAAGAAGAAAAGTAAAATCAGAAAGCTATTTAGAAGAATATGCTCAAGGTGGGCAAAAAGAACACACACATTAATATCCTATCCTAGTGGTGACTACAATGTTAGAACTCATGCCCAGATCTTTTAGATGAACGTGCCACTACTAACATGCAAAAAGGCTAGTGAAGAAACTGTTGCAATCATGTTATCTCTTATTTGTTCTTCATTTCTTTATTGTAAGCAACGCAATTGAAGGCTGAACTATAAGACCTGACATGATTCATTTTTGGAAAACCAAACTAGAGAAGAAGACCATTAGAAGAAGAGAAAACAGCCAATGGTGTTAAATTTACCACAAGAATAACAATTTAAAAATATGAAAAACCCCACAGAAACCTACATCAAATAAATAAATATGAAATTAAATGAGAGATAGAGACCATATTCTGAGGTCCACTTGAGGTAATAAGGCAAAACTTTAGGAGTGATGTCATGAGAATTCAAATCCAAGACCAAATTTCTTTCTTCTTTCTTCAGCTTCTTGATTTCAGGTAGTGAACCTGATAACACTGAATACGGAGGTCCTCTGATTCCTTGTTTCTCAAAAAATCTTGTAACAACATAAGGCCTCCATATAAGAAGCTTAAAGAGTTTCCAAAGTGTAGAAACTAGTACAAGTGTTAGCACCAGCATAACAAGCCTAAGATAACCCATTTTCTCCATGTCCTTCAATTCTCACTATTGATGATGATGATGATGATGATGATGAGAGTTATATGTACTGTGTGAGAGACGGAGATTTATCGAGAAAGAGAATTATATGATGTTATATGAAGTCATGGGTGATGTAAGCATGGTAGATGTGGTGCCATAACTAGGATAAATCAGTTTTTCGTGGTCGTCATGCATGATTACAGAGCCTTGGGCACTACTACT
This sequence comes from Papaver bracteatum, assembly GCA_023529315.1. Lineage (NCBI taxonomy): Eukaryota > Viridiplantae > Streptophyta > Magnoliopsida > Ranunculales > Papaveraceae > Papaver > Papaver bracteatum. The sequence continues at coordinate 5,141,682 of JAJJWX010004804.1, read as the reverse complement.
CTATGTCGTGTCACTCTCAAAATCTCTGCTTTTACACAACAACCAGTTGCCTTTAATTTGAAACTTTGTATCTTTTGCACTAATTTTGGAAACATAGGTAACCAAATTATCTGGCATATCTCTATCTTCCAGCTCTACTTTTTTCTAGAAGAAGTTATATGCCCCCTCTTTGTGAGCTGAGCACCCTTTTCTCTCTCTGCCTGTAATTGAATTTTAGCTCCAAATGTCTAATTAAAGTTGACAGTTTATCTAACAGAACTAATTTGAGAATGTTTATCCTTGCAAGATTTCCCAGTTTGTAATTGTCTGTGCCTTTCGAACCAACTTTAGCATGACATATTAACTGAGAGAGTATGACAACAAAAGAAGTGGTTATGAGTTGGAAAAAAAAATATCACTAAAAAGCATCAAATGGAAATCCCAAATTTGGTTTGGATTCTAGCAAATAATTGACTTTGGCAATTGCATTTTAGGAATTTAGATAAGCAGGATATAGCGCATCGAGTACACCACAATTCAGACCTGATTGCATTTTTTTTCTAGATTGTTTCGGCTAGCATTCGCCAACAAAGAGTTTTAGGAAGAAGAAGTTGGATAAGTCATTGATCTTACCAATATTAGGCGTTATTATCAACCTTCAGATTGGGAGAAACAGGGTATTAAGCATGTTAAGATTGCATGCAAGGGTAGGGTTCATTGCGAGTCTGTGAACACATTCTGTTCACAATGTTAAGCAGTTCCATCAGAAGCGCTCCAAGAAGTATATCCTTGTTCGTTGTACTCCAAGGGTAGGGGTTCACTACTCATGCTGCATGTAGCTCATCGGGGTTATCATACCTGAGGCGACATATTGTAAGTTACAAAATATATTCAGTTCTCCTTTGTTTTATACTGATAAAACTGCAACAAAATTTTCCAAAATTTGACTGGAATAATTTACAATATACACCAAGTAGAACTAGAGTTGAACAAGTAAAAACTGGAAAGGGATAGTGTGTGACAGCAGAAAAGATGTATTCATTAATGGTTTTCGAAATACAAGCATTTGAGATGGTTACAAACAGAAGCAAAGCTCTTAACACTTTACAAATGATGAAACAATTACAGAACTCACAATAGGTAGACAACTAAGCTGCCTCAAGCTGGAGATTTGATAACTTACTGACCAATGATTCAGCAGATTCTCGCGGAACTGCTTCTCCTATCCTCCCACTATCTGCTATCTTAGTTTCTGATATTTTACTTTCTTCTTTCTTTAGTAAATCATTCTGAGTAGGTGCAGCAGTATATTTCTGTGGGGTCAAATCTTCGAGTTCCATCTCCAGCATCCTGAATTCCTTTTCCAAATCTTCGTCGTCAATATCTGTGCATTGAATTGGAGCTGATGCTGCCAAAATCCGAAAATCCAAAGTCAGTATCATAACTTACGAAACACCTCGGCGAGGGAAGTTATTTAGGTGGCTTAAATTATGTGGAGAATTTTCTTTCTAACATGATAGTCTAACCATTGTTTCTCAAAATAAAGTAAAAAATTAACATTTTTTGGGATAGCTACAGAGTAGCAGAATTACCTAAAGCTTCTTCAACTTCCTTTTGTGAAGCAACGGTATCATCAAGATCTTGTAGACAAACGTGGACTTCTTCAGCACTAATCCCACTTTCCTTCATTGCCCGAGAACCAATTTGTATTGCCTCGACGACCTGGTATCAGCCAAAATAACTGGGTAAGCAAACCATAAAACTAGGATAAAGACGGGAAACTTGGTTAAGTAAAGGCAAAACAGCCAAGCTCAGCCAAATAAGTAAAGCAAATTGTTCTCACAAAAAAATCAGCGCTCGGGAGAAATTTTAAGTTTTGAGACATTTGACGAATCACGATGGACTACAAGTGTAACTGAAGATATTCTAAAAGTTTCTAATTAACTAACCTTCTTTGTGGATTCAGCACTTGTAATGATTGTGAGAACTTCCTCAACCCTGTTCAACATGGACGTGCACTTTTCTCTGCTTTCAGAATTCAATTTTAATTGCCTTGCATGCCTGAGCGCGACTTGCTTGTTGCCAGCCTTCATGAAGTTTAATGCGGATTTCCTTGACCTGCAAAAAGAACAACCAATTATAAGCAGACATGTTTACCACTTCATAGCAGCTAACCAACCAAGTCATCATAACATGCAGAGTGAAGTAAGATTTCCACGAGCAACACAAGTCCAGCACCAAAAAGGCCAAAATAAGCTACTTAGGAAATATGAAATCAATGGTGAAAAACTTACATCTCATAACGTTGATCGATAACATCAAGTTGCTGCTGAAGCTTTTCCTTTGTCCAGATCAATTGCAGAACATCATAGTCAAGACTTGAGATAGTAGGGACAGCTTCTTTCACAAGAGAAACCTTGACACCCTATAAACAACTAGTTTAAGTACAAATTTTAATAACAAACGGTGATAAACACAGACACCAATTTTAAGCAGGCTCTTTCAAGGTCTAAAATTAGCAGCTTCCAACGTATTTCATCAACTCACTGAACCAGTGACAAACTTGATTAAGTTAATGGTTGACCAGAAAAACTTACTGAGCAAAGTAGGCAAGTTTTAAAATTGTATATCAGAGAACAATGGTTTTCAATATGATTACGGTTTTAGAGGTTAAATAAGAATATGCAGTACCTCAATAAAGTCCTCTTTACAGATCGAAAGGTATCGTGCTTTTCCTGTACTTGATAAGTAACTCAAAACCGTAGAGGCTTCAGTGGATCCATTACAGATCTTCTGGAGCTCGCTCATAGTCACAGTGCAAAAAGATGTCCAGTGGCTTTCAGATAAAAGTTTGACTACTTCAGCAGCCCTTTCCTACAAATCAAAAAAAACTTTACTAAATTTTAGAACTCTCCTTGCTCAGACACAACGAGTGGTGAATCTGCATTCAAGGCCTTTTTGTGGAACAAACGCCCAGAAAGAACCACAAATTGGAAGATAGTAGATACACTCTGACATGCAGAAGAAGACTCGTGGCATTAGACATACCTGAAGTGGTATACTTAGAATAAGAAACTCTTCAATTAGTTCTTCGGAAGAGGATGGTCCCGAAATTCCTATCAAATTAACCATCCGTTTAAACATTTGGGATAAAGGCCCGGCAGTTGGATCCATAAGATCGCTCTTCCGCAAAATATCACCCGAACTATACATTTCAAGCTGAAAAATTACAAAGCAAAGTTCAAACTGACAAAGTTGACAGTATAACGTAGCATAGCAAATTGTTAAGCTAAATACCCAGTCTAATAGCCACTAACGGCTTAATTAAGGCTTACTATATAATTATATTATAGCAAATTGGCAGTTACAACTAAGTTCTCAAAATGTAGACAACAATATAAGCTTACCAGCACTTGGTCAATGCACAGAGGAGTTAACCCTTGTCGGTTAAACCAAATATTCCTCACCTACAAAAATAAGACTATCATTTAGTAATGTTTTAGATAAGTATACAATTCAGCAGTAATTGGACCTAGAAAATGAGCTCGAGATACAATATAAAGATGTGATGCTAAACACGGGCATAGGGACCTCATGCAGCGGAATTTAAGTAACAAAAAATAGGCAACCAAGTTGTTTGACTAAATGCCTAACTAAGACATAATGGTAGAAGTTTTAGTGAACATTCTGCCCAAAATGTAAAACTTACTAATGAAAAGCAAGAATTTAAACCAAAACGAAAGAAGATGCAACCTCTGATGAGCGAACGACGAAGATATTCAGATGTTGGGCAACTTTCAGAATCAAGTTTTTTCCAGAACAGGAGTTTGGATTCCCAATCCGATCTTTGTCCACTCAAAGCTTTAAATCGAGCGGTTGCAACTACTTCATCGTCCCAATCAGGTACTTCCTTCTTTATGAATTCTCTAACTGACAAATTCATGACTACTACGAAGTTGAAAATCTTGTTAAGACGGGAAAGACTCCCGCGGAAATTATAGTTAAGAAATTTTCAAAAGAACGGAGAAAAAATAGAGAATCAAAAACCTAAATAAAGATCACAAAAGTGTGAGGGTAATTTAGGAATTAGGTGTTAGACGGAACAAGACAAAGAGAAGACGGTTGCATCCTGATTGGGGGTAGTAAATAAAGCTAGACCCAGTTTCATATACCTACCCCCACCGGGCGCCAACCTCTTTATAGAAATGAGTCTTACAAATTACAAGTACAACACACTTGTGCATCTCATAAAACTTTGGCATATAACTTGTCGTCGTATGCTCGGTTCGTAAAATACATAAAACTACTGGTGTAATACTGGTATGAGATTCGTCTTAGATCCTGTTTGGAATGCAAGCCCAAGGCCGTAGGTCAAAGTCCATCGCCAGCACACGCCAAGAGTTAATAGAGAAGAATATGGTCAGTATAACCATTGCATTGATTACTTTGGTGTTTTCTTTTTCTTTTTTCTTTTTTTTTATAGCAAAAGCTTAGGCCTAGAAAGGCACTAAGAGTAGTACACAAGGTTGTTGTTGGTCCCGGCTGAAGAGGAAACCCTCAGCCTGCCAACATTGTTCTTAACCGACACAGCTAACTGAAAAGTGTCCAAGTTTTGATCACGAGTAACAAGACTAAGATTAAGTAAAACAAAAGATATAGGATTAATTTCCAAAGTTCCAGTCTGATGAGCATAGTTGGTGTTTCTTTCGTAGTAAGGAAGGTGAAATCTTTGCTTAGCAGCTTCAGTGTAGAGGAGCTTGAATCTATCTAAGATGTCCATTGATTCAGCAGATATGGCAATGTTGGTATGCTGCATCTCCTTTGCCCATTGGAAAGCTAGATAAGCTCCTCCTGTGACCCCTCTTTCTCCATGGTATCCTGTATGTCCTCTTGAGTCGATGGTAGTTCCTGCAAAATCTGTCATAGTTAGAGCATGATGAAAAATAGAGTTGGCAGAGTCATAGATAGTGCATATGCTTATAAGCTTTCCCAAGGATGTTTCAGTATTCCATTTATAGTTGGAATTGCCTTGTGGCAAGTCAATGGCAGTTTCTTCTGGAAGAAGAGGGAAATTGTTCAGAATATGATCATGCATAGAATGTATTCTGTTGTGGTTACACAACTGCTGTTTAATTATGAGGACAATATTCCCCCACATGAGGCTGTATGTGATTGAACGTAAAATCACATCTGGCTTTCCAAATATGCCAGCAGGTAGTAGCGTAAATGCTGCAATTATTATTTCCCAGTTGGAACCAGAAGTTCATTAGTCTATAAAGATGGTGGTGTTGTGGTCAAATAAAGTATGGTGTCTCCCAAGAATTTCTTGCCACACCATAGTAGCAGTAGTGCAGTTTAGAAACATGTGTGATATGGTTTCAGCTTCCCCACTATTGCAAACAGTGCATATAAGATTGATATAGTGAAGAATGCTAGATGTTTTGGCATTAGTGGGAAGGATTCCATTGGCACATTTCCAAAGAAAGATTTTGATTGCTGGTGCTACATCCATATTCCACAGAGCATCCCAATTTCCAGAAGGGGGGGTCATTTCTGTAAAGATGGTTAGTTTTAGCCCTGTACAGCTCCTTGACTGAGAAAGCTCCAGTATTGTTAAAACTCTAATGGATTTTGTCCTCTTCATTTGGGTGAGTCTTCAGATTTAGAATGCTAGCCGCCTCTTCAATACTAAAAAATTGAAGATCTGATTTACATCCCAGTTTCCATCAGGGAAAAGTAAGGATAAGGAATTAAGCTTGTTGATATATTGAGGACAGTTTTGAGGTTTTTGAAGTTATATAGTAGTATTAGGTATCCAAATATCCTCCCAGATTTGGATTCTTCTGCCATTTCCAATTTTCCAAGTGCAATGTTGTTTAATCCTTCTAAAATTCCTTTCCATATCCGAGAATCTCCATCCTTGGATTTAGTGTCCATGCTGAGAACATTCTTTCCTAATAGGTATCTAGCATCCATGAGTTTGTACCATAGAGAGTCCTTGTCTTGTTCAAGTCTCCGGCCTATCTTGGTGATCATAGCATTGTTGAATAAATCCATGTTCATAAATCCCAGACCTCCTAGCTCTTTCGGTTTACAAACAGCAACCCAGGCTTTAGGGTAATACCCAGAAGGGTTTTCTATATTTTTTCCCCAGAAGAAATCTCTTTGGAGTTTGTTGATGTCCTTGCAAGTTTTCTTTGGTATCTTGAAGCAATTTATTTGGGATATGCAGGCAGAAGAGGTAACAGACCTGATTATAACCTCTCTTCCTGCAGGGTTTAGAGGGGTGTGTTTCCAACCTGTGAGCCTTAACTTCAGCTTGTCAACTCCAGGCTTGAAAGAATTGATTTTGCTCCTGTGGGTAAACAGAAGGGACCCCAAGCATTTATCATCTAGTTGAAGAACTTGAACTCCCATCATGTTACTAATTTGAGGAATAAGCTCAGGACTAGTGTTTTTGCTGAAGAAAATCCCAGATTTGTGGAAGTTGATTAGTTGTCCAGAAGAACTGTCAAACTTTTGAAGGAGGTGCATAATGTTTTGGGCTTCTGTGGATTTAGCTTTGCAGAAAATCATACAGTCATCATCAAATAAGAGATGACTGATAGGAGGTGTAGATTTGCATATTTTTATTCCATGTATGAAGCCCCTTTCTTCAGCATGCAACAGAGTTCTTGAGAGAGTTTCCATGCAGAACAGAAATAAGTAGGGAGAAAGAGGGTCTCCTTGTCTACGACCTCTAGAAGGTTTAAAAAAATTATCAGGGGACCCATTGATGAGGACAGCATAGGTAGAAGTAGAGATGCATTGGAAGATCTTGTTACACCAGAGTTCATCAAACCCAATTTTCTTCATGATGGTGATAAGGAACCCCCAGTCCACTCTGTCAAAGGCCTTTGCCATATCAATTTTTATTCCCATGGTGTCATTATTTCCTTTCTTTCCTCTATTAGATCTCATAGAGTGTATTATTTCATGAGCAATAGCAATATTATCAGAGATTTGCCTTCCTGGAATAAAAGCAGACTGGTCGGGTGATATGATTTTGTTTAATAGTGGTTTCATTCTTTGGGCTAGGAATTTAGAGATGATTTTGTATGTTGTGTTGCAAAGACTGATAGGTCTGAAGTGGCTAGGTGTAGAAGGGTTATCAGTTTTGGGTATTAGAGCTATGAAGGTGGCATTCATTTCTTTTAACAGGTGACCAGATAAGAAAAAGTGTTGAACCATGGAGATAATATCCTTTCCAAGCACTTCCCAATTGAGTTTAAAGAAATTTGGTGGGAATCCATCAGGACCTGGGGACTTATCATTTGCCATACTGAATAGGATGGTTTTGATTTCAGAGGGCTCAAGTTTTCTGTTTAGGATGATGTTATCCTCGCTGGTTATGGTTTTGGGGTATCAGGCTGATAATTTCAGGAGAAGTTTGTGTTGTTTCAGCAGTAGCCATAGAGAAAAAATGGTTGGTGAAACAATCCTTGATTTCTTGATGTTCTGTAATCCAGCTTCCATCTTCAGTTTGAATAGAGTCTATCTTGTTCCTTCTGGTTCTAATTTTAGTGGCTCAGTGAAAGTAACAGGTGTTTTGATATCCCATCTTAATGAACTGATCTCTGCTCTTAGTTTTCCAAAAAAAATCTTCTATGTCATGCCAATTCTTGAGTTGCTTTCTAGCATCAGAAATAGCTTGCCCTCTTTCAGGTCTGAAGTAATGAGTGTGAAGCCAAGTGAGGTGTTGTTTACACTCTTCAATATTGGTTTTGATGTTCCCATAGACCTCCTTATTCCAGACCCTGATTTTTAGCTTGATATCTTTGAGTTTTCTGGCAATGGAATATGCACTTGAGCCTGTAATAATCTTGTTCCAGCATTCAGTTATGATTTTCCTGCAGTCAGCATGATCTAACCAAGGACCAAAGAATTTGAAAGGGATCTTACCATTCTTCCAATGAGGATTAGTGTTTAAAATAATAGGGCGGTGATCAGAACCAATGGCTAGCATGTTATTGATAGTGGTGTTTGGGTAAATATCCAACCAACTATCATTTGCTAGACCTCTGTCAAGTCTTTTCTCAGTGAGAGCATGACCTTTTCTCTTGTTTTACCAAGTGAAGGGACACCCAGTGAAACCAATATCAATAAAATCTAAGTTTTGTATTTTCTCATTGAAAACAGCAGCTTCATTAGTATCAATGGGATGAGAACTGAACTTTTCATAGTCATGAAGAATAAAGTGCATATCCCCCGTTACCAACCAAGGAAGATTATTGTTTTTAGCAGTGTTCTCAATATGAGTCCAAGATTTCAACTTGGAATTAGTATCAGAAGGATTACCATAATATCCAGTGAATAACCAAGAGGGATTATTGTCACTTCTGATAGTAACATTAATATGGTTTTTGGACCAATCTAAAATTTCCAGGTTTAGATTGCTTTTCCATATTAAGGCTAGCCCTTCAGTTGTGCCACTTGTCCCTCCTGGATTAACATACCAGTAATTTTTGATTCCTAAGGAGTGTAGAATCTTTGTTAATTTATCCTTATTTTGTCTAGTTTCAGCCAAAAAAATGATATCAGGGTTTAGTTTATTGAGCATGTCATTTAGATAATTCTTAGTATCTCTTGTGCCTAATCCTTGACAGTTCCAAGCCAAGGTAGTGAAGAATTGCCAGACATAGGAAATATTATGATATTTTGAGGTGAGTCTTCTAGCTATACTATCATAGTACAACTGGGCTAACCAAAAAACATTATGGAACAAAATGAATATAGAGGACCAGTAGTAAGTCAAAGAGCAAAGAAAGCTTACCTTGGTACCAGCAGAGCAATCCAAGGAACCATTAGCCATGAGATTTAGAGGCTGAGACTGGGAATCCTCCATCTAGTGTAGAAACTGGTTATCAACTATTTAGTCCTTGAAACGCTTGGCATCAGCTAATTCCAGGCTATTGAGGAAGGAAGATGAGGAAATGGGTGTAACCTTCTTCCTCTTGGATTCAGGGCAAGTGTTAGAAGAAGTACTGATAGGGTTGTCATTTAGATTCTCAAAAATGTGATCCTTTTTCTTGGCTTTCCATGCATCTTTTTTCTTCTTAGATGCTTCTGCTTCCAACCTATATTTGATCTGATCCAAGCTGGGAAGGGGGTGAGATTGAGTGGGCTTTTATTTTTCTTTGAATGGTAATAATTGCTCAGCAACAGCAAGATCAGCAGCATAAGAGTCTTCATCATTATTGTTCGATTCAGTGTTGTTATTGGAGACTGTTCTAGCAGCAGTTTTCCAGGTTGGAAGTTTCTTTTTGTAGGCACCTGCTATCTTTTTAGCCAGATCTAACATTTTGTGTTTGAATTGACAAGCTAAGACATCAGGGTGATGAGGGATTTGGTATTCAGTTGAAGGGGTTTGGGTATGCACTTCCTGGGGTTGAGCTCCAAAAATGATGGCATTGTTGGAAGTAGTGGCCATACTTGCTATGGACTTCTCCAACTCCATTCTTTTAGCAGATTTTAATTTTGCTTCAAAGGCAGCAGAAGCATCAACATCAGAATAGTTTCTATGGATAATATCTCTCCCAGATTGTACTTGTTTTTGTCTAGGAGTAATGGGTTTTGGTGCTGGTTGAGGGATTGGTAAATGAGTATAATCATGGTTGTTTTGATTTGGTGGTATAGGGCATGGAGCGCTTGGGTGATCTAGGATCCTACGGACCTTGCAGAACTTTATTCCATTTAGAGCATAGGCACACTCCAGCCAGTGTGATACAGTAGGTGTTTCAAATGCTTCTACTCCAAATTTGAGAGCTCTGGTAGTGTCGATAGTAATCTTGACTTCCATATTTTTTTCAAATCTGTCTCTTCCATACGGTTTTTTTTATCCTTGAAAGACCCCAATTGACTGTATGATATTTGGTATGTCTTGTACGATGTGGGTGGGAATTCTCTTAATAAGGAGCCAGATCATAACCTTAGAGAATAATTCTTTATCAATGAGATCAGGTCTCATAGCTGGAACACCTACTAAAACCATTAACTTATCAAAGATTCCTCTAGTTCCTCCATCCCTCAAGGTGGAGTAATCTTCTTCATTTGTGGTCCTTACAATGTAAAAGTTTCTTCTCCTGTTCCATACTTCAATTTCCATTCCGCCTATCATCTCCCAGTGAGCATTGATGAAGTTGCATACCCTTGATGTCTGAAAGCAGATGTTGCTGCAAAGTTTTCCAATAAAGCAGCCCTTCCAGTCCTGAGAACATTTAGTTTTGATGTTTTCAGAGTTGATAAAGACTTTGGGGAATAAATCCTCAGGTATTGAGAGAGCAATGTTCATTTTCTTCACCAGGTTATCAATTGAAGGGGGGTTTGAAGTTGCGGAGGAGGCAATTGAAAATTGCTTGAAACTAAGGAAGAAAGAATAGTGAGAATAATTGTTATGATAGGTAATATAGGGATATATAGTGATGTGACCAACTTTAATTTGAATTTATTTCACGGGTTGATTAGAAGGTTTGTCGTAATTGAACCATGTGAGCGTAGTGTAGATGCATTTTACTACAAACTACATCCAAAGGATAGAAACGTACTACTCTTCTCAAATGAAAGTAAACACTCAACAATGAACACAAGATATACGTGGTTCGGTATGATTACCTACGTCCACGGGGGTGAAATGATGAATCTTATTACTTCAAGGTGTTACAAAGGTGTTGATCTTAGTTGGATTTATTTACAAGATGAACTTACTTCTCACTCACTTCTTCCTAGTATTTACTCGAGTTTCTCCCTCTTCCTCTCAAAATTACAACCTAACTTTCATGAATACAAGTCCCTTTATTTATAGGAGAAGTTCCATACACCCAAGTTAAGGTGTTGGTCATGTTACATCAATTCAGCAGTTCGCACCTCATTTAGGTCGGACCAACTTATGTCGCCTTACATGGCCGATGTATCTTGACTCTTCGCAAGAATTTGTGTGTTGATCTTTTGTCTTTCGTCCGAGCCGACCTCTCCTTGGTCCAAAAGGTGTATAAAAACAGATGCTCTCTTGACACGATGTCGCCTGTTTTTGAATGTCGCCCGTCTTTGACCTTTGCTTTTATGGTTAGCCGATGTGTCCCCTACTTTCTTATCTGTTTGACCATAGCACCTCGTTTGTCCCGCCGCGTCTTGTCATGTCAGCTTTGTCAGAAGTATGAATCAAGTCTTATCCGACAGCTGTAGAGCGATCACGCCCGATCCATGTGGATCCTGAAATCTCGCGCCACTAATCTTCATTCCATGCTTCGCGTCTTTTCGTGTTTAGGTGCACCAGGCCTAGGATGTTTCCACCTGGATCTGTGTATAATTTACACCTACATTTATGCCCCTTCTTCCGCTCGTGTGGGATACACGTGTGGAAGAACATCGCCCTAACTGCCCACGTCTTTGTTCATGCCGTGAATCCCGCCATGCAGCGTCCCACTAACTCCACTTTATGACCGGTAACCGTCGGCGTCGGTTACAATTCTTCTTCTTTAAATAGCCCGCTCCTTTCTTCCTTCTTCTTCTTTTCCCTTTCTTTCTCTATTCTTCTACTGTGGTTTTCTCCCAAGTTTCTTCACATTTTGCGCTTCTCAAAAAACCCTAGCTCTCTTGGTTTTCTTTCGTCATCTTCTCCTCATCGATTGATATAGTAGCTGCCATCGCCTCATCTTTCTTTGTTGAAAACCGAGTTCTACATTATCTTTGTTAATGGATTCTTCTCCTTCCATGGCTGAAAAGAGGTTTGTTGATGACGTTTTTTCCGAATTTGATGTTCCTCCCCTTGCTTCTCTGTTTTTGCTTGAAATCCCTTCTAGGTATGATGATCGCGCGATGAGATCTATTTTTGTTGATATCTCTTCTTCTATTTCGTGCAGGTCCGAGAAAAGTGTGAAGGATCTCTCTGATGAAGAGTTCATTGAGCAGCTGAAGGAGAAGTATGATCTTCAAAATTACGAAGTGACCCTTCTCTCGGGCCGAAACGGTATCTTGAAGAAAACCGATATGAAGAAGCACGAGCAATCGGCTGATTGTGTGGTCATCACCTTGGGTCAACTGGAGATGGGCCTTCATCTTCCCTTATACAACCCTGATAGCCCATTTTATTACGAGGTTCTGTCCCAGATTCGGCCTTCTCGTGCTTTAGCTCAATGGACTGGCAATACTTTTCGAATTATGAATAAGTGGAGGGATCGTCGTGATGGTCATGGTTCTACTGCCGAGTGGTCGACCTACAAGCCCGAGGACGCTCCTGAGTATACCGTTTCCAATTTCCTTGTCAACTATCGAGATGGTACTTCAACCTTAGGCGATCTTGCCGGTTTTGCTGCTAGTCCTCATCGGGTCAAAACTATGCCCGAGGGTGTTGAAAGGATGATGCTGGATGCCGACCCCATCGTCCAGGGTTCCAACAAGCGAGCCCGCCATTCTAATGACCCAATTTATCCCTGAGTTCCGCTTCTAGTCCGAGGTCCAATCCTTCATGGTGACTTCCCGTCGCCTACTTTTCCCGTCGAACCCTATTCTTTCTGGGTGGTTAATGATGACAAGGCTGATAAGGTATGCGCTTTTCTTGATTTTTATCTTGTTAGCTTCGGGCGTCAGTTAGTCATTTGTTATTGTTTGAAAATCTTAGGTCGGCTCCACCAAGACTATCGGATCTAGTAAAAGAGGTGCTGGCACAAGGGTTGAGGAAGACCAGGGGAAGGTAACAAACATAATGATTTTCTTATAAGTACATGTACTTGCCCCTGTTTTTTTCCTTCACATGTTCTGACGAGACACTTGTGCAGAAACACCCAAGGAACGATGATGATCACGCGGGCGATGTTGACCCCACTCCGCTGAGGCGTAATCCTGGTAGAGGTAAGCAAATTGCTAAGCCACCGCCGAAAACGGGCCCCATCATTGATCTTTCCGATGAGGATGAGCTGTTTGGAGAGAATGTGTCGGGTGACAAAGGCGATGAACAAGGTATGGGCCACCAACAGGAGCCCTCGGAGATGCCCGTCGTAGAGAAGGTCGTTACTGATGTACCGGTAGAGCTTCTTTGTGTGCCCCAGATTACTGAGGGATCGTCTTCTAGTGCTGAAACTTCCTTTACTGTCTCTAGCCCGATCATGAACTCCTTGGGTGCACTTACTTCCTCCGACTTTGTGAAGTATACTAATGAGGAAATGTTGAATGTTGTGCCCCGTTATGGCGACATCGCCCTGTCACTTGACACTGTGGTGAGCGACTCGTTTCTGTATGGTAATTCCCCTCTTCTGATTTCTGTTCTTAGTGTCGCCTATGATGCAAACTCGTTTGTTTGTGTCAGATTATGAACCGCGTATGCTTGGATGCCGCCAATCGCCTTCGAGATAAGCATTTGATAGAGTCTCTCCAACTTCAACTTCAGAATGAGAAGGGTCGCGCGAACGAGCTGGAGATCAAACTTGTCGACGCTCAAGGTATATGATCATTCTTAACTTGTGTTGATTGAGTTTATCGTGCCAGTATCCTGAGTCGGGTATCCTTCTTCCTAGCCGAGGTATCTAGTATAGGTATAGACGCTACTTCGGAGTTTAGGATTATGAAGAGAAAATGGGATATTGAGAAGGATCTAGTGGAAAATCTTCGTCAACGAATGGCAAACAAAGACGACAAAATAGACCGTCAAACTGAGGAAATTGCAAGACTTGAGGACGAGTTAGAACGACGTCGCCGGTTTGATTATGATCCTGCCGAGATGGACAATTTACGGGCTCACTTGGGATCTTCTCAGCGCCTTGCTGCTGAAAAAGCTTCTTTAGCCACAAGTTTGGAGCAAAGGGTAGACGCTCTGCAATTGCAGAATCGAGACCTTCACGAGGACCGCCGACGAATATTGAGAGATAAAGATGTGGTGGAGCGAGCTAATAGCGATTTACTGGGCCGAGTGAGTGAATTTGATAAAGTTATGGGCGATTTAGAGTGGAGTAGATCGCAGCTTGTCGTGCTCCAAGCGTCGCGTAATCAGTTAATGGATGATTGGACCGAGCATAAGAAGTATTGCCCCAGTAACGAGTTCAATGAGCAACACTATAACGAATTAACCCTGAAGTTGTACAAGGCCGAGGATGAGTTGTCCAAGTCGGTAGAGTCGCTTCAGTCGGTGTTACCCGCCCTTTCAGGTCTCTTAGACGATGTGTTGAGGCCGTTCTTTTAGATCTAGATTGCGCTTTATTCTTGCAAAAATGTACCCGATGAATAATATTCTATCTTTGTGATTTTGTAGCCGAGCAAAAATGCTCTCGAGAGCTAGATCTGGAGGTTCGCCGATTGAAACAAGCCGAGGTCGATTTGAGATCCAAGTTAGCTGAAGCTGAGGAAAACGCTTCCCAGGTTACCCAACAACTCGAGGATGAACGCGTCGCTCATGTGGAGGAGTTAGACCAAAAGGTTCAGGCGGGCATTATGGACTGGGTGGAGAAGAAGCGGATCGAGGTCGCGCAGAGGAAGGCCGGCGCGGCTCCTCCCAAGGCTTAAACTTTCTTTTTGTGGTGTTGCGTCACTATGTTGCCCCTTCCATCGGGTTGTAAATCGTTCTGAACACTTCTCCCCTTTTTAATTTTCGCTACCTTGCTTGCTTGTTTTAATGGGGGTGCTGCGTCACCGATGTTGTTTTTATTTTTGTTAGACGCTTTGCTTCACTTGGTCACATGACGCTTTCCGTATTTCCTTAATAGTCGCATGACGCAATCGAGTTTTCCTTTGTTTCATATGTTATTCCTGCAATCATTGTTCAAGTAAGTCAGTATTCTAACCATTTCTGTCGAACACACCCAACAAGGAGGGTCATCGGGCCCTATGCCATGTCCTGATTGGGGTATCTCATCACTATCTCTTTAGATTCAGTGGAAGGGTACCAGTCATCCTAGTTCTAGGCCCGACAATCCCAAGTGGTTATCGACCAACCGATCTCGGGCAAGTGGACACGCCCACTTGCGATGGTGGTGACCTTTCAGATGTAAGTAGGCCACCTAGCTGAGTAGACCTCGCGTCTAAACAACCTTTGGAACTGGTTTCCAACCACCAGAACCCTTAGGCTACCTCGGCACTTGCACACTGCCACTGCCCCAGTTCGAATATCCAGGCGACTGTAAGGCACCTCGGCACTTCCACACTGGCGTTGCCCCGAGTACGAATGCCCATTCGAGTGTAAGTCACCTCGGCACTTCCACACTGGCTTTGCCCCGAGTACGAATGACCATTCGAGTGTAAGTCACCTAGGCACTTCCTCACTGGCATTGCCCCGAGTACGAATGACCATTAGTCGCTTATGCCCTATCCCATACCCCTCACGGTTTCACAAGGATAGAAGATACGTTTGCTAACCGTTTTTCCGCATCGCCCGTCAAGTATGGTAGAGTTTAAGGAATCGGATGTTCCATGGTTTGAGCTCTCTTGTTCCGTCGAGTCGCAGTAGTCGATACGACCCCTCTCCCGCCTTAGATTCGATTATATATGGCCCGCCCCACTTTGGTGCTAGTTTCCCGCCTTTTTTATCGCGTTTCCATTCATCTAGAAATTTCAATACCTGCTGCCCGGGATTAAATTCTCTTGGTCGAACGCGCTTGTTGTATTCCCGTTGTAACCTCCTTTGATAATTTTCCATTTTTTGTAATGCCATTTCTCTTGTTTCTTCCAAGTCTTCGAGTTTAGCCAAGATCAGATCGGATGACACGTTTCGCCTCCATGCTTCGGTTCTCGTGGTAGGTATCATTCCTTCCGTTGGTAAAATCGCTTCGGCTCCGTAAGTGAGCATAAAAGGAGAGAATCCCGTTGCTTCCCTTCGTGTGGTTCTGTATGCCCACAAAACATTATATAATTCTTTACACCAGTTACCATATTCCCCATCTAGCTTCCTTTTCATGTTATCGGCGATGGTTTTGTTTGTGATCTCGGCCTGCCCATTACACTGGGGGTAAATCGGGATTGCTTTGCTCTTGCGGATGTTGTAAGTGTTGAATAAAAGATCAATGTTCTCGCCTTGCAGTTGCTTTCCATTATCAGATACGATTGCATCCGGGACCCCGAAGCGACAAATGATATGTTCCCAAATAAATTTAAAAACGTCTTTATCCCGAATGTGCCTTAGTGGTGCCACCTCTACCCACTTGGTAAAATAATTAGTGGTCACGATCAAATACTTCCTTTTCCCTGTTCCTACATGTAATGGCCCGACAATGTACACACCCCATTTAGCGAAGGGCCACGGACTTATGATCGAGTTTAACGGCACGCCGGGGGCATGGATTTTCTTCCCAAAACGCTGACATTCTTCACAAGCCCTCTCCATTTGCTTTGCGTCCTCGTTCATATACATCCAAAAGTAGCCCATTGTTTTTGCCTTAACCGACAAACTTCTTCCCGAGCTGTGATTTACGGCCGCCCCATAGTGTAGCTCGTGTAGGATTATATGGCCCTCTTCCCTGCTTAAGCATCGTAGGAGTGGTCCTAGGTAAGATTTCCGATATAAGATCCCTTCCCTTAACTCGTAGGCGCCCGATTTACTTTTGATCTTGTTCATCTCGGGCCGACTCCTAGGCATCTCACCCGTCTCTAAGTATTGATGTATTGGCTTTCTCCAGTCGCCTTCTTTGTATCTATCGGCTGTGCTAACGGCCACCTCGATCCGTACCTCTGGTGTTTCAGGGATAGACGGGTTAAGAAGCCTCATAACGCGTATTCCTTCGATGATCGGGTCTACAAGTTGTGAGGCGATGTATGATAGAGCGTCCGAGTGTCTGTTATCCTTTCGGCAGATGTGGCGAAATTTAATATCTGGGATTTGCTTGATGTAAAATTGGGCGAGCTCCCAATATTTTTGCAGCACAGGATCGTGCGTAGCGTATTAGCCCATAATTTTCCGGATCACTAGTTGTGAGTCACTAGTCAGTCGAACCTCATGCAGCCCCATTTCCACAATTATCCATAAGGCATGGATCACCTCCTCATATTCGGTGACGTTGTTCGTCGCCTTGAATTCTAACCTGAACGAATGCACGATCTTCCTCCCCTTTGGCGTGGTAAACACCAACCCGAGGCCCGATCCATCTTTGTTTGATACCCCATCGACGAATACTTCCCATCGTGTTGCGCTACTGGCGGCTAGTAGGTCCGCTGGATCCTCTTGTTCTTCGACCATTCCCGGTATATCTTCTACCTCGTCCTCATCACTGAGGGGGAAGTCTGCCAAGAAATCGTCCACTACTTGTCCTTTGATCGCGGTTCTTGCCTCGTATATTACGTCATATTGTTTGATTATGGCTCCCCACTTGGAGATTCTCCTTGATCGCCCAGCGCTATCCAAGACCGCTTCGATAGGCGATTTGGTGAGCACCCGTGTTCGATGAGCTTGAAAATATGTTCGTAGTTTAGAGGCAGCAAAGGCTAGCGCGAGCACCATCTGCTCCATTCTGGTGTAGTTCTTCTCGGCCGGACTTAAAGTTTTGCTGGCGAAGTATACCGGATTTTCCACGCCCATCTCTGTTTTGACCAATACCGCACTAATGGCATAGGGTGTCGCGCCTAAGTATAGAGTGAGAATTTCCGATGGCTCGGGCCTTTGAATAACCGGGAGGCTAGATAAATGTAGCTTGATATTTTGAAAATCTTCTTCACTTGCGTCCGTCCATTCGAATTTTTCTCCTTTCTTCAAGATGTCGTAAAAGGCCTTGCATTTGTCCGATGACCGTGATACGAATCGCCCCAATGCGGCTATGCAACCATTTAGTTTCTGCACGTCTTTTACCGTTGCAGGGGATGGCATTTTAAGGACGGCTCGTACCTTCTCGGGATATGCTTCTATTCCCCTGGGAGTGATGATGTAGCCTAGGAATTTCCCCGACGTGACCCAGAAGTCGCACTTGGCAGGATTAATCTTCATCTTGTGTTTCCTCATTGTTTGAAAGATCTCTCGAAGGTCTCGGACGTGGTTTTTTGATTTTCGACTCTTAACAAACATGTCGTCCACGTAAACTTCTATGGTATCGTGAATCTTGTCTTCAAACATGTCCCCTACCAATCTCTGGTACATATCCCCGGCATTCCTAAGTCCGAATGGCATCTTGGTGTAACAATACAATCCTCTTGGTGTGAAGAAGGAGGTGTGTTCCTGGTCATCGGGCGCCAGTGGTATTTGGTTGTAGCCCATGTATCCGTCTATTAAGGTCATCGCCTCGTATCCCACTATTGATTCTACTAATTGATCTATGCTGGGAAGGGGGAAACTGTCCTTCGGGCACGCCTTATTCAAGTCGCTGAAATCAATACATATTCTGACTCCCCATTTATTTTTCGGTACCACGAACATGTTAGATATCCACTGTGGGTAGTGGGACTTCCTTATTATTCCGGATTCTTGTAACTTCTTCAGCTCGACCTCGACCGCCGCTTGTAACTCTGGCATGATATGCCTCATTTTTTATCTAACCGGTTTGAACTTCGGATCAATTTTTAGGTGGTGATAGCAGACCTTCGGGTCAATACCCTCCAAATCATGTACTTACCAGGCGAATGCATCCAGGTTCTCTTTTAATAACATCGTGAGTTTACTTGCTTGATCGTCCGATAGTAACGCCCTGATCCTCACTACCTTGGGTTCTTCTATCGTTCCCAAGTTTACTTCTTTAGTCGGCTCAACTGTCGAGAAGTTTGATTTGATTTCCCTGACTGGGGACGCTTCCTTTAATTTCTATAAAGGGTCTTGTTCTCGAGTCTCATGTGCCAGGACCGCTTGTGAAATTACCTCCTCCAATTCTTTTGCCGCCTTCACTTCCTTTGCTTTGTTCTTTTCTTGCCTTTGTCAAGCTCGCCGTTCTTCATTTATTTCTACATCCACTCTCATGCATTGTCGTGCCGCCTGGGAGTCGCCCACAACTTACGCTATTCCCTTGCAAGTCGGGAACCTTAACCTTTGATGGTAGGCCGATGCTACTCCCTTAATCCCAGCAATCCATGGGCACCCGATAATGGCCTCATAAGGTGAATCGACGTCGACCACACAGAAAGTGGTTAGTGTGTCGAGGTAGCCTCCACCATCTGAAACTCTCAAAGTTACTTCGCCCTTAAGGATGGTTACTATGCCGTTAAAGCCGTAGATGCGATATGTTGACGGGACGAGCATGTCGTCTGAGATTTTCATTCTTCTGAACTTCCGCTATCCACAAGAATCCTTCTTACTCCCCACTTATCAATAAACAGCGTGATGACCAGTGGATCACTGTGTGCCTGTCCGTTTGCTGGGACATCCTTAGCCGAGAACGATATGGGCAGCGTCATCCAAGGTTCCATGGGAAGGGACTTGGCTACGCTAAATATCTCTTTACCTTCACGATCCCTTTTATGGATCCTAGTGGTGATTACTGGGCCGAGGGTGTAGTTTTGCATAGCCGAATGTGAAATGGTGCTTACGAACTGACTCGCCCTTTCGATGCGGACTTGATGAACTGGTGTGTCGGGTGTTGCTTCCGTCCGAGGGGGGTGTTGGACATACTGCCTCAAATATCCATCGCGGATGAGGTGCTGAACAATATCTTTCACTTCTCGACAGTTGTTGGTGGAATGGCCCCTATACTGATGGTAGTGGCATTATTCGGGATGGTCTCGGGTTTCTTGGAACTGTAACCCCCTCGATGCTGGGTAGTTGATGTCGCTTCTCTTTTCAACTTCCAAAGAAGCGTTTAGGGGAGTATACGATCTGGCTTCCTTCTTTGGCTTCTTCCCTTTGGCCATCCATTCCCTCTTCTCGCTGCTCCTCGGGGGAGGGTCCGATCTTTTTTCTGATTGCCTGATACGGTCGCCCATGACCGTTTTAGTTTCGGTACCAACTTCAGCACTGGCTTCTTGTACCCCTCTATCTCTTGATTCGGCCTGAATTTCTTCCAGGGCGATGTAGTGTTCTTGCATTCTTCTCATCTCCTTTAAGGTTTTAGGTTTTTCGGAAAACATGGAAATCCAGATGGGGTCCGATCTCCCCAATGCGTTTTCAAACCCAAAGATGGCTTGGTCCACCGGTACCTTCCCAATTTCAGTGCACAGTTTCCTCCACCTGTCGGTCAGGGTTCTCAAGGGCTCTCTAAACCTTTGGGCGAGAGTAAACAGCTTGTTCATTCTTGGCCGAGGTCGACTGTTATTCATGTAGGTCTCAAGGAAGGCCTCGACTAGCGCATCATACCCGTTAATCGAACCAGGTGCGAGCGAATAAAACCAATCTCGCGCCTCGCCCTCCAAACTAGCTGGAAAGAATTTACACATAACTACCGGGTTTATTCTCCATTGGATCAGTGACATGGTATACATCTTGAGATGCTCGATCGCATCGCCCGTTCCATCAAATCTAGAGGGGAATGAAGGTAAAGTACACTTAGGTGGGAATGGCATTTGTTCCAGTTCTGGAGAGAAAGGCATTTTCTCGGCTTCACTCATAATCTCGGCCAACTTATTCTCTTCGCTTCCGCCCGAAAGTTCCTTGATTTTTGCTTCTAACTCCCTAAGTTTGGCTTTAGTTGTCTGATCTTGTTGCTCCTCCCTTCCTCGCCTTTCTTCATCGGTGGACGAATCCTCGGGTGGTCCATATCTCTGCGTGGGGGGTACCGGAGGTAATGGTGGCTGACCTGACTGATCGGGCTAATTAAGGTTACTTGGCCCTATCATGGGTGGTGAGTGACCGGATCGGCCGTGATAACCCGATGTCCCTTGGATGGACGACCCTCTTGATCTGGTCCGTTGGTTCCTCAGTTGGTAGTTCTCATATTCCAAGGCTAAATTCCGCTGCTGGAGTTCCCTTAGTGCCGCTTCTTATCTCCTCTGACTCTCCAAAATGTCCAACAACGTTGGGTCCGTACTTTTGTGACTGGAATGTCCATTGGGTTGGTGTGGCCGAGGCTGTAATGGTGCAGATGTGGGTGGTGGGGGTAGTATCGGGTTGGTTACACGATCGACCACGTGAACAGCTGTCGGGCCGATGTTACTTGATGCTGCTCGCCCCAGCTGAATCTGCCTAAGACGCTCTTGTTCCCTCCCCAAGGCTTTCTGGTACTCGGCTTGTTGCCTCATCCTTTGCCTCTGAGATTGTGCTGCAAGCGCCTCCTCATCGTCATCGGTGTATGAAGCTATGAGTCCATCGACTTGGTCAACTCTTCTCTGAGTCAATATAACTTGGTCCAAAGGTAGGGTGTTATCATCTCGCCCCAAATCTACTTCCTCGTCTACAACAGGCATTCCTCGCGCAGCTGCATGAGATTCCTCGGGCGGTGGTTGGCGACTGTCTTCTTGCCTCGGCCCCGTTACCCCTGCCTGCATGCTGCTGCTAGTGACTGTGCGATTCCTCAAAATCCTTATCGTCCCTGAAGTGCTAGCCATCGGTCACGTCGCGTGATAAGCCGAGTATGCCCATCCCTACGTCAGCAAATACAAAAAGAACCCCTTACTTTGACCTGATTTTTTAACAAAAAAAGTTCAGACAAAAAGGGAGAAACGTTCGACTCTACGACTACTGCCACTGTGTAGGGTCAACTTTGGTTATCGGGCGGGTTCCGTCTATCTACCCTATTTTGTTCCTATGCTGAATCTGTGGCAGAACTCACTCTCCCATCACTATCATTCCGTACGACGTCGCTCTCTGTACTCGACTTACGCATTTAAGTTAGTTTGTCCTTTATTCTACATGCTCCAAATCATTGATCTTATGCACATGATGCTTAAAAAGTACGGCAAGTAACCCCTAGAATCAAATCAAACTTGTACTAACTCCACTTTCTCGAGATTTAATTGTGACCTTTCCGACGACTTATGCTACACCGCCGGCTAAAAATTCTATATGGTCGACAGTTTATTATACGATGAAACATCTAAAAATGCTAACTTTTGATAACTCCAAGCACTCGACTTCACACCGCTGCTAGAAACAACTCGCTTAACGCTAACAATCATACAACTATCAAGAACAAACAGTCGTCCTTTCAACAGATTCTTCACGTAGCTTCTAACCCGAACTGTTAGTCGCTGGTGAGCTCGTGAAATTTCTCTGCCAATCAAACTGTTGAAGACGCTGAAGCATCGCTTCTCGACTTTAAATGCTCGATAAATGACTCAAAACAACCATTACTTCGGCCAACAGAGTTCATCGTAGCTTCTACTCCAACACATTAACGTGTATTGAGGAGCTGTTGATCGTCTCTGAAGGCTTTAACGGCAAGGTATCCGGAGATCTTAGTCGTGTCCCCTTAGTCGGCGCTTTTAATGTAGATGCATTTTACTACAAACTACATCCAAAGGATAGAAACGTATTACTCTTCTCAAATGAAAGTAAACACTCAACAATGAACACAAGATATACGTGGTTCGGTATGATTACCTACGTCCACGGGGGTGAAATGATGAATCTTATTACTTCAAGGTGTTACAAAGGTGTTGATCTTAGTTGGATTTCTTTACAAGATGAACTTACTTCTCACTCACTTCTTCCTAGTATTTACTCGAGTTTCTCCCTCTTCCTCTCAAAATTACAACCTAACTTTCATGAATACAAGTCCCTTTATATATAGGATAAGTTCCATACACCCAAGTTAAGGTGTTGGTCATGTTACATCAATTCAGCAGTTCTGCGGTCGGACCGACTTATGTCGCCTTACATGGCCGATGTATCTTGACTCTTCCGTACGAGCCGACCTCTTCGGGTGCTCTCTTGACACGATGTCGCATGTTTCTGAATGTCGCCCGTCTTTGACCGTTGCTTTTATGGTTAGCCGATGTGTCCCCTACTTTCTTATCCGTTTGACCATAGCACCTCGTTTGTCCCGCCGCGTCTTGTCATGTCAGCTTTGTCAGAAATCTGAATCAAGTCTTATCCGACAGCTGTAGAGCGATCACGCCCGATCCACGTGGCTCCTGAAATCTCGCGCCACTAATCTTCATTCCATGCTTCGCGTCTTTTCGTGTTTAGGTGCACCAGGCCTAGGATGTTGCCACCTGGATCTGTGTATAATTTACACCTACACGTAGCATAAAATATTCCCATATGAGTGTACTTGGCCTTGATGGTGACCCCAACAAGGTTATTGACATGGTTGACCATGGCTAATGGCTCTTTGGAATGGGACCTGCTCAAACTCAAATTATTTGCTTGAAAAGTGTTAGTAAAATCATAAATAAGAGTATCTTGATTGAGATTTACCTTTCCCTTATGCATTACCATTACCTTGTTGATGGTTATGCTTTGGGGTCTGCCTGGAGTAAAGTAGAGTGGCGGCCACAAAAGAGCTATCCATTCCGAAAGTGAGTCAGATTGCGTCTGTTTGGGATTAAAGCTAGAGGCCTTCCCAGTCAGAAGATTCCAAGTAACCATTCTCGGATTTGAATAGTTATAACTCGGGTCCGGATTCTTGGGTATGATCCATGAATAATTACTTTGGATCCGATCCACTAGAGTGGTCGAATCAGAATTGACAAGTGTGAAGTGTCACTCCCCATGAGCCAATGAGAGAGTATTGCTTGTGCTAGGCCAATATAGAGGGTTAATAGGCTTAATGATACGCCTCAGTGAGCAAGACCAATCTCTAGGAGACGAGAAAAATGAACCAACTTGGTTGATGAACGGTTGAGATTGAGAAACAATTGTTCTTCCCCCTCATTTAAACCAAAAGAAAAAGAAAGGGCTTTCTGTTTTTCTTGCAGTTCTCCCAGAAGATAATCAATTAAGACCACAAAATCTTTTTCTTTTTTTGAAGCATACTTTGGCGTTTGGTTACTTTGATGAATGTTTACAACAAAATAAATTTCAGCAACATTTTCCACCTATTGATATCTAATCTAAGGGAATCAACAAACAAAGAAAACATAAAAGGTGATAAACATTTCATCAATCCTGTCGTGTACCAACTAATAGTCTAATAGCTTATAATAAAAAAAAATAGTCTAATACCTTTAACATTTTTAGGATAAAGTTGCCGTGGAAATGTGGAGATTTATTACATATACACTGTTAGCTATTTCTTTTGTATTAACTGTTTGGAGCAATGCATGCGAAATTTGTACCTTCAGAATGAGAATATTATCACGTTGGTATAGGAAGAAAAAATCACAATACAATCTTTTAATCATCTTCTCTGCACTTTATATAGGAAGAAAATTGCATCAACTAAAAACGCCGTCTTTCAAGCACTCTGCAATCATACGCTTCAATTGCAACATATTTCCATTCGCCACCTGCAAAATAAGTATAACAAAGTTGTTTGCATTTTCCAAGATAAACAAAAAAAAGTACAGATCTTTCTCAGCTGATTACCATTTTCATTTGATTTTGAAATCCTATATAACACCAATCAATTCTAAAAGCAGGGAAACCCTAAGCAGAAATAATTGTGATAACGCTGGCAGTGACTATCACAGTATTCTGAGTGCATAAAAGAAGAAAAGTTGCTAATAAAAACAATCTGTAAATAGAAGCAATGAGAGCAAAATCTGACAAAGTAGCAATGCCACTTAGAAGGGACCTACTAATCCAGATGATAAGACGGCTGTATGCACTCATAATATTTTCACGATGAAAGAGGTACTACTCATTATGGATCATCTTTAACATGCTTAGATAAAAGTGCTTCTGAAACAAGTTTTTCGAGAATATTACATGAGTCACCCTATGGGTCTTTTAATATAGCCAAGTGCATATACTGCAACCCATGGTTTTGTTCTAATCAAATTACAGCCAACTTTTAAGATAAACACAATGGAGTGACCTGCATTAGGAGGCTCTGTGGTGAAGTATCAGCATAAGTGCAGAACAGATAAGCACATAAGAAGCAACTTACCTGCTGGATGGATGCAATTCTTCGTTCTGCATCACTGAGCTGAGTTTCAATTGCACCTTCCACTTGTAATAAAAGCTTTCTGTGTGATGCGTCTGATCAGAAAAGAGGGTCAACAATTTAATTGAATTAAGTGCATTAATCAGAATCCGCATCGAAATAGTGAAAGGCTATTCAGTTTTGCAAGAACATTTAACAACAAAGCTTTGGACTCACACAAGATATAACAATCCATAAAGCAATTAGAAGTAGAAATAGATCGACAAAGCTTCGGAAATGTGAGTTTCGGCAAGCCGTAAAGGTAGTCTACCAAAATTAAATGTCAAAAGGATATGAATAAATTTCCCACAGTGCAATCAACTCAAGTTCACCTAAAATCATTCTAGTTGACTTTGGTTTAGCATCCTTATAATTATTTCCAGTGTTAAACATATTCTCTATGTTTGACAACCTAGAATCTGATTAATGGGCCACAACTAAGAATCTATATTTTATCAGAAGCAGTCTGGAAACAACTTGACGAATAACAGGTCAACATGGTCCATAATATGGAACAAATGACGTTCATTTAATCGAGTAGGGACTGATTCTACGAAAGAGTGAAGGTTGGTGATATGAACTGGAGTAATGTTGGTCTTCTAGAAGCACTGAAAAATGAAACTTCAACACAAAAGGCTCGGGATAGAAAATAAAAGGTTGATATTCATACTTTGTTTCTCTGCATTTTCTTTTAACTCAATCTGATAGGCTTCCAGATCATCGAGTGTGTTCTTGCAGTCCTGGATATGCTGGTTTATCTCCTCTTTGAACTTGTCCTGTATGAGCTTCAGCCGCTCTTGTTGCTCTGCAAAATAATGAAAGCTATCAACCCTACAGAATAAATTTCGTTTACTGTCCTCAGCAGCTCTGGAATTACTCACAGTGCCTAACTCAAAAATCAATAAATCACCTTCAGGTTCGACTCTTTAAATCGTAAGACAAGAATAAACATAAAAAATAAACAATCATTCTTATTAACATTCAATCCTGATGCTCAAATCCATCAGCTTGCAATAGTGGTATAGCCAGAGCTGGGAGAAGAACTACCCATCCGATGATCAATGTAGTCAACTTAACAGGAAAAATCAGAAAATATATAGTTTAACAAGTCAGCTGAGCTACAAACGCAGTTCAATCAATCTAACAACTGTGGGTATTCCAGAAGAATTGTGGATACCTAGGAATCTGGTTTCCAGGCGTTTCCTCTTAGATTTACCAATGCCAGTGAACTTCCCTCTGCAAATAAGAGAGAAGACAAGTTAAAGATCACCATCACTCCACCTACAGATTTGTTTACTTCTGAGTCAAACACCTACATATCTTTTTGAATCTGAGAGTTAATGTCCTGCAGCTGTAACTTTATTCCTTCAGTGACAGACACCAGAATCATAGAGCTTCTCTTGCTTGTCTCTGCCTTCATTCTGGTCTTGAATTTTTCTAATGCAAAAGCAAAGAGAGATACGGCCCTGACATATTGTAAGAGGAAAGGATTAGTTGCAACATTGTATAGGTAAAATAGTTTGAAGTCCAAATGAGGTTGATCATAGCTTCTTTCAATAGCATGCAAGAGAAGATAAAAACCTGGCTAAACCATCTTCGTCATCTTGATAGGACGGTTCCTGAAGCTTGTTACTCTCTTCAGTTCCTGAAAGTTTTATGTGACAGAGAACATTAGTTCTCCCATGATAGATAGCAGGACAGAGGAAAAGAATGATCCCAGAATCTTGCCTTCAGGGGATAGTGGAGTGGGGTCAAATTCACTAACTGGGCTGCAGAGCCTCTTCCTTGGACGGAGCATGAATTTTGGTTTATCAGGGCTACCTGATTCTGGAGCCCATGTCCTTGTGATCCGGGTAACTGCATGATCATCAGTCCATATAAGAATCAAATATTTCTAACCTCTGACTTCTTTTATGTTCTATGTAAAGGAAACCAGTATGTACCATCAAGAATCCATATAGTGAAAAGGTATATCCAAACCATTATGTTGGTCTGCCACCACTATGGTTCAATATAATGGATGAATATTAAACATGTCATCGGAATTTTAGAGGGAAGCTGTAGCCCAATGCAACAATATGAGAATATAAATACCTATTATTACCTATCTATTCATTTTTCTGTATGATAATATATTCATGTAATAGAAATTATATATCGTCTTCATATAGTCGGCGGTGAAAGCAGGGGTTGTAATAGCTGTATCTGGTCTAATATAGTTCATCTATTTAGCTAAAATCAAAACTTGAATGATATTTGGCATCAAGACATCAAGAACTGAAATACTAGGTTCCTTCAAGCTTCAAGAGGATCATTTCAAAACTGAATATGCACACTTATGTCTTTAATATGATTATACCTTTTTTGATGGGTGCATCTTCTTCCAAGCTTTCAGCGTCCTGCTCCTTAGATGATTGAGATAGATTCTCCTCAGCATCTTCGACATCCTGTTCCTTGGATGGTTGAGACAGCTTCGCTTCTGCATCTTCAGTATCCTGTTCCTTGGAAGATTGAGACAGATTCCGTTCCACATCTTGTTCTTTGACATTTGATCGTTCCTTGATAGGTGACTTCTGAAGCTCTCCTGTAGGATCCTGAATGCTTCATAAGGAAGGACAAAAGACTGAAGAAGTATCTTTTGCAGTGAAGCCCAAAAAAGAAAATGACTATCAAATGTTACAAGAAATAAGGATACGGGAGATTTTGTTTCTGCGTCCGAACCAGAAAAATCTGGCCGAAAGATCTGGGAAGTCCTCAACTTACAGAACCCTTCAGATGTGAATCTTCTCCCAACTGACTGCGTCTTTTTAGTTTTTGCAGATGGTGGGCTCAGAGAACAGTTCTCCGTAGGTGTTTTTACTTCCAATCCTGGACTACTGACATCATCCTCTTGAGTGTTTTTCTTTGAGGAAATGCTATCAACATTATCATGGTGGTTTTCCTCTTCGCGTAAATTGGGAGTCTTCAGGTTTTCTTGTCGGTCTAACTTTTCCCTGGCTGGTTGTGGCGACTCTTTGTTGGTTTGAGTTGAGTGGCTATGAGAATTTTCTGTTGTATTGCTATGTGATGTCGCCTTCTTACGTGGTGATGGTCTTTTACTCTCCCCAATAGCTCGCCTGCGCTTTTCTGGGACAGCTTTGCCAGAAAAGCTTATCCTTCGTGGCTCGATTTTAGTACTCTTTCTCCCTCTCTTCTTACTTGAGGTGCCACCACTGACAATCCCATGTAAGCCTGTAGGCCACCCTTCTGCCTCACTGAAATTAAATATACTTTTCTCTTCAGACTGTTGCTTATGGTTTGAGGAACTTGGCAACTTTCCACCATTACTAATCTTACTCAGCAGCTTTGGGTTAGCTAAAGAGGAAGTCTTCTTTAGTGCTAATGATCGGGTCATTGGCCTCTTAATAGTTTCCAGGGGACTTTCAGGCCTTTTAATGGTTTCCTGGGGACTTTCAGAATCCTCCTCTATTGTGTCTGAGTTTTGCCTAAGCTTGGAAATATTGCTATTGTTTTGATCCGAATTACCACCCAGCCTTGAATTCTTCACACCATCCTCAAGAGTTTGAGAGTTTAACCTTTTCTCATCTTCCGGAGCAGTTCCTAATATCTCCCACAGTTTCAATTTCAGGGATCCATTGCTTTGTGGAGCTGATTTTGGGTTTTCCGCTTCTGCTCTTTTGTCTACCACACAAACTTCTTTTGCAGCGGTGAATGCAAATTCCTCTACCCTCTCTGTCCGTCCACCTTTTTCTTTCCTCCCATATGTGATGCTATCAAATTTCTTCTGCCTACGATCACCAGACTGTAAAATTGACATACGGTTTGCATAAAACTGGACTGTTTTTGTCATAGGTGCTTCACTCTTATTGTTAGATTGGTTCTGAACACCCTCTTCAAACTGTAAAACTGAAGTCTGGTTTGCAACAACATTAACTGTTTGTGGGAAAGGTAGATCACACATGATGTTGGGCTTCTTCTGTGTTTCATCACCAGATCTTAAAGCAAAAGTCCTTCTCTGATGAAATTGAACTGAATTAGTTGTCGGTGTCTCTTGGTGGAAGGATTTGGTCGAAATCCATGGAGAATTCTCCATCTTAGAAGCTTCTGCTAGTTTCCCTTTCTGTAAAGCTGTCATTGCTGCCTCCCCTTCATTGATTTCTTCGACGAATTTTCCAGCAGTAGGAGCTACTTTCTCTTCTTTCCTAGTTTTGTATCCTTTCAGAGGTTCATTTACCATAACACCAATAGATATTTTCCTGGACTGGCTCTGGCTATATGGAAGATTATCACTGCCAAAACTCGCACATTTGCTTGTCCCATCCTAAAATTATTGTTTCAACCAGCAAGTGTTAGACATTGAACACTCCTAACATACAAACCAAACCATTATTTAGGGAAAAAACGTGAAAGACAGACTGAGATGAAAATACCTGGACACTTACATCTCGAAAATTCCGAGGTTTCTTAAGCTCCATCATTGTAATTTAAGTTGCACCAGTAGAGAGTCAAATACAGAACTAGCACATAATAACCTGAAATCCATACAAAACCAATTTATAACATAGAGACCAACAAAAAACCCTAGTACCATCAACAACAACCGTATTTCAATATATTTAAACCAGACCAGATCAACACCATCGCGATAATCCAAGTGACAATATGAACCAAAAATTAGCCTAACAATCTACACTCCGTAATCTGAATTGTCCAAATTTCTGTTTTGAGAAACCAAAAACTTGAAGTGCCATTTCGAGATTTCGATTTCGCACACAGAAATGAAGCTCACCTCAAAACAACACTAAATTTGAGGCTTAATTAACAGTAAAAGTCCCCAAAATTTGTTAAGACGCGCTCAAATGTCAGCTACAGAAAACTTAACTAACAAATTTGTAATTCAGACTTTTTCAGGTACAAACCGATAAAAACTGAGAATAAAACTTGGAGAAATCTCAAAAGGTAAGAATCAAACACAAAAAAGTGAGAATCGAACCTGTTAGGTGTTACGAGTTGAAGATCAGACGGATTTCTTACTTACTGATGTTGAGGTGTTGTTCGTGAAGATAAAATCTCTTCAAATCTGTAGAAATCGTTTGTTATAGAAGAACTGAATTCAAATTCTTCGTAGATCTAAATTAGGGTGTCTGAGATAGAGAAGAGAGGAGAGAGAAGAATGAGAGATGGAATTAGAGGAGGCGGGAAAAATAAGTGAATTAGAGTTTTTTTAGTAATTCTATCGTACGCTATGGTGCGTATTGCGCGATGAATAGTCTCTATTTATCTTCTCGGACGAGAATTTGAGATGGTGAGAGTCAAGAATTTATCGCGTACAGAAAGAGAGTAGCGCATGTATGTGTGTACTGCAGGTAAAAGCAAAAGCAAAAGTAAAACCAGCAAGACGAACCTGACTCCTAATAATTTGCCCTTAATTTCGTATGAAATAACGACGGCAGCAGGATGTGGTAATTGAATTTTTGTCCCTACTTTTGATGGTCTATACAATTATCCTTATCACACAATAAATATATCCCTGGTGGCAAAATTGAAATTTTATCTAAAAGATTTATTTTCATGTGTTTCCATTTTTAACCTTTTATTGTGTGATATACTCTTCTTCTTCTTCTTCACTTCGGATGAAAACACGAAACGCATTTTATCAGGGATGCCGCCGCCACTACCATCTCCGACTCCACCACAAACAACACCACCAGTACCATCACCATAACTACCACCACCATCTTCTTAATCACGATCTACATATCCATCTTTCCAGATCAAAAATTACTTTTTCCTTCTCTTCTTAAAACAACCATCGCCACCAGCACCACCAGGGCAACTACGACCACCTTCTTCGCCGCTCATGGATTTAGATTTGATCGAACTATCATCAACAACATCTCCACCACCACCTCTGCAGCTACGACCACTTTCTTCTTCTTCTTCTTCTTCTTCTTCTTCTTCTTCTTCTTCTTCTAAAAACTGAATTTGAAATCGGATTCAAATAGATCGAGATCTGTTTTTATGTTGCAATTATAGATCGATGATACCGTCGGTCTCTAGAAAAGGAAGATCAAATTCTGTTGGTTGTGTTTGAAGACGAATAAATTAAGAAGCAATTAACAGTTTGAATCTAGATTTTACTGTTGTTGTTGAATAATTTTTGATTGAATTGAAATCAAGAGGAGATGGAGATTCAAGAGGATGAAGGTGTTGGTGCTGATGTATGTCAGAATTAGGGGTTGAGATCTTGAAAGAAGCAGAGATGAGTTCGAATTAATGAGTTGCTGCTGTAATTGAAGCTAATGGATGAACGAGTTTTGATGATTTAGGGTTTTCCTGTGAATTAAAGTGTCGATTATGAAATGAAGTGAAAGCAGGATGAGCTGGTGACAGTAATGCAAATTAAGGTATGTTTCTTTCGGTACCGGTGATGTAGAAGGAGGTTATCGAGATTGAAGCCTCTTGCTGAATGAAACATGGTGGTTATCTGGGTTGAAGCAGGCAGTGATATTTGATCAACTATGGTTGTTGATCCAACTGCAATGGATAAACATCCACTGTTAATCCAACTGAAATGGATAAACATCCATTGTTGATCCAACTGAAATTGGTGATAAAAGAGGTGGTATTGAATTCATTTTAAAATATCCATTTTAATTGGTGATGAAAGAGGTGGAATTGAATTTATTGATTCATCTTTTGAAGTAGCTAGCATGATTCTGCTTTGTTTTTTACTTTTGAATTTGATT
This sequence comes from Papaver bracteatum, assembly GCA_023529315.1. Taxonomy (NCBI): domain Eukaryota; kingdom Viridiplantae; phylum Streptophyta; class Magnoliopsida; order Ranunculales; family Papaveraceae; genus Papaver; species Papaver bracteatum. The sequence goes on along the minus strand of JAJJWX010004804.1, from coordinate 5,110,064 downwards.
TTGGAGTACATTTTTTATTCATCCCAATATATTTGGATTCTTAGTATTTTCACAAGCATGTTTTTTGTTATTCCCAACATTTGAATTTATGTTTTGTGAATCTAGTATGCTCAATTGTTTATCTTCTCTAAATTGTGTGGTGAATGGTGCTATAAGGATGATTGATTAGATAGTGTGCATTATAGAAGTAGAAATGGAGTTGTTGGTTTGTTTTCCATGAATCTGGAATTGTTGTTGATTAAATAGAGTGCATTGTATGTTTTTATGGGATCAACTTCTACTGTTGATCCAACTGCAATGGATAAACTTCTACTGTTGATCTAACTGCAATGGATAAACATCCATTGTTGATCCAACTGAAATGGATAAACTACTGTTGTTGATACAAAATTATCTGAATCGATGGTGGCGGCGGCAACAGTGGCGGTGGTTGATGCTATGGATTATTAATGGTGGTTTGATGGTTTTGTTGGTGGATCTGAAACTGCAGCTGATGAAATGGTAGTATTTTTCCATCAGCATGGATAAACATCCATTGTTGATCCAACTACAATGGATAACCTTCTACTGTTGATCCAACTGCAATGGATAAACACCCACAGTTGATCCAACTGAAATGGATCAACTACTTTTTTTTCTGGGTTTTTTGGTTTTTTTTTAATAGACTATGAAAATAATTTTCCCCGGTCTGAACTAGTGGCGGCGGCGGCAGCGGCGGTGGTGACGGGGGCGACAAACTTGTGGTGGTGGTGGCAACAGACTAGTGGTGGTGGAGGACTGGTGGTGATGTAATAGTGGCGGTGAAGGAGTGGTGGTGGAATATTAGTGGTAGTGGTGGTTGGTAGGTGGTGGTTGTTGAATGGTGGTGGTTGAATGGTGGTGGTGGTGGTGCTAGTGGTGGTGGTGAAGTGGTAGTGGAAGAAATTTGTTCCATTTTAAAATAAAGAAAAAATATTATATGGGTGAGGGTATTAAGGTAATCTAATATTAAATGGATAAGGTTATTAAAAAAGGAGGGACATATTTATTATTGCATAAGGATATATTTGTTGGAAGTTAAAAGTAGGGATATATAATTAATATACCCAGCAGGGATTGCCAACGGAGACCTCCGGCACAGTAGCTACGTACGAATTACGGTTTTTTTTTTGGCTTAATAATAAATTATATATATAGTTTCAGGAGAAAATACACTGTTGTGGTTAAAAGCTGTATCAAGCTTAAATTCTAAAGCTTCTGGCCCCACCGAGAATATTTAGACCAATAGGAAATTTTTCTTTCTTTCACACCACCAATCTTGATTTTTGCTGACCCCAGTTCTCTCTCCTTTCCTATACGTCCGGCTCTCTATCATATATCCATTCCCTCTCTACTACCGCCAAACCCTAATTTGGTAAACCTTCACTGTCGGCTCTCTCTTCCGGATCTCTTTTTTCTGTCATCCTATTTTTAGTCTCTTTCTTTCGATCCTTGCAGCGGAAATTTTCAAAACCTAATTCTCTTTTTTAGTGATGCAACAAACCCCAACCTTCACTGTCGGCTGTCTCTTCCAGATTTTTTTATTTTCTGTCATCCTATTTTTAGTCTCTTTCTTTCGATCCTTGCAGCGGTAATTATCAAAACCTAATTCTCTTTTCTCTGTTTACCGCATCCTTTCCTTTCCATCTTTATTCTTCATTATCCGTTCTGATTCATATTTTTGTTGATACTGCATATGATAGTACATTGATGCATGAATATAGAATCAAACATGCAGTTACAGTATAGATATTTTTCGCGGTCTTTTCTTTGTTTTCATGTTTTGTCTTGGTATTCTTGATTTTGTTGATCTATCGTTTTTTGCAGGTGAGGGTTTATCTCTCATGTTTTATTTTGATTTTGTTATAACCCTCAGAGAAATTTCCTAAGTTGGTTTGGTGTCACACCAGTTAAGACCATTTTCTTCGAACATTTGACAAGCAAGCTTCAACCTAGACTGTGGTAAAACAGAACTACTGACATAAGTAGGGTATTCATAACAATGCATTTTATGTGTTTAATTTTGAATTTCAGGCAGAAGTTATTGTGTGTTTTTTGTTATTTGTTTTTAGGTGAACTTGACAACATGACTTCCCGTATTTAACATAGATTTTTTGAAATATGCTTTGGTGGATTTAGTGAAGTACATATCTTACAACTCATTGTCTGTTCTTTTGTAGATAAATTTTTACCAACAATTGTGTGGCAACAACGCACGAATCCAAAGAGAAAGTAGAATTGCGAAAGAGAAGTGCATCGACTGATAGAGATGACAGAGAAGGTAATTATTTGTTGAAATGGGGTTTTCTTTTGGTTTATCAAATATTGCTACCTCTCGATTGTTTTGCATATTCGCAGAAAAGCTTACAGTATGATCAATCACTTTATCACTCTGACATTATTGGATTGGAAGACACTTCTGGAGATATGGAAAGGTCTGTTCTACTAAGGTTCGTTAAATCCAATCTTAATGAAGTTGTATGATGAGAGGATAATCAACTCCACGGTAGCATTAGATGTTATCCTAACTTCGATGACTGTTTTGAATGATGCAGGTCGTTGGAAATGGGACTGATATTACAACTTTTCAGATGGGCATAATTAATGTATTGATTCAAATGCCTTCATCAGTGACTTCTACAGGTTCTTGGTGGCTTGGATGGAAATAATGGGATTCAGAAATTAGTTGAGATGAAATTCTATTTTGGATGTCTTAACCAAACAAAATGTAGTGAAGACTCCTCTCCCCAAGGTGGGTAAGTAGCCGTTTTTTCAATAACTGTCAGTGTTGAGATACAATGAGATGTAGGTGTTTTTTTTTGGGGCGACTTCACATGGATACATAATTTAGAGAAATTTGATATATTACAGTCATCTACTAGAACTACGAATGTAAGGCACCTAGAGGTAAATTCTAATTTTGATTAACAAAGTGACTTTGGCAAAAACAAAGCGTGCCAAATATATCCTCTTGCCTACCCTTTAATAACACTAAAATCAAATGTCATTTCTTCAGTAAATTTTAAAAAAGATGTGCCGCATATCTCTTGCTTCCCAAATTTTGATATTATAACTAAAAACTTCATTCACTAATGACATCCCAAAATCCATTTACAAGCGTGCATAGGTTTGGTAGTAAATGGACACCCTTTTGTTTTTCAAGAAAAATGGACATTTTCTCTGAGCCCGTGCTTTGCACGGGCCCACAACTAGCTATATATATAGTTTCAGGAGAAAATACTATGTTGTGGTTAAAAGTTGTATCAAGCTCAAATTCTACAGCTTCTGGCCCCACCGAGAATATTTCAACCAATAGGAAACTTTTGTTTTTTCACACCACCTATATTTTGTATTTTCAACACCACTTCTCTATATTTTTGCAAGATTTTACCAAAATCTTTTAAGGAAACCCTAATATTTATTTTCCTTTTTTTTCCGCCACATCCCCTCCTCTTCCTCGCTCTTTCTTTGTTGCCTCCCGGCTCAACCTATTTTTATTCTTTCATCTTCGTTATGTTTTATTTTCTTTTCCATTCTGATTTATTTTATGTCATGTACTGCATCAATACCGATATCTTCATAAAAGAAATCAAACTAGGTGGCCTTGAATGGCGACGTCACCATTACCGCCATCAAAACTCGATTACAACTGATGTTACGCAGTTGTGCAGGTTCCTCTTAGCTATTTTATTTTTCATGTTCGGATCTTGGCTATCGTATTCTTCACAAACAGACATGATGGAAAAATAAATTATAACAACATGTTATTCTTTTTCGGTTAACCCTAATCCTATTTTCCGCTAATCAATTTCTTCTTATATGGTATTAATTTAGTTGTTGATTTGTTCTGATTATTCGAAACATTAAGAAGAATTAATTGGGGGATATGGGAATTAATTGGGGGATATAGCTACGGGACAAAATAGGTGTCCCAATAGCAATTCTGGGTGACCCCCTATGTAATTTTTTTTTAATTCCTAATCTAGCCCCCACTAATTAGGATTAGTGATTAAGTATAATTAGTAAAATGTTAAGTATTTGGGGGATAAATTAGTGTGTATTTTTATTTGTGTTTGGGTGAGAGTAGAAGGAGGGAAAAAAATATTTGAGAGGAATTTCTTTTTTTGAAAATGGGAAGATGATTGTGATGAGAGAATTACTGATAATAAGAGGTTGAAAATTTGATTTTTTTTCTTTGAATCCACCATTGTTGCAGCTGAAAAAGCTTGGTGCGGGCATGGTATTCAACCAAAACTCATGGCGGCAATTGTTGGAAATGTTCATAAATTGTTTGCCACTATCCGGGGGGGCGTAGCCCTCTCGTTACGATTTTTTTCCTGGTTTTGATCTTCCGAATGTTGATTTTTTTCTGGTTTTGAACAGGTACCGGCATGGTAATAGCTTTTTCGCGCGTGCCGGTACCTGTTCCGGCATAGTATTTTGCTTAAATACCTATGCCGGAACATAATGAAAAGTATCCAGAATGTTGATTTTTTTTTCACTTGACTACCGGCATTGATAGGAAATTATCGGGCATGCCGGTACCGTGTTCCGGCATATGGTCTTCATCAATTCCGGCGTGGTATTCCTCACTTCCATTTTGAATTTTTCCTGGCTTTAAAAAGCTTGGTGCCGGCATGGTCAGTTGATATGAAGACCATGCCGGTATTGTTTTTCTGCATAGGAAATAAATATGAAAACTATGCCGGAAAAAAATACCGGCATGGTCTTCATATCAACTGACCATGCCGGTATTTCAAGCTTTTTAAAACCAGAAAAATTCAAAAGGAAGTGATGAAAAACCATGCCGAATTGATGAAGACCATATGCCGGAACATGATACCGGCATGCTCGAGAATCAATTCCGGCATGGTCATCATCACTTTCAAAGATGATCTTCATCACTTCCGAATAAAAAAAAATTCGTTTCCAAAGTGAGGTGAAGAGAATTTGATATAGAGTGGGGAGAGTTTAGAATTTGAAAGGGAATAGAGAATATTTGGGTTTCAAAACACTACCCCTAAATAAGATTAATAAGAAGTGGAGATGGAAATGAGGGATATGATTTAGATTTTTTATTTTAAGTTTTTAATTTTTATTTTGAGGGAAGAAGTGGAGATGGAAATGGGGGATATGATTTTGTTTTTTGATTTTAAGTTTTTTATTTATTTTGAGGGAAGGGTATTTTAGTATATTCATAACCAAAAGTCACCCCTTAGCACACACCATGGGTTGGGGGAAGTAATTCATATCCCCCAATTAATTCCCATATCCCCCAATTAATTGTTCAACATTAATTATGTGAGTCTCCATTTCTTATTCTTGATTTGATATTTGATATCCATAATTTCCAATGTGGGGTCATGGGATTCATGGGAATATTTAATACAGACAATTGCAGGTATACAAAACTACGGCGTTGGGTTGGTTGGGGCTTGGTCATGATCGATGGAAATTGTAAGTATTTATTCAAATGGATAGAAACGGATTAATATTTTAAAATATGAAAATAATTTAATGTGTGATAGTATTTCAGGAGGTCTCCTTCACGCAACAATTGATAATAATATCAAGGCCTGAACATATGGTGACAACATGCAAAAATATTGAACATGGAGGTTACATCTATCAACACATCTATTTATGTCGTTTATTGTAGATGCATTTTACTACAAACTACATCCAAAGGATAGAAATCTTCTACTCATGCAAGTGAAAGTAAGAACTTAACAATAGACACAAGGATATACGTGGTTCGGTATGATTACCTACGTCCATGGGGGTGAAAGGATGAATCTTATTACTTCAAGGTGTTACAATGGAGTCACTCTCCAAGTTAAACTCTCTTCCTTACAAGATGAACTAGTTCCCAACTCTCTTTCTCCCTAGTGAGATTTCAAGTCTCTCTCTCTCTCCCAATTACCACCTGCCTCTCTTGGATACAAGTTCTTCTATTTATAGGGAGACTACATACAACCTGTAGCACCCCCTAAGCTAGCAGCTGACTAACCCAAGAATTTAACTAAATAAAGAGGCACTAACGAATCTAAATCAAATATTTAAACTGTAAGAAGGAAGTTCTAAACAAAGATTAACCTGAATCTAAACCCTCTCTGTAATAAATACAAGAACTCCTCGCATGTGATACATGTACAATAGTAATTTGGTTTACAAAGAATATACAACAAAATAAACATGTTAATATATAATCAACTAACGAAGTTAACTTCTCAGAACTTTCGTTGCGCAACTCTGCTCTGTCACTGAAACTGAAAATGGGAATAATTAACATTTAACTTTTAAGTAATCATATGCAGATTTGGAAAACATATTTGGAAAACATTACATGTTTTCCCAAACATTAGAAGACAACAAAACCACTGAAATAAACAATCATGTATATGGACCTAAACTCCTCCTTTAATTTCTGCGGTGACATTTACACACCTTATAATTTCTGTGGTGACATTTACACACCGTAATAATGAAGACATAAAGCGATCTATGGGTCAAAGTTACACACCCGTAATATTGATGCCAATTCCACACCTATTATTAATATTGCGGTGTATCGCCCTAGCCGTAAGAATATGAAGGAGCGTATCCAATATACCATAGATGAAAATTCTCATTTCCCAAAGACAATCATAAAGATAAACAAACCACGAAATATGCGAATAGACAATGCAATTAAGAAACAGACAATGCATGAGTTTATAAAACAAAGACTTTCATAAAAGAAATAACAATGATTACAAAACTGTTAAATGCATTCCCACACCTTTTGATGACAAGCCACGCCTACCTCGAGATCCACGATCTACTGGTTCATCTTCTGGAATCGACCATTGTTAAGACAGACTAACTGTAAAACACACAAGAAGTATAAGAATCTAGCCAAAAGGCTCATACAAGAATCATACAAGTCTATCCATTGTTTCTAAGTCCGTGATGGTATCTTATTCTCTATATTTAGTATAATTAAGAGTTTACTAATCCAATTAGATTGTCTCTATAGTTCATTATCTAAGTCTTATGAATATCTACAATTTTGTGGAAGGAATCGGATACTAATTCAGACCATAAGAGGTCCAATCCGATTATATAAGATAACTATCCATAAGCCCAAGTTCTCTAAACATGCCCATTAAGTTAAGGCCCAGTCCAATTGGCTCAACCAACAGTCACTAACAGTCAACAAGTCTTTAACGGTCAACGTCTAAGGTCAAGGTCAAAGTCCAGGATTAATGGTCAACGAGTTAACTCAGTCAACTGAGTCGGATTGGTTCAACACCTAGTCACCTAATCAACTCAGTTAGACAACTGAGTCAGACCTGGTAAATTAGTTAGACATCTGACTGGGATGACTAACAGCTTAAAACTCAAGAATTGAATTCTACACAACCACTAAGCATTCCATTCAAACAAACAGAATTCAATAATTCAATTACAAACATAACTAGTCTACCTGCAGAATGCAGCTTTTCCTAGCTTTCACAGCAAACACTATCAACATCAGTTCAACACCTTTAACTTCACATCCTTGTGCTATCAGCACAACATTCACCAACCACTATAACCCCAATTCCCTTAGAATCATCTAACAACCCAGTTCATTCATCCATCACCTACCCCATTATAGATCTCAACCACAGAACAACAACCTTCAATTCTCATAACCTGTAACTCATATAACATCACTGAAATTCCCAGTTTCCATCTTACATTTCCACCAATTCAATTACACAACCACAGTAAATTCACCCAAATCCTCAACTCTATCATCCAACATACATACTCAACAAAGAACTGAGTGTTAACTAATTTACTTAGAGAAACATTTACCTCAATATATTCATTCCAGCCAATTGAGATCAACTCCTCATTCTTGCTTGAATTGATTCAACAAGCCATCTCAAGACAACAACAAACCCCTTAGTTCATTTCAATCAACAATAACAACAACAACTTAACTCCATCTCCTGAATTTCAATTATAACCACAACTAACTTTAATTCTTCAAATCGAATTCTCAAATTAACACCACAAACTTCTTCTTCATTATCACCTCTTCCATGTAACTACCTCCTCCTCATAACTCTCAATTTATCATCTAATCAACTCAGTTCAATCCTTTATTTTTAGTTCAAAGACTAACTTACAAACTCATCAATTAAAACTTGAATCGATTCTTAACTAAATTTACTGATAAAGCAATTACCTCTATTTTAGTTTCACCAACCGATTGAATCAATTCTTCTTTGCTTTGAATCTAATCCATCCAGAAACCCTTCTCAAACTACCATCAATCCACAAGTTCTGTTCTAGCAACCTTCAATAATCTTCTTTCTCGGTTTTCAACTTAACCCTAACTCAAATTCAGACGATTCTTCAACTTAAAACTTTAATTAAATTCAAACCCATCTCCAATTAATCTTCTAATCGTTCAATTTCATCTTCTGAATCTTCTTCAGAAATATTACAAACCCTAATTCCCAAATCTGTCGCATAACTGCTGTTCTTCGGAATCAAACCCATAACCTTCCAATTCACATCAGATTCATTGAAACCCAAACCTTAACCTCTTCTTATTTAATTAAATTAGTTCATCTTCAACTCACAGAACCCTAACTTATAATTCTCCTCAATCCAACTTCCTCCAAAACTCAAATAGAAACGACACCACTACCATCAACTACTCCATGATTTTCTCAACCTCATACCAATTACAAAACCTCCATTTGATCTCTCGAATTCGACAGAGAAGAAAGAACGGAGAAGAAAAGAAAAGATAAAGATAAAAAGAAGAAAGAAGAATGAAGAAGAAATGAATTCTTCTAGAGCGAACTGGGGATAAGGCCAGGACAAAAGATAAACGCAATCCCCCAAATGATATGGGAAGTACAAGTCGGTTTGATATCAAAATGACTATTTTTCCCTTCGACTAATCTGACAAATTCTTCTTCGTCTGGTGTCCGACTGACACGTACGAGTAGTCCATTCCACGTAACTTTTCGAGATCTATCTACGATACTAGTTTCATATCTAGATCGTTGTTAGATTAGTTTCTATTAATTAACGCCCGTGTTAAACTAATCGAGTTAATATTGGCTAAATTGTCACTTGATCATCTCTTGACCAGTCTAACAGCGTTTACGAGTTTGAAGGTCACTACATTCTCCCCACCTTTGAATATTTTCGTCCTCGAAAATCGAACTGCTTTCTAGTCTTGAAAACTCCCCACCTTATAGAATAATTCCATCTCTTTTCTAAGCGCATGCAACAAGAATAAATCACAAACCTACACGGCTTCTACAACTAAAATTTGTAGCTCTAGGTTGAATTATGCTGATTTAGATTCTATCAAATAAGAAAGTCTAAGTTTCTTACACTAATTTCTATTTTGTAAAATATTTGTCTCGAGCTTCAAGGAAGAATCCTACAAATCTGTCTAAGTAAGATTGAAACTATCGGTTCTCTAATAATTTAATTTATACTTCTATGATCAGTCCTCTATGAATGCCTCTACTACCAGGATTCATGCCTCTACTACCAGAAGGACTCAAACCTCTAACACTAGGATTCATGCCTCTACTACCAGAAGGACTCATACCTTTACTACCACATGACTAGTACATTTACCATCATGATCGAAAAATCCTTGACTCATGTCAAACATCATGCTTTCCCTCACTTTTTGTAACTCAACCAAGTGGAATCTCTGAAATCCCAGTAGTAGAGCATGATAATTTTTCAACTGGTTCTGATACTTCTCCTGTATAACATTGACCCCCCAGCATGGATAAGTCCGTCCAAGTTCACTAGAAACAATTGGATGAGTAATAATTTGTCCACATGTGGTGGATAGAGTCTGTACATCCCAAGAAAAATGTGGCTTAGTAGACGATCAACCCGCTTGAGTAGGATATGCAAATGCGTCGCCCGTCTCTGGTGGAGGTTGGGAAAAAAGAAATTCATCACCAAGTGGCATTCTACCTAGAGTTGGGAAATTCATCCGACCCAATTTTTGCGGTTGCATAGCTATATTAGGCTTGAAAATGATGTAGTTTTACAAGTGGTAAGGAAGGGTTTGATTCTTGGACTATTTTGAAGGTTTGGTTTAAGATTAACTAAAGAAAAATACTAAGACAAATTAATTAAAGTTTGATTTTTTGTTTACCAAGGAGAGAAAATTCTAGGGTTTTGGATTCCACTACTTCTAATAATAGTAAACTCAATAACAATTTCGTTGACAAAATACTCCGGTTTACTCAAAACAATTTCGAATCCAATCTCATGCTTTGGAAGATATGACAATACAAGCTCTTTTTATGACTTTCGTCTCTATTCTAAGGCCTAATCCTCCTTCGCTTATAAAAGAACGGTAGAAACTACCCAAAACAATTTTTACAAAGCATACAAAGAAGAGAGAATTTTAATAATTTAAAAACACAATATTGGAGTATTTATTGTCAAAGAAGATAATTACTAAATATTACTCATCAAAAAATAGCTTCTTCCAAAACCCTAGAAATGAAATCTATCTACTCATGGATCGAAAGTTGGAGAAAATTTCATTAATCATTGTATTCAAAAGATATAATTAAGCTTACAATGATTCTGCAAACGATACACATCTTCTATCTTTGACAAATGACACAAATCTTCTGCTGTTGAAAAACGATACTTTTCTGCGAATTTGTTCTTCGTGTTCTTGAGTATTAGCGGCAGCAGGTGAACTTTTCTAAAACTTGTGATTTTTTCGATTTCTAAGCCTAGATTTCTTCTCCAGAGTAAAACTTATCCACCCTCACTTAATACCAGGCTATATATACACCACAAAACCCTTAATTTCTTCGAGAAGATCTCTTCTTTTCCTTCACGGCAAGCCAAGGTTTTTTCTCCACCTCCCTGTTTGTTTCAATTCTTTCCAGACTTATCAAAACTCTTCTTTTATTAACAGATACGAATCACATGAGGATATTATTCCCTATTTGCACGTAACACAACTTCCCGCAACTTCTTTACGCCAAAAATATCACAGAGAATATTTTCTTTCCATGTTTCCTTTAATCCACGTAAACTTCCCTTGTTTCTCGATTCCAACTCATATACCAGCCCTGTATAGTTGTAACAGACCCAAACCAACCCGAAACCATGAGAGAATCCAACAGAAACTCGTCCAAATCACTAACAGAGCATTACGGTGAAAAATAAACCCGAGAATCATAATTGCTTCGAATTTGTAATTCCAGCCAAATCTAACCAAAATAGAACCCATTACCAGCCCTGTTAGACCAAAAGTAAGATACCCATTTGATTTTAGCTCTTTAGTCTCATTATATCTCGTTCAAATCACAAACCCTAATTCTGGTTCGTGAAGAACAATTTTCCCGCCAAAATATGTGATCTCTGATTCTTCATCTGCCGATTATCTAGCCAATTCTGATCAAAACCAATACCATTACCAGCTCTATTTATCCCAAATTAACAAACCCATTTAATTTCAGCCATTGAATCTCAGTATAACACCTTCAAATCTTCAACCCTAATTTTTTTCTTCTTTTCCCGCCAAAATTTGAATTTCAAATGAAGAAGATGACCCCCTTATCCAACAGTGGTGTCCCTTTAGCAATTTGGGCTATATTTATCAATTCTTGGGGTGCGAATAGTAATTTTTGGGGGACAAAGATGAATTTTGGGCTGCACATAGTGAAAAACTCCTGGGTGACTTTATCGACTCTTCTGGGACATTTATGGGGGTGCCTTTAACACTTTTCTGGGTGCTTTTAGTAGTTTCTCGAGCATCCATCTCTTACCTCTCATATTCACTTCTTTTCTTCAATTTCATCACTAAGGTTGTCATGCTTTTCAGACAAAATTCGCATCACTAAAGCCGATATGCCTTTCAGAGATGAAGAAATAAAAGCAAATAATGAGAGATAATTCACCTCCAACAGCAGTTGCACATGAAATGACACTTTAGCCCTTTTAAGCGACGTTTCCTCTTCTTTTGCTCCAAAGTACCTAAAACTCAAAATCAAACAAAAGATACATAATTTACAAGAAAACATAGCCAAGAAAGCATAAACAATAGATAAATATCAAGTTGTTTTAGACACCTATCAGAAAATAGTGGTAAACCAATATAGATAGTGAGTTATGTCTATCGTCTCATGGATCAAATTTTCAGCTTCTTCCCAATGATGACCTTCCCTTATCAATTTCTCCCAGTCATCTTGAGAAATCTCTTCACTTGGATAGGGATTGATGGCTATCACTATTCTTCTATGCAACTGAAGAAGTGGTCTTTCACCGTGATACCAAACACCCTTTCGAGAAATAGGGATGTATAACACAATCCTTTTAAGGCTTAGCTGTAGCATTCTCTGAACTTGTTGTTCTTAGAACTTAGGGATTGCTTCATACAACATAGAGATAAGATTAATGCTTGTTCTACAAAACTGTTGAATCCTCTGAAAAATAGCAGTATGTTGCTCATTATCAATATGTTCTTTCCAATTATCGGAATCGTACTTCAGTATGACATGAAAAACATTGGTGGGATTGACAAGAAAAGGTTCAAAAACTAGGAAATATGTATACCACCAATACTGAAAATTTAAACATTGTTGGTTAGTAAATTTTTCTGGAAAAAATAATAAATAAATAGTGTGAAAAATATTGGTTTTTACCTCCAACACTCCCCAAAAAGCATTAAAACTATCTTTGACACATGTCAAGCAATTACCGAGGGATATGTAAAGCTCTGATAAAATTGGAGACCCCCTGTCATATGTTGGTGTTTTCTCTAAATCTTCTAATGCTTCAAGAAAACCGATTAACAGCACCGAGCTAGCATTTGGAAACAGACATTGGCCTACTGTCCACAACACAAATTCTTTATCCACAACATCGTTCAAATATAACTTGAATTACTCGAGTCATGTGGTTTCTTGGTTGTATATCATATAAATGTCTTCAAGGATATCTTCAGTCTCTCTCTGAAAAGCATGAGGAAGTAACCCAAACACCGTACGGAACTCAGAAAATCCACCTCATAGAAATATTGAATTAACTCGCTCCGGGTGGCCAGATATGTGCATATGGAGTACACCATCACCGACTAGTTGTATAACATTTTGAAACTCATATTCTTTATCCATGACATAACTTAATCTACTGGCTGGGATAAGAGTAGATCCTTTGAGTTTTTTGTTTCTTTTTCTTTTCTCACTCATATTTGTTTAGGAAGTAAAAATAATTTTGTTAAACTAGAGAACATAAGAGAATGGATGGGAAGGGAAGGCATGAAGGGGTGTGGTATTTATAGGTGTTACAAAGTCTACCGTTGGCGATATTAATTCGAACGTCGGCGCTATGGTTAATACCGAGTGATATTCATCGAATCCTTTACGCTGCCAAAAATGTAGCTGTTAGAAAAACATACACCCCAAGTACATAGTAACATTAAAGAGTAAAAAGTGATGTTATTTCTGAATATAAATGTATAACCTACTATGTACTCTTGGGATCGGGACTTTTTATAAGGATCAAGTGTACACGAACTCATTGTGATCTTTTAACATGTTAGAATTGTCGAGACTATGTTAGAACTGTGTATAATATTTAGTAGCAACGACTTGTTTCCTGAGCGCGTGACCATAGTGACCTAAATATGGTCCAGTGATCTTTGGTACCCACAATATTCTCGTTCCCAAATAATACTACAGGTATTTTGATGTAAATTATGCAATGATTTTATTTTGATGTAAATTATACAATGACTTTATATATATTATAAATATGGATGACATCCGATTGTAACCGGAAGAAATAAATGGATAACATATGAAATTTGAATCAATTTGAAGATTCTCTATTAATTCTTCAAATTTGAAAAAGACTTAGAAGAATCTTTATAATATATAAGGATGAAGATATATAGATATGGAGAAGTCACTACGAAAAATTTTACACCCTTAGTAATGATCATTCCATCGATATTGTCCCCACTTAGCTCCTACAGTTTACGACAGTGTGGGGTTTCGACGCCAATCGCTATGATCATCCGACAAAAACTTCCTAGGAGGTCATCCATCCTTGGATTGCCCTTGTTCAAGAATGTTAAACTGCGAAGCTTATTATCAACTCTGGAGCCAACTGTGTTGAAAATGCCTCGGTATTACTAAAGTCAAATCACTACTTATATTCCACTCGGTGAACCCTACCTGTCGAATCGGGATATTACAATACCACCACCTTTAAATTGTAGTTTTCCTCATTTCGGAATGTATAACCCCATATCTTCGACGCTCCTTGTCCCACATGAGATAAGTACCTATCTCACCAGCGTACATCCTCTCCCTCGGCAGGCGACCCGTCATCAGTTCCTGATACCATTTATAATGACCCGACCTTCCACCGGTATTGCACCCACTTAGCCATTGTGGTTATCCGGCAGTATAGGGTTTTCAACGGGTTAGGATACGGTTATCTAGCAGCAGTTCCTCATGAGGTTACCTATCCCTGAATTACTTCTGCCTTAGCATGCTTAATTGTAGAACTTTTTGCCAATTCTTGAGCCAATTGTGCTGAAAATGCCTCGATATTATCAAAGGTCAAACCACTGCTTATATTCTCCTGCCACTTGACGAACACTACCCGCCGAACCTGGATATTTGAATGTTTCTCCTCTAACTCGGGGATATAGATAAAAATTAAGATTAAGATTAAGATAGAAGAAATAATTATACATCTTCCTAGTATCTTTTTCCAAAAATGCTAGGTTTACCGAAAATAAATCCCGAGAAAAATCCTAATCAACACAGAAACTAAGCCCTATTATACTTGTACATATCCCAATACTAAAAAGGTTTATTCATATTGTTTATAGGTCTCTTCTCGGGATTTTCCTCCAAAATCTAATAGCATTCAACTCATCTTTCTTAGTTGTGGAAACATATTGCATCATCATTACTTCTTAGTTTTAAGAATAAGAAAAGCCACAAGGACAGCCCGAGATAAATAAAAACAACTCACGTTTACCCTTGGTAGTCTCTGCCGCCCCGCCCCATCCCCACCCCAAAACCAGCAGGGTCTGATTTTTCCTTTCTCATGCTCTGGGTTTGTCAAGAAATTTTTTAATATAAATAACTATTTCATGTTTAATTAATATACTATTTCATGTTTAATTAATCTAGATAATAAGATGAGAATCCAAAGATAATCTAATAGGAAAAGACTTGGATATACAACAGGGCCAAGGCTTTTGAGACACTGGGTCACGGATGTGCAATATACTTATCCAAGAGATAATGATGAAATAGACACGTAAAACTTTGGCGGTGTTTCTACACCGTATACAGTGGTGTAACACCCGATCTTCAGCTGCAAAGTACATGAGAAAGGAAAAAAAGCAAGAGAGAATGTTGTAAAGCAAATGGAGAGATGGAGCCGTCTTGAATATGACAGACTCTTCCACGGAGTTTGAGAGTCGTCACATAGAAGTTGCACTAAAAGAAGACCCCTCCTCCTCCAACCTCCCAAGTAAACAAAGCTTGGAAGAAATTCTCGTTCAACTTTCCTAATTCGTATAGCCACTGATATTCCTCCACGTGTCACCACACCTCCCAAGCGCAGTTGTTTTCAGGAAGTGGAATCAATCCAGTAGTATTCTTTGTTTTTGTATACCTAAATTCCATAGGGAGAGAGAGAGAGAGAGAGAGTAGTTGCAAAAGCTTTTTTGAGTTGGACTGGTGTCTTGAGGGTCAGTAGTCGTCAATAGGGAATGATTTTTATTTGGATAAAAATGGGATTTTTTTTCTTGCTTTCTAGTGTCATTAGTACAGCTCATGTGCTGAGAAAACACACTCTGTAGTGTTCTCACTTTCTTAGTTGTCTCTCTGGGGTTAAGTTGCTACTTCCACTTGTTAACCCTCCTCCCCCATTTCATTCAATTCCTCAATTCTCTCTCTTTCTCCCTTGCTCTCTCTTGATTCTTTCTTTCTTTCTTCCTTTCTTCAAATCAAAACTAAGTAAACTCTATTCTTGCATCATATCATGGCTACTGAGACTGTTGCTATTCCTGATCATACTACTACTGAGGTAAAATAAATTTTGTTGCTGATTTTGTATGCAAAACTGGTATTATTATTGGTTGGGGTTTCATCAAAAGAAAAGAAAAGGGTTTTGGTTTGATAGAAGTTCCTACTTGAGGGTTTTTAAGTAGGAGTATCTGGATTCCTTTTGATTCTACATACCCAACTTTAATTACTTTGCTTCTCTGTCTATTTTCTTTAGAATCTTAATTTTCTTTTGTTTTTACTTTTAGAAATTTTATGTTTTGGAAGAAATTATGTGAGAGTCAGTAAAATTAAGAGCTTATGCATCAATAGAAGTTCAAGAGCTTATTACTTTCGTCTACCAGAGCCGATCAGTGGACTTGTAAACAAATAAATCAGTGTTTGCTTTTGCTGAAATAAGTACTTGATTTTCTCTTATCACTTATAGGGATGGGATTTAAGTAATACATGGATTGACCAGGTGACAGCATGAACATCTGTTTCTAGTTTCTTTGCTAAATTTTTAAGTCTTTGGTTTTGTTATTTAATTCCTGTCAGGGGGTTTGGTTGGATTAGTACATGTTTCTTGGTTTTTTTATTAATTACGAGAGCCTAATTATGATGTCGTTTCGTACCACGGATTTTTGTCTTCCAAAAACCAATATTTTGGTTGCGAATAGATGGATCTTTTATTTGTTGAATTTGAGGCGCAAAACAAGAAGGTCTTATTTGAAATTGGTTGAGGATTTTATGTTTTAGCCAACACTAGGAATTTTTCAGTCACTTTCTTTAGGTTTGTTTTGTTTATCGATTAGATAACTTGTTAAGAACTTGATATAGAATATATTAGTTTTATGTTTTTCTGGGGTGATGATATTTAAAGAACCAAACTTGGAAAAAGTGAATGAAGAATCTGTATTTTCCCGTGGTTTATTTTTATCCATTTGAATTATGTTAACTTCGTTACCGGAACTGTAAGGTTCATTCTGGCCCCTGCACTTTCCAATAATGCTTTCCTTTGCTATCTATATCCCGACACTTTAGCTTATTGTTTCCCAATTCTTGCAGGAAGTTGAGAAGAAAGTATGTGAAGTTAAAGCTGTTGAACAAGAAGTTATTTCTCTACCCAAGGAAAATGGAGTAGAATCTATGGAAGAAAATCCCAAAACTGAGGAATTAACATTCCCACCACAGGCAGTCGCATCAGAAGAAAAGAAAGAAGACCAACCAATTGAAGCACCTGCTGTTGTGCCCATTGAAAAGGTTGACGAGGTTCTTGTTTTGGATGCTCAAGTTATAGATGTCCAAAAAGTTATTGAGTAATGCAAACTAGAACCAGATGTTTCTGTTGTCCCCGTTGCGGCAGTTGCAGTTGTTAAAACGGAACCAGAAGTGCTGTCAAATGTTTTTGTTGTTCCCGTTGCGGAAATTGCAGTTGTTGAAAAGGAACCGGAAGTGGTGTCAAAGTTAGATGATGTCCCTGTTGTTGAGGAGGTGATACAACCTGAAACTACCCCTACTGAGGTCGTGAATGATTCCATTTTCGCTATCGAAGTTACGGAAAAGTCACTTGAGGCAGCAGATTTATTGGAGGACGTAACTCCTACTTCAGAAGTAAAAGTTCCAGAACCTGACTCTAAAGTAGTAGAAGTGCCAGAACAGGTTATGGCAGTGGAGGACAAATCACCTGAAGTTGTTAAAGTAGTGGAAGAAAAAACTGAGGTTATTGAGCGTAAAGAAATTGCAGAGACTAAAATTCCAAAAGGTAAATCCCTCGAGGAACTGATGTCTAAAGATCAGGAGCCTGATGCACCTGCAATTCTTGAAACAGTAACTCCTACCAGTCATGAAACTCCTGCTGAACCAATAGAAATTAATGTGGGTAAGGTAGAGGAAGTATCTATTGTTCCTGATGTTGTAAAAACAGCCGATATTGAGGTGGGAAAAGTTGAGGAGGTCAACGAAGATGAGATAACCAAGCCTGTGGATGTAGCTAACGTGGTTGAAGAACTAGCAACAAAATCTGCACTTGATGCAGCAAAGGTTGAAGAACAGAAAGAAGTAGAAAACGTTAAATGTGAAGAAGCTGTTGAAGAGAAGAATGTGAAAGTTGAAGAAAAACAACTCGAGACTTCCAAGGAGGAGGAAGTGAGCCATTCCAGTTCGGATACCGGTTGCTGAAAAGCCTTCTGAAGTAGAGACCACATCTAGGGATGTCGAAGTGGTCCCTGAAGAGAAAAGAGAGGAGTGTGTTAAAGATGATAAAGTGGCTTCAGTTGAACCTAGCAAGGATAAAAATGTAGATGAAAAAACTGATGTTGTTGATACTACTACTGCTGCCTCTACTACTACTATTGTCCATGCACCAGTGGAAGAAACCAAGGAGTTAGTATCAGAGGAGAAAGCAGCAGACTGTGTAGAATCTGGTGCAGATAAATTGGATAAAGCAGCAGACACGGTTGAGGAAAGTGCAAAATCTGATGCCCCAATTCTGGAGTCCAGAAAAGATGTTACAGTCCCAAAAGCAGAAGAGGACCTACCTAAACAAGATACTCCACCTAAGGCAAAGCATTCAAACAACATCATGTCAAAGGTGAAACAATCGATTGTGAAAGTGAAGAAAGCAATTATTGGAAAATCTCCTAGCTCAAAAACCATCTCAGTCGATACCAAGGAAGATTTGAAAGCAAAGTAGGATGAAGATGCTTGAAAATCGTTTTATCAGGTTGCATTTTCCTGCTTGGATTTTGTATTGTAATATGGGGTCATATTGGATGTCGGTCTTGCTGTGTGCTGTCTCTGCTGCGTATGCTTCAGTAACATCAAATGGGTGTACATAGAAGGTAAGATTGATGCACTTGCTCTACATCCGTGACTAGTTTTTTTTTTTTTTTTTTTTACTTTTTCAAATTTTATTCATTTTAGTTGTAAGTATTGTTTGGGTTTGTTAGTGCTTTGTTCAGGTATATGTTAAATGTTTATCAATTTGTGTGGCGGTTTTCAGTTGATAGGATCATGTAATGTTTGTGTCACAGTTATAAACTTACGATTTGATAAATGTAATTCGCTTGGTGTTGATAATTTTCTCTTGTCAAAGTAATGTGAACTTTTTTATGCCATTTTTCCTACACATTGTGTTAGGGTTCTAGATAACTTTAAGAGTTTTAATCCTTTGAATGTGGATAAACCATTGAAAATTGTATTGAAAAATCGATAGAACACTTAGTTTTACAGAGAAGCTTTAAATAGCTTAAGAGTTTCAGTAAAACAGGAAACAAAAACTATAAAAGAAAACAAAGCTAAATTAAGCAAGCTAGTATTTTTAGGAAAGAGTAGCCAAGTACGAGGTGTTGGAGTCCTAACATCCCACCCCTCTTCAGATATAGCTTGTCCTCAAGCTGAAAATTCTGGAAAACGTAGAATGATGTCATCTGCATCCTCCCAGGTAGATTCATCATTAGAATGATTCTTCCATTTGATAAGCCAGCGGGTGATAGCCTGCTTGTTGCGCTTGAACATTACCCTTTCCAGTATAGACTCGGGCTGCCATTCAAAATGGTTAATAGTTACATGCAAGTTATCTATAACAACAATATTTGCTCCCAGTTTAGGCTTTAAAACTGAAACATGGAAAACTGGATGAATCCGACAATGTGAAGGCAGTGCCAATTTATAAGCAACATCACCAATCTTTTATAGAACACGGAATGGACCATAAAATCGTGGAGATAACTTTGAATAGGATTGTGTAGTAGCTGTGGACTGACGATAAGGTTGAAGACGGAGAAAAACCCAATCACCAACAACAAACTTCTTTCCGTGCGATGGTTGTCGGCATAAAACTTCATGCGATCTTGAGCAGCCTGTAGATGGGTTTTGAGAAGGTGTAAAGTGCGATCTCGTGCTCGTAAAGCTAAGTCAACAACATCTACAGCAGTAGAATCAGGAAAATATGCTGAGATGGTTGGAGGTGGCCTGCTATATAATGCTTCAAACGGAGTCATCTTAATGGCAGAATGGAAAGTCATATTATACCACCATTCAGCCCATGGTAACCAATGTACCCATTCATGAGGTTTTTCACTAGTGAAACAACGAAGATAACATTCAAGTGTTCTATTTGTAACTTCAGTTTGGCCATCGGATTGCGGATGATAGGCTGAGCTTCTACAAAGTTGGGTTTCTTGGGAAGAAAAGAAATCTTCCCAAAAGTTGCTGAGAAAAATGGGATCACGATCACTTACAATGGTTCGTGGCATTCCATGAAGACGAACAATGTCACGTACAAATACATCAGCAACTACTGAGGCCTTGTATGGATGAGACAGGGCACTGAAATGCGCATATTTTGAGAGACGGACAACAACCACTAATATGGAAGTACGGCGTTGATAAGAAGTCAACCCATCTATAAAATCCATGGAAATATCAATCCAAACGTCGTCAGGAATAGGCAAAGGTTGGAGAAATCCTGGAGGAGAGGTTGCTTCACATTTATTACGTTGACAGACATCACAATGAGCAATGAAGGTTTTAACTGAAGTTTTCATTCCTTGCCAATAGAAATTTTGCTGTAGACGCTTGTAAGTGCGAAGAAAACCTGAATGTCCAGCGCTGGGAGTACTATGAAATTCATGTAAAATCTTACCAATCCATGGAGAAGTTGGAACAACAACAACGCGGCCTTTGTAACGAAGTATACCATCTGTATAGGAGTAATTTTTGTTGTAGCTTGGATCATCAATAAGAGAAGCAATAAGGGTGCTCATTTCAGTATCAAGGTGACACTCTTGAACAATTTCAGTAATACCGGAAAAAATTGTAGCAGTAAGAGCGAAAACACTAGAATCAGAAACACGAGATAGGGCATCCGCATCAACATTTTCCTTGCTATGACGAAAAACAATCTCGTAATCGTAGCCTAATAATTTAGACAACCATTTTTGTTGTTCCATGGACGATAATTTCTGATCCAAGAAATACTTAAGACTACGATGATCCGTATAGATTTTAAAATGCCGACCGAGTAAATAAGGTCTCCATTTATGAACCGCGGATACGATAGCAAGCATTTCCTTGTCATATATTAACAAATTTAAATTTTTACCACTAAGAGGCTTGCTAAAATAGGCAATTGGCTTACCCGATTGCATCAAGACAGCTCCCAAACCATTTCCTGAAGCATCACATTCCAAAACAAATTCCTTTGAGAAGTCAGGAAGTACCAAAACTGGGGTTCTTGTTAAAGCATGTTGTAGTTTCTTGAAGGCAACAGTAGCATCCTCAGTCCATATAAACGCATCTTTCTTCAGTAGTTGAGTTAAAGGAGCACTAATCTTCCCGAAATCTTTAACAAATTTTCGATAATATCCATAAAAACCCAAAAAGCCTCGAAGACTCTTAATCAAACTAGGAATAGGCCATTGTACGATACTTCTAATCTTATCATTATCAACCGAAACTCCTTGAGCTGAAATGATATGGCCAAGATAGTTGACAGACGTTGTTGTGAAAGTGCACTTGGACTCTTTCACAAAAAGATTATTAGCACGCATAATTTCAAAAACCAAGGATAAATGTTGCATATGATCAGCCATACAACTACTATAGATCAAAATATCATCAGAAAATATAAGTACAAACCGCCGTAAGTAAGGACGAAATATGTCATTCATCAAGCTTTGAAAAGTTGCCGGAGCGTTCGAAAGGCCAAATGGCATTACTAAGAATTTGTAATGACCATCATGAGTACGGAATGCAGTCTTTGGAATATCTGGATCGTGAAGTCTGATCTGGTTAAAACCATACCGTAAATCCAACTTAGAAAAGATGGATTTACAATGTAATTCATCTATTAATTTGTCTACTATTGGAATGGGAAAACGATCTTTTATGGTCAGCTTATTAAGGGCACGGTAGTCTACACACATCCGCCATGACCCATCCTTTTTATGAACCATGAGAATAGGAGAGGAATATGGACTAGAACTTGGTCGAATGAATCCGGCTTGCTGTAGTTCAAATACTATCTTCTCGATTTCATCCTTTTGGAAATGTGGGTAACGGTAAGGTCGTACATTGATAGGGGAAGAACCCGGAGCTAAAGGTATGTGATGATCATGCGAACGCTTAGGAGGTAACGTTGTCGGAGTTGCAAAGATATCCTTGAAAATCGAAATTAAATCTTTGATTCCAAGAGGTACGACTGATGGATCTACAAGTGCTGAAGTAGCAGTTGAAACCATTTGCAAAAGAATACCGTAATGTTCCTGACAAAGCAAATGTTGCATAGAAACACCATCCAACATCATTACTGTTGGTGAATTATCCCCAATTAATGACATATCATGTTCGCCTGACTTGAAGTCCATTCGTAACTTAGAAAAATCCCAAGAAACTGTGCCCAAATTTTGCAACCATTATATGCCCAAGACTGCATCACAACCACTAATGCCTAAAAGATAAAAATCAGTAGTAAAGACATAACCTTGTAAATTGACAGTAACATTCAAGCATGAACCATGTGTTTGTAAAAGTCCTTCATCACCAACCATAACACTTAAAGGTACATCAGCATATTGAATAGCGTAACCAGAACGCTTATCTACAGATGGATGGATAAAATTATGAGTAGAACCGGTATCAATAAGAACTGTAATGGAACGCCCTTTAAGAAAACCAATAACGCGCATTGTCTTGGGTTGTGGTGATCCCATAAGAGAATGCAATGAAATTGTAGATTCATTATCTCCCGGTTCAACAATTGATTCATTTGTTTCATCTTCACAGTTGGAATCCATATCAAAATCTGTAATTATTATACCTGAAGCACCTTATAGTACCATTAATCTAGGCTTGAGACAAACATGTCCTGGTTTGTAAGCTTAGTCGCAATTAAAGCATAAATTCTTGTCACGACGCTCTTTTTGTTCTGCCCAGGACAACCTTTTAACACCAGGTGGTAAACCAGGCTTTGGAGGTGGTGCTGCTGTAATAGTAGGAAATTGCCTTGCTTGAGAATGGAGAGGAAAAGTTTTTGTGAAAATAGGTGATGCTGCTAATATAGCATCCTCTTGATTTAAAGCATAATCAAAAGTTTCTGGAAAAGTTTTAGGATTAAACAAACGAACTCCCGCACGAATATCAGCTCGAAGTCCAGAGATAAATATGCTTATTTGATGCGATTCAGACATACCAAAAACAAAATTAAGCAATTTCTCAAATTCGGTGATAAATTCACGAACCGTACCTGTTTGTTCCAACTTGGATAAGCTGCTATAAGGATCAATGGGTTTACGGGAATTGAAGCGAGCTAAAAATAATCTAGAAAATTGTGTCCATGCTATCTCACCTAAGGACTGTCGAAGCCAACGATACCATGAGATTGAATCACCATTCAGATGTACACCAGCAATTTGTACTTTTCGATCCTCTTGGACACCCACCAATAAGAAATACTGTTCAGCCTTGAAAATACAACCTTCTGGATCAGTACCATCGAATATGGGAAACTTCAAGTTAACCTGGTTTCCACGAACAACTGCTCCAACAGCACTATTGGAACCGTTGTTTTGAATTATCCGCGTATTTGTTTGTGGAGGTATGACTGCTTCAGAACCTTGTTTATCAAGGAAAGAAGCAATAGATTTCAATGCCTTAGTAGTTTCCTGTCGATCATCTAGCATACTCTTAACCATGGATTCTAAAGTTTGTCGATCGTCGGTCAGCTTAGAAAGAACAAAATTTAAATTCTCTGTAAGCTTACCAACCTGCTCTTCTATATCTTTGATTATCATCTTCAAGGTTTTTTTTTTTTTTTTGAGGATAGAGAACTGGTAGAAGGTGTAAAAAAAAAATTGGGTAGGAAGAGTGGTCTCAGATCGAATGCTCTGAATACTAGGTGTTAGGGTTCTAAAACTAAGTGAGATAACTTTAAGAGTTTTAATCCTTTGAATGGGGATAAACCACTGAAAATTGTATTGAAAATCGATAGAACGCTTAGTTCTACGGAGAAGCTTTAAATCTTAAAGATCGAACAAGAGAGAGGAGAACATAAACGCGGAAGCGTAAAAGACTACATTGATATTAATCTTGGTGGAATACAATCTATTTGATATTTTTGATTGTTTGATTCTTTCTTTCTTACTTACAAATGAATACAACATGCCTATTTATAGGCTACAAAAAAAAGAAGAGAACTATGCATATGGAGGCTAACAACTATGCCTATGGAGGCTAACAACTATGCCTATGGAGGCTTACCTACCATGGAGGTTTCCACCAAACCAACTACTAGACAATCTAGTATTCTTATTTGATTTGTCTAACTCTAGAACACTCATTTTACACATGTTAATTGTCTAACATTGACTCTAGACATCCTAGATATTTCTAGGTTAATCTAGATAGGTGTGAACACTTGACTAAGTTGGTGTTGAATATTCAACACTCCCCCTCAACACCGACTTTCCAACTTCTCTTTATCGTAGACATTTCGGTCCCCTTCATAGTTTAAGGATGTTTCGGTCCTCTTCATAGTTTAAGGACGTTTCGGTCCTCTTCGGAAGTTTAAGGACATTATGGTCCTCTTCGTAGTTTAGGGACATTTCGGTCCTCTTTGTAGTTTTAGAACATACGGGTTCCATCGTAGTTTAGGGACATTGCGGTCCTCTTCGTTTCAGTAAAATACTTCTTGTACTCTTTGGACAACTCATAGGATTTTCACCCACTTTTGTTGTTCTCTATCTCATCACCACTTGGTGATTGCTTCCATTTCTTCACAATCTTTTTGTTGTTTCTTCTTCTCTTCTTCTTTTGTTCCGGTCATGCTTTTGTTGCGAAAACCTTCACACTTCTTTGATTTTTTTTTAAAGATTCTCTCACAATCTTTCATTTTGTCAAGCTTCTACCACAAGCTCTAACTATTCTTCTTCTTGCTATATTGCTGTTACAATTTTGCCAAGCTATCCAGATGTGCCACATTTCTGAATTCGTAACAGATTTGCAACGCTGTGAAATTATTGTCACACTTATGTTTCCCTGATCATCCTTGCATTTAAACAAACATCTTGTCTGCATCTTCTCTATTTTGTTTGAGGCTTTCAGCCCATCTTCAAATCAGCTTCAACTTGCTCTCCTGTATGACCATCATCACCGTGAACATCATCCTTGCTTTTTTTTTCTTTTTCTTCTAGAGCTCTTCCATCACATGCGAAGAAAGTTCCCATGGGCATCATGCTTTTTTTTTTTTTTTTTTTTTCTTGCTTTCTTGAGCAGCACCCTGTCTCCACTGCCACCTTCACGTTCTTTAGCAAACATCAATCATGGCAGCAACTCATCATCATTTCCTTCATTTCATAGTTCTCACGAGTTCTAGCATGCCATCACGTTCTCTACCCGAGCTCTCATCAGTCCCTTTATCGGCTTCGTTGGCAAACTCGAGTTCATCAACTGCCATGAAACCAATCTCGTCCTCATTAAACTCATCACAGTAAAACTACCAAACCATGTTCAGGTTGCAAACAATACTCCATACTCATCGAACCAAAGCATCTTCTGTTCAATGGCAGCAATCTTTCATCTCTTCTCTCGCTTCTTGCTTTGTTATCATCTCGACATCCATTCTCGAGCTCGTCATTCTCTCAACATCACCATCGTTATTCTTCTTCCTTCTGGAGCTCTAAAGCAGCAGTACCTTGCTCGAGCTCATTACCGAACATCACTTCCTTCTTCCATCAGCAACTACCAGCTCATGTATCTCCATTATCGTCATCAACAAAGAAGCCAAAAACGAGCAGAAGTTCACCATTCATCTCAGCCAACAGTCCCGAACAGCAACACCATCACCGAGCCATGATTTATCCAAAGCTCAGCCACAGTTCGGCTCCACTGTCTCTCATAACATCCAGTCGAGCATCATGACCATCATCTTTATCCGAAGCTCCGCCACATTAATTGCAATATGAACCGCAGCATCATTTCCACCGATGATGATCATCATCCACAACTTAGTGATTTGTTTTCTCGAGCATCAACCACTCGATATTCATTGTATCTTCTCGGCCTTCTCATCTACTCGAGTTGCAAATAATAGTGGAGATCATGGAGCCAGAGAAAGTGATACTTTACCCCCAACTTTTTTGGGGTTGTGTTGCAGTGCTGCACACGGATTTTGTCCATGTTTCCTGCCAGGTCATTGAGCTATTTGGGCGTGTTATAGACAGGTTATCTTTCAGAGACAGTACCAAAGAGAACGTCCTGATTTCAAGCATGCCCCGGGATGAGCTCGACACCTGCCATACGGGCGAACATCAAAGGACGAAGTCGAGAGTTGGAGGCGAGCCTCCAACTTTAAGTGGGAAGGTGCCGGCTTTTGAGGTATTACAACCTCTTGTGCTCAAAGGACTGATGTGAACTTTCAGTCATGGGTATTCCATTGAGGTATACTGTCACGTATCACAGTGCACTCATGCGATTCCATATTTGGGGACGGCGAGACACGGCTCCTCATGCACATTACTGGGTTGATTCCATGGATCTTTTCACAGCTCAGAAACTCGTCACTTCCAAGCCACACAGCTTCCTACTTTCTTCGTTGTTAACCTTTTTTTTTTTCTTTTTTTTTTTTCACGGCAACTTTCATACCGTCCTCATATCATGTTTTTTTTTTTTTTTTTTTTTTTTTGACAATCAACATGTTTTTTTGATACCACGTTTTTGTGTATCTAAAAAACCTAGTTCCACACGTACACTTACTTGGGTGGTGAAATCCAACACACATAGCCGCAACACACATAGCCGCAACCCCATAGCCAGCACCATCATAACGAGAACTTAAACCTAGTTCCACACGTGTATCTAAGGTTTTTGTTAAACCTTCTATACTCAACACCATAATGAGAACTTAAACAATAACAACCAGATTTTTTTTTTTTTTTTTTTTTTTTTGAGTTTCTCTAGCTCTCTTCCTCTCACCTTGCTCTGATACCATCTTAAAGATCGAACAAGAGAGAGGAGAACATAAACGCGGAAGCGTAAAAGACTACATTGATATTAATCTTGGTGGAATACAATCTATTTGATATTTTTGATTGTTTGATTCTTTCTTTCTTACTTACAAATGAATACAACATGCCTATTTATAGGCTACAAAAAAAAGAAGAGAACTATGCCTATGGAGGCTAACAACTATGCCTATGGAGGCTTACCTACCATGGAGGTTTCCACCAAACCAACTACTAGACAATCTAGTATTCTTATTTGATTTGTCTAACTCTAGAACACTCATTTTACACATGTTAATTGTCTAACATTGACTCTAGACATCCTAGATATTTCTAGGTTAATCTAGATAGGTGTGAACACTTGACTAAGTTGGTGTTGAATATTCAACATTAAATAGCTTAAGAGTTTCAGTAAAACAAGAAATAGAAACTATAAAAAGAAAACACCTAGAAAAGGAAACAAAGCTAAATTAAGCAAGCTAGTATTTTTAGGAAAGAGTAGCCAAGTACGAGGTGTTGGAGTCCTAACACATTGTCTCGTGCAGTTCATATCTCTTTGGTCAAAACTGAATACAATAATGTATAATGTAGCTTCTCGTATTGGGACCACCTGATAATCTTTAGTGTAAAATCCCTTTCCTCGTTATAATGTCAGGTCAGGTCAGGTCGCTTATTACTATCTGAATATCTGATGGTGAAATTCATATATACTCGAGTTCGTGTTTTAAAAATCAGAAAAGGCATTTCATTTTGTCCATGTAAAAGCTTGATAAGAACAGCCACATAATACATTCATACTCTGCATTTCTTGTTGGCCTCAAAAAATTCTATTGTATATATTTGCATTGAATTTGGGTCATATCTTTGAAGTTAACTGGTTACCTACGACTCTCTTTCAATCACACCTTGGCTCCAGAAATAGACATCCCATATTCTTCCTCTTCTTTCTATTACCGCACTCCGAGTGCTTTTCACCGAAAAAGTTTGTAATTTGTAAATGTTTTAGGGAGATCCGAAATGCAAAATGTAATGGGTACAAATATCATAGTAGAGTTGGAAGCCTACTCTAGAAAGTAGTACATGGTTAGCCACACGAAGTTAGCTCTAATTTCTTAATAGGGATTGACTCCCCTTTTATAGCAATTTATCTCCTTGACCTTATTCAATACCCATCATTTTAGGAGTATTTACAAGCATACTCTTTCTTCTTTTCTAAGTTTGACTCTTTAGTCTTTCCTCTTGGACTTATTATCTTGACTTCCCTTAATGAGTCACTAGGACTTCTCTCATTTGAGCTCAAATTATCTCTTAAACCTTTCTTTAAGCCCTATTATTATCGCAATTGGGTCATTTATCTCTTGACATTTTCCAGGTATCTACACAAAGAACATTAAATTTTCTATTAGCTCATTTTATTTCACTTATATACATAGATAAAACAACTCCCAGCCAAGTTTATTAGGTTCACCCATATTAACATATGAACATGATCATTCAAGTATCGGCCGAGTCTCGAGTTTTTTATTTTTTCATTAGACACTTTCATCTATGTATCTAGCTATTAGTCTTCTCAGAACCAAACAAAATATATGAAGCTGAAATTCTGAACACGGACAGAGTGGTAAGGATAATGACATAGCATTCTGTCTTAGACACCTAAAGACTTTAGGACCACAGGGAGACCAAACTGTGGTTGCATCGTCATGTTGTCGACTGGTGCATGGATGTACGTGGAGGAGAGAGAGAATGAGAATCTCTGAAGAATCAGTGCAATCACCAGCTTCGCTTCCATCATTGCAAAATTCTGTCCAATGCAGGCTCTAGGACCTACTAAAAATGCAAGGAGCGCATTTGGATGTTTTGCAGCTTTTGACACCCCCTGGGAAAATCTCCAGGGATTAAACTCATTAGCATCTTCCCCCCATTGCATTTTGCTCCTGTGAATCATTGCAAGAGGAATTGTCACCATAGTATCTTTGGGAATCATCAGTTTCCCCAATTTCATGTCTTCGGAAGCTACCCTGACCAATGAAATCACTGGGCAGTATAGCCTCAAAACTTCAAGAATAACCATGTTCACCTGCAAGGTTCACATTAACCTTTAGTAGGTGAAACGCACATAAACGCATTGAATATGCTGTCAATGTAGTAATCATCATGAATCATATCTCTGATTCTAACACAAGATACCGAAGAAGAAAAAAAAAGATCATTTATTACCAGTTTCAATCTGTTCAGTTTTTCTGCATCAGGAACCTCACTTCCACATTCTTTCAGGACTTCTTCTCTGAGTCTATTCTGCCATTCCGGGTGTAAACTCAGCAAGTATATTGTCCATGTAAGCAAATTGGAAGTAGTTTCATGCCCTGCAAAGTAGAATGTTTTGCACTCCTCTATGATCTCATGCATGTTCAGCTTTAGATATGTTTGCTTAAGGCTAGCAGGTTCAGACACACCCATCAATAAACCGAGTAAATCGTCTCCATATCCAGATTCATCACCTTTTTTTAATCTACTCTCCACGATGCTTCTGACAGTAGTCCTTATTTTCGAATCAAGCTTCCACGTCTAACGATTTGACCAAGTAGGAATATATCTGAAGAAAAGGAGAGCAGGAAGTAACCAAAGGGCCTATCTAGGAAAAGAATGGAGGAGGGTGAGCAAATGACTTACTATCTTCCGGGGATGTATATATCAGTAGCAGATGCAAGTACATATGGTTGAAGATCTCGTTGAGTCTCGGATACTGTTTTCCCTTCGATATAGCTACTACCGAAGGCAGTATGCGCAATGATATCGCCAGTTAAAATTTGAAATTCTCTTCTAATATCAATCTCTTTAAAATGATCCTTAGAGCAAACCAACTGATGTTCCCAGCCTTGGAGTGTAGATAGCGTGCACGCTGCCATTCTTCTAGTCATTGCCTTGAGTTTGTCTGTGTTGAATGCAGGATTGACAACCCTTCTATGCTTCACCCAATCCATTCCAGTAACTAGAGCCAATCCATTCCCTATCATTGCAACTGTTGTTGGGTTTATCCTCGGTTTCGTGTAAAAACCGAATTTGTTCGATAAGACTTGTTTCGCCAAAATCGGGTTCGATAATGCAAATTAAAGTCCATGTTCCATACCAATAGAGGAATGGTTTTCCTGTTTGATCCCAAAGAAGAAGAAAAGTAAAATCAGAAAGCTATTTAGAAGAATATGCTCAAGGTGGGCAAAAAGAACACACACATTAATATCCTATCCTAATGGTGACTACAATGTTAGAACTCATGCCCAGATCTTTTAGATGAACGTGCCACTACTAACATGCAAAAAGGCTAGTGAAGAAACTGTTGCAATCATGTTATCTCTTCTTTGTTCTTCATTTCTTTATTGTAAGCAACGCAATTGAAGGCTGAACTATAAGACCTGACAGGATTCATTTTTGGAAAACCAAACTAGAGAAGAAGACCATTAGAAGAAGAGAAAACAACCAATGGTGTTAAATTTACCACAAGAATAACAATTTAAAAATATGAAAAACCCCACAGAAACCTACATCAAATAAATAAATATGAAATTAAATGAGAGATAGAGACCATATTCTGAGGTCCACTTGAGGTAATAAGGCAAAACTTTAGGAGTGATGTCATGAGAATTCAAATCCAAGACCAAATTTCTTGCTTCTTTCTTCAGCTTCTTGATTTCAGGTAGTGAACCTGATAACACTGAATACGGAGGTCCTCTGATTCCTTGTTTCTCAAAAAATCTTGTAACAACATAAGGCCTCCATATAAGAAGCTTAAAGAGTTTCCAAAGTGTAGAAACTAGTACAAGTGTTAGCACCAGCATAACAAGCCTAAGATAACCCATTTTCTCCATGTCCTTCAATTCTCACTATTGATGATGATGATGATGATGATGAGAGAGTTATATGTATTGTGTGAGAGACGGAGATTTATCGAGAAAGAGAATTATATGATGTTATATGAAGTCATGGGTGATGTAAGCATGGTAGATGTGGTGCCATAACTAGGATAAATCAGTTTTTCGTGGCTGTCATGCAGTTACCAGAGCCTTGGGCACTACTACTCTATGTTAGTGTCACTCTCAAAATCTCTGCTTTTACACAACAACCAGTTGCCTTTAATTTGAAACTTTGTATCTTTTGCACTAATTTTGGAAACATAGGTAACCAAATTATCTGGCATATCTCTATCTTCCAGCTCTACTTTTTTTCTAGAAGAAGTTATATGCCCCCACTTTGTGAGCTGAGCACCCTTTTCTCTCTCTGCCTGTAATTGAATTCTAGCTCCAAATGTCTAATTAAAGTTGACAGTTTATCTAACAGAACTAATTTGAGAATGTTTATCCTTGCAAGATTTCCCAGTTTGTAATTGTCTGTGCCTTTCGAACCAACTTTAGCATGACATATTAACTGAGAGAGTATGACAACAAAAGAAGTGGTTATGAGTTGGAAGAAAAAAAAATCACTAAAAAGCATCAAATGGAAATCCCAAATTTGGTTTGGATTCTAGCAAATAATTGACTTTGGCAATTGCATTTTAGGAATTTAGATAAGCAGGATATAGCGCATCGAGTACACAATTCAGACCTGATTGCATTTTTTTTTCTAGATTGTTTCGGCTAGCATTCGCCAACAAAGAGTTTTAGGAAGAAGAAGTTGGATAAGTCATTGATCTTACCAATATTAGGCGTTATTATCAACCTTCAGATTGGGAGAAACAGGGTATTAAGCATGTTAAGATTGCATGCAAGGGTAGGGTTCATTGCGAGTCTGTGAACACATTCTGTTCACAAATGTTAAGCAGTTCCATCAGAAGCGCTCCAAGAAGTATATCCTTGTTCGTTGTACTCCAAGGGTAGGGGTTCACTACTCATGCTGCATGTAGCTCATCGGGGTTATCATACCTGAGGCGACATATTGTAAGTTACAAAATATATTCAGTTCTCCTTTGTTTTATACTGATAAAACTGCAACAAAATTTTCCAAAATTTGACTGGAATAATTTACAATATACACCAAGTAGAACTAGAGTTGAACAAGTAAAAACTGGAAAGGGATAGTGTGTGACAGAAGAAAAGATGTATTCATTAATGGTTTTCGAAATACAAGCATTTGAGATGGTTACAAACAGAAGCAAAGCTCTTAACACTTTACAAATGATGAAACAATTACAGAACTCACAATAGGTAGACAACTAAGCTGCCTCAAGCTGGAGATTTGATAACTTACTGACCAATGATTCAGCAGATTCTCGCGGAACTGCTTCTCCTATCCTCCCACTATCTGCTATCTTAGTTTCTGATATTTTACTTTCTTCTTTCTTTAGTAAATCATTCTGAGTAGGTGCAGCAGTATATTTCTGTGGGGTCAAATCTTCGAGTTCCATCTCCAGCATCCTGAATTCCTTTTCCAAATCTTAAATCGTCAATATCTGTGCATTGAATTGGAGCTGATGCTGCCAAAATCCGAAAACCCAAAGTCAGTATCATAACTTACGAAACACCTCGGCGAGGGAAGTTATTTAGGTGGCTTAAATTATGTGGAGAATTTTCTTTCTAACATGATAGTCTAACCATTGTTTCTCAAAATAAAGTAAAAAATTAACATTTTTTGGGATAGCTACAGAGTAGCAGAATTACCTAAAGCTTCTTCAACTTCCTTTTGTGAAGCAACGGTATCATCAAGCTCTTGTAGACAAACGTGGACTTCTTCAGCACTAATCCCACTTTCCTTCATTGCCCGAGAACCAATTTGTATTGCCTCGACGACCTGGTATCAGCCAAAATAACTGGGTAAGCAAACCATAAAACTAGGATAAAGACGGGAAACTTGGTAAAGTAAAGGCAAAACAGCCAAGCTCAGCCAAATAAGTAAAGCAAATTGTTCTCACAAAAAAAATCAGCGCTCGGGAGAAATTTTAAGTTTTGAGACATTTGACGAATCACGATGGACTACAAGTGTAACTGAAGATATTCTAAAAGTTTCTAATTAACTAACCTTCTTTGTGGATTCAGCACTTGTAATGATTGTGAGAACTTCCTCAACCCTGTTCAACATGGACGTGCACTTTTCTCTGCTTTCAGAATTCAATTTTAATTGCCTTGCATGCCTGAGCGCGACTTGCTTGTTGCCAGCCTTCATGAAGTTTAATGCGGATTTCCTTGACCTGCAAAAAGAACAACCAATTATAAGCAGACATGTTTACCACTTCATAGCAGCTAACCAACCAAGTCATCATAACATGCAGAGTGAAGTAAGATTTCCACGAGCAACACAAGTCCAGCACCAAAAAGGCCAAAATAAGCTACTTAGGAAATATGAAATCAATGGTGAAAAACTTACATCTCATAACGTTGATCGATAACATCAAGTTGCTGCTGAAGCTTTTCCTTTGTCCAGATCAATTGCAGAACATCATAGTCAAGACTTGAGATAGTAGGGACAGCTTCTTTCACAAGAGAAACCTTGACACCCTATAAACAACTAGTTTAAGTACAAATTTTAATAACAAACGGTGATAAACACAGACACCAATTTTAAGCAGGCTCTTTCAAGGTCTAAAATTAGCAGCTTCCAACGTATTTCATCAACTCACTGAACCAGTGACAAACTTGATTAAGTTAATGGTTGACCAGAAAAACTTACTGAGCAAAGTAGGCAAGTTTTAAAATTGTATATCAGAGAACAATGGTTTTCAATATGATTACGGTTTTAGAGGTTAAATAAGAATATGCAGTACCTCAATAAAGTCCTCTTTACAGATCGAAAGGTATCGTGCTTTTCCTGTACTTGATAAGTAACTCAAAACCGTAGAGGCTTCAGTGGATCCATTACAGATCTTCTGGAGCTCGCTCATAGTCACAGTGCAAAAAGATGTCCAGTGGCTTTCAGATAAAAGTTTGACTACTTCAGCAGCCCTTTCCTACAAATCAAAAAAACTTTACTAAATTTTAGAACTCTCCTTGCTCAGACACAACGAGTGGTGAATCTGCATTCAAGGCCTTTTTGTGGAACAAACGCCCAGAAAGAACCACAAATTGGAAGATAGTAGATACACTCTGACATGCAGAAGAAGACTCGTGGCATTAGACATACCTGAAGTGGTATACTTAGAATAAGAAACTCTTCAATTAGTTCTTCGGAAGAGGATGGTCCCGAAATTCCTATCAAATTAACCATCCGTTTAAACATTTGGGATAAAGGCCCGGCAGTTGGATCCATAAGATCGCTCTTCCGCAAAATATCACCCGAACTATACATTTCAAGCTGAAAAATTACAAAGCAAAGTTCAAACTGACAAAGTTGACAGTATAACGTAGCATAGCAAATTGTTAAGCTAAATACCCAGTCTAATAGCCACTAACGGCTTAATTAAGGCTTACTATATAATTATATTATAGCAAATTGGCAGTTACAACTAAGTTCTCAAAATGTAGACAACAATATAAGCTTACCAGCACTTGGTCAATGCACAGAGGAGTTAACCCTTGTCGGTTAAACCAAATATTCCTCACCTACAAAAATAAGACTATCATTTAGTAATGTTTTAGATAAGTATACAATTCAGCAGTAATTGGACCTAGAAAATGAGCTCGAGATACAATATAAAGATGTGATGCTAAACACGGGCATAGGGACCTCATGCAGCGGAATTTAAGTAACAAAAAATAGGCAACCAAGTTGTTTGACTAAATGCCTAACTAAGACATAATGGTAGAAGTTTTAGTGAACATTCTGCCCAAAATGTAAAACTTACTAATGAAAAGCAAGAATTTAAACCAAAACGAAAGAAGATGCAACCTCTGATGAGCGAACGACGAAGATATTCAGATGTTGGGCAACTTTCAGAATCAAGTTTTTCCAGAACAGGAGTTTGGATTCCCAATCCGATCTTTGTCCACTCAAAGCTTTAAATCGAGCGGTTGCAACTACTTCATCGTCCCAATCAGGTACTTCCTTCTTTATGAATTCTCTAACTGACGAATTCATGACTACTACGAAGTTGAAAATCTTGTTAAGACGGGAAAGACTCCCGCGGAAATTATAGTTAAGAAATTTTCAAAAGAACTGAGAAAAAATAGAGAATCAAAAACCTAAATAAAGATCACAAAAGTTGAGGGTAATTTAGGAATTAGGTGTTAGACGGAACAAGACAAAGAGAAGACGGTCCCATCCTGAATCCCTGATTGGGGGTAGTAAATAAAGCTAGACCCAGTTTCATATACCGTCCCCCACCGGGCGCCAACCTCTTTATAGAAATGAGTCTTACAAATTACAAGTACAACACACTTGTGCATCTCATAAAACTTTGGCATATAACTTGTCGTCGTATGCTCGGTTCGTAAAATACATAAAACTACTGGTGTAATACTGGTATGAGATTCGTCTTAGATCCTGTTTGGAATGCAAGCCCAAAGCCGTAGGTCAAAGTCCATTGCCACCACACGCCAAGAGTTAATAGAGAAGAATATGGTCAGTATAACCATTGCATTGATTACTTTGGTGTTTTTTTTTTATTATTATTTTTTTTATAGCAAAAGCTTAGGCCTAGAAAGGCACTAAGAGTAGTACACAAGGTTGTTGTTGGCCCCGGCTGAAGAGGAAATTCTCATCCTGCCAACATTGTTCTTAACCGACACAACTAACTGAAAAGTGTCCAAGTTTTGATCACGAGTAACAAGACTAAGATTAAGTAAAACAAAAGATATAGGATTAATTTCCAAAGTTCCAGTCTGATGAGCATAGTTGGTGTTTCTTTCGTAGTAAGGAAGGTGAAATCTTTGCTTAGCAGCTTCAGTGTAGAGGAGCTTGAATCTATCTAAGATGTCCATTGATTCAGAAGATATGGCAATGTTGGTATGCTGCATCTCCTTTGCCCATTGGAAAGCTAGATAAGCTCCTCCTGTGACCCCTCTTTCTCCATGGTATCCTGTATGTCCTCTTGAGTCGATGGTAGTTCCTGCAAAATCTGTCATAGTTAGAGCATGATGAAAAATAGAGTTGGCAGAGTCATAGATAGTGCATATGCTTATAAGCTTGCCCAAGGATGTTTCAGTATTCCATTTATAGTTGGAATTGCCTTGTGGCAAGTCAATGGCAGTTTCTTCTGGAAGAAGAGGGAAATTGTTCAGAATATGATCAGGCATAGAATGTATTATGTTGTGGTTACACAACTGCTGTTTAATTCTGAGGACAATATTCCCCCACATGAGGTTGTATGTGATTGAACGTAAAATCACATCTGGCTTTCCAAATATGCCAGCAGGTAGTAGCGTAAATGCTGCAATTATTATTTCCCAGTTGGAACTAGGAGTTCAACCAGTCTATAAAGATGGTGTTGTGGTCAAATAAAGTATGGTGGCTCCCAAGAATTTCCTGTCACACCATAGTAGCAGTAGTGCAGTTTAGAAACATGTGTGATATGGTTTCAGCTTCCCCACTATTGCAAACAGTGCATATAGGATTGATATAGTGAAGAATGCTAGTTGTTTTGGCATTAGTGGGAAGGATTCCATTGGCACATTTCCAAAGAAAGATTTTGATTGCTGGTGCTACATCCATATTCCACAGAGCATCCCAATTTCCAGAAGGGGGGGTCATTTCTGTAAAGATGGTTAGTTTTATCCCCACGACTCCTTGACTGAGAAAGCTCCAGTATTGTTAAAACTCTAATGGATTTTGTCCTCTTCATTTGGGTGAGTCTTCAGATTTAGAATGCTAGCCGCCTCTTCAATACTAAAAAATTGGAGATCTGATTTACATCCCAGTTTCCATCAGGGAAAAGTAAGGATAAGGAATTAAGCTTGTTGATATATTGAGGACATTGTTGAGGTTTTTGAAGTTATATAGTAGTATTGGGTATCCAAATATCCTCCCAGATTTGGATTCTTCTGCCATTTCCAATTTTCCAAGTGCAGTGTTGTTTAATCCTTCTAAAATTCCTTTCCATATCCAAGAATCTCCATCCTTGGATTTAGTGTCCATGCTGAGAACATCCTTGGATTCTTCTGCCATTTCCAATTTTCCAAGTGCAATGTTGTTCCAGTTCTGGAGAGAAAGGCGTTTTCTCGGCTTCACTCATAATCTCGGCCAACTTATTCTCTTCGCTTTCGCCCGAAAGTTCCTTGATTTTTGCTTCCAACTCCCTAAGTTTGGATTTAGTTGTCTGATCTTGTTGCTCCTCCCTTCCTCGCCTTTCTTCATCGGTGGACGAATCCTCGGGTGGTCCATATCTCTGCGTGGGGGGTACCGGAGGTAATGGTGGCTGACCTGACTGATCGGGATGATTAAGGTTACTTGGCCCTATCATGGGTGGTGAGTGACCGGATCGGCCGTGATAACCCGATGTCCCTCGGCTGGACGACCCTCTTGATCTGGTCCGTTGGTTCCTCAGTTGGTAGTTCTCATATTCCAAGGCTAAATTCCGCTGCTGGAGTTCCCTTAGTGCCGCTTCTTGTCTCCTCTGACTCTCCAAAATGGCCAACAACGTTGGGTCCGTACTTTCGTGACTGGAATGTCCATTGGGTTGGTGTGGCCGAGGATGTAATGGTGCTGATGTGGGTGGTGGGGGTAGTATCGGGTTGGTTACACAATCAACCGCGTAAACAGCTGTCGGGCCGATGTTACTTGATGCTGCTCGCCCCAGCTGAATCTGCCTAAGACGCTCTTGTTCCCTCCCCAAATCTTTCTGGTACTCGGCTTGTTGCCTCATCCTTTGCCTCTGAGCTTGTGCTGCAAGCGCCTCCTCATCGTCATCGGTGTCTGAAGTTGTGAGTCCATCGACTTGGTCAACTCTTCTTTGAGTCAATATAACTTGGTCCAAAGGTAGGGTGTTATCATCTCGCCCAAAATCTACTTCCTCGTCTACAACAGGCATTCCTCGCGCAGCTGCATGAGATTCCTCGGGCGGTGGTTGGCGACTGTCTTCTTGACTCGGCCCCGTTACCCCTGCCTGCATGCTTCTGCTAGTGACTGTGCGATTCCTCAACATCCTTATCATCCCTGAAGTGCTAGCCATCGGTCACGTCGCGTGATAAGCCGAGTATGCCCGTCCCTACGTCAGCAAATACAAAAAGAACCCCTAACTTTGACATGATTTTTTAACAAAAAAAGTTCAGACAAAAAGGGCGAAACGTTCGACTCTACGACTACTGCCACTGTGTAGGGTAAACTTTGGTTATCGGGCGGGTTCCGTCTATCTACCCTATTTTGTTCCTATGCTGAATCTGTGGCAGAACTCACTCTCCCGTCACTATCATTTCGTACGACGTCGCTCTCTGTACTCGACTTACGCATTTAAGTTAGTTTGTCCTTTATTCTACATGCTCCAAATCATTGATCTTATGCACATGATGCTTAAAAAGTACGGAAAGTAACCCCTAGAATCAAATCAAACTTGTACTAACTCCACTTTCTCGAGATTTAATTGTGACCTTTCCGACGACTTATGCTACACCGCCGGATAAAAATTATATATGGTCGGCAGTTTATTATACGATGAAACATCTAAAAACGCTAACTTTTGATAACTCCAAGCACTCGACTTCACACCGCTGCTAGAAACAACTCGCTTAACGCTAACAATCATACAACTATCAAGAAAAAACAGTCGTCCTTTCAACAGATTCTTCACGTAGCTTCTAACCCGAACTGTTAGTCGCTGGTGAGCTCATGAAGTTTCTCTTCCGATCAAACTGTTGAAGACGCTAAGAAGACGCTGCTACTGCTCTGACTTTAAATGCTCAGTAAATGACTCAAAACAACCATTACTTCGGCCAACAGAGTTCATCGTAGCTTCTACTCCAACACATTAACGTGTATTGAGGAGCTGTTGATCGTCTCTGAAGGCTTTAACGGCAAGGTATCCGGAGATCTTAGCCGTGTCCCCTTAGTCGGCGCCAGAATGTAGATGCATTTTACTACAAACTACATCCAAAGGATAGAAACGTACTACTCTTCTCAAATGAAAGTAAACACTCAACAATGAACACAAGATATACGTGGTTCGGTATGATTACCTACGCCCACGGGGGTGAAATGATGAATCTTATTACTTCAAGGTGTTACAAAGGTGTTGATCTTAGTTGGATTTCTTTACAAGATGAACTTACTTCTCACTCACTTCTTCCTAGTATTTACTCGAGTTTCTCCCTCTTCCTCTCAAAATTACAACCTAACTTTCATGAATACAAGTCCCTTTATTTATAGGAGAAGTTCCATACACCCAAGTTAAGGTGTTGGTCATGTTACATCAATTCAGCAGTTCTGCGGTCGGACCGACTTATGTCTCCTTACATGGCCGATGTATCTTGACTCTTCGCCTGTCTTTCGTCCGAGCTGACCTCTCCAGATGCTCTCTTGACACGATGTCGCCTGTTTCTGAATGTCGCCCGTCTTTGACCGTTGCTTTTATGGTTAGCCGATGTGTCCCCTACTTTCTTATCCGTTTGAACATAACACCTCGTTTGTCCCGCCGCGTCTTGTCATGTCAGCTTTGTCAGAAATCTGAATCAAGTCTTATCCGACAGCTGTAGAGCGATCACGCCCGATCCACGTGGCTCCTGAAATCTCGCGCCACTAATCTTCATTCCATGCTT
The DNA here is from genome assembly GCA_023529315.1 of Papaver bracteatum. Lineage (NCBI taxonomy): Eukaryota > Viridiplantae > Streptophyta > Magnoliopsida > Ranunculales > Papaveraceae > Papaver > Papaver bracteatum. Next base: position 5,070,371 of record JAJJWX010004804.1, on the reverse strand, counting down.
CGCGTCTTTTCGTGTTTAGGTGCACCAGGCCTAGGATGTTGCCACCTGGATCTGTGTATAATTTACACCTACACGTAGCATAAAATATTCCCATATGAGTGTACTTGGCCTTGATGGTGACCCCAACAAGGTTATTGACATGGTTGACCATGGCTAATGGCTCTTTGGAATGGGACCTGCTCAAACTCAAATTATTTGCTTGAAAAGTGTTAGTAAAATCATAAATAAGAGTATCTTGATTGAGATTTACCTTTCCCTTATGCATTACCATTACCTTGTTGATGGTTATGCTTTGGGGTCTGCCTGGAGTAAAGTAGAGTGGCGGCCACAAAAGAGCTATCCATTCCGAAAGTGAGTCAGATTGCGTCTGTTTGGGATTAAAGCTAGAGGCCTTCCCAGTCAGAAGATTCCAAGTAACCATTCTCGGATTTGAATAGTTATAACTCGGGTCCGGATTCTTGGGTATGATCCATGAATAATTACTTTGGATCCGATCCACTAGAGTGGTCGAATCAGAATTGACAAGTGTGAAGTGTCACTCCCCATGAGCCAATGAGAGAGTATTGCTTGTTCTAGGCCAATATAGAGGGTTAATAGGCTTAATGATACGCCTCAGTGAGCAAGACCAATCTCTAGGAGACGAGAAAAATGAACCAACTTGGTTGATGAACGGTTGAGATTGAGAAACAGTTGTTCTTCCCCCTCATTTAAACCAAAAGAAAAAGAAAGGGCTTTCTGTTTTTCTTGCAGTTCTCCCAGAAGATAATCAATTAAGACCACAAAATCTTTTTCTTTTTTTGAAGCATACTTTCGCGTTTGGTTACTTTGATGAATGTTTACAACAAAATAAATTTCAGCAACATTTTCCACCTATTGATATCTAATCTAAGGGAATCAACAAACAAAGAAAACATAAAAGGTGATAAACATTTTATCAATCCTGTCGTGTACCAACTAATAGTCTAATAGCTTATAATAAAAAAAAATAGTCTAATACCTTTAACATTTTTAGGATAAAGTTGCCGTGGAAATGTGGAGATTTATTACATATACACTGTTAGCTATTTCTTTTGTATTAACTGTTTGGAGCAATGCATGCGAAATTTGTACCTTCAGAATGAGAATATTATCACGTTGGTATAGGAAGAAAAAATCACAATACAATCTTTTAATCATCTTCTCTGCACTTTATATAGGAAGAAAATTGCATCAACTAAAAACGCCGTCTTTCAAGCACTCTGCAATCATACGCTTCAATTGCAACATATTTCCATTCGCCACCTGCAAAATAAGTATAACAAAGTTGTTTGCATTTTCCAAGATAAACAAAAAAAAGTACAGATCTTTCTCAGCTGATTACCATTTTCATTTGATTTTGAAATCCTATATAACACCAATCAATTCTAAAAGCAGGAAACCCTAAGCAGAAATAATTGTGATAACGCTGGCAGTGACTATCACAGTATTCTGAGTGCATAAAAGAAGAAAAGTTGCTAATAAAAACAATCTGTAAATAGAAGCAATGAGAGCAAAATCTGACAAAGTAGCAATGCCACTTAGAAGGGACCTACTAATCCAGATGATAAGACGGCTGTATGCACTCATAATATTTTCACGATGAAAGAGGTACTACTCATTATGGATCATCTTTAACATGCTTAGATAAAAGTGCTTCTGAAACAAGTTTTTCGAGAATATTACATGAGTCACCCTATGGGTCTTTTAATATAGCCAAGTGCATATACTGCAACCCATGGTTTTGTTCTAATCAAATTACAGCCAACTTTTAAGATAAACACAATGGAGTGACCTGCATTAGGAGGCTCTGTGGTGAAGTATCAGCATAAGTGCAGAACAGATAAGCACATAAGAAGCAACTTACCTGCTGGATGGATGCAATTCTTCGTTCTGCATCACTGAGCTGAGTTTCAATTGCACCTTCCACTTGTAATAAAAGCTTTCTGTGTGATGCGTCTGATCAGAAAAGAGGGTCAACAATTTAATTGAATTAAGTGCATTAATCAGAATCCGCATCGAAATAGTGAAAGGCTATTCAGTTTTGCAAGAACATTTAACAACAAAGCTTTGGACTCACACAAGATATAACAATCCATAAAGCAATTAGAAGTAGAAATAGATCGACAAAGCTTCGGAAATGTGAGTTTCGGCAAGCCGTAAAGGTAGTCTACCAAAATTAAATGTCAAAAGGATATGAATAAATTTCCCACAGTGCAATCAACTCAAGTTCACCTAAAATCATTCTAGTTGACTTTGGTTTAGCATCCTTATAATTATTTCCAGTGTTAAACATATTCTCTATGTTTGACAACCTAGAATCTGATTAATGGGCCACAACTAAGAATCTATATTTTATCAGAAGCAGTCTGGAAACAACTTGACGAATAACAGGTCAACATGGTCCATAATATGGAACAAATGACGTTCATTTAATCGAGTAGGGACTGATTCTACGAAAGAGTGAAGGTTGGTGATATGAACTGGAGTAATGTTGGTCTTCTAGAAGCACTGAAAAATGAAACTTCAACACAAAAGGCTCGGGATAGAAAATAAAAGGTTGATATTCATACTTTGTTTCTCTGCATTTTCTTTTAACTCAATCTGATAGGCTTCCAGATCATCGAGTGTGTTCTTGCAGTCCTGGATATGCTGGTTTATCTCCTCTTTGAACTTGTCCTGTATGAGCTTCAGCCGCTCTTGTTGCTCTGCAAAATAATGAAAGCTATCAACCCTCATAGTATATACAGAATAAATTTCGTTTACTGTCCTCAGCAGCTCTGGAATTACTCACAGTGCCTAACTCAAAAATCAATAAATCACCTTCAGGTTCGACTCTTTAAATCGTAAGACAAGAATAAACATAAAAAATAAACAATCATTCTTATTAACATTCAATCCTGATGCTCAAATCCATCAGCTTGCAATAGTGGTATAGCCAGAGCTGGGAGAAGAACTACCCATCCGATGATCAATGTAGTCAACTTAACAGGAAAAATCAGAAAATATATAGTTTAACAAGTCAGCTGAGCTACAAACGCAGTTCAATCAATCTAACAACTGTGGGTATTCCAGAAGAATTGTGGATACCTAGGAATCTGGTTTCCAGGCGTTTCCTCTTAGATTTACCAATGCCAGTGAACTTCCCTCTGCAAATAAGAGAGAAGACAAGTTAAAGATCACCATCACTCCACCTACAGATTTGTTTACTTCTGAGTCAAACACCTACATATCTTTTTGAATCTGAGAGTTAATGTCCTGCAGCTGTAACTTTATTCCTTCAGTGACAGACGCCAGAATCATAGAGCTTCTCTTGCTTGTCTCTGCCTTCATTCTGGTCTTGAATTTTTCTAATGCAAAAGCAAAGAGAGATACGGCCCTGACATATTGTAAGAGGAAAGGATTAGTTGCAACATTGTATAGGTAAAATAGTTTGAAGTCCAAATGAGGTTGATCATAGCTTCTTTCAATAGCATGCAAGAGAAGATAAAAACCTGGCTAAACCATCTTCGTCATCTTGATAGGACGGTTCCTGAAGCTTGTTACTCTCTTCAGTTCCTGAAAGTTTTATGTGACAGAGAACATTAGTTCTCCCATGATAGATAGCAGGACAGAGGAAAAGAATGATCCCAGAATCTTGCCTTCAGGGGATAGTGGAGTGGGGTCAAATTCACTAACTGGGCTGCAGAGCCTCTTCCTTGGACGGAGCATGAATTTTGGTTTATCAGGGCTACCTGATTCTGGAGCCCATGTCCTTGTGATCCGGGTAACTGCATGATCATCAGTCCATATAAGAATCAAATATTTCTAACCTCTGACTTCTTTTATGTTCTATGTAAAGGAAACCAGTATGTACCATCAAGAATCCATATAGTGAAAAGGTATATCCAAACCATTATGTTGGTCTGCCACCACTATGGTTCAATATAATGGATGAATATTAAACATGTCATCGGAATTTTAGAGGGAAGCTGTATCCCAATGCAACAATATGAGAATATAAATACCTATTATTACCTATCTATTCATTTTTCTGTATGATAATATATTCATGTAATAGAAATTATATATCGTCTTCATATAGTCGGCGGTGAAAGCAGGGGTTGTAATAGCTGTATCTGGTCTAATATAGTTCATCTATTTAGCTAAAATCAAAACTTGAATGATATTTGGCATCAAGACATCAAGAACTGAAATACTAGGTTCCTTCAAGCTTCAAGAGGATCATTTCAAAACTGAATATGCACACTTATGTCTTTAATATGATTATACCTTTTTTGATGGGTGCATCTTCTTCCAAGCTTTCAGCGTCCTGCTCCTTAGATGATTGAGATAGATTCTCCTCAGCATCTTCGACATCCTGTTCCTTGGATGGTTGAGACAGCTTCGCTTCTGCATCTTCAGTATCCTGTTCCTTGGAAGATTGAGACAGATTCCGTTCCACATCTTGTTCTTTGACATTTGATCGTTCCTTGATAGGTGACTTCTGAAGCTCTCCTGTAGGATCCTGAATGCTTCATAAGGAAGGACAAAAGACTGAAGAAGTATCTTTTGCAGTGAAGCCCAAAAAAGAGAAAATGACTATCAAATGTTACAAGAAATAAGGATACGGGAGATTTTGTTTCTGCGTCCGAACCAGAAAAATCTGGCCGAAAGATCTGGGAAGTCCTCAACTTACAGAACCCTTCAGATGTGAATCTTCTCCCAACTGACTGCGTCTTTTTAGTTTTTGCAGATGGTGGGCTCAGAGAACAGTTCTCCGTAGGTGTTTTTACTTCCAATCCTGGACTACTGACATCATCCTCTTGAGTGTTTTTCTTTGAGGAAATGCTATCAACATTATCATGGTGGTTTTCCTCTTCGCGTAAATTGGGAGTCTTCAGGTTTTCTTGTCGGTCTAACTTTTCCCTGGCTGGTTGTGGCGACTCTTTGTTGGTTTGAGTTGAGTGGCTATGAGAATTTTCTGTTGTATTGCTATGTGATGTCGCCTTCTTACGTGGTGATGGTCTTTTACTCTCCCCAATAGCTCGCCTGCGCTTTTCTGGGACAGCTTTGCCAGAAAAGCTTATCCTTCGTGGCTCGATTTTAGTACTCTTTCTCCCTCTCTTCTTACTTGAGGTGCCACCCCTGACAATCCCATGTAAGCCTGTAGGCCACCCTTCTGCCTCACTGAAATTAAATATACTTTTCTCTTCAGACTGTTGCTTATGGTTTGAGGAACTTGGCAACTTTCCACCATTACTAATCTTACTCAGCAGCTTTGGGTTAGCTAAAGAGGAAGTCTTCTTTAGTGCTAATGATCGGGTCATTGGCCTCTTAATAGTTTCCAGGGGACTTTCAGGCCTTTTAATGGTTTCCTGGGGACTTTCAGAATCCTCCTCTATTGTGTCTGAGTTTTGCCTAAGCTTGGAAATATTGCTATTGTTTTGATCCGAATTACCACCCAGCCTTGAATTCTTCACACCATCCTCAAGAGTTTGAGAGTTTAACCTTTTCTCATCTTCCGGAGCAGTTCCTAATATCTCCCACAGTTTCAATTTCAGGGATCCATTGCTTTGTGGAGCTGATTTTGGGTTTTCCGCTTCTGCTCTTTTGTCTACCACACAAACTTCTTTTGCAGCGGTGAATGCAAATTCCTCTACCCTCTCTGTCCGTCCACCTTTTTCTTTCCTCCCATATGTGATGCTATCAAATTTCTTCTGCCTACGATCACCAGACTGTAAAATTGACATACGGTTTGCATAAAACTGGACTGTTTTTGTCATAGGTGCTTCACTCTTATTGTTAGATTGGTTCTGAACACCCTCTTCAAACTGTAAAACTGAAGTCTGGTTTGCAACAACATTAACTGTTTGTGGGAAAGGTAGATCACACATGATGTTGGGCTTCTTCTGTGTTTCATCACCAGATCTTAAAGCAAAAGTCCTTCTCTGATGAAATTGAACTGAATTAGTTGTCGGTGTCTCTTGGTGGAAGGATTTGGTCGAAATCCATGGAGAATTCTCCATCTTAGAAGCTTCTGCTAGTTTCCCTTTCTGTAAAGCTGTCATTGCTGCCTCCTTCATTGATTTCTTCGACGAATTTTCCAGCAGTAGGAGCTACTTTCTCTTCTTTCCTAGTTTTGTATCCTTTCAGAGGTTCATTTACCATAACACCAATAGATATTTTCCTGGACTGGCTCTGGCTATATGGAAGATTATCACTGCCAAAACTCGCACATTTGCTTGTCCCATCCTAAAATTATTGTTTCAACCAGCAAGTGTTAGACATTGAACACTCCTAACATACAAACCAAACCATTATTTAGGGAAAAACGTGAAAGACAGACTGAGATGAAAATACCTGGACACTTACATCTCGAAAATTCCGAGGTTTCTTAAGCTCCATCATTGTAATTTAAGTTGCACCAGTAGAGAGTCAAATACAGAACTAGCACATAATAACCTGAAATCCATACAAAACCAATTTATAACATAGAGACCAACAAAAAACCCTAGTACCATCAACAACAACCGTATTTCAATATATTTAAACCAGACCAGATCAACACCATCGCGATAATCCAAGTGACAATATGAACCAAAAATTAGCCTAACAATCTACACTCCGTAATCTGAATTGTCCAAATTTCTGTTTTGAGAAACCAAAAACTTGAAGTGCCATTTCGAGATTTCGATTTCGCACACAGAAATGAAGCTCACCTCAAAACAACACTAAATTTGAGGCTTAATTAACAGTAAAAGTCCCCAAAATTTGTTAAGACGCGCTCAAATGTCAGCTACAGAAAACTTAACTAACAAATTTGTAATTCAGACTTTTTCAGGTACAAACCGATAAAAACTGAGAATAAAACTTGGAGAAATCTCAAAAGGTAAGAATCAAACACAAAAAAGTGAGAATCGAACCTGTTAGGTGTTACGAGTTGAAGATCAGACGGATTTCTTACTTACTGATGTTGAGGTGTTGTTCGTGAAGATAAAATCTCTTCAAATCTGTAGAAATCGTTTGTTATAGAAGAACTGAATTCAAATTCTTCGTAGATCTAAATTAGGGTGTCTGAGATAGAGAAGAGAGGAGAGAGAAGAATGAGAGATGGAATTAGAGGAGGCGGGAAAAATAAGTGAATTAGAGTTTTTTTAGTAATTCTATCGTACGCTATGGTGCGTATTGCGCGATGAATAGTCTCTATTTATCTTCTCGGACGAGAATTTGAGATGGTGAGAGTCAAGAATTTATCGCGTACAGAAAGAGAGTAGCGCATGTATGTGTGTACTGCAGGTAAAAGCAAAAGCAAAAGTAAAACCAGCAAGACGAACCTGACTCCTAATAATTTGCCCTTAATTTCGTATGAAATAACGACGGCAGCAGGGATTGCCAACGGACCTCCGGCACAGTAGCTGCGTACGAATTACGGTTTTTTTTTTGGCTTAATAATAAATTATATATATAGTTTCTGGAGAAAATACTCTGTTGTGGTTAAAAGTTGTATCAAGCTCAAATTCTACAGCTTCTGGCCCCACCAAGAATATTTCAACCAATAGGAAACTTTTGTTTTTTCACACCACCTATATTTTGTATTTTCAACACCACTTCTCTATATTTTTGCAGGATTTTACCAAAATCTTTTAAGGAAATCCTAATATTTATTTTCCTTTCTTTTCCGCCACATCCCCTCCTCTTCCTCGCTCTTTCTTTGTTGCCTCCCGGCTCAACCTATTTTTATTCTTTCATCTTCGTTATGCTTTCTTTTCCATTCTGATTTATTTTATGTCATGTACTGCATCAATACCGATATCTTCATAAAAGAAATCAAACTAGGTGGCCTTGAATGGCGACGTCACGATTACCGCCATCAAAACTCGATTACAACTGATGTTACGCAGTTGTGCAGGTTCCTCTTAGCTATTTTATTTTTCATGTTCGGATCTTGGCTATCGTATTCTTCACGAACAGACATGATGGAAAAATAAATTATAACAACATGTTATTCTTTTTCGGTTAACCCTAATCCTATTTTCCGCTAATCAATTTCTTCTTATATGGTATTAATTTAGTTGTTGATTTGTTCTGATTATTCGAAACATTAATTATGTGAGTCTCCATTTCTTATTCTTGATTTGATATTTGATATCCATAATTTCCAATGTGGGGTCATGGGATTTATGGGAATATTTAATACAGACAATTGCAGGTATACAAAACTACGGCGTTGGGTTGGTTGGGGCTTGGTCATGATCGATGGAAATTGTAAGTATTTATTCAAATGGATAGAAACGGATTAATATTTTAAAATATGAAAATAATTTAATGTGTGATAGTATTTCAGGAGGTCTCCTTCACGCAACAATTGATAATAATATCAAGGCCTGAACATATGGTGACAACATGCAAAAATATTGAACATGGAGGTTACATCTATCAACACATCTATTTATGTCGTTTATTGTAGATGCATTTTACTACAAACTACATCCAAAGGATAGAAATCTTCTACTCATGCAAGTGAAAGTAAGAACTTAACAATAGACACAAGGATATACGTGGTTCGGTATGATTACCTACGTCCACGGGGGTGAAAGGATGAATCTTATTACTTCAAGGTGTTACAATGGCGTCACTCTCCAAGTTAAACTCTCTTCCTTACAAGATGAACTAGTTCCCAACTCTCTTTCTCCCTAGTGCGATTTCAAGTCTCTCTCTCTCTCCCAATTACCACCTGCCTCTCTTGGATACAAGTTCTTCTATTTATAGGGAGACTACATACAACCTGTAGCGCCCCCTAAGCTAGCAGCTGACTAACCCAAGAATTTAACTAAATAAAGAGGCACTAACGAATCTAAATCAAATATTTAAACTGTAAGAAGGAAGTTCTAAACAAAGATTAACCCGAATCTAAACCTTGTCTGTAATAAATACAAGAACTCCTCTCATGTGATACATATACAATAGTAATTTGGTTTACAAAGAATATACAACAAAATAAACATGTTAATATATAATCAAATAACGAAGTTAACTTCTCGGAACTTTCGCTGCGCAAATCTGCTCTGTCACTGAAACTGAAAATGGGAATAATTAACATTTAACTTCTAAGTAATCATACGCAGATTTGGAAAACAGATTTGGAAAACATTACATGTTTTCCCAAACATTAGAAGACAACAAAACCACTGAAATAAACAATCATGTATATGGACCTAAACTCCTCCTTTAATTTCTGCGGTGACATTTACACACCTTATAATTTCTGTGGTGACATTTACACACCGTAATACTGAAGACATAAAGCGATCTGTGGGTGAAAGTTACACACCCGTAATATTGATGCCAATTCCACACCTATTATTAATATTGCGGTGTATCGCCCTAGCCGTAAGAATATGAAGGAGCGTATCCAATATACCATAGATGAAAATTCTCATTTCCCAAAGACAATCATAAAGATAAAAAAAGCATGAAATATGCGAATAGACAATGCAATTAAGAAACATACAATGCATGAGTTTATAAAACAAAGACTTTCATAAAAGAAATAACAATGATTACAAAACTGTTAAATGCATTCCCACACCTTTTGATGACAAGCCATGCCTACCTCGAGATCCACGATCTACTGGTTCATCCTCTGGAATCGACCATTGTTAAGATAGACTAACTGTTAAACACACAAGAAGTCTAAGAATCTAGCCAAAAGGCTCATACAAGAATCATACAAGTATATCCATTGTTTCTAAGTCCATGATGGTATCTTATTCTCTATCTTTAGTATAATTAAGAGTTTATTAATCCAATTAGATTGTCTCTATAGTTCATTATCTAAGTCTTATGAATATCTACAATTTTGTGGAAGGAATCAGATACTAATTCAGACAATAAGAGGTCCAATCCGACTATATAAGATAACTATCCATAAGCCCAAGTTCTCTAAACAGGCCCATTAAGTTAAGGCCCAGTCCAATTGGCTCAACCAACAGTCACTAACAGTCAACAAGTCTTTAACGGTCAACGTCTAAGGTCAAGTAAATAGTCAAGGTCAAAGTCCAGGGTTAATGGTCAACGAGTTAACTCAGTCAACTGAGTCGGATCGGTTCAACACCTGGTCACCTAATCAACTCAGTTAGACAACTGAGTCAGACCTGGTAAATTAGTCAGACATCTGACTGGGATAACTGACAGCTTAAAACTCAAGAATTGAATTCTACACAACCACTAAGCATTCCATTCAAACAAACATAATTCAATAATTCAATTACAAACATAACTAGTCTACCTGCAGAATGCAGCTTTTCCTAGCTTTCACAACAAACACTATCAACATCAGTTCAACACCTTTAACTTCATATCCTTGTGCTATCAGCACAACATTCACCAACCACTATAACCCCAATTCCCTTAGAATCATCTAACAACCTAGTTCATTCATCCATCACCTACCCCATTATAGATCTCAACCACATAACAACAACCTTCAATTCTCATAACTTGTAACTCATATAACATCACTGAAATTCCCAGTTTCCATCTTACATTTCCACCAATTCAATTACACAACCACAGTAAATTCACCCCAATCCTCAACTCTATCATCCAACATACATACTCAACAAAGAACTGAGTGTTAACTAATTTACTTAGAGAAACATTTACCTCAATATATTCATTCCAGCCAATTGAGATCAACTCCTCATTCTTGCTTGACTTGATTCAACAGTCCATCTCAAGACAACAACAAACCCCTTAGTTCAGTTCAATCAACAATAACAACAACAACTTAACTCCATCTCCTGAATTTCAACTATAACCACAACTAACTTTAATTCTTCAAATCGAATTCTCAAATTAACACCACAAACTTCTTCTTTATTATCACCTCTTCCATGTAACTACCTCCTCCTCATAAATCTCAATTCATCATCTAATCAACTCAGTTCAATCCTTTATTTTTAGTTCAAAGACTAACTTACAAACTCATCAATTAAAACTTGAATCGATTCTTAACTAAATTTACTGATAAAGCAATTACCTCTATTTTAGTTTCACCAACCGATTGAATCAATTATTCTTTGCTTTGAATCTAATCCATCCAGCAACCCTTCTCAAACTACCATCAATCCACAAGTTCTGTTCAAGCAACCTTCAATAATCTTCTTTCTCGGTTTTCAACTTAACCCTAACTCAAATTCAGACGATTCTTCAACTTAAAAATTTAATTCAATTCAAACCCATCTCCAATTAATCTTCTAATCGTTCAATTTCATCTTCTGAATCTTCTTCAGAAATATTACAAACCCTAATTCCCAAATCTGTCGCATAACTGCTGTTCTTCGGAATCAAACCCATAACCTTCCAATTCACATCAGATTCATTGAAACCCATACCTTAACCTCTTCTTATTTAATTAAATTAGTTCATCTTCAAATCACAGAACCCTAACTTATAATTCTCCTCAATCCAACTTCCTCCAAAACTCAAATAGAAACGACACCGCTACCATCAACTACTCCATGATTTTCTCAACCTCATACCGATTACAAAACCTCCACTTGATCTCTCGAATTCGACAGAGAAGAAAGAACGGAGAAGAAAAGAAAAGAGAAAGATAAAAAGAAGAAAGAAGAATGAAGAAGAAATGAATTCTTCTCGAGCGAACTGGGGATAAGGCCAGGACAAAAGATAAACGCAATCCCCCAAATGATATGGGAAGTCCAAGTCGGTTTGATAGCAAAATGACTATTTTGCCCTTCGACTAATCTGACAAATTCTTCTTCGTCTGGTGTCCGACTGACACGTGCGAGTAGTCCATTCCACGTAACTTTTAGAGATCTATCTACGATACTAGTTTCATATCTAGATCGTTGTTAGATTAGTTTCTATTAATTAACGCTTGTGTTAAACTAATCGAGTTAATATTGGCTAAATTGTCACTTGATCATCTCTTGACCAGTCTAACAGCGTTGACGAGTTTGAAGGTCACTACATTCTCCCCACCTTTGAATATTTTCGTCCTCGAAAATCGAACTGCCTTCTAGTCTTGAAAACTCCCCACCTTATAGAATAATTCCATCTCTTTTCTAACCGCATGCAACAAGAATAAAGCACAAACCTACACGGCTTCTACAACTAAAATTTGTAGCTCTAGGTTGAATTATGCTGATTTAGAATCTATCAAATAAGAAAGTCTAAGTTTCTTACACTAATTTCTATTTTATAAAATATTTGTCTCGAGCTTCAAGGAAGAATCCTACAAATCTGTCTAAGTAAGATTGAAACTATCGTTTCTCTAATAATTTAATTTATACTTCTATGATCAGTCCTCTCTGAATGCAGTTTCCCTGTCAAGGTTGGCCAATCCCAACAATGCCTTCCTACGAACAGAGAAAACACAACATTCACTATTCTCCAGTGCTAGATAAACTAATTACTAATTTATTAAAATTAATTAGTCTTCAACTTTTATCTTAACTGGTGTAATTATAATAAATTTACTTCGTAAAATATATAAATAGTTCTCATCATTTTTAAACAATTTCGTCGTCTGATATTTAATGACTATTATAAGTAAACCCAATTCGATTGTTTTAAGTGTTCACTTACTATGACTGATTAATTTCTAAATTCTATTGTAATTGCTTTAACTTGAAGATTTTACTTTATAAACTATGTATCTAATTCACAGCATTTTAAACAATTTAAACCTCAAAATTCATTTGATCTTATTTATTTATGTGAAACTAAATTTTAATTCCAAATGAAACCATAATATTATAACTAAATAATTATTTAAAATTCATGTACTATTTTAAAATAACTGAATGTTACAACTATTATCCAATTGTTACTATTATTATTTCCAATGTGTCTATTTGTTTATTTCATTATGCAACTTGTTAAAAGTAAATAACCACTTTAAATTATTTATTTATTTTTATTTTATTTTATTCATGTCGTTTGGTATTAATATTTAATTATTGTTATTACATACATTTCTTATTTCTTAGACTGATATAAGTTATTCATAATTAATCATAATGCAAAGTTTAACTTTATTATTAGTACTAGATTTGATTTGATCTAACTTTATTTCCTTAAGTTTATATTATTGTTAAGTAATCCTTAAGTTGTATTATTAATAAAATCTACATTCTGCTATTACTATCCAATAATATTATCCAAATGATATTTACAATAATTCTAAGTTTTATAATAATTAATATTAAACAGTATTATAATTTGCTTATTTTATCGAAAATTATTGTCTTAATTGTACTATCATTTTCATTATTGTTTTATCAAATTTTCTTATTTGATTACTAGTGTAATTGACATACAATTAAAATAATTGTTTAGTAATAATACTTAGTTTGATATTTTTTATTAAGCCCTAATCTTGTAAATATAATTTTAATTTCACGAAAGATCGATATAACACATTTTGTTTATTCAGATTGAATTGGTAATATAGTTTATCGTGTTACATATTGGCGTTAGTAATTTTAATATGATTTTAAACTTTGAGTCTGCATAAAGATTTAATATGTCTTAATAGTCTTTAGATTTTGGTATTAATTATAAGTGTCTTATTCATATACAAATTTATTTTCCTTTAAGTTAAATTTGTACTAAGCATTCAAATATTATAAATATCACTTCATGCATATTTTAGTGATTTAGTAAATCATTTATTGGACTAAAATAATCTAGGTATAAGATTGTTAACAATTTTAGTCTTTATTATGAGTCTTATATGACCTCACGTTCTTTTATTCCTATTTAATAAGTCTTGTTTTAACTATCTTATTTAAATGCAAGACATATACTTCTAACTTGTTATTTTTAACTTTGCAAATCTTAACCGTAGCTAATTACGTAGCTTTTTAGTCTTAGTCATTATTTTATCGTTGTATATTTGTTAATGATATTTTAATTTAAATTATGCTCAATACAGTACTAATTTAAATTTTAATAGTTCAAGTTTGTCATACTAACTTTTCATTTCCAAAGAAAATTAATTTATTTATAAAGAAGAATTCTGTTATTATACGAATTTATTTCCTTTTAATTCTAATATTACACTAAATATCCGATTGATGTTATTACTATTTCATGTATATTTGTTTCATTCTAAAGATTTATTGAATCATTTATTAGATTAAAGATAATTTGTAATTTAATTTAATTTACAAAACTTAATTGAAGATATGCGTAAATAATTTTCGTAGTTATTTAATCATAATAATAATTATTATTTTTGTTGTTCTATATCCTTATCGGAATTTTGTTAAATAAAGTTGATATTAATTGTGAATGCAAACATTACTTTATTAAAATTATTATTACTCTTATTAAATTATTATCATCTACAATTAGCAATTATTAATATTGATGGTTGAGTTATTATTTTAACTACTCTTACAAATATTAATAAGTCCCAAAAATTACTATCAACATTTATGTGGTTACTCCATAATTTATTTACTCTTCACATAAGTCGATGTGTTCAGTAAGTTTCTATTTGATTTACAAGTTATATCAATTATACTAATTTCACTATTATTATTATAGTATTAGATTGTTTACGTGTTCATACTTTTTAGATCAATTATTATCAAATCCTAAAGTCACTGGTGTACCTTACAATTTTTACTTCAATACATAAACAAACAATCAAACAAACAATTCAATCTATTAGATAAATCTTTTAATTATTGATAGCTTTTAGTGATTAAGATTTATCTCACAAACCCAACCCAGTTCTAAACTAATCTAGTTCACTATCTGGCACTGGCTATTCCCATATAAGATCTAATAATGAGCTTTGATACCAACTTTGTAGCGCCCCCTAAGCTAGCAGCTGACTAACCCAAGAATTTAACTAAATAAAGAGGCACTAACGAATCTAAATCAAATATTTAAACTGTAAGAAGGAAGTTCTAAACAAAGATTAACCCGAATCTAAACCCTCTCTGTAATAAATACAAGAACTCCTCTCATGTGATACATATACAATAGTAATTTGGTTTACAAAGAATATACAACAAAATAAACATGTTAATATATAATCAACTAACGAAGTTAACTTCTCGGAAATTTCGCTGCGCAACTATGCTCTGTCACTGAAACTGAAAATGGGAATAATTAACATTTAACTTCTAAGTAATCATATGCAGATTTGGAAAACATTACATGTTTTCCCAAACATTAGAAGACAACAAAACCATTGAAATAAACAATCATGTATATGGACCTAAACTCCTCCTTTAATTTCTGCGGTGACATTTACACACCTTATAATTTATGTGGTGACATTTACACACCGTAATACTGAAGACGTAAAGCGATCTGTGGGTGAAAGTTACACACCCGTAATATTGATGCCAATTCCACACCTATTATTAATATTGCGGTGTATCGCCCTAGCCGTAAGAATATGAAGGAGCGTATCCAATATACCATAGATGGAAATTCTCATTTCCCAAAGACAATCATAAAGATAAACAAAGCATGAAATATGCGAATAGACAATGCAATTAAGAAACAGACAATGCATGAGTTTATAAAACAAAGACTTTCATAAAAGAAATAACAATGATTACAAAACTGTTAAATCCATTCCCACACCTTTTGATGACAAGCCATGCCTACCTCGAGATCCACGATCTACTGGTTCATCCTCTGGAATCGACCATTGTTAAGATAGACTAACTGTTAAACACACAAGAAGTCTAAGAATCTAGCCAAAAGGCTCATACAAGAATCATACAAGTCTATCCATTGTTTCTAAGTCCATGATGGTATCTTATTCTCTATCTTTAGTATAATTAAGAGTTTACTAATCCAATTAGATTGTCTCTATAGTTCATTATCTAAGTCTTATGAATATCTACAATTTTGTGGAAGGAATCGGATACTAATTCAGACCATAAGAGGTCCAATCCGACTATATAAGATAACTATCCATAAGCCCAAGTTCTCTAAACAGGCCCATTAAGTTAAGGCCCAGTCCAATTGGCTCAACCAACAGTCACTAACGGTCAACAAGTCTTTAACGGTCAATGTCTAAGGTCAAGTCAATAGTCAAGGTCAAAGTCCAGGGTTAATGGTCAACGAGTTAACTCAGTCAACTGAGTCTTATCGGTTCAACACCTGGTCACCTAATCAACTCAGTTAGACAACTGAGTCAGACCTGGTAAATTAGTCAGACATATGACTGGGATGACTAACAGCTTAAAACTCAAGAATTGAATTCTACACAACCACTAAGCATTCCATTCAAACAAACATAATTCAATAATTCAATTACAAACATAACTAGTCTACCTGCAGAATGCAGCTTTTCCTAGCTTTTACAGCAAACACTATCAACATCAGTTCAACACCTTTAACTTCACATCCTTGTGCTATCAGCACAACATTCACCAACCACTATAACCCCAATTCCCTTAGAATCATCTAACAACCCAGTTCATTCATCCATCACCTACCCCATTATAGATCTCAACCACAGAACAACAACCTTCAATTCTCATAACCTGTAAGTCATATAACATCACTGAAATTCCCAGTTTCCATCTTACATTTCCACTACCAATTCAATTACACAACCACAATAAATTCACCCCAATCCTCAACTCTATCATCCAACATACATATTCAACAAAGAACTGAGTGTTAACTAATTTACTATCATCACGTGCATGAGTTTAATGATTTGGAGCATATAGAATGAAGGACAAACTAGCTTAAATGCGGAGGTCAAGTACTGAAGGTGGTGTCGTACGGAATGATAGTGACGTAGCGTAAAATCTGCCACAAAGTCAGCCTAGAGTCAAAATAGGGTAGATAGGAAGAACCCATTTGATAACCGGAGTAGGCTTTATATCTGCAAGCTTCGACGTAGTGACAATTTTTGTGTCAGTCGAATATTTTTCACCTTTTTGAATGTTTATTTCCAATACTAGGTCAAAGTAAGGTGTTCTTTGTATTTTCTGACGTAGGTAGGGACGACACTCGGCTCACCACGCGCCACACCCGATGGCTAGTACTTCAGGGACGGGAAGGACGTTAAGGAATCGTACAGTTACTAACAGCATCATGTAGGCAGGGGTAACTAGGCCGAGGCAAGAAGGCAGTTGACAACCACCGCCCGAGGGATCTCATGAAGCTGCACGAGGCATGCCAACTGTTGACGAGGGAGTGGATCTTGAGCGAGATGATGACACCCTACCCTTAGACCAGGTTATCTTGACCCAGAGGAGAGTTGACCAAGTCGATGGACTTACAGCTTCGGATACAGAGGACGATGAGGATGCGCTCGCAGCACAAGCCCATAGGCAAAGAGCAAGGCATCAAGCTGAGTACCATGAAGCCTTAGGAAGAGAGCAAGAGCATCTCAGGCAGATTCAGTTGGGGCGAGGAGCAGCTAGCAACGTCGGCCCTGCACCTGTCCATGCAACTGGTCATGCAACTGATCCGATACTACCCCCACCACCAACATCGATACCATTACAGTCTCTTCCACACCACCCTAATGGACATTCTAGTCACGAAAGCACAGACCCGACGCTATTGGCCATTTTAGAAAATAAAAGAAGACAAGAAGCGACACTAAGAGAGCTCCAGTAACGGAATCTCACCCTGGAGTTTGAGAATTATCAGTTGAGGAATCAACGAACCAAATCAAGAGGATCATCCAGCCGAGGAACGTCGAGTAATCATGACCGATCAGGTCAACCACCACATATGACTGATTCGGGCAACCCTAGTCAGTCCGGACGACCTCCCATACCCTTTCCACGAGGATATGGACCACCCGAGGACTCGTCTACTAATGAAGAAAGGCGAGGAAGGGGCGGACGACGGGACGGGGCGACATAAGCTAAACTTAAAGAGTTGGAGGCAAAGATTAAGGAGCTATCGGGAAGTATCAAAGAGAACAAAATGGCAGAGATTATGAGCGAGGCCGAGAAGACACCTTTCTCCCAAGAACTTGAACAAATGCCATTCCCACCAAAGTGTACCTTACCTACATTTCCTTCTAGATTCTACGGAACAGGAGATGCGGTCGAGCATCTAAAAATGTATACCATGTCATTGATCCAATGGAAAAACAACACGATAGTCATGTGTAAATTCTTTCCGGCCAGCTTGGAGGGAGAGGCGAGAGATTGGTTTTATTCAATTCCACCTGGATTGATCGACGGTTATGATGCACTAATCAAGGCCTTTCTTGAAACCTATATGCACAACAGCCGACCTCGGCCAAGAATGAACAAACTATTCACCCTTGCCCGGAGGTTCAGGGAGCCCTTGAGGACCTTGACCGATAGGTGGAGGAAAATGTGTACTGAAATTGGAAAAGTACCAGTAGATCAAGCTATCTTTGGATTCGAAAACGCATTGGGAAGATCAGACCCAATCTGGATAGCTATCTTCTCTGAAAATCCAAAAACCTTAAAGGAGATGCGAAGAATGCAAGAACATTTTATCTCCCTTGAAGAAATTCAAGCCGAATCGATAGATAGGGGAGTACAAGAAGCTGGTGCTGAGGCTAAAGCAGTTATGAGCAATCCTGTTAGACGTCCCGAGAAGAGATCATACCCTCCACCAAGAAGCAGTGAGAAGAAAGAATGGGTGGCCAAAGGGAAGAGGCCGAGGCATGAAGCCCGATCATATACCCCTTTGAACGCTCCTTTGGAGTAAGTATTCAAGGAAGTCGAGAAGAGGAACGATATCAATTACCCAGCATCAAGGGGAGTCCAGTTCCAAGAAACCAAGGATCACCTTGAGTACTGTCACTACCATTAGTATAGGGTCCACTCTACTAATAATTGCCGAGAAGTGAAGGATATCGTTCAACACCTCATCCGAGATGGATACCTGAGACAGTTCTTTCGACATCCAGCTCAGCCGACAGCAACACCCGATGTACCGGTTCATCAAGTTCGCATTGATAGATCAACTCAATTTGTGAATACCATCTCACACTTAGCTATCCAAGACTACACTCTCGGCCCAATAATCACTTCAAGGATTCACAAGAGGGATCGCGATGGCAAAGAAATATTTAGCGTAGCCAAGACCTTACCGATGAAACCCTGGATGATGCAGCCTATTTTGTTCTCGGCCAAGGATGTCCCAGCAAATGGTCAAGCACACAGTGATCCCTTGGTCATCACGTTACTGATTGAGGAGTGGGGAGTAAGAAGTATTCTCGTGGATAGCGGAAGTTCAGTCGAGGTGCTATTCTACAACACGTTCAAGAGAATGGAGCTGTCAGATGACATCCTCATACCCTCAACATATCACATCTACGACTTTAATGGTAAAATAACCATCCCCAAGGGCGAGGTAACTTTGAGAGTTTCAGACGGTGGGGGCTAACTTGACACACTAACCACCTTTTGTGTGTTCGACGTCGCCTCGCCTTATGAAGCAATTATCGAACGCCCATGGATCGCTGGGATTCAAGGGGTGGCATCGGCATATCATCAGAGATTAAGGTTTCCGGCCTATAAGGGAATAGCTGAAGTTGTAGGTGACTCCCAAGCAGCACGATAATGCATGCAGGTTGATGCCGAAATTAATGAAGAACGGCGAGCTCGACAAATGCAAGAGAAGAATAAAGCCAAAGAAGTTAAGGCTGCAGAAGAATTTGAGGAGGCTATTTCACAAGCGGTCATGGCGTACGAGACCCAAGAGCAAGATCCTTTATAGAAATTAAAGGAAACGGCTCCATTCAAGGAACCTAAATCTAATTTCTCGACAGTTGAGCCGACTCGGATAGTGAATTTGGGGACAGTTGAGGAGCCAAAGATAGTAAGGATCGGGATATTTCTCTCGGATGAACAAGCAAGTCAACTCACGACAGTGTTAAAGGAAAACTTAGACGCATTCGCTTGGGAAGTACACAATTTATAGGGTATTGACCCGGAGGTCTGCTGCCACCGCTTGAAGATTGATCCGAGGTTCAAACCAGTTAGACATAAAATGATGCGAATCGCACCAGAGTTATAGGTAGCGGTTGAGGCCGAGATAAAGAATCTACAAGAGTCCGGGATAATCAGGAAATCCCATTATCTGTAATGGATATCTAATATGGTCATGGTACCAAAGAAAAAAGGAGGAGTCAGAATATGTATTGATTTTAGTGACTTAAACAATGCCTGCCCGAAGGACAGCTTTCCTCTCCCAAGCATAGACCATCTAGTAGAATCAATAGTTGGATATGAGGCGATGACATTGATGGATGGATACATGGGCTACAACCAAATACCGTTGGCACCCGAGGATCAGGAGCATACTTCTTTCTTCACACCAAGGGGGCTGTATTGTTATACCAAAATTCCATTTGTACTTAGGAACGCCGGTGCTACATATCAAAGACTGGTAGGATACATGTTCGAAGACAAGATCCACGAGACCATAGAAGTTTACGTGGATGACATGTTAGTCAAGAGCCGCCGAGCTAAGGATCACGTCCGAGACCTTCGCGAAATTTTTTAGACGATGAGGAAACACAATATAAAGATTAACCCCGTCAATTGCGACTTTTGGGTTACATCGGGGAAATTCCTAGGATATATCATCACCCCCAAAGGGATAGAAGCAGATCCCGAGAAGTTTAGGGCTGTCTTAGAGATTCCATCTCTCGCGACAGTAAAGGATGTACTGAAGCTAAATGGTTGTATAGCAGCATTTGGGCGATTCGTGTCACGGTCGTCGGACAAATGTAAAACCTTTTATGACATTCTGAAGAAAGGAGAGAAGTTTCAATGGATGGATGCTAGCGAAGAGGCATTTCAGAATATAAAGTTACACCTAGCCAGCCTCCCGGTTCTGCAGAGACCCGAGCCGTCAGAAATCCTCACCCTATACTTAGGGGCGACATCATATGCCATTAGTGCAGTGTTGGTTAGGACGGAGGGGAATGCAGAGAAAACGGTGTATTTCACTAGCAAAATATTAAGTCCGGCTGAGAAAAACTATACCAGAATGAAGCAGATGGTACTTTCACTAGCTTTTGCAGCTTCTAAACTCCGAACATACTTTCAAGCTCACCGCATAAGAGTGCTCACCAAATCGCCTATCGAAGCAGTTTTGGATAATGCAGGGCGATCAGGAAAAATCTCTAAATGGGAAGCCTTAATCAAACATATGATGTGGTGTACGAGACTAGGACGGCGATCAAAGGACAGGTAGTGGCCGACTTCCTAGCAGATTTCCCACTAAGCAATGAATACGAGGTTGAAGATATACCTGGGATGATGGAAGAGCGAGAAGAGCCTGCTGAATTATTAGCAACCAGTAGTCCTACACGGTGGGAAGTTTTCGTCGATGGGGCATCAAACAAAGAGGGGTCAGGCCTTGGGTTAGTCTTCACCACGCCGAAAGGAAGAAAGATAGTGCACTTGTTCAGGATGGAATTCAAAGCAACAAACAATGTCACCGAGTATGAAGCGACAATCCACGCCTTACGGATAATTGTAAAAATGGGGCTACAGGAGGTTCGCTTAACTAGTGATTCACAGTTGGTGATTCGGCAGATTACGGGAAAATATGCGACACACGCCCCCGTATTGCAAAAGTATTGGGAGCTCTCCCAATTTTACATCAACAAAATACCAAGCATTAAGTTCCGTCACATTTGTAGAAAGGATAACAAACACTCGGACGCTCTATCTTACATCGCCTCACAGCTGGTAGACCCGAGCATAGAGGGCATTCGTGTTATGATGATCCTTACTCCCTCAAAGATGGTGATTGGAGAAAGCCGATACACATATACCTGGAAACGGGCGAGCTACCCAAGGGTTGGCCCGAGATAAATAAAATCAAAAGTAAGTCGGGCGCCTACGAGCTAAGGGAAGGGATCTTATATAGTAAATCCTACTTAGGGACACTTTTACGATGCCTAAGTAGAGAGGAAGGCCACACAATCTTGCATGAATTACACTATGGAGCTGCCGGAAACCACAGATTGGGGAGAAGCTTATCGTCCAAGGCAAAGACAATGGGCTATTTTTGGATGTACATGAACGAAGATGCAAAGGAAATGGCGAAATTTTGTGAAGAATGTCAATGGTTTGGAAAGAAAATACAGGCACCAAGAGTACCTTTAAACTCTGTTATAAGCCCATGGCCCTTTGCCAAATGGGGGGTAGACATTGTCGGACCGTTACATGTAGGAATAGGGCATAGGAAATACTTGATCGTGGCCACGGATTACTTTACCAAATGGGTAGAGGCAGTACCACTAAGGCACATCTGAGACAAAGATGTCTTCAAGTTTATCTGGGAGCATATCATTTTCCGCTTTGGGGTCCCAACAGCTATCATCTCCTATAATGGAAAACAACTCCAAGGAGAAAATATTGATCTTTTGTTCAACACATACAATATCAGGAAGAGTAAAGCTACCCCCATTTACCCCCAGAGTAATGGGCAGGCCAAGATCACCAACAAAACAATCACCGACAACATGAAGAAGAAATTGGATGGGAAATATGGTGACTGGTGCGAGGAGATATACAATGTTTTATGGGCATACAGAACCACACGGAGGGAAGCTACAGGGTTCTCGCCGTTCATGCTTACTTACGGAACCGAGGAAATTCTACCAACGGAAGGAATGATAACTACTACTAGGACAGAAGATTGGAGGAGAAACGGCTCGTCCGATCTAATTTTGGCAAAACTTGACGATTTGGAAGAAACAAGGGAGATTGGGCTACAAAAAATTGAAAACTATCAAAGGAGGTTACAGCGAGAGTACAACAAGCGTGTTCTCCCAAGAGAATTCCAACCAGGGCAGCAAGTGCTGAAGTTTCTGGCCGACTGGGAGCGAGACAAAAAGGTCGGAAAGCTATCACCAAAGTGGGGTGGACCGTATATAATTGTGTCTAAGGCAGGCGAGGGATCGTATCGACTACTGAGACTCGATGGAACAAAAGAGCCCAAACCCTGGAACATCAAATATCTGAAACTCTGCCACCCCTGAAGGGAGGTGCGGAGAAAAGGTGAGCATACTTGTCTTCTATTTCTTTAAAACCGTGAGGGGTATGAGATAGGGCATGAGCTACTAATGGTCATTCGTACTCGGGGCAACGCTAGTGAGGAAGTGCCGAGGTGACTTACACTCGAATGATCATTCGTGCTCGGGGCAAAGCCAGTGTGGAAGTTCCAAGGTGACTTATACTCGAATGGGAATTCGTACTCGGGGCAAAGCCAGTGTGGAAGTGCCGAGGTCCCTTACAGTCGCATGGATATTCGTACTCGGGGCAGTGGCAGTGTGCAAGTGTCGAGGTAGCCTAAGGGTTTTGGTGGTTGGAAACCAGTTCCACAGGCTGATAAGACACGAGGTCTTCTCATCTAGGTGGCCTACTTACATTTGAAAGGTCGCCCCCATCGCAAGTGGATGTGACCACTTGCCCGAGATTGGTTGATCGATAACCGCTCGGGGCAATCGAACCTAGAATTAGGTTGACTAATACCCTTCCACTGAATCCAAGAGATAGTGATGAGATATCCCAATAAGGGCATGGCATTAGGCCCGATGACCCTCCTTGTTGGGTGTGTTCGACAGAAAAGGTTAAAATACTAACATACATGATCAATAATTTCAGACATGACATAAGAAACAAAAGTTAAAGCGACAGCGTCATATGAGAATTAAGGAAGCACGAAAAGCGTCATGAAACTCCACGAAGTAAAAAGTATAACATGAATAAAAATAACAGCATCGGCGATGCAGCACCCCCTTTTAAACAAACAAGCAGTGTATTAGAAGCAAAAAGGGAAGATGTGTTCAAAGCGATTTACAACCCAGGAGAAAGGGAAACTTAGTGGCGCAGCACTAAAAAGGAGAATTCAAGCCTTGGGGGGAACAACGCCGTCCCTCCTTTGCGCGATCTCGCGCCGCTTATTCTCCACATACTCAGCAATACCCGCCCGGACCTTCTCATCTATCTCCTCTTCATGGGCGGCGCGTTCATCCTCAACCTGTTGGGTAAGCTGCAAATTGGCTGCCTCGGCATTGGTCAACTTGGTACCTAAGTCGGCCTCGACTCGCTTCAACCGTCGGACCTCCAGATCCAATTCATGAGGACGTTTTTGCTCGGCTACAAGATCACAGCAACACGGGATTATTCATTCAATATGGTTTAGCAATTTCACAAGTACATAAAATAATCTAATCCTAGGGAACTTCCTCAACACATCGCCTAAGAGACCTGAAAGGGCTGGTAACACTGACTGAAGCGATTCTACCGACTTGGACAACTCATCCTCGGCCTTGGATAATTTTATAGTTAGATCGTTATAGCATTGCTCATTAAATTCATTACTGGGGCAGTACTTTTTATGTTCACTCCACTCGGCCATTAAACGATTGCACGACACTTGGAGCACTTAAAGCTGCGACCTACTCCATTATAGTTCACCCACCATTTTTTCAAATTCACCCACCTTGCCCAGCAGATCCCTATTAGCTCGCTCCACTACATCTTTATCCCTCAAAATTCGTCGGCGATCTTCGTGAAGGTATCGGTTCTGCAATTGTAAATAGTCTACCTGCTGTCCTAGGTCCGTGTCCAAAGCAGTTTTCTCAGCACCAAGGCATTGAGAAGAACCCAAATGAGCTCGCAAATTGTCTATTTCTTCAGGGCATACTCAAACTGTCGATATCGGTCTAATTCACCTTGAAGTTCTTCGATCTCATCAGCTTGGCGATCTATTTTCCCATCCTTGTTTACAATTCGCCGACGAAGATTCTCCACTTAATCCTGTTCAATATCCCATTTCCTCTTCATGATCTTAAACTCCGAAGAAGCATCTAAACCTATACTAGCTATCTCGGCTAGCAGAAGGAGACTCGACTCAGGATACTGGCATGATAAACTCAATCAACACAAGTTAAGGTTTGTATAATTGTAACACACCTTGAGCATCGGCGAGTTTAATTTCTAGCTCGCGCGCACGACTCTTCTCGTTCTGCAATTGAAGTTGGATAGATTCCATCATCTGCCTTTCCCTACGACGATTGGAGGCATCTAACCGTACCCTATTAAGGATATGATACAAGTAAGCAAGTTAGAATGTCAAGCGACAATTAGGAAGATATTAAGGAGGGGGCATCACCCAGGCATACAGAGTCACTCACCACCGTATCAAGAGTCTGAGCTATATCATTATAAAGGGGCACTGCACCGAGCATTTGTTCATCAGTATACGCTCCAAAGTCGGGGTAAGTGAGCGCTCCAAGGGAATTCAGGATAGGTCCAGAGACGGTAAAGGGGGTGTCACCACTAGACGTAGACCCATCAGTGATCCGGGGCAGACGAGGAAGTACTTTCGGTTCAGCATTAACAACCTTTTCCAACTCGGGAGTCTTCATGGGCTCTTGTTTCTCGCCTGCCAAATCATCTGGCATGACCACCTCGGGACCACCCTTCTCGCCCATCTCCTTCCCATCGCCCTTGTCATCCGAGAAATCCTCGCCGAATATGTCATCTTCATCGGGAATATCGATGATTGGATTCTTCCTCGGCTGCGCCTTCGTAACAACATTCTTGCCTCTAGTAGGATTACGTCTAAGAGGTTGAGCATCAATCTCATACATATTGGACCCACCGGCTACATCATCATCGTGCCTAGGAAATTTCTGCATAAGGCTTCTCGTCAGAACATGTGAAGGCAAAAAATAGGGGAAAGTACATGTACTTATAATAAAATCACGGTGTTTGTTACCTCCCCTGGTATTCCTCAACCCTTCTGCCAGCACCCCTTTTTCTCGACGATGCGGCGGCCTTGGTAGAATCTCCCAGAGACTTTGATGACAACAAATAACCAATTGGTGTCAAAACTAACAAGCTAGAAATTGAGGAAGGAAGAAGGAGACACATACCTTATCAGCCTTGTCGTCATTAACCACCCAGAAATGATAGGGCTCAGCGGGAAATTGAGATGACGGGAAGCTACCATGTAAAATGGGCCCTCAGACAAGAAGTGGAACTCGGGGATAAATTGGGTCATTGGTATGACAGGGTCATTTGTTAGAACCTTGGCCGATGGGATCGGCATCTAGCATCATCCTTTAAACATTCTTAGGCATAGTTCTGTGACGATTAGGACTAGCAACAAAACCGGCAAGGTTACCATTAGTTGAAGTACCGGCTCGATAGTTGGCAAAGAAATTGGCAGCGGTATATTCTGGAGCGTCCTCGGGCTTATAGGTTGACCAGTCGGCAGTGGAGCCATGACCATGTCGGCGATCTCTCCATTCATCCATAATCCGAAAAGTGTTGCTAGTCCATTGAGATAGAGCACGATAAGGCTTGAGCTGGGAGAGAAGCTCGTAGTAAAAAGGTCTATCCGGATTATACAAAGGGAGACGGAGACCTAGATCCAGATGGCCAAGAGTGATAACCACGCATTCAGCTGACTGCTCGTACTTCTCCATGTCGGACTTCCTCAAGGTGCTGTTTTGACCCGAGATCAGGATAACTTCGTAGTCTTGAATATGGTACTTCTCTTTCAACTGCTCAATGAATTCTTCATCAGAGAGATCTTTTACCATTTTCTCGGACCTACATGAAATAGAAGGAGAACCGTCAGGAAAGATAGATTTTATGGTGCGATCATCGTACTCAAAGGGACTATCAAACAAAAATAAGGAATCGAAGGGAAAAGTATCAATCTCGGAAAAAACATCATCAACACACCTTTTCCAGGTCATTGAGGGATAAGAAGCCATGGACGTGAATAGTGCAAAACTCAGAAGCTGGTGAAGAAGGTTGGGACGACGGAAACACAACCACAGCTGCTATAACACTCGGTGATGAGGATGTAAAGGAAGAGAATCAAAAAGATAAGGGTTCACAGAAGCAGAAAGTGATGAAGAAAAATCTCGGAGAAAATAGTTGCAGTGGCTGGAGATTGAGAAAATGGTGAAGTAGAAGAAAAGGAATAGGGAAATAGAGTATTTAAGGGAAGAAAGAAGTGTGACCGGAACCGACGATTACAAGTCATAAAGGGGAGTTAATGGGGGACTGCATGGAGTAAATCGCGGCATGGACGAGGACGTGGGAAGATGGAACGATTTTTTTCCACTCGTGTCTACCACACAAGCAAAAGAAGGGGCATAAATATAGGTGTAGATTATCCACATGGCTAGGTGGAAACATCTTAAGCTATGATGTACCCAAGGATAAATAAGCAAGAAGCATGGGATAGAGGCTCGTAGGCGCGAGGATTAAGGAACCACGTGGGTCGGACATGACCACTCTACAGTTGTCGGACAATACTTGACTCCAGACCTCTGACAAAGCTGACAGACGAGACGTATTTGGTCAAATAAGAAGCGTTAGTCAAAGGGATAAGAAGATACGTGACATATCGGCCAACTGAAAGGGCGACAGTATTGGAAGGGCGACATCGCACCAAGAGAACACTTAAAAGGATCGTCTCGGATAAGAGACTGCTAAGGAACCAAATTACATCGACCATATTTACATAAGGAGAGACGATACGAGCGATCCCGACACGGGACTTCAAGATAGATATATTGTGACCAACACCATAGTTTGGTTGTATGTAGTCTCCCCTATAAATAGAAGAACTTGTATCCAAGAGAGGCATGTGGTAATTGGGATAGAGAGAGAGAGACTTGAAATCGCACTAGGGAGAAATATAGTTGGGAACTTTTTCATCTTGTAAGGAAGAGAGTTTAACTTGGAAAGTGACGCCATTGTAATACCTTGAAGTAATAAGATTCATCCTTTCACCTCCGTGGACGTAGGTAATCATACCGAACCACTATATCCTTGTGTCTATTGTTAAGTTCTTACTTTCTCTTGCATGAGTAGAAGATTTTTATCCTTTGGATGTAGTTTGTAGTAAAATGCATCTACATGTACTAAAAGGAGTATCCACTGATATCCCCAAACTTCCATTATCATGAGAAACTACAGATCTACATAAGGCTTTGCTAATGATGTTGAGAATAATTCATTTCACCTTCAATAAAAATGTTATGAAATTTAAACTTTTTTGTCAGAAGGCTTTGCTAATGATGTTTTGCTATTATTACGTATTTGTTATGCCTTAATCTGTTTAACTCATTAAAGCAAGAGAAATTTATATGTGTACAATGCATAGAAGAAATCATTTTCTTGGTGGCTGGTGCAAGTCTAGGTGCACCTATCTTAAGTGGTTAAAACATTGGCAAGGTAAATTATGATATTTGAATTATTTTTTCTCTTTAATTTTTTTATATTGATTTTAAAGACAGTAGTTAATTCCAAGTGAAAATGTTTGACCAAAATTAAGTAAAACATAATGTGACATATACTGTTCGGTAGGCTCGGAAAGATACCTACTATTGTGTATACTGCAAGTGCACAGTGTCGACAAGCAACACAGGGCAAGCACAGGTCGAACCACAGAGACTTGGAGAGTGTAGAAGTTGATTCTAAATCCTGATTCAGAGAGTAACCAAAAGGGGTTTGATTTTGTCGATACGACGATATGATTTTCAAGTGACTGAAATAATAAAAGTAAAAGATGCAAATAACAAGATATGTAAACAATGATAATATGGATATTAGGGTATTCAAATCCACCAATAACCTATGATATGCATTCAACTTGTAATATTATTCTTGTCCTTATAGTAGATTCAAGTCTACCGTATAACTAAGGTGTTTCTCCAATGGATAATTTAATCACAACTAAAGTATTTCTCCAAAGCATTAATTGTCTAATTAAGCACAACTAATCTAAAGATCAATATTTGGTTAAGCATGAGTTGTAGCATAATCAACATAGAGATATTCTAACTACAATGGATACATGGCATACATTGTGAGAGCAAGATGTTGAAAAACTTGGATTAAATTATATCTTTAAACAATTCTAAACTTTCAAGAACAAGATACAAGATATGAATACATACCAATGAGATTAGGGCTTCATATAAACCCTAGTAAATGAAATTAGAACATGAAGAAAATTACAACAAAATTGAAATTTGATAAACTAACATGAACAATCTATTCTTGGATCAGTTTTCAACACAACAACCCTCTCTATTTATACACAAAAACTCTCTCAACACTTGGATTCGAAATTTACTGTAGCAACCACTCAACAATTAAACAAAACATGTTTTCTTTAATTGATGGATGAAATGGAATACAATGGGGGTGAGGTGGATGTTTTGGAAAGAATCCAATGGGGGTAAGGTGGAAATGGATTTGGGTCTTGGGTTTTGGATCATGGGTTGTTTAATCCCATGAATTTGTAAACAGGTTGCCACTGATGTGCGAGCGGGTTGCAACGCTTCCAACTTTCTTCTCTTTTGTCTTCTCAATTCTTCCAAGCTTTATTTAGTACTTAAAAACACAAAATTAATTAATACAAATATTTATTCTTGAAAATGGTAAAAATGCAGAATTTGGGATAATATATGACTTTGAAGCGCGAAAGATGAGTTAAGTGCCAATGAAAAGGTGTATGAATATGCAATATTTGGCACTCATCAAATACCCCCAAACCTGAATTTTACTTGTCCTCAAGTGAAACCGAAATCCAGAAATCCTAACTATACCACTGTCGCTGGTCTCTCGAATGCATTTAGCGTATGCACTAAGCCTTTAAACCCCTAGGTGTCCCTAGTGGACGAGTTGTAGTCTCGTGAGGGCCTACCAAAGATGTACCCACAAAACCTTCTCCAATTTCAGAGCATCCATAGAAATGTCTTCGTCTTCGGTCTTCAACTGTAGATGATGAACTTCGAAATTTCGTAGAACCATGAAAATTTGTAACCAATATTTTTTTTTATTTTTTTTTTAAGACTCGCTACACAGCTGATCATCATTTTTTTTTTAGTGACCCGCTACACAGCTGGTCATCAGATAACACACTACAAAAGACCCGCTCCACAGCTGGTCATAGAAGACAACAAAAAAAATATGCAAAAGACTACAAAAGACCCGCTACACAGCTTGTCATAAAAGATAACAACAAAAGACTCAAAAAATGCAAAAGACTACAAAGGATCCTAAAAAAGACCCGCTCCACAGCTGGTCATAAAAGATGAAAAAGACTACAAAACGCCATATGAAAATACTCCCCCAAACCTAAATCTAACATTGTCCTCAATGTTTCAAAAGATGACAGAAATAACAACAAACCATGAGAACAAAACAGATTCAAAGGAAAGAGATTACCAAATGCAAAAAGGTTGGTGCTAACCATAGAAGGATGAATGCTTTGAAAGCAAACAATAAGAGTGATAAGACAAAAATTTGGTTAGCACAAAATACAACTTAACCGGTTCATGAAACAAGATTTAACAATATCTACTGGATTATATACAAAGATTCACCATACACTAGCAATCTAAAGAGTTGAGGATCAACCCAAAAGATGAAGTGCAGAAATTTTAACAATCTCACATAATTATGATATGATAGAAATGCAAGTGAGAAAGTAAAACAAAATGAGATACCCCCAAACCTAGATTTTTCAATAGTAATACTTTTGGGCACGAAATCTAACAATTGTAGGGGTTCATCACGCAGAAGGTCTAGCTCAAAATGGTCTTTGTTTGGGATGGGAAGAGAAACATCAATGCATTCCAGATATGACTTCTCGTTAATAGGATATTTAGTGGACAAAAAGTCCAAAAGAATTTGAGATGCACATAACTCCAACCCTAGGTTTGGAACTGTCAACCACATCGATTCAACACACTTCAAAGGAACAATTCTTAGGTCCACTGCAAGACCATCAGTTGGTGACTTAATCAGGAGAGTAGGCACGTCTAAGTTTCTCATATGGATGAGATCAAGAGTACTATTATCATTAGTTACATTAACATCTCCTAAGTCATCTACAAGTGCTACATCATGCTCACATTCATAGAACAATTCAGCAAGACCCAAATCAGTTTCATGATCATCCAAAGTTTTATTCTCATGCATAGACAAATCGAAAGAGACATCATGTTGTGACCTAGGTATAGAATCAAACACGTCAATTATATTTTCATGCTTAAGATCATTAGTGTCGACAGGAGATTCAACATTTTCTAAGTCAGACACAAGAAATGTGTCATGCTCTTGTTCACAGGAAAATTGCACATGCTTAAGATCAGTATCAACATCCCATGTATATGGAACATTAGAAGAAACATCACTCATTAAGGTCGAGGCAGAGAAGCCTATTGTCTCTGAACCCAAAGGTTCGACAATATTTTCAGTAAAAACATGTTCTTCTAACATAACATCATCATCATTATCATCACAGAAATGCTTTTCCCTATTCAAAATCGTAGTATTTCTAGTCCCTTCATTTAAAACAGGTTCATATGCAATATCAGTTGCACGAGTAAGACTAGGCATACTATTTTCACATTTTATTTCATTAGGACAAACAAACATTTCATCCTGAAATTCCTCCCTTCCTACATTTTGTAAACGAATCAAATTCATTTTTAATAATGCATTAAGTTGTTCGATGGAAGGAGAGTCTTCAAGAGTAGGAAATTTATAATCAATGCTATATGGTTTATCATGCAATACACTCCTAGCATTATTTTGTTCGATGAGTCTGAGATTTTCCTCCACAGATTGAGAAGTACAAAATTGTTCAACTTCCCACTGTGGTGTCTGATACATATGTGCAGGGTCATTAGGGTCTATAAAATACTGATCGCAACCTTCGAAAGGTTGATTATGGTCCCAATGACTATCAGCTTTGTAATCTGTTGGCATTTCATATTTTGGATTTTCATGATATTCTCTAGATTGCCTAAAATCATGCAAAATATAGCAAATCTCAGCAGGATGGCCTAAGCCTCCACATAAGGTACAAGCATAGATTTCCGATTTCCTAGAAGAATTATATGCGACAGATTCATGCATTTGCATTTCTAAAGCTGCAGTTCTAGCTTCTAACTGGTCCAAAAGTGATGATTGTGAGAGTTGGGCACTGTAAAGATGTTCATTTTCACCCTGTGGTGGATGATACATGTGTGAGTAGTTACTAGGGTTCATGTATTGATGCTCAGGACTGTGAAAATGTCCATAATAATCCCTATAACTAGTGACATCATGGTCTGTTGGAGTTTCATAATGTGAAGCATGCCCGTAAGCAAGCTCTCTGATGGATTTGTTTCCATCCCCACCTGCAGACCAGAATCCTGACATGATCTCTAACTAGCACTAGGCTTGTTGCAGAGATTGGGATGTACACACTGAAAACAGACCAATATATTTATTTTTTTCATTATTATTATTTTTTTTATTTTTTTTTCAAGCCCGTTCTCTAATTACCTCGGGCATACATTAGAAAAACAAAATAAAAGAAGAAAAATCATAAACGGAAGTGAAGTTCTATGCAATCGCAAACAAGGCTGACTCTACCACAGAAAACCTACTGATTTCTAGCAAACAAAAAGCATGATGGATCCACTTAGATTGTTTTCTAGACCAGCTTTTAATCCTTCGAAAGGGAATTCGTTACAATCTGAGCAAACCCTTCTGGAATCAATCTGAGTTTAAGTAAATTGAATAGAGGCGAGGGAAGCTGCAGGAGCTTTGATACCCAAGGCCTCACCGCAATACAAGGCGGTGCAGTCACGCATTCAATTTACAGAAACCGTCATGAACTTCGAAGTATGCTTAAAGAGTAACCAATATTTTTCAAACGACTTTCCTACTAAGCTCGTTACCCTATAGGTCTCGTTCTATTCCAAATTTTAAAGCTTAGGTTCGCGTTTGGTAACGTTTTCCTAAGGCGGGCAAGAAGAGAACGGTGATGAAATCCGAATCCCTTATCTTGTATGGCCAGTTCTTGCCCTTTAATAGGAAAATAAAAGCAGCCGTATTCAAGTCCTCGACATATATGCAACCGAAGGAATACAGTAACTCGCTAACAAGGGATTCGCGAGTGTTTCGACAAACTTACCTCCCGTTCCAGACGGGGGATGAACCGTTGTTGTCGACTCGGTCCACGACTCCTATGTCATGAACGAACCCGAGGGGCCGAGGTGATATTGTAATCACCGTCCTTCTCTGCAAACAGTTTGATATTTAATATTACCCTTCCGTAGGGTTTAAAAATAAAAATAGAATGTCCAAAGTCCAAAGTCCAAAAATAAAAAATGCAAAAGAAAAATAAAATTACAAGAGTAGAGGAATCCTAATACAAACTAAAAATAGATAATTAAAATAAACTCTTTTTTTTTTTATTAAAATAAAAACTTCTTCCGCTTTCTTTCGCTTCCTTTCCTTCGCCTTTACAACAGCTACTCAGGCACCTGTTGAGCTCAAAAGAGGTAGTTAGGGTTTCGAAGTTTTAAAGAAAAAGCAAAATTAAGAAAAAAAATAATATATATATAAAATAAGTGTAAAATTGACTGTGAATAGTTGCGTTGCTACAGTAGCTATGCTACAGTCCATGAGGCGAAATATGAACAATGAAAATATGAACAGTAATATGCTACAATTCCATGAGACAATTTATGAACAGTGACAGGAGATAGAAACTTCAACTACACCGCTACCGAGTCCCCGGCAACGGCGCCAAAAACTTGGTAGGCTCGGAAAGATACCTACTTCTATGTATAAACTGCAAGTGCACAGTGTCGACAAGCAACACAGGGCAAGCACAGGTTGAACCACGAGACTTGGAGAGTGTAGAAGTTGATTCTAAATCCTGATTCAGAGAGTAACCAAAAGGGGTTTGATTTTGTCGATACGACGATATGATTTTCAAGTGACTGAAATAATAAAAGTAAAAGATGCAAATAGCAAGATATGTAAACAATGATAATATGGATACTAGGGTATTCAAATCCACCAATAACCTATGATATGCATTCAACTTGTAATATTATTCTTGTCCTTATAGTAGATTCAAGTCTACCGTATAACTAAGGTGTTTCTCCAATGGATAATTTAATCACAACTAAAGTATTTCTCCAAAACATTAATTGTCTAATTAAGCACAACTAATCTAAAGATCAATATTTGGTTAAGCATGAGTTGTAGCATAATCAACATAGAGATATTCTAACTACAATGGATACATGGCATACATTGTGAGAGCAAGATGTTGAAAAACTTGGATTAAATTATATCTTTAAACAATTCTAAACTTTCAAGAACAAGATACAAGATATGAATACATACCAATGAGATTAGGGCTTCATCTAAACCCTAGTAAATGAAATTAGAACATGAAGAACATTACAACAAAATTGAAATTTGATAAAATAACATGAACAAGCTATTCTTGGATCAGTTTTCAACACAACAACCCTCTCTATTTATACACAAAAACTCTCTCAACACTTGGATTCGAAATTTACTGTAGCAACCACTCAACAATTAAACAAAACATGTTTTCTTTAATTGATGGATGAAATGGAATACAATGGGGGTGAGGTGGATGTTTTGGAAAGAATCCAATGGGGGTGAGGTGGAAATGGATTTGGGTCTTGGGTTTTGGATCATGGGTTGTTTAATCCCATGAATTTGTAAACAGGTTGCCACTGATGTGCGAGCGGGTTGCAACACTTCCAACTTTATTCTCTTTTGTCTTCTCAATTCTTCCAAGCTTTATTTAGTACTTAAAAACACAAAATTAATTAATACAAATATTTATTCTTGAAAATGGTAAAAATGCAGAATTTGGGATAATATATGACTTTGAAGCGCGAAAGATGAGTTAAGTGCCAATGAAAAGGTGTATGAATATGCAATATTTGGCACTCATCACTGTTGGATGTCAATATACAAATAAGAAGCTTATAAAATAATCATAGCGAGGCATCAAGTTGGAAACAACTTAAGTTGTAAACTTTCTTTCTCGCTCTTCCTTTATGCTTATGAATATATGTGTGCATGGAACAGGGGATCAAGTGAAGTAGTAAACTTTCTTTCTTGCTATTCCTTTATGCTTACCGGATCCATTTGCATTTGCATGTGGTACATGTTGTCTTAGCTCAAATGGAGGAGAACATGGTTCTCAACCATGTAGCTATGGGTTCAACTCCCATAGATAACATTTTATGAGTAGGATAAAATCTTGCATGTTTCCAACAACCATATTAACATGCTTAGAATTAAAAACAGTGTCATGCATCATCTTGGTCATGATTTTATAGTTCAAGTTAGTATTGCACCTATAATAATAAAGAAGCGCCAAGAATACTCATTCAAAGAAAGAGTGAACACCATCTTTTCTTTTGTTGTTTATAGTGAATTTCATAGAGTATAACTATTGCATATAACGGTTTAGGTAAGACAGATAGACATCCAGATAGATAACACCACTTTCATTAAATTTTCGGATAAGTTAAATTAAATGGGTAAATTTGTTAGTCATTTTAAGTTAAATAAAAACTCATGTGGAAGAAAAATTCACTCAAGATTTCAAAAAAAAAAAAAATTGAAATTAAGAAACCGATTGCCATTATTTTATTATCATAATAAGAAGTTTAACTGAGTTAGAACCGATATCAAACGTCCTTGCAGATCATTTCTGGGGGGAAAAATCCAAAGCCAATTTTACTAGGCCGGAAGGAATTTTCTTTTTACAAAGCTAATTTTGAATCGCAAAAAATACCCCGCGCTAAAAAACACTACTGTTCTCCACAATGTATATAGGCCCTGCAACGCACGGGTGAAAAATCTAGTTTTATTGATAACCAAAAAACTGATTTACAAACTAGTTTCAAGCAGCTCAAGAAGGAACACAAAACTTACAATTTGTTCTAATCTGTTCTAATCAAATCTATGTTCTCAGTTCATTTTCTAAATTCCCAAGGAAGGGGGGTTTATTGTTGTATACTTGTTGTTCACTACTTTGTAGATTTGCACCTCTTTTAGCCAAGATATCAGATGAAAAATTTACCTCCCTGTAACTGTGAATGAATTCCCATTCTATGGTAGTATGAAAAATTTTCTCCCATATGGATACACACACCTGTTTCTTTTACGTACGAATTACGGTAGTGTTCTTAAGAGCATATCCAACAGCATGTGTTAAAAATCGTACGTGGGAATTTTTTTAAGACCCTTATTTAGGAGGATTTATACGTATAGTACAGGACTCCATGGTTAATAAACCATCTCCAATAGTATCGAGGTTTGACACTTAGAAAACTTTATGTGATGAAATGAAATTTTAACCATTTAATTGTATATTAATTAATTAATAAAAATTAAAAATATGACATAGAGAACATTTCGAAGGTCAAGATAAGACTTTCTTCAAAACCTTTAAAATTAGTATTTCATCCCTCCTGTTTTGTAGGATCTACTGTTGGAGATTGATTTAGTTAAAATGAAGATATAAAATTCTATGTGTTATTAAAAAACAAAAATCTTTCACCTTCTATTGGAGATGCTCTTAGAAATTGAAACGCCATAATAGTTTGTTGTTGTTTTTTTCCTTGAAACATGCATTTATATATATAAAGGGTTATGTTACACTTTCTCATGGTAAGTGGTATCCAGGAGTCGTGAAAAATAATTTGACTAATAAAAATTGGGATTGCCCTGGTCCCATATTTTGGTTGATATATTTCTCATTTGACTTTCATCCGCCACATGATTGGCCATGTCGTATGTCGCTTGGTTTCATTGTATGTAGTTGTGTTGGATAGGTGCTTGCGGAATCTGTCGCATTTTTTTCTTTATTTCATCCACCATTCCTGAGATGTACCAAGGCGTAGCAGTGGGTGAGATGATAAACCGAAGTAGGTTTTCGGAATCTGTCTCGAACAAAACTTTTTGCCATTTCCCCTCTTGCTATTCTGGATGCTAAGAGCCCGAGTTTTCGTTGTTAAGGCAGTCGTAATACCTATAAGTTGCGCCAATGCCATCATAGTTCGTTCTTCCGAGTCCTTGCCGATAAACCATGTACCTTCAAGTCCTGGGTGGCCCCTAGCCACTCTATCAACGTTGATCTTTATCCAGTTCATGTTTTGGTTGGACCATCCCACGGAGATTGTTGATATCCTTTTGATGCTTCCATAATGGTTAGGTACCGGAGAATCACCTGGTAGCAAATAAGGGTGTTGTTTTTAAAGCTCCGAGATACTCATGTTGTTGTTTTAGGGCCCAAGCTAAATTTTCATCTTATGTTGTTTGCTTTTGTCAGTAAACTAGCTCGTCCAGAATAGAAAACAGAGTGAGGACATGTAAGGTATTGGTGCTGATTGTTGTAAGATTTGGGAACTGTTTGTTTGAGGATTTATAACAATTATAGGGGTATAATTGGAGTTTAATGTGTTTAAGAGATGAGTAAGTAAGGTATTCCAAGATGTAGTCGTTCTTGGGCAATGAAGTAGCACGTGGTTCACATTTTCTGGGTTAGCGTTGCATTTTGGGCAAATATCAGAGGTGGTCAGATAGATGTGATGTAAGATAAAAAATGTTGGTAGTCTTCATTGATTCCCTTCCACAAGAAAGTCTGAAATTTCGGTGGACATAGTAGTGTCTATGAGAATTTTCTATCTGGCAGGGGGGTCTGGGGAGGTTGACCAACTCAATGGGTTAGACATTTTTTACCGAAGATGCAGTGTAATTTCTCGTTTTTTAAATGTAGCAAGATGATTCTGTCTTGGGGCTTATCTTGGGGTAGATAGATGTTTATGATTTTTTAGGTTGTAAAAGGGAGGAGGGAGTTTATTTTTTCTTGTATCGATTTATGTGAGATCAGTTCTGTTAGAGCATTACTCTGTCGAACTCACAAGTGTTGCCAAGCTTGTTGTCAAATTTAGTTGTTAAAACTATATCTTGATTTCTAATCTACAATTAGTTAAGTCTCGGACTAGGATAAAATGTAGTTGAAAAATAGTGGATCACGGCAGTCATCATTGCGTTCTACCGTTTGAGGGCGAAGATCAACTGAAGCTTTTGGAGAACTTCATCAACAAAAGGTAAGTGAAGACTGAACTACTTATATCTCAAGTTGTATTCAATTTTCAATCATTGAGACGATGTCGCATAACTAATTAGACTATTATGCATAGACAAGAATTTTGAGTCAAGTTTATCTTGATAATTAGTTTTCAAAATATAATGACTAAGTGAAAAGACGTGGGTACCCAAATACACCACAATATTTTTGTTTCAACCTATAAGTCCTCTTACCAAGTGTGATCGTCTATGGGCAAAGTCGAGACGATACAACAACTTCGGTATTCAAACTTTGTGAGATTGTCTACGGATACGAGATCGAGACAATACGACAACCAAAGTGTGATACTTGATAATAGGTTCGGACGTAACCAAACTCTATAGGATCACTATCAAGTATATTGGAGTTAACGTAAAGTGAAATTTACTTTAAATTATATAAACAAATATAATTGCGGAAAACAAAAGTAAATTACACAGCAAGATTTTGTTAACGAGGAAAGATGCATATGCAGAAAAAACCCGGGACCTAGTCCAGAATTGAATACTCTCAAAATTAAGTCGTTATACAAAATCAACACTAACTTCGTATAATTGAGACCAAGCAACTACACCTAGTTCGCTTAGTTTCCTCAGTATCCATGCGCTTCCGACTTTGATGAGTCACACATTGGTACAATTCCTTTGGATCGTATTTGAAAAAGTGGGGGTCTAACAACCACACCCAATATTTCGATTAGCAATTTGTATGGACTAACTCTGATATACTTTTAAGAGAATCAACTAGTCAGTCAGACTCAATCTTAATGAAAGTATATCAAAGAGTTATATATCTCTTTCTCGATTCAATACTTACTCAAGCAAATAGAAATCTGCGAGGCTAATTGAATACAAGATAAACTACTTGAACGGTACTAAAGAACAATGTTCAATGATCAATCAATTTCAATCAACAACCAAAGGTTGGATTTCCCAATTGATCGATTCAACGCAAAACATGTGATATTTCAATTATATAACAAAATATAATGCGGAAAAGAAATAACACAGACACCAGAAGTTTTGTTAACGAAGAAATCTCAAATACAGAAAAACCTGGGGACCTAGTCCAGATTGAACACTCATTGTATTAAACCGCTACAGACACTAGCATACTACAAACTAACTTCGGTCTGGACTGTAGTTGAACCCCAATCAATCTCGCACTGATCCAAGGTACAGTTGCACTCCTTACGTATCTAATCCCAACAGGATACTACGCACTTGATTCCCTTAGCTGATCTTACCCACAACTAAGAGTTGCTACGACCCAAAGTCGAAGACTTTAATAAGAAAATGTGTTTCACACATAAAAGTCTACAGTAATAGATAAATCTGTCTCCCACAGAAATACCTACGAGTTTTTGTTTCGTCTTTTGATAAATCAATGTGAACAAGAACCAATTGATAACCCGGACTTATATTCCCGTAGAACAGCTTAGTATTATCAATCGCCTCATAATAATCTTAATCGACTAGCGAAAGAAGATATTTCGGAATCACAAACGATGAGACGAAGATGTTTGTGAATACTTTTATATCTTGCCTATCGGAGAAATAAATTATCAAGCCAATATTACGATTGTACTCAAATACG
The DNA here is from genome assembly GCA_023529315.1 of Papaver bracteatum. Lineage (NCBI taxonomy): Eukaryota > Viridiplantae > Streptophyta > Magnoliopsida > Ranunculales > Papaveraceae > Papaver > Papaver bracteatum. The sequence continues at coordinate 5,030,789 of JAJJWX010004804.1, read as the reverse complement.
ATAGAAACAACAAGATCAGATCACACAACTAGAGAGAAAATAGTTCGGTCTGGCTTCACAATCCCAATGAAGTCTTTAAGTCGTTAACCTACAGAGACTCGAGAAGAAACCTAAGGTTAAAGGAGAATCGAATCTAGATAATATAACTAGTATCACACAGAAGGTTTGGGGATGAGGTTTTCCAGTTGCTAGATTTCTCCTTTATATAGACTTTCAAATCAGGGTTTGCAATCTAAGTTACCTTGGTAACAAAGCATTCAATATTCACCATTAGATGAAAACCTGATTAGATTCAAGCTAATACCTTTCAACCGCTGGATCGAATTTAGCTTGTTACACACAAATGAAATGCACATTTATTTAGGTTTGTGTAACCGTACCCAAACATGTACTCTTAGTTGGTTCAACAGTATTTAACCAAATGGTTATCCATATGTGCACTTCCATATCAATCATATTCTTCTTTACCACAACTAGTTCAAATGACTCAAATAAATTAGTTAGAGAGTTGTTCAATTGCTTAGATCTTACAGAAGTATACAAGACATAATCGAAGCAAAAACAATTTGATTCACTCGAATCAATTCATGAACTTTATAACCACGGTTTTCAAATATGCATTCCTTAGTTTATATAAGTTTAAGTTCACGAATAACCATTTTTAGAAACTAACCCACTTAAGTACGCGGACTTAAGTACCCTAAATGAGTTTGTTTTTAGTTCACAAACTCCAGTAGAAATTCATGGGATATGAACCTCCGACAGTATGTGTATTGGTACGCGGACTTTATTTCCGGTTTTCCTGATCAACAAAGTATGCATACTTTGGTTCAAGGAATAAGGACTTATACATGTACAATGTTTATATCCTTTCAAGGTTATATTCTAAACTCTCATTTCAATCATTGAAACATTCTTAGAGGATGTTATATGATTGTTATTCACAAACCATTTTTCGTCAAAGCCATTTTCAAGTAATTGAAACTTAATATGACTTTCGTCATTAGTAAAGATGAACTTGGCCAAATCGAAAGCTTGCCAACACATATTTCGAGAAATAGATACGTTAGATAAACTCGGCTCGAAATAGCAAATGTGTATAATCAAAGTCTGTATAGCAATACCAATTTTGTCTCAAGAAAAGAGATAAAGTAGATAGACTTTTGAGTGATAGATAAGTTCAAGTCTCCACATACCTTTTAGTCGATGAAGTTCCACCAGTTCCTTGAGTAGTTCTTTGTCTTGTATGATGATCGCCATGGAGTTCTTGAGCTCAACTATACTTTCTATCCTAGCCCGAGACTTAGCTATAAGTAGACTAGAAATTAAGACTTAAAGTTTTGTTCACTAATATTGACAAACATGCTTGAGATAGCAATGCATGCGAGTTCGACCGAGCAGTGATCTAACAGTATTCCAAACAGGAAAGGAACAACGAATCTGTTTGGAAACAACTCTATTGATTCTTTTCAAAATAAAAATATCTCAAGTCATACGCAAAGGCTCTTCCGTTTAATCTAATAAACTCCTTTGCCTGGTTATATCACTCTATCCAATAAATACCAAAGTAGTTAAGTTTAGATTCGCAATCAATCAGTATAGATCTTAAATAAAAACTATAAAGTGATGCATATATCATGCAACTAATCAATCGAATAAATATGATTCTAGTTGGATCCCAGCCGATCAAGGTTTGTGCACACACAAAGATACGAAAACCAATAAGAAATCTTTTTCTTCGTCTTCAAATCTTCTTTAATATTCAATAATAACCTGCACAATACCACTTGAATCTCTTGTGATCAATCACACATAGAACAAAGTATATTAATAATGGATTATCACAAGATGTCTTTAGATCTAACAAAAGTTCTAAAGATCTCGTTGATGCTTCGATCTAGTTTGAGTGAATCTTATATCATAAGAGAAGATTCTCAGGAATAAACAAACTAGGTGCAATCAAAGTTTCAACAAATGTTAGTCAATCAAATTAATCAAAAACTAATAACACTGCAATTATCTAGTTTCCCACCAACGGCACTTGTAGAGATTCTTGATCCCACAAAAGTCTTTAAACGAGCGGTCGTAAGAGATTTCACCTAATTAGGATACTTTCCTTTCCGATTAGAAGGCTCCACCAGAAACAAAAAGAAATGAAGTTTGCCTGGATCTTAGGATAGTTTGATAGAATTGCAAACTTAGGTATTTATAGACAAGGATGGTTAGACATCAAGGAATTTCCAAAACCAAAAATATTCTCAAGATATGCAATGAATGGAAAAATTCGGTTTTCCTAATTCTAATAGATGCTTGTCCAATATTTCTAAAATCTCTCAACAGAAAATCTCCAATTAGTAAATGCATATTATTCATTTTTATTCTCTAGAGTAGTGTAGCACAAATAAGGAGATATTTAACTAGTTGTTGAAATTGTGAAGATAGTTTAAGTTCCGTCAGAAACTTAATTAAAATCTGATTCAAGGATCAAGATTCTAAGGTTGTAAAATTGATAATTAAATTGATAATAATATTGATAATAAGATGTGTGTCTAAACAAGAAAGCATTGCCTTTAAATATGTTCACAAGAACCGAACCATCATCTCGATGGGTTACAGTGGTTTAGGGGGTTTCGTTTTATTTTAGTTTTTATGTTTTCCATGTTGGTACTCTCATGGTGTGTTGATGGGTTAGTTTGTTCATACTTATTTTGGTTGATTGATTTTGTGCTTTTGAATTATCATACACCTAGAAAACTTCTTGTAATCGGGTGCTACTCTGTGTGTTTCTGAACCAAAGAGTGGATAATTTATTTAAGCACTCAAACTGTTTGTCATTATGCTTCAATGACAATTGCAAGTAAAGGAATCATCAGATGTCCGTTTAGAGATTTTCATGGTTGTCCAGATGGGGGGACTTGGAGTAAAGGTTTTTCATGTTTGATTCCCCACCTGAAGAGACAACACCTATGCAATAAAGAAAAGAAGACTGCACTCCAACAAGCCATAAGAACTGATGTTGATGTCTTCATGAGTTTAGAGGAAACTCTGAGAACTTTAAGACAATGGTTGTGCTTCGAATGTATGAGTATTCAGGCTTGGAGCAGAGCGTGCAAGCATGAAGGGAACACTGATATTAAGACTGAGATATGTGCGAGTTATGGTGAAGTAGATGAAATAATTTTTGGAGTTCCTAAGCCTCGTCTACAGGAGGATTTAGTGCAGCTTGACATCGACTTCGAATTGAATGAAGAAATTGTGGATGTAGTCTTTAGAGACCCGGTATGTACGGTTAAGAGCATTCCAAGAGGTTGCAGGTTTGATTTTTTTCATGCCCTAAAAGCGGCACTACAGAAAGTCGCGGCCGAACCTAAAGCTGTTAAACATTGGGTCAGGCTTTTGCTGCTCCCTCGATGCACTTTGAGAGTGTTCCGACCTAAGGGTAGAGATGAATGCAGGTCTGGTAATCGCAAGGCGACACAACATACACAAATTCTTAGAGCGCTGGCACTTTGGGGTGAACCTAGTGGGACTATAAATCTTGTTCGTGAGATTTTAAAGCTGTCGGCAACAGTTAGTGTTAGAGATGATTACACAGAGAAAGACAACAAAGATGATGACACGGGGAAAGACAACAGGCTCGGTACCAATATCTCTACTTGTTTGCGCAAGGTGGCGGATGGGCACTTCACAGCGGCTTTTAAAGCCATCAGTTCATCCGGGGTGGCGCCATACAACAAGAACACAAGGAAAGCACTTGAGGATAAGCATCCGACGATGCCGCCTCCACGGAAACCAACCTGTACGTTGCAGGAGACACTGTTAGTGGCCGAAGAAGGTACCATTCTTAGTTGTATTAAATCTTTCCCTAAGGGAACTTCGTGTGGAAGGGATGGCCTTCGGGCACAAAATTTGTTGGATGCTTTCTGTGGGGAAGGCTCAACTGTGGCTGCTGATATGGTCACGGCCATAACTAGGGTTGTTAATCTTTGGCTTGGCGGGAGATGCCCTCTTAACCTAGCGGAGTTCATTGCATCGGCTCCCCTAACACCCCTCCTTAAACTGGATAAGAGCATTCTAACCATTGATGTTGGGACAATTTAGCGTCGACTGGTGTCCAAAGCGGCGATGAAAGGGGTTGGTAAGGACATGGCAGCGTATCTATAGGATTTCCAGTTTGGTGTAGGTGTTTCAGGTGGTGCTGAGGCAATCCTACATGCTGTGAATAGGTTTGTCAGTAAACATCATGTAGACGCTAGCCTCTCTATGCTAATGGTTGACTTTACCAATGCTTTTAACCTAGTCGAACGAACGACTATGCTTTCTGAGGTACGTAAGCTTTGTCCATCTATATCGCCTTGGGTAATCCCTACATTCCTGGTATCTTGATGATGGCAATGTTATTGGCGACACCGAAGAAGTGGCAAAAGCACTCACTATTATCAAAACAGAAGGGCCTGCGCTGGGGCTTATACTGGATATTAAGAAAACTGAAATATTTTGGCCCTCTTGTGATGGACGAAGGATAAGTGATGGGATGTTTCCTGTCGAAATCTCAAGACCAGATAAGGGAGTCAAACTATTAGGTGGTGCAGTTAGCCTCGACGATGGTTTTGTGAAGGGCCTTGTAGTTGCAGAATAATCTACAACTACACCCTCAATAGAATTAGTAAAAACTCAAGAAGTTCTTGATGGTGAATGATAACTTTCTTATTAATTCTCTTAGTTGATTACATAGAATTATCAAAATGGAACTAGAATAGTTACAACTTTTTCTATTCTCTTTCCTAAGATAATTTCTTACACTCATTAAAAGAACCTCTCGAATTTTACATTTGAACTCCTATTTATAGTAAAACTTATGCAGCTGTATATGAATTGCGAAGTATCGCAATTCATCCTCGCAAAATTATTTCATCCTCGCAAAACTTCATATTTCTCCGCGCTACTTCTATCATCGTATCATTTTATAACTCTTTTCTCCTTTATCTATTACGATACTCGTGAACTATTATCTTGCGATATTCAGTACCTACATCTTGCCTCTTCTCATGTCAATTCTACGAAGAATAAATGATCGTGAGAACATAACCGTTACTTAGTCTTTTAGAATTTGGACACGTCTTTTGTAACCGTCCTTTTCTAGTTATTCCCTTATATAACTCCTTTATATTCTCTTCCTTTTCTTCTTCTTACTTCTGCAATTTTATCTTCTGTTCATACTCTCCATTACTGTTTTCTCTGCAATTTTTTCTTCTATTATATCTTCATGAGTTCTCCAAGGTAATTTCCTTCTATATCCGTGCATTTCATTTGTTCTCCTCTTTAATTTCTGTATAATTTGTTATCTGATTTTGGTTTATTTTAGCAAAATAACTCCTCAGATGAAACCTCAACTAAAAAATTCAAGCCCTAATCCACGAAGAAGAAAATCTGAGAATCAAAAGGTAGTTAAAATACTTTGCCTTCTTTCCTGAACAATATATTGTTGCCTCAGTTTTTAATCTACATTTTGATTCGCAGTTGGCAAAAACAAACCCTGGTAAGAGATCTCGAGTAACTAAACCCACACCATTAATTCCGATTGATGATTTCCTTCCTGAAGTTGATAAGGAATTTTCCTCTCCTCCTCGTGAAAATGCTTCTTCACACACTCCTACCTCTACTCCATTACCTACCTTTCAATCTCCCATCAGTGTCAATTTATCAACACTTCTTCAAGATCAACCCTCGCAAAATATTTCTTCAACTTCTTCTCTTGAAAAACAACCCTCCCAAAATATTTCTTCAACTTCTTCTCTTGAAAAACCTATCTTGTCCCCAAATCCTTTGAGTGCTATTTCTCCAAACAATTTGCAGCTTGCTCTTATTCCTTCAAATTCTTCTCCTCTTCCTCAAGAAATTCGAGATGGAATTTATTCAACTTTCCGAATGTTATCTGAGGTTTTGACCAATACTGCGAAGTATACTAATGTTCGTTCGCAATATGAGTTTTGCGAAGTGCTAAATAATTTCGTCAATCCAGACATTTCTTCTTCACGTTAATCCTTGGAAAAATAAATTGAATTGCTTCGCCAATCTTTGAAATCTTCTCAAGCAGAATGCGAGGATCTCCGTAAAGAAAATTATCATCTTCAAAATGATTCTCTCGATCGCGATTCTTCGCAAAAGAAATGATGAATTGAAAGGTATGATTACTATCTTCATATTTTCCCTTTTATTTACTTATATTCTTCATATGCTTGAAACATCCATTAAAACCCATTCCCCTTTATAGAATCCATCCATAAATGTAGAAGATTGGTACTTCACCATGAATCAGATGCAACAGAATATCGAACCAAGCATGAAAGCCTCTCAAACCAATTCTCCCATTTATCTAATCTTTACTTGTGTGCTCTTGACAACTCGACGCTCTTTTTCAAGAGAATACTCAACTAATATATGATCGAAATTTTTTGAATGATGACATATCTCAACTTTTTCTTCCTTAACTAAAGCTAATTTGAGAATAGAAACCTTATTAGAAGAGAAAAAAAACCTTATCAGAAGAGAAATGTTCATTTTTGAATACAATGATTGTTTCTTCGCAAGAATTAAAAACTCTTCAGAATAAATGTTTCGATCAAGAAAATCTTCTTTCTTTGTTGAAAGGTGAACTTGAGGAATTAAAGAAGTCTTCAGATGCTGAAAGAAATTCTTTTGTTATTGAGAAGAATTCCCTTATTAATAAGAATATATTCTTGAGTACTAAGAAGAATCAACTTGAAGAAGATTATTCGTCATTAAAAAGTCTTAATGCCAAACTTGCGAAGGATAAAAATTTTCTTCTTTCTAAAGATCAAAAGCTTCAATCTCGACTTAAAGGATTAGTTGGTGATGGTTTTGATAATGCGATGAATCAGATGAAGAACTGTTGTCTATCTTTAGCTCAATCTCTTACTTTGCAAAGAGAAGGTAGTCATTAAAATTTGACTGCCTCTGGTATATCTTTAAATTTCGTTATACTCGCAAATTTTATCCTTTGAATTTTGTTTTATTCGCGAGAATCCGAGAACAACCTTCGTAATGCGAAAAGCTGGATTAGAAGCCTCTGTTCCGAGCTTCGTAAGAAAAATGCTTTGCTTTCTACCCGCTTAATCAACTCTCGTGACCGTGCTACTCGGAGATTCAACTATCTTGCTTATTCCAAAGATATCGAAGATACCAACCATCAAAAAGCTATACTTCGTGAAAGTCATCTGAAAGCTCAAGTCTTTACGAATAACATTATCTTATCAAGAGCCTTGCCTCCTGTGAAAATTACTCCTCTGAAAATGTCTGACGATGAAGTTGCTCGTGAGCCTGATAGTGATTTCGATTATGAGAGTGATGATGAAGATCTTGATGACGAGAAAGAATCTATTCCTCAAGGAGATTTTCCTGTTGCATATTCTTCAAAGGATGATATCTCGCAAAAGTCGAAAGCTGCTAATGACCCTACTCATCTTAAAGATCCAGCACAGAGTGTTGATGAAGCATGATAACATTTTTTTTTCAATTTATCATTGACTCTCCTGTCCTCCTTTCTTTTGAATTCCTTCCCTTAGTTACTGTTGGTTTTATTTTTGCGAACAATTACATTTTTTAAGAAGTACATCGATATTTTGCGAAGATGATTTAACCTTTCTTAAGAAGTATATCTGATATTTTGCGAAGATAATTTAACCTTTCTTTAATTAAATGTTTTCCTTATTTTGCCCCATTTGATCATATGAAGAGAAATAATATATAACTCACAGATAAATCTTAGTATCTCCTTTTCCCCATATTATTTCTCTTTAAATGATTAAACATTGTTGGAAGTATTAGAATATCTGCCTCAATTTATCTTACGAAGTTTCAACTTGTTACGATTGTAAATAAGAAATCCTCCCTTTTAAGTATAAGAAATAAAATATATGAAATATCCTTAATAAGTATACTACATATACAATACCTTTGAAGAAGTATTAGAAGTACTAAATCCGTCAAATGAAGAGATATAAGAAGTATTAGAAGTACTCGATCCACCAAATGAAGAGATATAAGAAGTATTAGAAGTACTCAATTCATCAAATGAAGAGATATAAGAAGTATTCAATCTGTGAATAATTACGTAACATATGACGAAGTATAATGACTACTTAACCTTCACCAAATGAAATATCCGTTGAAGAAGTATAATAAATATGAGATATTCTTGAAGAATTATAAGAAGTATATATGGAGAAGTATAAGAAGTATGTAATTCTCGTAAACTTTTACGAATATGAACTTATCTGTATTTGATTGCTATCAAAATCACATCTTTTGTTAAGTCTTCGTTAAAATTCTTCAATGATGTTGTCTTCTTTGATAGGATTTCTTGTAAAAATTCTTCAATGATATTGACAGAGCTGTCTTCTCTTCAAAACTTCATGATGTATATTCTTGTAAAATTTCTTCAATGATATCAATGAAGTTGTCTTATTTTAAGATCTTCATAATGTATATACTTGTATAATTTCTTCAATGATTTTGATGTAATGAATTTCATTAATTTCTGTGGTCTTATCATGCCTTCCTAAGTAAAGGTCTTATTTTTCCACCTCTTTTGTAGTAAATTTTTGTATTTGCGATAATATGACAAGCCTGAACATTCTTGCGAACATACAACCTCGTGACATTATCGTCTTGCGATGAAATCGCAGGACGTTTTACACTTTCATGTAATAACCCATTGATCTCATCTTAACTTCTTTGTTTCATTCTGCGAGTTCTTTTTGTATGTTTTCCTTCTCTCTCTTTTTTTTTTTTTTTTTTTTTTTTAGAATGCTCGAGAACTTCATTTGTTGCACAAATATGACAAGCCTTTATGTTTTCGCAAACAATAAGCCTCGTGACATTTGCGTCTTATAGCACGTATCATCTCCCTAATGGAGGGTGCTGCCCTTTATCTTCCCCCTGGTTGCCCCTTCAAGGAAGCGTACATTGACCATACAAGGTTAGCTCTTCCCATCCGGTTCTGCCAACAACCAGATTTTGATCGCAACCTCTTATCCTTTTTGCCTATAGGGCTTATAGTTACGAGGTTGCACCCTATGGGGTATCTTTGGGCCAAGTGCATCATTTGCCAAGACTTGTCAAAAATGGCAGATGTGGTTCAACCTCACCCGGCACTCTTGACTCAACCGTGTACCTCGGCGCCTTGATCATTTTCTGCACTTCTTGGGAAAGACAGTATGCCTTAGTCGCCCAACCTAAATCCTCTTACACCGCATTTTATATTACGTAATGTCGCTAGATTAGGTGAGAATCCAAGGTGTCTAACCCGGATAGGTACCCCATTATTGGGTTGTACCCCTAAAATTTTACCATGTACTAAGGGCCCTTGGTGGTGTTCCGGTTACCCTTAGCCACGTTTATAGGGACCCCCTTAAATGACGTACTTTAGGACTTTGCCTCTTACGAAATATAGCTTCGCGAACTAGGGTGTACGCCACAAAGGTTTGCCTGTATAAAATTTTCTGCGGCTCTCTTTCTTTTTTGGAGGCTGATCACAGATTGCGGTCTTTTATTCGCAAATTAATGAAAGTTTAATCGCAATATAAATTTTGAAACTCGTAACTTTTCCCAATTTCCTGCGAGCAAACAATATTCGTAAAAATTTTCATGAGTTTTATGGATAATACCTTTTCAAATATAGTCTGTTCCAAGGTCTACCAAGTCTCAAACCCATGTCTCTCCCTTATGGATCCATCAGGCGATAAGATCCGCTTCCTACAACTTCTTTAATAACATATGGTCCATCCCATTTTGGTGCTAATTTTCCTCCATTTTCTTTTTGATATCGAGGTGTTTCTCGCATGACCAAATCACCTGGTTTATATTCACGTTCAATGACTCTCTTGTTGTATTCTCGAGCTAATCGTTCCTGATAAATCTTCATATGGTGCAACACCTTTTCTCTTTTTCTTCCAAATCATCCAATTCACTTAATATTACTCCCGCACTTAAATTTCTTTCCCAAGCTTCTTTCTTTGTTGTCGGAATTACAACCTCGTGGGTATACTTGCTTCTACTCCATATGTTAGACAATAAGGAGACATTCCAGTTGCTTCTCTTCTAGTTGTATTGTATGCCCAAACTGCGCTAGGTACTTGCTCGCACCATCCTTTGAGATGTCCTTCTAATTTCTTTTTGATTGTATCTGCGATTGTTTTATTTGTTGCTTCCTTTTGTCCATTAGCTTGTGGATATAACGGGGTTGACTTCCCACATTTTATCCTAAAAGCACCGAGTAACATCTCTATGTTCTGCCCCTCAAATTGTTTTCCATTATCGATACTAGTTGTCTTTGGAACCCCGTACACCAAATGAGGTTCTCAAATATGAATGTAAAAACATCTTTATCACGAATATGTTGTACTACTTTTACTTCTGCGAGCTTCGTGAAATAATCTATTGCAACTATCAAGTATCGCCTTTGTCCAGATCCAGGTATAAATGGTCCAACAATATCCAACCCCCATTTACCAAAAGTCCAGCAGCTTGTTGAAGAAGTTAATGTGGCCCCTGGTGCATGAATTCTTTTACCATGTCATTTACATTCCTTGCATCTTCGTACGAACAATTTTGTGTCTGTATGCATATAAGGCCAGTAATATCCTTGTATCTTTGCTCTATATGCTAGAGATCTTCCCCCACTATGATTGCCATCTTCTCCTCCATGTAACATCTTCAATATTTTTTCTCCTTCTTCGCGAGTTAAGCACCTGAGAGGTGGTCCATTGAAAGATTTTCTATATAAAATTCCTTCTCGCAACTCATAGTTTGTTGCACGACTCTTTAATTTATGTGCTTCTAGTCTGTTCCTGGATATTTCTCCTGTTGCGAGATATGCATGAATTTCTTTTCTCCAATCTGCGATGTTGTTTGATAACTCTCTTTCTACTTCCATCGCAACAGCTTCCTCAATTTCTTTCTCTTTTTCCACTGATGGGTGTTGAATTGTCTGTATTTGCATATTTCTTGTATTTGGATTTGTCATCATGCTTGGAATAAATGCAAAAGCATCTGCGAGATGGTTATATTTTCTAGATATATGTCTCCATTTTAATTTTGGTATCTTCGCAGATAATTCCTCAACGAGTTTCTTGTATTTCTTCAAAGAAGATTCATTTGTGGTATATTCCACTTTAATTTGACAAATCACTAACTGCGAATCACTTGTTATCCTTATACTTTCAAGCTTCTTTTCTATTGCGATCTTTAATGCATGCACTACAACTTCGTACTCTGTTTCATTGTTCGTGGATGCAAATTCTAGTATGAATGAGAATGTTGTTCTTTCTCCTTCTGGTGAAATCAACACGACTCCAATTCCATTTCCCTCACTATTGGATGATCCGTCCACTAGAATTTCCCATCTATCTGGTTCTGTTAACAAGTCTTTTGGATTTCCAAATTCTTCTTCAACATCCATCATTTCCTCTCTTGTCATCTTTTCCAAAGGATTTCCAAAAAATTCTTCTTCAACATCCATCTTGTAATGGTTTACTTGTGCATTCCACCTTTCTACTCTTCCTGACCTTTTTGTGTTCTTCATGATTGATTCAATTGGGACTTTGGTTACCACTTTTATCACATGTGCTTGAAAGTATATTCGTAACTTGAATGATGCATAAACCAGGGCTAAGATTAACTTCTCCATTTTAGAATAATTCTTCTCTGCTACATTAAAGGTTTTACTAATGTAGTAAATAGGCCTTTCTACTCCTGCGTCTGCTCGTAACAGAACTGCACTTAGAGCATATGGAGTTGTTGCGAGGTATACCAATAATTCTTCGTCTCTCTCTGGTTTCTGTAGTATAGATGTATTTGCGAGGTATTCTTTGATTCCTTGAAAAGCTTTTTCACATTCATCACCACTTGAATTTTGCTCCCTTCTTAAGTATGTTGAAAAAATGCTTGCACTTATCTGACATTCGCGAAATAAATCTTCCAAGTGAAGCCAAGAGTCCATTTAGCTTTTGTACTTCTTTTACCGTTGCAGGTGTTGGCATGTCACGAACTGCTTGGACATTTTCTGGATCAACTTGTATTCCCTCCTTTGATACTATGTATCCCAAGAACTTTCCAGACGAAACCCCAATTATACATTTCTCAGGATTTAATTTGATGTTGAACTTTCTCATTTGCTCAAATATTTCCTTCAAATCTTGCACATGATCTTTAGCTTCCTTGCTTTTTATCAACATATCATCTACATATACCTCCAAAATTTTATGTATCCACTTCGCGAACACTTTTTCAACCATACGTTGATATGTAACACCCGCATTCCGCAAACCAAATGGCATCTTCACATAACAATACAAACCCCTTGGAGCAAAAAAGGCAGTATGTTCTTGATCTTCTTCTCATGAGTGATATTTGATTATACCCTTTATATCCATCAAGTGAAGTGACTCTATCATGACCTGCAGCTGATTCCACCATTTGTGGTATATCTGGTAATGGAAAACTGTCTTTGGGACATGCCTTGTTTAGATCAGTGAAATCTATGCAAATTCTTATTCCTTTATTCTTTTTCTAACAATGACCATATTCGCAATCCATTACGGATATTTTGCTTCCCTTATGATCCCCGCATCCAACATCTTTTGTAATTCTTCTTCTATCTGTACATGATAATTTTGTGATATCTTCCTTATTCTTTGTTTGAATGGTCTTACATTTTTATCTATGTTCAATCTATGACACGCCACTGATGGATCAATTCCTGGTATCTCATCTACACTTCCTGCGAAGATATCTTTATATTCTCGCAAAAGATCAATAGTTCTTTTTTCTTCTTCTTCATCCATCTTAGTTCCAATTTGCAAGAATAAAGGCTCCTCTTTACTTCCAATATTTATTTCTTTAGTTGGTTCAAATTGCAACATAGCTTGGACTTTTCTCCCCCATAGGTGTTGGTTCTTTGATTATTTTTGCTGGTTCCCCTTCTTTTTATGGAATCTCATTTGGTATACCTCTCCCTTCCTTTGCTCTTATTGTATACACTCGGAATTCTTCTTCCTTTTTTGTTTCCTTCGCAAGTTTCCTACGAAGATGTTTCTTTATTGCTCTTCCTCCGCATTGCGTTACTTCAATTTGATAACAAAATTTTGCACTATCAAGATCTCCTTTTATTTCTTGTATTCCATTTGGTGTAGGAAATTTGATTCTCTGATGTAATGTTGAAGCAACAGCTTTGATCGCATGAATCCACGGCCTTCCTATCAGCATGTTATATGGAGATTCCATATCTATCACACACAAGATTACATGTGTTTCGATTTCTCCTAGTAATATTCGCAGCGCAATTTCCCCTTTAGATATTGTTGTAGATTTTCCTAATACATGAATAAGACATTTTGAATTTGTGATTTCTTCATCTTTAATTCCCATCCCCTTAAGTGCATGATAGAATATGATATTAACAGAACTCCCTGTATCAACCAAAATTCGGTTTAATTTCCATTTTTCTACAGCTTTCTTATCTTCTAGCATGATCGGAATTGTGATCACCAATGGTGAAGTGTGGTTCAAGTCTTCATTTGGAATTTCTGCTGCTGAAAATGTGATTTTCCGCTTTTCCCATTCTTCTAAAGTTGTTATCTTTTCTTCCTCCATGATCTTTCTTCCTCTACAATCTCGCTTGTATATTTTCCCTTCATATTACTATGAAATTCATCAATCATTGTCTTTGTGATCATATTACATTCTTCTTTTTTGCAATCTCCATCTACTGACTTCATTTGATCTTCAAATTTTCCACAATTCCCTCAAATTTAGGCTACCACAATTCTCAAGTCTCTGTTTCTAGCGCCAATTATGTAGTTGCAGAATAATCTACAACTACACCCTCAATAGAATTAGTAAAAACTCAAGAAGTTCTTGATGGTGACTGATAACTTTCTTATTAATTCTCTTAGTTGATTACATAGAATTATCAAAATGGAACTAGAATAGTTACAACTTTTTCTATTCTCTTTCCTAAGATAATTTCTTACACTCATTTAAAGAACCTCTCGAATTTTACATTTGAACTCCTATTTATAGTAAAACTTATGCAGCTGTATATGAATTGCGAAGTATCGCAATTCATCCTCGCAAAATTATTTCATCCTCGCAAAACTTCATATTTCTCCGCGCTACTTCTATCATCATATCATTTTATAACTCTTTTCTCCTTTATCTATTACGATACTCGTGAACTATTATCTTGCGATATTCAGCACCTACAGGCCTTGCCATTAAGAGGGATGAAAAAGCAGTGGATTTGATGCAGATTTTATCCAAGCTCCATGATCCTCAAAGTGAATTGCTGCTTTTACGAACGTGTATGGGTATCTCCAAGCTGCTTTTTGGCCTTCGTATTTGTTACCCAGACTATATTATGGAGGCGGTAGATATATTTGATAGAGGCTTGCGAGAAGTGTTGGAAGGAATCGTGGTGTGTGGGGGACCGTTCTTTGGAGAGATACAGTGGAGACTATCTACTCTACCTATCAGATATGGAGTTCTTGGACTTTACACTGCTAGGGAGGCGTCTGAGTATGTTTTTGTGGCTTCACGTGTGCAATCTTGGGGATTACAGGATCACATATTGAGGAGTAGTGGTGTGGAAGGTATGGATGATAATTTTAATAAGGCTTTGGAAACGTTACAAGTGACTCTTCCTGATTTTGATCTTAACAACTTCACCAATAAAGACAACGCCCCCACTAAAGCACAAAGCATCCTGGCGAGTGCTCTTTTTGGTAAAGTGGTTAAGGACATTGATAGAGTTTACATGCTAACGGAGAGACAGAAAGCGGTTTTTGGTTGTTTGCAAGCATCACATGCCCAAGATTTTCTTCTAGCTATTCCGATTGAGGGGCTGGGGCAGAAGATATCTCCTTTGGAGTACCGGTCTATCCTCAAATACAGGTTAATGATCCCGCTTTATCCCTATGACTCTCGCTTCCCTGCTTGCATCACAGGTTGCTTGGATTCATATGGTGAACATGCAGTTCATTGTAAAGTAGACCCTGGTTATAAATATAGACATGATAATGTGAGGGATATCTTGTATGATGTACTGTGGAGGTCTGGCATTTCGGCAAAGAAAGAAGCACCTGTGCATTTCCTGATAGACCCACTTGAAGGGAGATCGACACTAAGACCAGCTGATGTTCTTATTTTTGGATGGGCTAATGGGAAACACACATGTGTTGACCTCACCGGGGTATCTCCTTTGGTAGGCATTGGACATGGCACCTTTATAGTCGGTCGAGCAGCGCTAAAGGCTGACTCAGGTAAGATATCGAAGCATGAGAAAGCATGTGTTGACAATGGGCATGCTTTTGTCCCCTTTGCTTTTGATACTTTTGGCTATTTGGCTCCAGAAGCAGTTGGACTACTCAAGAGGGTCCATAAATTCATGCGCAGCAATGTAATGACCCCTGGCTCACGAGATTTTATTTTTAATAGGATAGGTTTTGCTATTCAAAAAGGGCTAGCGGCACAGCTTGTCGCTCGCTTGCCTAGTATGTAATTTTTAACTTTGTAAGGTACATTAAAATGAAAACGAAACGAATTTTCGATTTTAATAAACTAGGAAAGAAAGGAACTTGAAAAACAAGTAAACTAAATAGATGGATGGGATCAACTATTATAGTTGATACGTACGCAAAAGGGTCAATAATCATAGTTGATACAGTGGCAAGGGATCAACAATCATTGTTGACACAGAGAAAGATGTACTACATTAGTCCCTCCTTCTTGAAAGAAACTCGTCTTCGAGTTATAAAATAGAAAGAACTTCATTCTCTTCATGAAATGTAAAAATTTCTTGCACATTGAAGATATTAGAGATGTTCCAATTTGATGGAAGATCAATAACATACGCATTATCACTGATTTTCTTCAAAATCTTGAATGGCCCATATTTCTTCATCTTGGTCTTGTTATAAGTACCAGTAGGAAATCTTTCTTTTCTGAGATGAATCATAACCAATTCCCCTTCACCAAAAATCTTAAGTCATCTATGTTGATTTGCATCTTCCTTGTACTTGTTATTAGAATCTGTAAGCTTGGACTATACTTCCTAATGAATAAGTGAAGCTTTCTCAAGAAAGTTATCTGCCTTAGCATTTGATTTTCGTAGTTTTGGAAGAAGTACCAAATCCAAAATATGATTATGAACTTTAGAATAAACAATCTCAAAAGGTATCTTACTTGTAGATCGATTAACTGAACTTTTATAAGCAAATTCCATATTTGGAAGGAGATTGTCCCATTTCTCTTCTTTCCCTCTAATAACCTTGGATCTAATCATATTTCCTAAGGAACGATTGACCACTTCAGTTTTTCCATCTGTTTGGGGATGAGCGGTTGTACTATACTGAAGTTTAGTTCCTAAACGCATCCATAAAGACTTCCAGAAGTAGCTCAAAAAGTTAGTGTCTAGATCAGAAGTAATTATCTTGGTAATTCTATGCAAAAATATCAGTTCTTTGGAAAAATAAGTAAGCAATTGGAGGCATTTGTTGTTTTCTTGTAGGCTATGAAATGAGCCATTTGCTTCTTCAGTCCACTCAAAAGTATCACGCTTCAAACAATTTGTTAACCCAGTTGCAATAGTGCTAAAATTTCTCACAAATCTTCTATAGAAAGAGGTTAAACCATGAAAATTGCGCACTTCACTACAGATGTTGGAGTAGGCCAATCAACGATTGCTTTGATCTTAGAATCATCCACAGAAATACCAGTATCCGATACAACATAACCTAAGAAAGTGACTTTGTTTGTAAAGAATGTGCACTTCTTTAAGTTCACATACAAAACATTGTCTTGGAGTGCCTTAAAAAATTGAGATAAATGTGTAAGATGTTCCTCCTCATTGTTGCTAAAGATTAATATGCCATCAAAATAAATAATGACAAATTTTCCAAGAAAAGGTTGCAAAACTTGGTTCATGAGACGCATAAAAGTGCTAGGAGCATTTGATAAACCAAAAGGCATTACTAAGCATTCATACATATTTGATGATATCCACTATGAAAATCAAGCTTGGTAAAGACTTTAGCACCAGAAAGCATATCAATCATGTCATCAATTCTAGGTATAGGAAACCCATATGGTATAATAACCTTGGCTCTAATCATATTTCCTAAGGAACGATTGACCACCTCAGTTTGTCCATCTATTTGGGGATGAGCGGTTGTACTATACTGAAGTTTAGTTCCTAAACACATCCATAAAGACTTCCAGAAGTAGCTCAAAAATTTAGTGTCTCGATCAGAAGTAATTGTCTTGGGAATTCCATGCAAATGTATCAGTTCTTTGAAAAATAAATAAGCAATATTGGAGGCATCTGTTGTTTTCTTGTAGGCTATGAAATGAGCCATTTTTTAGTAATGATCAACAACCACCATAATAAAATCATTCCCCCCTGGAAGTACGTGGTAAACCAAGCACAAAATCCATGTTAATATCCACCCAAGGAGCATCTGGAATAGGAAGTGGAGTATACAAGCATGTGTTTTAAATATTCCATTTAGACTGCTGGCAAACCATGAATTTTTGCACGTACTTTTGAACGTCCCATTTAAGAGAGGGCCAGAAATAACGTTCTTCAACCAAAGATATGGTTTTATCACTCCCAAAATGTCCACCAAGGCCACTTCCATGTAATTCTTGGATTAGATGAAGACGTAAAGAACATTGTGGTATACATAAACGATTTATTTTAAAAATAAATCCTTCTTGAATGAGAAATTCATCAACACTGCCTGTTGAATAACCACACTTGTCCCAGAGTTGCTGAAAATCTTTGTCTTCACTATACAAACCTTTTAAGAAATCAAAAGTTAAACTCTCATGTTTGAGAGTAACAAGAAGATGAGATATTATACTCAAAGCATCATCTACTTGATTAAGTTTTCTACTATGATGTTTAATAGAAAAAGTGTACTAACTGATAGTAGATAACCACCTATCATGTATGCGATTGACCTTTGCTGAAGTTTTCAAAACCTTAAGAGCCTGACTATCAGTATTGACAACAAACTCACTGTGAATAAGATAAGGATGCCAGTTCTTAAGAGCTTGAACAAGGGCAATTAATTCTAACTCATAACTAGACCACTTCTTCCTTGTATCTAGATTTTTTTCCACTATAGTATGCAACTGGATGTCTTTATTAAGATAATACAACACTTATACCAACAATAGAAGCATCACAGTGAATCTCAAAAGGTTTATCAAAATTTGGCATGGAAAGAACATGAGCACTACATAACTTTTCTCTGAGCAGATGAAAGCTTTTATATGCTTCTTTAGTCCACTCAAAAGTATCACGCTTCAAACAATCTGTTAACCCAGTTGCAATAGTGCTAAAATTTCTCACAAATCTTCTATAGAAAGAGGCTAAACCATGAAAATTGCGCACTTCACGTATAGATGTTGGAATAGGACAATCAACGATTACTTTGATCTTAGAATCATCCACAGAAATACCAGTATATAACACAATAAAACCTAAGAAAGTGACTTTGTTTGTAAAGAATGCGCACTTCTTTAAATTCACATACAAAACATTGTCTTAGAGTGCCTTAAAAACTTGAGATAAATGTGTAAGATGTTCCTCCTCATTGTTGCTAAAGATTAAGATGCCATCAAAATAAACAATGACAAATTTTCCAAGAAAAGGTTGCAAAACTTGGTTCATGAGACGCATAAAAGTGCTAGGAGCATTATATAAACCAAAAGGCATTACTAAGCATTCATATAAGCCTTCATTTGTCTTGAATGTTATTTTCCACTCATCACCTTCACGGATACGTATTTGATGATATCCACTATGCAAATCAAGATTGGTAAAGACTTTAGCACTAGAAAGCATATCAATTATGTCATCAATTCTAGGTATAGGAAACCTATATGGTATAATAACTCTATTTAAAGCTCTAAAAAGGCTTTTGATTAACCTTATCAAACCCTTATGCAACAAATCATCAACCCGACCTTGTAATATCTCATGTTCTTTAGGACTTAACCTATAATGAGGTTGATTAGGAATAGATGTTCCAGGTATAAGGTTTATCTGATGCTGCAAATCTCTCAGTGGAGGTAAAGTATTTGGTAAGTCAGCAGGAAATAAGTCATCAAAGAAAGATAATAAGGGTTCTGTAATTTCCACCATAGGTTTAGCAACTTCATGAGAGCTCAGAGAATGAGTGTGATGTAAAGAATGAACAATAGTAGCAACTAAGGCAGTTGTCTTCTTATCTGTTGGTTCCTTGACTGAAGTAGAAGATTGTAAAGGCCACAAAACTTTAGTAATGCCTTCATGAACAAAAGTATAAGTATTGTCATATCAATTATGAACATCACGAATGTCATATTTCCACGGTCTTCCCAAAAGTAAGCTTGCTGCATTCATGTTAATAACATCACATAAAGCATAATCCTCATATCCAGGGAAAAAAAAATTTACTAAACATTGATGAGTGATTTGCTGAGTTGAAGAACTATTTATCCAACCGAGTATGGATTTGGATGAGCAGTAACTGGTAAACCAAGTTTCTCAACTAACCTTGCTGACACATAAATTTTTGTACTCCCACTATCAATAATCATGCTACAAAACTTCTCTTCAATAACACAATTAGACTTGAAAATATTATGTATTTGAGTAGGACATGGCTCGGTAATTAGTATTGGTCGAATAACACCAAGAAAATCTGTATCATAAGTTTCATGTCCATGCAAATAATGAATCTCATAATCCTCCAGTGTATCTTCTTCTTGTGTTTCCTCTTGAGTTTTATTAATATAAGCATGAAACTTGCGGCAGTCACTAGAAGTATGGCTAGCTTGGTTGCACTTATTACACTTGTCTCCTCTAAACTTTGAATAAGGATTAGAAGGTTTAGGTAAAGGAGGAAATTTATGTTGATATTTACCTCTAGTATTTGCAGTAATATCTCTTTGGTTGGCACTCTGAGGTGGTTTAGCAGATGGAATATGCATTACCGGAGCATTGTCTGAAGGAAGAGATGGTTGGATGGAGAGATTTGGTGCCTGTGGTTGATGATAAGATGGACCATAACTTCGTTCTTGTGGATCAACAACGACTGTTGATCCCCTTTCACCTTGGTTACCATAATAAGAATTATATGGTCTGGTAGCTTTATAAAAAATTGATAACGAGCTTGTCATGGAGTTGCTTGTATGGAATTATTGAGTACATGCCTTTCGACTTTAATAGCTTGTTGGATAGATTCAACCATTATAAACACGGATTGTGTCATCCCTTGCTGAATAAGGCTGTTTAAACCTTCTATAAAACGTGCAACTAATTACTCTTCAGTTTTATTCAACTGGTTTCGTGCAATTAAACTATAAAATTCATCTACATACTCCTCTACTTGTCGAGCTCCTTGTTTATAGTTTTGAAGTTTGATAAATAGTTGTTGTTTGTAATCTCTAGGTATAAACTTATCTCTTAATAAATCTCTTATCCGATTCCAAGTACGTATATGAGGTTTTTGAGAATTATGTCGATCTTCACTGAGTTTTTCCCACCAAGTTGCAGCTCCACTTTTAAGTTTATATGCAACCAATTTAACTTTAGAAGAGTCATGAACTTCCATGAAGTTGAAAAATGAGTCTACTTCATAAAACCAATCCAACAAGTATTTAATTTGTAAACCACCATGAAATTTAGGGATATCATCCTTCAACTTATATTCTGGTAAAGCTTTTAATCATTTTTCTTCAATACACCTTTGTTCTTGGTTTTCTTCAGCTTTATCATCATCATCATAGGTGAGATTTATAGTTACAGTCTTTTTATTAATAAAACCTTCATACTGCTTATCTTGTTGAAGTTTACTTAGAACCCAATAAGGAATATCAGTCATTTGAGGGAAAAAAAAGTTTGTCTAGCCTCCTCAATTTCACTTGTTTTCTTTTCTTCTGTAGCATCAACTAAATTAGGCATATCTTTTTCATCCATACCCACACGTTTGGCTATCATGAACATATAACCTGCATGTGATTCGAACTTCTTTTCAAACTTTTCTGTGAGAGTTTGGATACTTGTCTCCAAAGTTTTTGAGAGAGTAGTTTCAAGTTTTGTTGCAAGGTCACTTATAAGGTCAACAATTTTTGTCTTCATAAGTGTTTTTTTCTGCCATTGAAACTGAAGAAGAAACCAAAAATTGATGGAATTTTAGGGTTTTGAAACTATGTATCTGATACCAACTAGTGTAGCATAGATAAGGAGATAGCAAACTAGTTGCTGAAATTGTGAAGATAGTTTAAGTTCCGTCAGAAACTTAATTAAAATCTGTTTCAAGAATCAAGATTCTAAGGTTGTAAAATTCATAATAATATTGATAATAAGATGTGTATCTAAACAGGAAGGCATTGCCTTTAAATAGGTTCACAGGAACCAACTAAACATTAAAGAAATAGGAAATCTAAATAAATTAGGAAAGAAAAGAACTTGAAAAACAAGTATACTAAATAGACGGATGGGATCAACTGTTATAGTTGATACGTACTCAAAAGGATCAACAATCATAGTTGATACAATAGCAAGGAATCAAAAATCATTATTGACACAAAGAAAAATATACTACATCATAGAGATATGCATTTAATTGATGTTAATTAAAGCATATAAAAAAAAACTTAACTAAAAGATTCTTAATTTATCTCGGCACGGGATCTCCTTGAGTACTGAGGAATATCTTTGAACAATAAATGATAAGAGCTATTGTACGTGTTCAAAGTATGTTGACATATCTTTGAAAAGGCGAGGGTGCCCCAAATATACCTCAAGCTATTACTTTTCCTTCCTATAAGTCCTTTCCCCGAAAGTGATTGTATATGGACTGAGTCGAGACAATAAAAAAAATCGGTTCACACTTTGTGTGATTGTCTATGGATACGAGATCGAGACAATACAACAACAAAGTGTGTTTACTTGATACAAAGGTTCGGACTTAACCAAACTCAATAGGTTTCACGTATCAAGTAAATAGGAATTAACATTTGTGCAATTTACTTTAATTATAATAAAACAATTATAATGCGGAAATATAAAGTAAATGACACAACAAGATTTTGTTAACGAGGAAGCCGCAAATGCAGAAAAACCCCGGGACCTAGTCCATAATTGAATACTCTCAGGTTTAAGCCGCTATACAAAATAAGACAACTTCGTATAGTTGAGACCAAGCAACTAAACCTATAGTTCACCTAGTTCCGTCTATATTCCCGCGCCTCCAACCTGTAAACAAGTCACGTACTTGGACCAATTCCTTTGGTTCGTATTCCAAATAGTAAAGGAACAACAAATCTGTTTGGTATCAACTCTCTTCAACCAAGTGATATGAGTTGCGCAAAGGTTCCCTTGTTTATATTAACATAAAATCCTTTGCCAGGTTCCAAGATCTATCTTATATTCAATCACCCAAAGGCAATCGTTAAGATTAAGCCAATCAATACCTTTAATCACAAGGAATCGTATTGATGCCGATCTTCCTCAATTAATCAATCCAATCTACCATAAGGATAAACCGATTATTAATTGGATCCTCTTTTTCCCAAACAAGTATTGTGCATACCAAAGATTGTAAAAACCAAGTCAAAAATATTCAACATCTTCTTTGTCTTCCAATCTTCTTAGATCTTCAATAAACGCCTGCACACAACTACTTGAATCTCTTGTGATCAATCACACACAGAACGGAGTCTATTAACAATGGATTATCACAAGATCATCTTTAGATCTAACAACAGTCTAAAGATCCATGTCGAAACCTTGAACTAGTTTGAGTGAATCTTATATAGTAGAGAAGATTCTCAAGCATAAACAAACTAGGTGCAATCAAAGTTCAACCACCGTTAGTCAATCAAATCAATACGAAAACTAAAGATAAACCGCAATATCTAGTTTCCCACCAACGAGTCGCGCTAGAGCTTCTCAATCCCAAAGAAGACTTTAAATTGAGCGGCCGTAAGAGATCTCACCTAATTAGATTACTCTCCTATCCGATAGGCGGCTTTACCAGTAACAAAGACAAAATAATAAGTCTAATGTTACGCATGATTAGTTTGCCAGCAATGCAAACTCAAAGTATTTATAGACAAGGAAGTTTGGACACCAAGGAATTTCCAAAACCGAAAATATACTCAAGATATTTTTCCATATTAACCCAAATTCGGTTTTCATAATTCCTGTGAATGCACTGTCCGAAAATATGATCGAAATCTCCTTGGAAAATCTTTAACTAGTAAATGAACATAACTAATTCTTATTTTCCATATATAATTAAAAACCCTTAATTAAAAAGATTCTTAACTTATTTAAATTCGATATTTGGATTTACTTCCTTCTTAGTCGTTAAGGAATATCTTTGAACAATATAGAATAAGCATTAATGTACCGTGTTCAAAGTGTGATGACATCTTACTCTTGCAAGTCCTTTCCATGCTTGCTCACTTGAAACCGATTTACCACACTTCCAAACAAGTTTAGAATTGGTTCATATGACTTTCAAGAACTATGTGATTGATCAAGTTCCACTCAATTACAACTCATGGGTTTACGATTCTACCATAACAAGTTTTGGTTCTACCTCCATGTGAGTACTTTACATAATTACACTAGCTTACCAAAGATACGTCCGCCAAGGTACTAGGATCGGTTCCCCACATATATATGGTATCTAACTTGTATGCATTGCACATGTCCATAGTATCGGTTCCCCCTCCCAAAAACGTGTTACATGTGTTCATAGGATCGTTTCCCCTTGTGATGCACTTCACCTCTTACTAGGATCGGTTCTCCTCTTCCCAATAATAAGTTCAGACACTCACAACCCGATCATACCCCAGGTGATTACTTAAGATCGGTTACACTAATAAAAGTCATACCAATACATAAGTCAGGCCTCGTGTGAATAGTTTTTCCAAGAACACAAACAAGTCATGAGAGGTTATACTAATCACACATATTGGTCATTCATAAGATATGCAATGTAGAATAACCCCAATAACGCCTGGCGATTTACTTTTCGGTTCACAACACATATCATGAACTTACTTCCTTAGAACACATGTAAACATTGTTCCCTGGGATGAAATCCTCACCTTATACCCATACATAATCACAATATCATTCATACGATTACGTCAATGTCTTATATACAAAGTTTAATGGTTAAGCAAGAAACTTCATACTATGTCTATCAAGAGTGTTCATGCTTCACAGTTTTATGTTTTCAATATGCACGACTTGAAAGATACGTTAGGGAATGAAACAGTTCAAGTTAAATATCACTAACCTCAAGTGGAAGGATGATGTTGTCGTTGTAGCTCCGTACTTCTTCAAGTCTTCGCAATACTTGTAATGTCTCACCCTAATACTTTCAAGCTAACATATACGAAGTTGACTCTAGTACATTTAAATCAAGCGAATCTTAAATGAGTTTTGCTTCACTAAAATATGACAACCAAACTTGACATACCAACGCTTGGTGGGTTCAACCGAGCAATGCTCTAACACTCTTCACTGTAAATCCGTATTCATATTTACATGGATTTACATTCTTGGAATCTGTAATACCACACTTACAAACAAGTTTAGAATTGGTTGACCTGTATTCCAAAATAGTTATGTGATTGATCAAATATCAAATCACATACATGGGTTTAATCGGTTCTACCAATCACTAGGATTGGTTATACCTTATAATGGAAATACTTGTGATCAGTCACACAAGTTACTAGGACCGGTTACATCAGTTACCAGGATCGATATCCATATTCCCATGGTATTTCTTGTAACCGGTCACACCGGTTATACCAGTTACTAGGACTGGTTACCAATTAAAAGGATTGATTACACAACACTTTTGATCGGTCACACCAATTACTAGGATCGGTCACACCAATTATAAACATCGATCATACAATCACATGGTGATTACTTAGGATCGGTTACATTAATTAATAAAAACCAGTCATACCAAATCATAAGTCAGGCATTGTGATTAGTTATACTAAGATACATAACCAAGGTTAAGATCGGTTCTACTATCTCACACATATTGGTCATCCAAAGATTTGCAATGAATAACCGAACCAATAATCCTAATGATTTCCCTTTTGATTCACAAAAAAAGCTCATGAATGTACTTCCTTTAGACAAATGTAAAATTGTTTCCTATGATGAAATCTTCACCATAACCCATTTACATAATCATAACAGTATATACAAGATTATGTCGATGTCATATCTACGAAGTATAACGTTATACTTCTTAGTCTAATTACCTAATATAATAATCATACAAATATGACCATGTCACATCATTAGAGTATTATACAATATATACAGCTTCGTAGTTATGTTTTCAATATAGCACGACTTGAAAGATACGTTATGAATGAAAAAGTTCAAGTCAATATTACTAACCTCAACTGGAAGGATGATGTCGTCGTTATAGTTCGTTACTTCTTCACATTCTTTAGGTCTTCAAAGTAATACTTGTATGTATCAACATTCCTATATTTTGTGTCTAACCTAAACGAAGTTGACTCTAGTATATAATCAAGCCACTTTAGATGAGTTTTGACACACTAAAATATGACAACATACCAACGCTTAGTGAGTTCCACCGAGCTATGCTCTAACTCTAAGCTTAATGAACATTTGTTTATACTTGATGAATTTTTGTTAAGAATAATTTATTGTTCGGAATCAAAATCATGATTCAAGTTTTATCGTTCGAAAATAACCTGGAACAGTGATATGTGTCATTGATGTTATTCGGGAATGTTTCAGATCAATTTAGAGAGAAATATAAAACTATTATATATAGATTCGGATACAAGACATCTTTATCAGTCTTACAAACTGGGAATATTGTTATATGTTTGAACTTGTATTTCATGTACTCGTATATGTATTGGAGTGGCTATATATCGACTTACAGATTTGTGGTACGCATATTTTTATGCACATCATGTGAAAATCGGTTTAACTCGAACTAGATCGGTATGCATTTACGTATGAAAACCATTTTGGAACTGTGGTTACGGAACCAAGATGAGTATCCAAACCAATACGCAAACTAAAACAGTTATGTGTTTCCGAACTCAATTTAGTACCCAAATCGGTACACAAACTGTAAAATTTCTATGAATTCCGGAACCGATGACATTCTTAAGGTTACTAAACCGGTACACAAACCTAAATAGTTATGTTAACTCTAGAACTTGGTTTGGTTAAATGTTTACAAACCGGTCGTACTGTGACTGAACCAATTCACGAATGACAATGGTATTTGTACCTTGTACACCTACTAGCCATGTCGATTATATTTTCAAGTGCGATTAAATTATTTCTACGAGATAATTTGCATTTGACCAATTCTCTAAAAATACTAGACTTATTTGATAACATGTTTGTGACTCAGAGTTAATTAATGTCTTATGTGTTCATGAAAATGAATATTAAGCTTTTAAGTTCAAACCAGCTAGTTTCGGCTAACCATGTTGAACATAGTCTTTGTACACAGTTTAGTTACGGTTTCACCTAAACAGAATGTATCTTGTTTATGTAAATCAAATTCAAAGATTCATCTAACGGTGGATATTGTTTGCTTGGTTCTGAAGTTATGTTAGCTTAAACCTAAAGAAACCTATGCTTTGAATTTATATAAAAGGGGGACTTAAAGCAACAGGGATCTTTGAATCACGACACTACTTTTTGGTGTGTCCTAGTTGTATCTAGAGTCGTCCTCTTCCTAACCCTATTATGGTTTAGCAACTACAAAGTTTCCATAGGGATTCGTGAAGCCAGGTCAAGTTATCTTTCCTTGATAACTAGTATATCCTGATCTTGATCGATTATTGAACTACTTACTTGATCAAGATAGATAAAAATCATCAAAGTTTTATTCATCTCAAATTTTGTTGATTCCATAGGTTTTATACTTGTGAGGTGAATAATAATCTAGGTTGCACTTCGGGTTGCATAAGTTCGGATTTTGAGGTTAGCTAGACTTTGTTTATTGTTATCGATTTCCATACCTTTGATCAAGTTATTTGATTGTAAAAGGAAATCATATATATGCTTAATCTGTGGGAGAAAAATTTGGTTTAAAGTCTTCAATTGAGTTGAAGCAACTCTTAGTTGGTGTGACATCAACTAAGGGAATCAATCGCGTGGAATCCTGCTGGTATTCAAGAGGCGTAAGGAGCGAGAATGTACCTTAATTAGTGGGATACCTTTTAGGGATCAACTACATTCCAGTCCGAAGTTAATTGGTAGTAGGTTAGTGAAAAAGCGGGGGTCTAACAACCACACCCAATATTTCATTTCGGAAATCTGTATGGAATAACTCCAATATATTTCCAAGAGAATCAACTAGATAGTCAAACTCAATCAAGGAAATACATCCAAGAGTTATATCTTTGTTTCTCAACGTAATCAAAAAATTAAACAGATAAAAATCAACTAGATAGTCAAACTCAATCAAGGAAATACATCCAAGAGTTATATCCACGAGTCTGATTAAATGAGAAACAACTTGAACGGTACCAAAGACCAATGTTCAAGTGTCAATCAATTTATATCAACAACCAAGGGTTGAATTATATAATTGATTGAACTACGCACAACCTATGATATTTCGATTATATAAAAATATAATGCGGAAATAAATAACACAAATACCAGAAATTTTGTTAATGAGAAAACCGCAAATGTAGAAAAACCTCGGGACCTAGTCCAGATTTAAACACCACATGCGTACTTAATTAACCGGTTTGAGTTTGTTTTGGTTTCCAAACTCAGCATAAATTCACGGACGTGAACTCTTCGCCAGTATGCGTACGGGTACGCATTCTTAGGTAACCGGATTGAGTTGGTTTTGATTTCCAAACTTAGCGGAAATTCACGGACGTGAACTTCCGCCAATATGCGTACGGGTATGCATACTTACCCAGTCTCCATCAACCATTTAGTACACACACAAGTATACATACATTTGGTTCCCGACTTTGGACTTATACACTTTTGTCTCGAAATAACAAATGTGTATAATCAAAGTCTATATAGCAATACGACTTTTGTCTCAAGATAAGAGATAGAGTATATAGACTTTTTGAGTGATAGATAAGTTCAAGTCTCTACATACCTTTTAGTCGATGAAGTTCAACCAGTTCCTTGAGTAGTTCTTCGTTTTTATATGATGAATGTTGTGGATTCTATAGCTCAACTATACTTTCTATCCTAGTCATATACGTAGCTATAAGTATACTAGAAATCAAGACTTATAGTTTTGGAAACTAAACTTGACAACAATCTTGAGATAGCAACGCTTGTGCGTTCGACCGAGCCGTTCTCTAACAGATTCAAGCTAATATCTTTTAACCATTAGATCGAACTTAGCTTGTTACACACAAATGAAAAGTTACTTCATTTAGATATGGGTAACCATACCTAAACGTGTACAACTTGTTGGCTCAACAATAGTTAACCGAAGTTAGCTATATGAACACTTTCATATCAACCTTGTTCATCTCAATCACAACTAGTTCAAATGACTCAAATGAAACTAGTTCTAGAGTTTTTCAATTGTTTATATTCTCATACAAGACACAATTGAAACAAAATCAATTTTGATTCACTCGAATCATTTCATGAACATTATAGCCATGGTTTGCAAAAGATTGTATTCGTTATTATATAAATGTATTAGTTCATGAACAAACCGATTTTAGAACATAACTTACTCAAGTATGCAGACGGGTACGCATACCTAAGTAGTCGGACTTGGTCTGGGTTCGCCAGTATGCGAACGGGTACGCATACTATCGTGCAACCAAACTCAGTTGAATTCCCGGACTTAAAATGTTATGCCGGTACGCATACTAAGTTCCCGGACTTCAACTATCAAACCGGTACCCATACGGGTATGTATATTATGGTTCCCGAACTTAGAAGAACTTGTAACAGTTAGCATACAAGTACGCATACTGTGTTATATCTAATCAATGGTTAATTGTTATTAACTCCATTTTAATCATTGAAACATTCTTGGAAGACGGGAATAGCTGTCTCACACAAAATGTTAGCTTCAAATCAATTTTAAAGTGATTAATAGATCAATACGAAACATTCTAAGTCTACATCAAATGACTGTCTCACACAAATCATGTAAGATGTTACCAGGTGATTTTCACATGATCATCTTTTGATTTTCGTCAAGAATATAGGATGAACTTGGTTAAAGCGAAAGCTTACCAACACATATTTCGAGAAATATGTAAGCGAGTTAATCTCAACTCGAAATATCAAATGTGTATAATATAAAGTCTATATAGCTATACGACTTTTGTCTCAATAGAAGATAAAATAGAAATAGATTTCTGAGTGATAGATAAGTTCAAGTCTCCACATACCTTTTTGTTGATGAAGTTCCACAAGATCTTCTTAGTAGTTCTTCGTTTTCAATCGGTGAATGCCGTGAAGTCTAAAGCTCAACTACACATTCTATCTTAATCCGAGACATAGCTATAAGTAGACTAGAAATCAAGATTTATAGTTTTAGAACTAAAATTGACAAACAATCTTGAGATAGAAATGCTTGCGAGTTCGATCGAGCAGTGCTCTAACAACTAGTGTCTGTATCGACTAGATACAGTTTGGTGTTTAATCTGGACTAGGTCCACATTTGCGGTTTCCTCGTTAAAAAAACTTCTAGTGTATGTGTTATTTCTTTTTTCGCATTATATTATTTATCTTTATAATTTAAATATCACATGTTGGGCGTTGAACAATCATAGTAGATACATCCGACCTAGTTATTGGATATGACTTGATTGATTCTTGGACATTGGTCTTTGGTACCATCCAAGTTATCCCTTTGTGATTAGGTTCACATATTTGTTTATGTAAACATACTAATCACAAGAGAGAGAGAGAGATATAACTCTAGATATTATTCCTTGATTGTGTTTAATTCTCGGAGTTATATTGAGTTTGTCCATACAGATGACCTAAGAAAAAAGTGGTGGTGTATTTTGGTACCCCAGCGTTTTCAGGTTTAATGATATCTACAACCATTCGAATGGATTAACATTGTGCTGGGTCCGGGTTTGGGTAGTGAGGGATCCAATTAACTTAGGTGGGTGTTGTTTGACCATTTCCAGTAAGATAGAATATTAATTGTTGCATGGTTGGGACTAGGGATGCCAGTTGTCCATCGAACACTGAAAGAAGATTGAATGGTATCAATGCCATGTATAATTGGTTTCAAATTGAGATATTTGTCGTTAAATAGTCTCCCATAAATAAAATCAGGTTGATCATGCAAAATTCGTATTATTTTCATGAGCAGAGCTTTGTTATGTTCACTACTTTTCCTTATACCCATCTCTTCTTCGGATATTGGTTTTGTTACTTTATCACATCCAATTGGATGAATCTTTTTGACAGACGAGTCATGTCCCCATAAAAAAATCCCGGTGATACGGTTTATTTGTTCGAATGTGAGAAGAATGTAAATTGTTAGAGCGTTACTCAGTTGAACCCACCAAGCGTTGGTATGTCAAGTTTGGTTGTCATATTTTAGTGTTAAAACTCAATTGGAGTCGGTTGATTAAATGTAAGAGAGTCAACTTCGTTTAGGTTAGACTAGAAAGTCTAGGAATGTTGAGACATACAAGTATTACTCCGAAGAACTGAAGATCGTGAATACGTATCGACTATAATGAAGACATCATCCTTCCACTTGAGGTTAGTGATACTGACTTGACTTGTTTCAATTCCTATTATTTCTTTCAAGTCATTTAAGATCGAAAACATAACATGCAAGGTTATACACTTGGTCCTTTTATATTGATCAAAGTGTCAAGGAAGAATATTTTTGATTACAAAGTATAACGTTTATCTTTTGAACTTCGTAAATGTGACATCAACATAATTTATGTAACTCGTTACTTTATTGTGTATTGGATATAGGTGTGATTTCATTCTAGGAAACTATGTTTGATTACATATGTTTAAAGGAGTACATTTACGAAAAACAAATTAATACGCATTTTGGTCAGAGTTTCATTGAATATCTATTGGATGACCAATTCGAACCTAGGTAAGAACTATGGTAGAACCGATCTTGACTTATGTTGAGAGTTATGGTAGAACCAATCTTAACTTATGTTGAGAGCCTTGGTATAACCGATCCTTATCTATATTGGGATACATGGTAGAACCGATCCTAGATTTTGTTGGGAGTCTAGGTAAAACCGATCCATACCTATATTGGGAATCATGGTAGAACCGATCCCAAATTTTGTTGGGAGTCATGGTAGAACATATCCCTACCTATATTTGGATACTTGGTAGAGCCGATCCTAACCTATGTTAGGAGTCATGGTATAACCGGTCCCAAGAGCAAAACCAATCATCTATAGTCACATATTACTTTACGGTTTTGTGTGAGTTTGGAATTTGGGTTTTCTAAATGGGAAAGTTCCATATGTCGACATAATTTGAACGTGAATATAATCCTTATCTTTTATTGTTCAAAGATATTCCTTGATACTCAAGGTGATGATCCCAAATCGAAATATTGATAAACTTTTAATTAAGATTTTCGATTACATTTTTTGATTTTCCTAATGAAAGATTAGTTAAGTGCTAAACTAATAGTATATATTTTCTAATGAGAGATTTCAGAATTACAAGTTGGATATTAGTTGGAAACATAAAAAAATCGAAATTAGGTACTTATTGAATATCTTGAGAATATTTTCGGTTTTGGAATTTCCTTGTTGTCCAAATAACCTTGGTCTATAAATATTTGAGTTTGAATTTCTTGCAAACTATCATAAGATCCAGGCAAACTTTATTTGTGTTGTTTCTGGTGAAGCGGTCTATCCATAGTGGAAAGTACCCTTAGGAAAAATCTCTTATGATCGCTCATTTAAAGACTTTCGTGGGATCAAGAAGCTCTACAAGTACCGTTGGTGGGAAACTAGATAATTGCACTGTTATTTTAGTTTTCGATTATTGATTTGATTGACAAACTGTTGTTAAAACTTTTATTGCACCTAGTTTGATTATTCTTGAGAGCCTTGTCATTCAAACTAGATCAAAGTATTGACGGGATCTTTAGAATTATTTTTAGATCTAAAAACAACTTGTGATCATCCATTGTTAACATACTCCGTTTTGTGTGTGATTGATCATAAATGGATTCAAGTTTGTGGTCTGCAGTTACAAAAGAAGGCAATCAAAGATTTGAAGACAAAAAGATTTTCTTATTGGTTTTCATATCTCATGATTTTTGCATACATTTTTATAGGCTAGGATCTGACTTAGATCCGGTTTATCTTTGATATATTTGATCATATAGTTGTTTTGATAGACAACTATCATTTGGTTGTATTTTTCAATATACAAAACTGATAGTTGTGAATCCGAATCTAAGTTACTGATTTGGATTGATCTTACCCGACAAAAGATATTACTTGTTTAAATTGAAGAGCCTTTGTCAAAACTTAACGAATATTTTTATTAAAAGATTATTGGAGTAGTTACCAAATAAATTTGTTCCTTTACTATTTTGAAGATGATCAAAAGTAGTTGAGTGTTTAAGACTTTACATCGGTAAAGCAACTCAATATAGTGATTTTCTATCTTGGGATTCATATGCGTGACCAGACGGTCATGTATGTAGGAATATTGAGGGAACTAAGTAACTAGGGGTACATTACTTGGTCTCAACTATACGAAGTTGGCTTTGTTCTTTGTATAGTAGCTTAATTATGAGAGCATTCAAAACTGGACAAAGTCCCGGGGTTTTTCTGCATTTACGGTTTCCTCGTTAAAAAAATCTTTTGTGTGTTATTTACTTTACCTCCGCATTATAATTTTTTTATTATAATAAAGTATATAACACTTATACGTTAAATCCTAATCACTTGACATTGATCCTATAGTCAATCGGTCTTGTACCGTAACTATTGTCAAGTGAGTACCTTGTTGTTGTACTGTCTCGAATTTTTCCATAGACAATTGCACTTGGTATCAGACTTATAGGTTAAAATGAAAAAGTAATGTGTATTTGGGTACCCTCGTAATTTCAATTGGTATCAGAGCAAGCAAACATGAAAAGATCTAACAATCTATGTATGGTGCGATCCAACCTATAAGATTTGAATATGATGGATGATTCAGCTAACGTATTGCAAGATTGTAAATACTCAAAAGTAAAAAATATTGTTATATCTTTGACCATGATCCTGGAGTTAAGATGGTCAACGACTATGTCTAACTCTGATGTCAAAGAATATGTTAAAAAAGAGTTAACAAAACTCAACATATGTCTTCTGAAATACTGAGAATGGTGGAAAGATTATCAAAGACAACACCTAAGTAAGGGAGCATTGTCGTGGAAAGGATTCAATGAAGTTGTGAGGAAACAATTTTATTCGATTGGCTACCTTTATGAGAGATGGTTCAAGTGGTATGAATTGAAGAAGACCTACAACCAAACCATGCAAAAATCTACTTCAGAATTTCAGAATCAAACTATGATTTTGGATTTATACTTGAAAGATTATGTTATCTATATGAAGTATATTTTCGGGCTTCATGAGTATATACGGAAGGAGTTGAAGATGTTTTCGTTTGATACTATCTCTGAACCAAGCATAAAAGTTAATGCCATCGATTGAAGGATTAAGAAATATGATGTTGGGGGAAACACGAATGAGAAGTCTAGAGGTTTTGTCACTAAAGGAGATAAAAGGAGCAAAGAGGAAGGGAAGTCTAGCGACAAAGTTGGTTTCATTTGCACTCATTGCGAACAAACATGACATATTATCGACAAGTGTTGGATGAAGTATCCTAATCTAAAACTAAAAGGGTTTCATAAGAAAGAAACCAAGAAGGCAGCACTGGTCGCACAAGCTCCAATAGAAGTCCAAGGACTAACGAAACCCAAATCAAAGCTCTCTCTTATGGTAGGAGCAAAAGAAATACCTTTAAAAGATTACCTTAGGGAACGACTCTTCACGGTTAAGACAACACTTATAGATGTTGTTATTGACCCGAGAAGAAAGAAGAATTTACTTCACATTCTTTGGTATATAAGTTGCGTTTGAAGACTTTCAAATATCTGAAACCCTATCCTTTAGGGTGGTTTTAAAAGGAAGGTGGGATATAGGTTACAGAGGAGTATACATTCAAGTTTGATTTTGATAAGATTACATGTGATGTGGTTCCATTATATGTTTGTCAGGTTATACTTGGTAGTCCTTACTTGTGGGATCGAGATGCGATTTTACATAGGAGGAACCAAAAGTATACCTTTACTGAATATGGGAAAGCTTTTGTAATATGAGCTATAGACTTTCCTCTTGATGGAGCGAGCTTGATTACAGCCACTGATGGGTGCCAAATATTGCATATTTCTACATATTTTTATTGGCAATTAACTCATCTTTTGTGCTTTAAAATCATATATTATCCCAAATTCTGTGTTTTCATTGTTTTAAAGAATAAATACTTTTGCTAATTAACTTTGTATTTTTAGGTACTAAATAAAGTTTGGATGAATAGAAAAGCCAAAAGAGCAGAGAATTGGTGACAATTGGAGAGAGACAACAAAGACTCTCACCAGAAGGCACTGAAGAATGTCATTTGCACCTCATCCACAAGTGAAGAATGTCGTTTGCATGACCCAAAACTATAAATGGGATTGTGTTAGAGCATATCTCGGTTGAACCCACCAAGCGTTGGTATGTCAAGTTTGGTTATCATATTTTAGTAAATCAAAACTCATCTAAGAGTCACTTGATTATATACTAGAGACAACTTCGTACAGTTTAGACTAGAAAGTATAGGAATACAAGTATTACTTGAAGACCTAAAGAACGTGAAGAAGTAACGAGCTACAACGACGAAATCATCCTTCCTCTTGAGGTAAGTAATATTGACGTGAACTGTTTCATTCTTAACGTATCTTTCAAGTCGTGATATATTGAAAATATAATTGCGAAGCTGTGAATGAACATTTTACTCTAGTAGTGAGACATGATCATATGATCATAATATTAAGGAATTAGACTACGAAGTATAATGCTTATCTTTTGAACTTCATAGATATGACATCGACATAATCTTATGAATGTTATTGTGATTATGTGTATGGGTAAAGGTGAATATTTCATCCTAGGAAATAATATTTTACATTCGTTTAAAGGAAGTACATTCATGAAATTGTTTATGAATCGAAATGGAAATCGCTTTACTTATTGGTATTGTTATTCAATTCATGTTCCATTACCAACATTAACAATTATGTCAATAAATGATTTCACATTTAACTATGGCAAAGGAGGTGGTTGTTCTACATGTAATAAGGTTCCATATCATTTTGCTTGAAAAGGCGTAGTTCGAGGTTCATTATGCTGCTTTCTGACACGATTAATTGTTATTGTTTTTTACATGTTTCTAGATTCCTTCCTTATTATCTTATGTCGATGCCCTTCAAATGTATACCCATCTTTCTAGTGATACCCTTTGTAAAACTATCAAACCTGGCATTCTGTTCGTTGATATATAAACTATATGCTTCTCGAGTGACATGGTATTACGATTGCAGTAACAACTCTGTTTATGGACCTTAACTAATATCTTGTACGCATGTATGTAATTTGAACCACATTATGTGATAACAGCATTGCTCCGTTTCATCTCTGTTGGGTTTGTGTTTCATTATAATAATTTTATTCATTAAGTTACCGTTAACCAATGTACGATAACTCTTTAGGCAGCCAACTACCTTTTTTCTCAGCTTGTGCTCTTACTTGTCTGCCATAGGTCATTCTATACATTTTTTTCCCCCTGGTATTTGACTCTCATAGATTGTGTTCTTTTCTTCGCATAATGTCTCTCTTGATCGTCGCACTCGCAATAATCACTGACTTCTGAAAAGTAATTATGTTGTTAAAGATATCAAGCTACTTTTGAATAAATGTCGGTCATTATTTCGAATTTCAATTTTTGTTGTTGTTGTGGCATGTGGTGCCTGCCCCAACTTATTTGGGAATAAAAGTTTGGCTATTGTTTTCTGGACAGGGTTGATACTTGCTGAGATAATGTACTATTTTGCAGTCACTACATTAGTTGAAGTGGATGATATAATCACTCTAGCTTGCAGTCATTAGTTGAAGCCGATGAGACAATCACACTATTTTGCAGTCATTACAATAGTTTATTTGCTTTTAGTTATTTCTTTGTTAGTCACTACAAGTCATTGTTTAATCTTTATTAGTTTGCATCTAGTTTTTTCTTTGTTAATCTTCACTGGATATTTATGACTTGTTTTGTGCTTTCAGGGATCTGAAAATCCAATAGCAAGCTAATTGACCTATTAGTTTCTGACATGAAACCAAGTGCAGAAGCTTCCTATTTCAAGTGTTGCAGATTCCTCTTCAAAGACACCACCTGACAAGAACTGGAGCTATGGAGAAGCATTATGGTTACATGAAATTTCGCCTAATTAGGGTACTTTCCTCTCCGGATAAACGACTCCACCAGAAACAACACGAATGAAGTTTTCCTGGCTCTTAGGATACTTTGCAAGAAATGCAAACTCAACTATTTATAGACCAAGGTTGTTTCCACAACAAGGAAATTCCAAACCTAAAATATTCTCAAGATATTCAATAAGTACCTATTTTTGGTTTTCATATTTGCAACTAATATCCGACATGTAATTCTAAAATATCTCATTAGAAAATAACTAATATTAGATTAGCACTCAACTAATATAACTTTCCAAGGGATGTGTTTTGATTTGATGGAAAATAAAAAACATATAATCGAAAATCTTAATTAAAATATTCTCAATATTTAGGTTTCGGATCATCTTGAGTATCAAGGAATATTTTTGAACAATAAAAGATAAGAATTATATTAATGTTCAAATTATGTCGATATATGGAACTTTCCTATTTAGCAAACCCTAATTCCAAACTCACAGAAAAATTTAAAGTAATATGTGACTGTAGAGGATCGGTTTCGCTCTCGGTACCGGTTCTACCATGACTCCTAACATAGTTTAAGATAGGTTCTACCAAGTCTCCCAATATAGGTAGGGATCGGTTCTACCATGAATCTCAATATGAGTAAGAATCAGTTATACCAAGACTCTCAAAAAAAGCTAGGATCGGTTCTACCATGTATCGCAATATAGGTAAGGATCGGTTCTACCAAGGCCCTCAACATAAGTTAATATCGGTTCTACCGAAAATCCCAAACTAGGTAAAGATCAGTTCTACCATAACTCTCAACATAAGTCAAGATCGGTTCTACCAAAGTTCTTACCTAGGTTCGAATTGGTCATCTAGCAGATCTTCAATGAAACCCGGACCAAAACACCTATTGATTTCTTTTCGATTACAAAATAGGTTTCATATATGTACTTTCTTTAAACATATGTAAACAAACATAGTTTCCTAAAATGAAATCACACTTATATCCAATACACAATGAAGTAACGAGTTACATAAATTATGTCGATATCTCATTTAAGAAGTTTAAAAGATAAACGTTATACTTCGTAATCAAATATTCTTCCTTGACACTTTGATCAAAATAAAATGATCAAGTCTAATACTAGAGTTTTAAATATAACCTCGCATGTTATGTTTTCAATCTTAAACGATTTTATAACAACAATAGGAATGGAAACAAGTCATGTAAGTATCACTAACCTTAAGTGTAAGGATAATGTCTTCATTGTAGTCGATACGTCCTCACGATCTTCAGTTCTTCATAATAATACTTGTATGTCCCAACATTCATAGACTTTCTAGTCTAACCTAAACGAAGCGGACTCTGGTATATTTAATCAGGTGACTCTAATTGAGTTTAGATACTAAAATATGACAACCAAACTTGACATACCAGCGCTTGGCGGGTTCAACTGAGTAACGCTCTAACAATTTACATTCTTCTCACATTCGAACAAATAAACCGTATCACCGGGATTTTTTTATGGGGACATGACTCGTCTGTCAAAAATATTCATCCAATTGGATGTGATAATAAAGATAAAATTTAATATTCTCAGACAAGAAGTGAAAGACAAAGACATACACTTAATATTCTTGATAAATCCCTAACTCTAGAACAAGGATTTCAATCTAAGACTCTGACTAGTGAATAGGTTATAATTTCTTCCGATGAAGAAACCAAAAGTCCTTGCTCAACTTTTACAGATCGTGATAACAAGACTTGTTTAATCACATCTGAAACATATCACGACGATGAAGATAATCCGCATAATAACATCAAGTCAAAAGAGAATATAAAGCCTTCTTATACAACTACCAATGATCAGAGGGAATATAATTCAAAGGAAACTTTGAATCGGTTATGTGCAAAGGATCATAAGGAATATAGTTCTCAGTCTCTTGAAAAGAAACTTGTATTGCTTAAAAATACTCTTGTAAGAGTGTTGAAAGAAGTATCTTGTCTTAAAGGACTGAAAGATCATTCCTCAGTAGAAAGACAAGTTATACCCCAAACCTATAAAATCAACTCAAATTGTTCAAATGAATGAGTTGATAATCACTTATGGAAAA
Organism: Papaver bracteatum; assembly: GCA_023529315.1. NCBI lineage: Eukaryota > Viridiplantae > Streptophyta > Magnoliopsida > Ranunculales > Papaveraceae > Papaver > Papaver bracteatum. Next base: position 4,992,071 of record JAJJWX010004804.1, on the reverse strand, counting down.
AGATTCCACTTTACTCATATTGGAACAGTCTCGGTTCACATGAAGGTAGTTTACCTACTGAAAATATCCAAAAAAAAGAGAGGGAAGAAGACAATTTCTACCAAGAAAATCAATCATAAATGGATTCCGAAAATTCCTACAATTATTTTTGATGATCAAACTAATGTATTTGATAATGAAATTCTTAGACTGAGAAGATCATACGAAAATCTCATTAACAGAATTAAGAGAGATTTGTCTATCTCTGAAAATTCTCACATCAGTTCAATTTCTCCTCATGATCCCACTCGAACCATCAAAAGGAAAGATCAAATTATTGGGAGAAAATATTCTGGGTAGAGATCTTCAAAAAGGAACATGAACAATGGTTATGATACTCGTTGTAAGCATGATAAGGCTTACAGTAATACAACTTAGTTTTATGGAGTTAGTGCACCCTCATCCAGATTTGTGCTCATACTATTCGGGATAAGGAAGTACATAAGACGGGAGCACGTGTATTGTGTTTGTAAATATCAGGAAAAATCATGACAATAGTGTATAACTGATAATCCATGTTGTCTAAAGTTCACATGTTAACACCGATTTTCAATAATTAGGGTTTATTTAAACTTTTCTGAATTTTAAAAGTTACCATATAAAGAATATTCTCTTCCTAACTTGAGGATTCCGGATAATATCTTTTGGAAATCTCTTTGGTGGCTCCGGTATGAAAGTATTTTCTTATTTTCTTAAGGAAATTCCCTCTTATATGTATTGAGAAACCCTGATAAATATTTATTTAAATATTTGAGCATGCCTCCAATAACTCGCAGTATTACAAAGGAAAATAGAGAGGAAGCTCGAAATGTTAAGAATTGTCTATGAATCAATACATAAAGGAAAAAGAAGGTTGTCTCAAAAGCCATGTCTGATTATGAGTTTGACAGTTCTTCTGGATCTCAAGAAGAGTCTTGCCTACTCGCTTTCGATTTTCAAGATCCGAAAGAAACCAAGTGGATACCTACTAATAGTATGGTGAAATTCATTACTGGTTTTGAAGAACTGAGAACCAATCTCATAATAACAGTTCAAAATCAAGATTGTTGAAAGATATAATTAAAGACACATTGGCTGATCTTGCAGAGATGAAACAACAAGTTGAGAAACTTGAAAAATAAGAATGGTTGCTGACAAGTCTCTTGACATGATTCAAGAGTTTGAACACTGAAGAAACCTTAGTGAACAATCAGATCACCACTAAAGATTAAGTTAGTATAGTAAAACCTTTATAAAAGAATACTCTATAACGGAATAAACTCCATAAATGAATAAAAAATTCTGGTCCTAATTTAGCTTAATCTTTGTAAAATTTACCTCTATATAAGAATAAACTCCATATAAGAATAATTTTATTTGGTCCCAATAATATTTTGAAACAGAGTTTTACTGTATATGCAAACGAAACCAACTTTGTCGCTAGACTTCCCTTCCCCTTTGCTCCTTTTATCTCCTTTAGCGAAAAAACCTCTAGACTTCCCATTCGTGTTTCCCTCAATATCATATTTCTTAATCCTTCAATCGATGGCATTAACTTTTATGCTTGATTCAGAGATAGTATCCAACGAAAACATCTTCAACTCCTTCCGTATATACTCATGAAGCCCGAAAATATACTTCATATAGATAACATAATCTTCCAAGTCTAAATCCAAAACCATAGTTTGATTCTGAAATTCTGAAGTAGATTTTTGCATGGTTTGGTTGTAGGTCTTCTTCAAGTCATACCAATTGAACTATCTCTCATAAAGGTAGCCAATCAGATAAAATTGTTTCCTCACAACTTCATTGAATCCTTTCCACGACAATGCTCCCTTACTTAGGTGTTGTCTTTGATAATCTTTCCACCATTCTCAGTATTTCAGAAGACATATGATGAGTTTTGTTAACTCTTTTTTAACATATTCTTTGACATCAGAGTCAGACATATTCGTTGACCTCCTAACTCCAGGATCATGGTCAAAGATATAACAATATTTTTTACTTTTGAGTATTTACAATCTTGCAATACGTTAGCTGAATCATCCATCCTATTCAAATCTTATAGGTTGGATCGCACCATACATAGATTGTTAGATCTTTTCGTGTTTGCCTGCTCTGATACCAATTGAAATTACGAGGGTACCCAAATACACCATACTTTTTCATTTTAACCTATAAGTCTGATACCAAGTGCAATTGTCTATGGACAAATTCGAGATAGTACAACAACAAGGTATTCACTTGACAATAGTTATGGTACAAGACCGATTGACTATAGGATCAATGTCAAGTGATTAGGATTTAACGTATAAGTGTTATATACTTTATTATAATAAAAAAATTATACACAAAAGATTTTGTTAACGAGGAAACCGTAAATGCAGAAAAACCCCGGGACTTTGTCCAGTTTTGAATGCTCTCATAATTAAGCTACTATACAAAGAACAAATCCAACTTCGTATAGTTGAGACCAAGTAATGTACCCCTAGTTACTTAGTTCCCTCAATATTCCTACATACATGACCGTCTAGTCACGCATATGAATCCCAAGATAGAAAATCACTATATTGAGTTGCTTTACCGATGTAAAGTCTTAAACACTCAACTACTTTTGATCGTCTTCAAAATAGTAAAGGAACAAAGTTATTTGGTAACTACTCCAATAATCTTTTAATAAAAAGATTCGTTAAGTTTTGACAAAGGCTCTTCGATTTAAACTAGTAAACTCTTTTGTCGGGTAAGATCAATCCAAATCAGTAACTTAGATTCGGATTCACAACTATCAGTTTTGGATATTGAAAAATACAACCAAATGATAGTTGTCTGTCAAAACAACTATATGATCAAATATATCAAAGATAAACCGAATCTAAGTCAGATCCTAGCCTATAAAGATGTATGCAAAAATCATGAGATATGAAAACCAATAAGAAAATCTTTTTGTCTTCAAATCTTTGATTGCCTTCTTTTGTAACTGCAGACCACAAACTTGAATCCATTTATGATCAATCACACACAAAACGGAGTCTGTTAACAATGGATGATCACAAGTTGTTTTTAGATCTAAAAATAATTCTAAAGATCCTGTCAATACTTTGATCTAGTTTGAATGACAAGGCTCTCAAGAATAATCAAACTAGGTGCAATAAAAGTTTCAACAACAGTTTGTCAATCAAATCAATAATCGAAAACTAAAATAACAGTGCAATTATCTAGTTTCCCACCAAAGGTACTCGTAGAGCTTCTTGATCCCACGAAAGTCTTTAAATGAGCGATCATAAGAGATTTTTCCTAAGGGTACTTTCCACTATGGATAGACAGCTTCACCAGAAACAACACAAATAAAGTTTGCCTGGATCTTATGATAGTTTGCAAGAAATTCAAACTCAAATATTTATAGACCAAGGTTATTTGGACAACAAGGAAATTCCAAAACCGAAAATATTCTCAAGATATTCAATAAGTACCTAATTTCGATTTGTTTATGTTTCCAACTAATATCCAACATGTAATTCTGAAATCTCTCATTAGAAAATATATACTATTAGTTTAGCACTTAACTAATCTTTCATTAGGAAAATCAAAAAATGTAATCGAAAATCTTAATTAAAAGTTTATCAATATTTTGATTTGGGATCATCACCTTGAGTATCAAGGAATATCTTTGAACAATAAAAGATAAGGATTATATTCACGTTCAAATTATGTCGACATATGGAACTTTCCCATTTAGAAAACCCAAATTCCAAACTCACACAAAACCGTAAAGTAATATGTGACTATAGATGATTGGTTTTTCTCTTGGGACCGGTTCTACCATGACTCTTAACATAGGTTAGGATCGGCTCTACCAAGTATCCAAATATAGGTAGGGATATGTTCTACCATGACTCCCAACAAAATTTGGGATCGGTTCTACCATGATTCCCAATATAGGTATGGATCGGTTTTACCTAGACTCCCAACAAAATATAGGATCAGTTCTACCATGTATCCCAATATAGATAAGGATCGGTTATACCAAGGCTCTCAACATAAGTTAAGATTGGTTCTACCATAACTCTCAACATAAGTCAAGATCGGTTCTACCATAGTTCTTACCTAGGTTCGAATTGGTCATCCAATAGATATTCAATGAAACTCTGACCAAAATGCCTATTAATTTGTTTTCGTATATGTACTCCTTTAAACATATGTAATCAAACATAGTTTCCTAGGATGAAATCACACCTATATCCAATACACAATAAAGTAACGAGTTACATAAATTATGTTGATGTCACATTTACGAAGTTCAAAAGATAAACGTTATACTTTGTAATCAAAAATATTCTTCCTTGACACTTTGATCAATATAAAAGGACCAAGTGTATAACCTTGCATGTTATGTTTTCGATCTTAAATGACTTGAAAGAAATAATAGGAATTGAAACAAGTCAAGTCAGTATCACTAACCTCAAGTGGAAGGATGATGTCTTCATTATAGTCGATACGTCTTCACGATCTTCAGTTCTTCGGAGTAATACTTGTATGTCTCAACATTCCTAGACTTTCTAGTCTAACCTAAACGAAGTTGACTCTCGTACATTTAATCAACCGACTCCAATTGAGTTTTAACACTAAAATATGACAACCAAACTTGACATACCAACACTTGGTGGGTTCAACTGAGTAACGCTCTAACAATTTACATTCTTCTCACATTCGAACAAATAAACCGTATCACCGGGATTTTTTTATGGGGACATGACTCGTCTGTCAAAAAGATTCATCCAATTGGATGTGATAATAAAGATAAAATTTAATATTCTCAGACAAGAAGTGAAATACAAAGACATACACTTAATATTCTATCCAAAGAGAATATGGATCCCTCTGTCAAAGTAGAAGTTCTTGATAAATCCCTAACTCTAGAACAAGGATTTCAATCTAAGACTCTAACTAGTGAATCGGTTATAATTTCTTCCGATGAAGAAACCAAAAGTCCTTGCTCAACTTTTACAGATCGTGATAACAAGACTTGTTTAAACACATCTGAAACATATCACGACGATGAAGATAATACGCATAATAACATCAAGTCAAAAGAGAATAGAAAGCCTTCTTATAGAACTACTAATGATCAGAGGGAATATAATTCAAAGGAAACTTTGAACCGGTTCTGTGCAAAGGATCATAAGGAATATAGTTCTCAGTCTCTTGAAAAGAAACTTGTATTGCTTAAAAATACTCTTGTAAGAGTGTTGAAAGAAGTATCTTGTCTTAAAGGACTGAAAGATCATTCCTCAGTAGAAAGACAAGTTATACCCCAAACCTATAAAATCAACTCAAATTGTTCAAACGAATGAGTTGATAATCACTTATGGAAAAATATTCCACTTTACTCATATTGGAACAGTCTCGGTTCACATGAAGGTAGTTTACCTACTGAAAATATCCAAAAAAAAGAGAGGGAAGAAGACAATTTCTGCCAAGAAAATCAATCATAAATGGATTCCGAAAATTCCTAAAATTATTTTTGATGATCAAACTAATGTATTTGATAATGAAATTCTTAGACTGAGAATATCATACGAAAATATCATTAACAAAATTAAGAGATATTTGTCTATCTCTGAAAATTCTCACACCAGTTCAATTTCTCCTCATGATCCCACTCGAACCATCAAAAGGAAATATCAAATTATTGGGAGAAAATATTCTGGGTAGAGATCTTCAAAAAGGAACATGAACAATGGTTATGATACTCGTTGTAAGCATGATAAGGCTTACAGTAATACAACTTAGTTGTATGGAGTTAGTGCCCCCTCATCCAGATTTGTGCTCATACTATTCGGGATAAGGAAGTACATAAGACGAGAGCACCTGTATTGTGTTTGTAAATATCAGGAAAAATCATGACAATAGTGTATAACTGCTAATCCATGTTGTCTAAAGTTCACATGTTAACACCGATTTTCAATAATTAGGGTTTATTGAAACTTTTCCGAATTTTAAAAGTTACCATATAAAGAATATTCTCTTCCTAACTTGAGGATTACGGATAATATCTTATGGAAATCTCTTTGGTGGCTCCGGTATGAAAGTATTTTCTTATTTTCTTAAGGAAATTCCCTCTTATATGTATTGAGAAACCCTGATAAATATTTATTTAAATCTTTGAGCATGCCTCCAATAACTCGCAGTATTACAAAGGAAAATAGAGAGGAAGCTCGAAATGTTAAGAATTGTCTATGAATCAATACATATAGGAAAAATAAGGTTGTCTCAAAAGCCATGTCTGATTATGAGTTTGACAGTTCTTCTGGATCTCAAGAAGAGTCTTACCTACTCGCTTTCGATTTTCAAGATCCGAAAGAAACCAAGTGGATACCTACTAATAGTATGGTGAAATTCATCACTGGTTTTGAAGAACTGAGAACCAATCTCATAATAACAGTTCAAAATCAAGATTGTTGAAAGATATAATTAAAGACACAATGGCTAATCTTGCAGAGATGAAACAACAAGTTGAGAAACTTGAAAAATAAGAATGGTTGGTGACAAGTCTCTTGACATGCTTCAAGAGTTTGAACACTGAAGAAATCTCAGTGAACAATCAGAGCACCACTAAATATTAAGTTAGTACAGTAAAACCTTTATAAAAGAATACTATATAACGGAATAAACTCCATAAATGAATAAAAAATTCTGGTCCCAATTTATCTTAATCTTTGTAAAATTTACCTCTATATAAGAATAAACTCCATATAAGAATAATTTTATTTGGTCCAATAATATTCTGAAACAGAGTTTTACTGTATATGTAATACTTGATCTTAAGAATAGACTAATCAACTATTGATTTATTTCATTACATGTGTAAAGTCTATCCAAACTATCAATAATATGAATGATTAACTTTTATTTAAATCTTTTGTATCATTCTTTGTGGTAGTTTTGATTGCCTAGATTGTTGTGAATGAATATCTTTTGTGCTTTGTTTTCGGTTATGTGATGTTTTTTCGCTTTTCATTAACCCTAATTTCCGATCTCATATTGTGGTGATCTCTTTTGATTTGTGTAACTTTTTGATCTAGCAGGATTAAGTTCTAGCCTTTTAGGTTGGCTTTATCAAAGGATCATGAAGAGATACTCATTAAAACTCATGTGTGAAAGTAACTATGATGCTATTATCAATTTATGTTCCCATAAATTGTGTATTATCATACATATGAGTTCCGATTCATGCTTTTATTATTGGCAAGTAATAGCTAAAACCGGTTTCAACCTTTCTGTGGTAAAGGTTGTTTTTGTTATTGTTCTTTTGTTTTTGTAGGGGAATAAGAACTTACCGGGGGAGAGTTCTTATTGAACTGGTGCTTTATGATAAATATTTGTGGGAAGAGTGGTTGTGTAAATCGAGGGACAAATTATGCTTATAATCTTTCCTGATATGAAAACGAAGTTAATTATTATCTTAGTTTGTCATGTCGAAGCGTAAGGTACAATTTTTATGTTAGTTAATCGTTTTCCGGTTAAGAAAAGATTATTTATATGCATATTATTTATTTATTCATAATGAAATACGGTGCAATTGTTATATTCCCATTATGATGTATGGATTGTTGTGATTCAATTGTTTTCGGTTAACAAAAACTATGTCAATTTTAATTTGATTTGATTGGTATCAATTGTTTTTGCTTAACGAAAAAGGGATTATTTGTTTTAGTCTCTCTAATTTCTGATAAGAATAACTAAGTTCATTCTGATCTTAGTTATGCTTATCGAATACAAGATTCGATTATTCAAGTCTAATCGATTCCTTGATGAGAAAAACTAGTTGACTAACCTAGTTTTTTTGTCTTGTCTAAAAGAAGGTACAATTGTTTTAAGAATAATTGGAACCTGATAAGATAAATTGAAATAATTTTGATCCCTTTTGAGTCTTATCGAATAAAGCGATTATACATATATAATCGGTTCGATTTGTAACTAAGTTATCTTGGTTGATCAATCAGACTAAGGGAAAATTGCGTCGGGCAATTGTTTCCCTGATAACATACTAAAAAAAGATTACTTAGGTAGTTTCAGATTTAATATTGGTTATCTAAAATGGTATGTGAAACCTTCATGCTAACTCTAATAGGTTTTACAAGTTCTTATGGATTCGTAAGATCCTTTCGGTTTGCTCTTATGTTTCTTCGTATTTTTGTGACAAAAAGGGGGAGAAATATATGGAGTAAAAAAGTGATTTATGATCACTAGGAAGGGATATATATATATATGTGTGTGTGCGTGTGTGCGCGCGCTTAAATGTTATATCTAACGAAAGAGTAAAGCATATACTAAGCGGGAGAAACATATCATCTTGTTGTGTATTATTTTCATACTACAAAAATGGAATAACAAAGATGTTCGGATTGGATATATACCTAGCTTTTCTTTAGGGGGGGGGTGTAGTTTTTGTTATTCAAATATCAACATCGGCATTTAGTTTTTGAATATCTGCACGATATTGTGTTGTTAAAACTTGGAATCAAGCGTATGAAGAATGATTTATTTTGTAATTCGTTTATCTCCATATGTATTAGAGTTTTGTCAATTAATTGAAAAAATGGGAGATTGTTAGAGCGTTGCTCGGTTGAACCCGCCAAGCGCTGGTATGTCAAGTTTGGTTATCATATTTTAGTATCAAAACTCAATTAGAGTCACCTGATTAAATGTACCAGAGTCCACTTCATTTAGGTTAGACTAGAAAGTCTATGAATGTTGGGACATACAAGTATTATTATGAAGAACTGAAGATTGTGAGGACGTATCGACTACAATGAAGACATTATCCTTCCACTTAAGGTTAGTGATACTTACATGACTTGTTTCCATTCCTATTGTTGTTATAAAATCGTTTAAGATTGAAAACATAACATGCGAGGTTATATTTAAAACTCTAGTATTAGACTTGATCATTTTATTTTGATCAAAGTATCAAGGAAGAATATTTGATTACGAAGTATAACGTTTATCTTTTAAACTTCGTAAATGAGATATCGACATAATTTATGTAACTCGTTACTTCATTGTGTATTGGATATAAGTGTGATTTCATTTTAGGAAACTATGTTTGATTACATATGTTTAAAGAAAGTACATATATTTCAAATAGGAAGTGCTAAGCTAATATTAGATATTTTCTAATGAGATATTTCAGAATTACATGTCGGATATTAGTTGCAAATATGAAAACCAAAAATAGGTACTTATTGAATATCTTGAGAATATTTTAGGTTTGGAATTTCCTTGTTGTCGAAACAACCTTGGTCTATAAATAGTTGAGTTTGCATTTCTTGCAAAGTATCCTAAGAGCCATGAAAACTTCATTCGTGTTGTTTCTGGTGGAGTCGTTTATCCGGAGAGGAAAGTACCCTAATTAGGCGAAATTTCATGTAACCATAATGCTTCTCCATAGTTCCAGTTCTTGTCAGGTGGTGTCTTTGAAGAGGAATCTGCAACACTTGAAATAGGAAGCTTCTGCACTTGGTTTCATGTCAGAAACTAATAGGTCAATTAGCTTGCTATTGGATTTTCAGATCCCTGAAAGCACAAAACAAGTCATAAATATCCAGTGAAGATTAACAAAGAGAAAACTAGATGAAAACTAATAAAGATTAAACAATGACTTGTAGTGACTAACAAAGAAATAACTAAAAGCAAATAAACTATTGTAATGACTGCAAAATAGTGTGATTGTCTCATCGGATTCAACTAATGACTGCAAACTAGAGTGAATATATCATCCACTTCAACTAATGTAGTGACTGCAAAATAGTACATTATCTCAGCAAGTATCAACCCTGTCCAGATAACAATAGCCAAACTTTTATTCCCAAATAAGTTGGGGCAGGCACCACATGACACAAAAATAAATAAATTGAAATTTGAAATGATGACCGACATTTATTCAAAAGTAGCTTGATATCTTTAACAACATAATTACTTTCCAGAAGTCAGTGATTATTGCGAGTGCAACGAGCAAGAGAGCCATTATGCTAAGAAAAGAACACAATCTATGAGAGTCAAATACCAGGAGAAAAAAAATGTATAGAACGACCTATGGCAGACAAGTAAGAGCACAAGCTGAGAAAAAAGGTAGTTGGCTGCCTAAAGAGTTATCGTACATTGGTTAACGGTAACTTAATGAATAAAATTATTATAATGAAACACAAACCCAACAGAGATGCAACGGAGCAATGCTGTTATCACATAATGTGGTTCAAATTACATACATGCGTACAAGATATTAGTTAAGGTCCATAAACAAAGTTGTTACTGCAATCGTAATACCATGTCACTCAAGAAGCATATAGTTTATATATCAACGAACAAAATGCCAGGTTTGATAGTTTTACAAAGGGGATCACTAGAAATCTGGGTATACATTTGAAGGGCATCGACATAAGCCAATGAGGAAGGAATCTAGAAACATGTAAAAAACAATAACAATTAATCGTGTCAGAAAGCAGCATAATGAACCTCGAACTACGCCTTTTCAAGCAAAATGATCTGGAACCTTATTACATGTAGAACAAGCACCTCCTTTGCCATAGTTAAATGTGAAATCATTTATTGACATAACTGTAAATGCTGGTAATGGAACATGAATTGAATAACAATACCAATAAGCCAAGCAAATTCCATTTCGATTCATAAACAATTTCATGAATGTACTTCCTTTAAACGAATGTAAAATATTATTTCCTAGGATGAAATATTCACCTTTACCCATACACATAATCACAATAACATTCATAAGAAGATTATGTCGATTTCATATCTATGAAGTTCAAAAGATAAGCGTTATACTTCGTAGTCTAATTCCTTAATACTATGATCATATGATCATGTCTCACTACTAGAGTAAAATGTTCATTCACAGCTTCGCAGTTATATTTTCAATATATCACGACTTGAAAGATACGTTAAAAATGAAACAGTTCAAGTCAATATTACTTACCTCAATAGGAAGGATGATTTCGTCGTTGTAGCTCGTTACTTCTTCACGTTCTTCAGGTCTTCGAGTAATACTTGTATTCCTATACTTTCTAGTCTAAACTGTATGAAGTTGTCTCTAGTACATAATCAAGCGACTCTTAGATGAGTTTTGATTTACTAAAATATGATAACCAAACTTGACATACAAACGCTTGGTGGGTTCAACCGAGATATGCTCTAACACAATCCCACTTATAGTTTTGGGTCATGCAAACGACATTCTTCACTTGTGGATGAGTTGCAAATGACATTCTTCAGTGCCTTCTGGTGAGAGTCTTTGTTGTGTCTCTCCCATTGTCACCAATTCTCTGCTCTTTTGGCTTTTCTATTCATCCAAACTTTATTTAGTACCTAAAAATACAAAGTTAATTAGCAAAAGTATTTATTCTTTAAAACAATGAAAACACAGAATTTGGGATAATATATGATTTTAAAGCACAAAAGATGAGTTAATTGCCAATAAAAAGGTGTAAAAATATGCAATATTTGGCACCCATCAGTGGCTGTAATCAAGCTCGCTCCATAAATAGGAAAGTTTATAGCTCATATTACAAAATCTTTCCCATCTTCAGTAAAGGTATACTTCCGGTTCCTCCTATGTAAAATCTCGATCCCACAAGTAAGGACTACCAAGTATAACCTGACAAACATATAATGGAACCACATCGCATGTAATCTTATCAAAATCAAACTTGAATGTATACTCCTTTGTAACCTGTAGCCCACCTTCCTTTTAAAACCAACCTAAAGGATAGGGTTTCAGATATTTGAAAGTCTTCAAACGCAACTTATATACAAAAGAATGTGAAGTAAATTCTTCTTTCTTCTCGGGTCAATAACAACATCTATAAGTGTTGTCTTAACCGTGAAGAGTCGTTCCCTAAGGTAATATTTTAAAGGTCTTTCTTTTGCTCCTACCATAAGAGAGAGCTTTGATTTGGGTTTCGTTAGTCCTTGGACTTCTATTGGAGCTTGTGCGACCAGTGCTGCCTTCTTGGTTTCTTTCTTATGAAACCCTTTTAGTTTTAGATTAGGATACTTCATCCAACACTTGTCAATAATATGTCATGTTTGTTCGCAATGAGTGCAAACGAAACCAACTTTGTTGCTAGACTTCCCTTCCTCTTTGCTCCTTTTATCTCCTTTAGCGACAACACCTCTAGACTTCCCATTCGTGTTTCCCTCAACATCATATTTATTAATCCTTCAATCGATGTCATTAACTTTTATGCTTGGTTCAGAGATAGTATCCAACGAAAACATCTTCAACTCCTTCCGTATATACTCATGAAGCCCGAAAATATACTTCATATAGATAACATAATCTTTCAAGTCTAAATCCAAAACCATAGTTTGATTCTGAAATTCTGAAGTAGATTTTTGCATGGTTTGGTTGTAGGTCTTCTTCAAGTCATACCACTTGAACCATCTCTCATAAAGGTAGCCAATCGGATAAAATTGTTTCCTCACAACTTCATTGAATCCTTTCCACGACAATGCTCCCTTACTTAGGTGTTGTCTTTGATAATCTTTCCACCATATTAGAGCATGCTTTGAAAGATTCAATGCCGCAAAAGATATATTCTCCTTCCAACCATATTCAAAGAAAGAAAAGTACGTCTCTAGACGCTATATCCAATCATCCAATTTCTCTACATCGACACTTCCATCATAAAGTGGAATATCAACATGGAAATCAGTTTTTGGATTCTTACCATAATCCATAAACTTACCATGAGGTTTTGTTGCTTTTGTGCCTTTAGGAATCTCATCTTCTTCTTCCTCTTCGCTTTCTTCTGTCACAGTGTGGAAGGTAGGGGCTACCGTAATGGCTGCCAGTAGTAGTTCGTTGAGGGTGCCGTATCATTTTCGGTTTAGTTAACTGTGTCCGTTGGATCTGGAACACGTGTTTCCAATCCGTTGAGGAAGTCTTAAGGTTAATCTTAGGCTGTAAGAGCATCTCCAATGCAAAGGGTCAAGGTCATCCTATGTGGAGGTCTCATGTGTGGGTCATTACTAAATGACAAAAAAAAACATAAATATAAAACCTTTTACCTTAAGTTGATCTCCAACCCCCAAGATGTTATCTAAGAGCATCTCCAATGCAAAGGGTCAGGGTCATCCTAGGTGGAAGTCTTGTTATCACCTTTTTTAGTGTGTTATTTGCTAAAAGATAAAAATAAGTTAAAATAAAAAATTTGACCTAAAGTTCATCTCCAATCTTCAAGGTCCTACCCACACCTTTTTATTTGAATTTAGAGACAAAGTGATGATGTGGACCTAAGACCCAAGGCCATGAAGAAAGTCTTATTTCTACTTTCTCCATTACCCCAACTTAGCCATGTCATCTATCTCCATGACCTTTACCCTTGTGTTGGAGATGAAAACTTGGTAGGGAAGGTCTTAAACCCTATGTGTCATGTTATTTTAAGACCTTCACCCCTTGCATTGGAGATGCTCTAACAAACTTTATTTGAATTTAGAGACAAAATAATGATGTGGCTATAAGAGCATCTCCAATGCAAAGGGTGGAGGTCTTAAAAAGACATGACACCTAGGATTTAAAACTTTTATAAACCAAAAATTAATCTCCAATGCTAAGGTCAAGGTTAATGAAAATCATGACAAGGATGTCATCTGATGAGAAGGGGTAAAGGAGAAGGTCATATCTCCACCTTCTTCATGACCCTGGGTCTATTGACACATCACAAATATTTTATTCCAAAATTGTTTTCTTTTAATTAGAAAATATTTTTATTGGGTGATAACTTTAAAGATGTTTTTCCCCATAATTATGACCCCTTTCCAAAATTTATTTTAGGGTAGGAAGACTTTAGCATTGGAGATGAAACTTGAGGTAAAATATAAAAAATTTATTTGTTTTAGCCACATAGGAATCACCCCTAATAAAAAAATATTAATAAAACCCCCACATAGGATGATTTCCACCCTTAGCATTGGAGATGCTCTAAGACCCAAGGTCATAGAGAAAGTCTTATTTAGACTTTCTTCATTACCTCCACTTAGCCATGTCATCTATCTCTATGACCTTGACCCTTGTGTTGGAGATGAAAATTAGGTACAAAAAATCTTAAATCCCATGTGTCATTCAATTTTAAGACCTTTACCCCATACATTGGAGATGCTCTAAGGTTGTAAGAAGAGTACATCTCTTCATCATCTGAAAATTTATGAACTAAAACCTATTTGGCTGCGTTCTTCATGAACCAGATTTAGCTCACTTACTTACGGATTTGAGATTTTATCATCCATTTTATCATTAATTCACCTCCCTGATTGTTAATTTGTTGTCTAATCACAATAATTGGCATCAGAGCCATTCCAAAAAAAATTATGGGAGACGCCGTAAATCCTTCGATGATGAAAATTGAAGATCAGCACACTTTAAATCATCAGAAACCTATCACTTTTAAAGACCAACTAGAGAAGATAGATACGTCTATAAAGAATCAGTCGTGGTCGAATCAATTCCTTCCAATGTCACTGAAGTAGGTGATTCTTCCGACGTGGAGTTAATTCTTTCTGATGTCGATGAAATTGATGATTCTCTCGAAGTAGACTTGATTCCTCAATTTTTGGTTGTTGAAGGAGAAGATGAATCCGCAGATAAATCTCTTGATTGCAAGTTGCTTCCGCCATTTTGCTTTGAAGAAGATGTAAATCCACTTAATGGTGTGAGTTTACAACTTGAAGATATTTCAAAACAACTTGAAGATATTTCAAAATCGGTGATAAATGATTTTAACAAAGCGAATTGCATCAATTTTTTTTCTTCCAGAAACCCTTGAAAATGTTGAATGTTTGAACGAATTTTTCTTTCTCCACAGCAAAATTCTAGGTATGGTTTGTTTCCCCTTCCAACTTGATGATTCTCGCTTGTTATTCGATCGTGGTAAATGTGCTGGTCGATTACTTCTTAGATTTGGGTATAAATCAAAATTTTCATCTATACAATTGATTGTTCCTTCAAGTGTTGTTAGTGAGGGTGAAATTGTTAAACATGAGGAGGCACAGGAATTGTTTGTTAATATGCCTGAGTGTCGCTTGTAAATTGAGCAGTGATAGAGATTCTGCTGGTTGGATATATGATCGGGTAAAATGTTCGATATTCTTAAAGGGTATTTTCTTTTTGTTGACACTTATAAATTTGGTGTTGATGCTTATACTTCTTGTGAGCTAGTCCTTCTTGGGTCAATTATGATGGATAATTGCACAGATGAAATTGCTTCCAAGCTTGTTTCAAAACAAGGGTACCAATTACTTACACATAATGAATTGTTGTTACAAGTTAAGAATGGCTTATATGTGAAGAAGGGAGGAGCAAAGGAAGAAAATTTTCTGTGCTATTGTTTTTTTGCAGTTTGCAATATCAAGGTTCAACGTGTACAGCCATACCCATTCAGTACTTCAACAGCCTTCTCTTATGGTTTTTATCAAATGCACCTTTGTAATTCTCTCCTAAGACAACTTGCAAGCTCTATAGTGTTTTTCAACAACAAGTTTGGAGCAAATTTTTTTCTTCTTCCAGCTAATATATGAGTTACTTGAGGTTATGGCAGTTCACTTTATGTGCTTACCATGTGTCGTCGAGAGTAACAGAGTTCACATATCAGTAGATAAGTTACCTTTCCAACTGCTTCAAGTCTTGAATCCAGCTGGTGATCTTGAATATTCTGGTTGTATTCCATTATGGAGTTTGAATGGGGAAGAAGACGATATCCTCTTGTCTATTTTTGCACATGTTTTTCATGAGGAAATACTCATAGTTATTGTTGATAGACAAGGTGATCAACTCCATAATTTTGTGAAGGAGTTTAAAATTCTTGCAGTGCTTATATTCCCAGTTCATGCCATTGCTACAGCTCCATTTTATATTTTAAGAATCAGGTTCTTTTCGCTCTCTCTTTTGCTTCTACACGAAGTCTATGAAAGTATTTTAATTCTTGAGGGAGTTGTGCAGAAAATTTTGCTTCAGAGTTTGATTTATTTGTGCCCATTTTACTGGGATCCAAATTTTACTTCATGTTACAACCAATTGCTGCGGGTATACGAACGCCATTCCACTCAATATCCTCATTGGTGTTCCAAGTATCTGTGGGAATTTCCTTGTCATGATCTACCTAATGCTGCAAAAGTCTTCTATGGTGAATGGTTAAAAGTCAGCACTGATATACATACACAGGGAGAGGTCTTGCTCTTGGTACATCAAATTCTTCATGTGAGGCTGTTAGTGGAGTATTTGAGGTAGAAGTTTAAATTGGTTCCACCTGAATTGTGGAGTCTGAAAAATGCTGGCTGGATTGAAACCAGTTTTATCTCAGTTGTGTGCTTTGACGAAAACAAGAATTATATAAGCAATCTGTACTACAAAGCTGAGGTCCATCATCAACTTGCAGCCATTCTCATGAGCTTACCAAGTTGGACCTTAACTGCTACATGTGAACTTTTCATGATACGAAATGGTACTGAAACTTTGGGCTGTGATTGGTCGTTGAGAGAACAAGAGCTTGAGACGATATCAGAGACTTCTCATTCTCAGAGCTTGGGTGCCGTTTCTGTTTATATTTACATAGAGGTGCATGGTTATGAAGATCTTTATTCGATTATAAGAAGTGGTGCGATGGGTACACCTAAAATCTTCGTGCACGGGTTGGTTACTGATAAAGCATCTGATGTGTTTGTTATCATTCATATTGGGTTGACTTTGCTGGATCCGGAGTGAAGGGGAATCAAGCTAGAGAATTCTCACAGATGGCAAGACATGACGAAATCCACTATTTTCTTGGCTAACACAGCTTCAGCTGTTCTCCAAAGAAGTGACATCCTTTCTATCCAAGGGCGGGACTTGTGGTACTCATCAACAAGAGGTTCGAGCTGGACAACATTATTGGTGAGAGAAGGGAGAGTTCAGGATTTACTTGTGCGGTTTACCACTCGGATATTAGAGCAGTTGGAGAATCAAAATGTCAACACCAACAAAATCAAACAACTAACAACAAATACTCATGGTCAGACTGGAAGTATTCATGAAAAGACAACATAATTTTTTCTTACTGAAATGGATGCTTTCACCTTTCTCATAGTATTCACACAGGTGGTGAGGGATGACAGGAAAGTGCTGGTGAAATTTTTTGTCTCGATTGTTACTGAAATTATTGTACAGTTACAAAGGGCTTGCATTGTGCTTGATGTGAATAACGGGTGGTGGGATAGAATACATAGAAATTCCATTGTGAAAGTTGTTCATGATTCCAATGGCAGCATGGCCATTTCTGGAGATTTAAGGACTGTTGCTAGGAGTGGATTCCAAGCACGAAGTTCTGCAGATAAAATACTTGTTTTCCCTAAGATGAGGGCTGTTTTTGGGCATACCAAAAAATTATCGGGCATACATTTTGTCTAGGTTCGGCTCACAACTTGTGAGCCGAACCTAGCAAACCTAGATAAAAATAAAAGTTGTGAGCCGAACCTTGAGTATGCCCGGTAATTTTTTGGTATGCCCAAAAACATGTCTCTAAGATAATGCACACATAAATGTCAGGTCCATTGGTTGATTTCAAGGGAGGAACCGCGACAATGTGTGAAATTTTCACCTTGCAAGTAAATGCTTCTTGGATTGTTGGGCTTGGTGTTACACTCGAGCAGTTTTAATTAGTGCTCATCTTTGAGGACATGTTTTCAAGGAGAGTGGAATATCACAGTGTGGAGGGTAGGGGCTACCGTAATGGCTGCCAGTAGTAGTTCGTTGAGGGTGCCGTATCATTTTCGGTTTAGTTAATTGTGTCCGATGGATCTGTAACAAGTGTGTCCAATCCGTTGAGGTAGTCTTAAGGTTAATCTTTGGCTATAAGGTTGTAAGAAGAGTACATCTCTTCATCATCCGAAAATTTATGAACTAAAACCTATTTGGCTGCGTTCTTCATGAACTAGATTTGGCTCATTTCCTTACGGATTGAGATTTTATCATCCATTTTATCATTAATTCACCTCCCTGATTGTTAATTTGTTGTCTAATCACAATATCTTCTTCTACCTTCTCATCCTCTTCTTCCGAATCCTAATGGAGATTTCGTCTTTTTGTAGGTTTCAAATTTGGTGTATTAAAACGAATACAAGCAACCATCTCGTCCAGGGTAGTTTGAATCGTCTTCATCTCTTTTTCTAACATAACTACCTTCTCGTCGGTAGTTTTTGGTTCATCAGTCTTAGACTCATCGTCTGACTTTGTCATCCTTGGTTTCCTTGTTCTTTTAACGTATTCTTGCTTTTCGAGTAACTCACCAAGTTGTTTATAGAAAGATCTAGTGAAGACCATAAACCACTGGAATCTTCCCTAAAACAAACGAACCTTGCTCTGATACCAACTTGATACGTATTGATCTCTGTACCTTGGTGACTATTATTATTATTATTATTATTATATAGGTGGAATCCATAATAATCATAGGCGAAAACTAGAAAACAGAACACACTAGAAACCAGATTCGAAGAAAATATCTTCAATAAATTGTGAACAAGAAAAAGATTACAATTCTCTTTTTGTTATGCTCACAATCTCTCTAGGTAAATAACCTTAAACTATTTGCTAAGCTTGCTTTTACAATAATTAATTGTCTCACAAACTTATCTCTAAGTGATTTATCTCACAAACCTCCTTTCTTCGAAGTGTTTAGTTATGAGCTCAACATCATTATTTATAGGCTTGGTTTGGTTTCCCAATCCTCTTAGGAATCTATTTCCTTTTTTAGGAATAATTCCTTATCTAAGTTACTGCCTAAAATCAATATTCCTTTCTTAAATTACAATTTTATCCTCAATCCATCTTGAGGATCACTAGTTCCCAAAATAGGAAAGATGCACCTATATCACTAAGTAACTAGGGGTAGAATATTTGGTATCAACTATACGAAGTTGGCTTTGTTCTTTGTATAGCGGCTTAATTATGAGAGTGTTCAAAACCGGACTATGTCCCGGGATTTTTCTCCATTTGCGTTTTCCTCGTTAACAAAATCTTGATGTGTCATTTCCTTTACTTCCACATTATAATTGTTTTATTATAATTAAGTAAATAACACTTCGACGCTAAATCCTAATCACTTGTCATTGATCATATAATCAATCAGTCTTGTACCGTAACTATTGTTAAGTTAATACCTTGTTGTTGTATTGTATCAACTTTGTCCATAGACGATCACACTTAGTATCAAACTTATAAGTTGAAACGAAAAAACGTGGTGCATTTGGGTACCCTCGTAATTTCATAAATAACAAAAGTTAAATAAAAGAAATAAGCGTGGTCAAAAACAAAAACTTCCGTCCGAAATGATGTAAAACCCAACTTATAAAAACTTAGGCTAAGGTACAACATGTTACACATTTATAACATGCACCAACTTAGGCTATCACCCAAACTGTTATTGTGGTTTGTGATCTTTTTTTAACTGGTACAAGAATATGGAATGATGTTTTGATCAATAATTTTTTTCCTATTGAAACTGCTTCCAAAATTCTTTTTTATACATATCCCTCTGATGTGTGTTGATACGCTCATATGGACACCAGATAAGAAATAATTTTTCTCAGTTAAGAATGCCTATAACATATTTAGTAGTAGTATTAGTGCAATTGTTGGATCATTAATTTCCCAATTCTATATGGAAATCTTTGTAGAAAACTAAACTCCCGCATAAGGTTAAACTGTTTGTTTGGAAATGAAAGACATTGTTCCCAGTAGAAGTAAGATTTCTAGATATAAAAATGTTATTGATCTTCATTGTCAAATTTGTAATTCCCCTTTAAAATATTCTAATCATTTGTTTATGGAATGTCAATATGCTAAATTTGTATAGATAGGCATTAATGTTAATATGGATAATGTTCTAGCTAGGCATGTTAATCTTTTGAACTGGATTCTGAGTTGGTTCTATACTGTTTCTCAGCAGCAGATATGTGGGATGGTGATGTTATCAAAAAGCTTTACCATCTGATGATAACTATCTATTTTATATAGAAGGATAGGTGTAGCCTTGTTTTTCAGAATGTTAAGCCAAATAAGAATCTCTCTACTGAAAGCATCCTCAGTCTAAGTGATCGTTGTTTATCTCTTAATAATAGTAATATGTCTTTTAGTCCCTCTGTTTCTCTGCAGGTACAAGCATGGAGTCCTCCATCCAGAGATTTCTATAAGATTAATATAGATGCTTCTTTTGGCAAGGAAACTCTTAAAGGTGATATCGGGCTTATTATGAGAGATTTCACAGGTGATTGCAAATAACAAAAGAAAAATGCTTTAATGGAGGGTTGATTGAGGACTATAAAGTGGAACAGCTGGAATGCCTTGCAACGAATGATGTTGTATGCTGATATGTGAGCAAATGATTAGCTTCAGAAGTGTTTGAGCCTGAAAGTGAGGCTTTAATAAAATACATCAATGAACAAACATCATATATTCATTGGAGGAATTATGAGTTAATTCTTGACATTAAATTTATTTTGTAAAGTCACGCTGGTTGGACTTTTAGTCTTGTTAGAGCAACTGCAGTGTTGTGAGTATAACCAAAGACCAAAGAGAGAAAAAAAAACCAAAATTTGGGTTTAGTCCGTGTTGTGACACTATGGTAGAAGACTAAATTTGGTGGAGCGTGCATTATAAGTTCGCCCGATGGTGGAACGTACATTATAAGTTCGCCCGATGGAGCGAGATCCTGTTCATGTAATTGAATTTTTTTTTATTTTTTTATGGGGCTGGGGTATAAAGCCCGCCCCACTCAAGAGAAACAAAAACAAATAATAGGGCGAAGGTATGAACACCCGCCCCACCATAAAGAAAAAAAAATGGGGCGGAGGTATAGTTAACGCCTGTTGTGGGGCGTTAACTTTATGCACGCCTGTTGTGGGGCGTTAACTATACGTTCGCCTGGTGTGGGGCGTTAACTATACGTTCGCTCGACTATATATTTGGGTTTAGTCTTGGTCCCAGACCAAATATAGTCTGGGATTTGGTCTTGGTCCGGATTTTAGTCGATAGTATGTCCCGCCGTGTCACGTATTTTGACCAAATTTTTAGTTATACTCACCCACTGTGGTTTCTCTTAGGAGGTTTAAGAATGGGGTAGCAGATTTCCTGGCAAAACCAACCAGAACTACTATGTTTGCTTTTGAGTACAATGAAATTGTTCCTCCTGACATTGAAGATGTAATCTTTAGGGAAAAATCATCCTGGCGTTTTTAGGGGCTAACAAAAAGGATTTAGGAGCCAAATGTTATACCCAGCCAAAGGCATTAGCTAAGGGGCATCCAATTTTACATTGAAGTTACCAAAATACCCTTTTAGTAAAAATCAAATAAAAAGCCAATTCACAACATTTGCAGCAGTTTCCATTTCAACTCTTTTTTTCCCCTCTTTATGTTGTCTCCCGATTATGGAGGAATTTTTTTTCCCTCGTTCTTCAATTCATCGCATCGCCGTCGTGAATCGTAAAATAAAAACATCATCGAGTCATTTATAAAACAATGGATACGGGTAATGAACCCCACAGACCTAAAACCAAAAACGTTCCTCGCGGAAACGATCCAAAAATTGGGATTTTAGCAAGAAATAAAGAGATTGTTGCTGAAAATGACGAAGAACGCGACGAAGACGAAGCCGCCGATGTAGTTGGTGGTGGCGATTATGATAGTCTAACACTCCGGCAACTTCAAATGGCCCCAATTAGGTAAGACTCTATCGATTTTAGGGTTTATTTCGCTTTAATTCGACGAATCGAGATTTTCTTCTTCTAGGGTTTTCTGAAATTTACCCAGATTCGGGAGTTAATCATCTAACTTTACTTCCGAATGTAGTGGTGTTCTTTATTTCTCAAGAACATCGACAGTATTCGGAAGTTATAATTGTTGGTTTTCTTCCGAATATGTTTGTCCATATGTTCCTGTGTACCAAAATGGAGAGAATCGGTAGTTTAATGAATTTGTTTTCTTTCGAATATGTTTAAGTTGAGACATAATAATCGGCTGTACACTTACTATCGAATATATAAATATGATGAAAATTTAAAAAAATTGTGATTTATGAAAAATCACATTTTGGGGCCAGGATATATTCGGAAGAGAATATAATGTTTTATACCTCCGATTGTATAGGATGGGAATTTTAGAGTTTCTGAACTCCAATTGATGCATATTCGGTTTGCAATTTATTTAATTTTCTTCCGATTGTTTTATATTCGGGAACAAGAAGTGTATTCTGACTTCTGAATTCGTACATTCGGGTTCTATTTGTGTATTTTTTCTTCCGATTGTGTAGTTTGTAAACATTTAATCTTTTGTTGTTGTTTAGACAAAGTCGAGCTAAGAAAGCCCCAAAAATAGGTGACTTATATAGGGCCTCGTCGATTAGGGAGTAAGAAAGTGACAGCTAGTGCTAGGAGAGAAAGGAGTGCCAATGCTAATTCAAGTGCTCAACAAAGTGTAGAACCACAAGGAAGTCAACAAGGTGTGCAAGCAAGTGCTCAACAACCCACTAAAGAAGGTGTAGAACCAACTGCTCCACAAGGCATTGAATAAGGTGTGCAACCAAGTGCTCAACAAGCCACTGAAAAAAGTGTAGAACCAACTGGTCCACAAGGCAGTGGACAAGGTGTGCAACCAAGTGCTGAACAAGGCAGTCAACAAGGTGTAGAACCAACTGCTCCACAAGTTACATCCAACCCTGAAATTGAACCAATTGATCCAGTCCCAAGAGTTCAAGAAGAAGGACAACCAAGTGGTACCCAAAAAGCCAAAAAAAACAACAAAGGAGAAGGAAGTGGAAAGAAGGATATTGCTAAGAAAGCATCACATCTTGTCCCTCAGCACTTGAAGGTGAAGAATATTCCAACATGCACAATTTTTGGGCAACCTGTGGATGGAGGAAAATTGCTGTTTGGATACAAAGACTCATGGGCCAAAGAAATATACGAAACCGAGGTAATAATAATCATATATTTTTTAATAATAATCATGTATTCTTTATTAATGTATTGTCTATGTGTTTTATCGTAACAATTGTATTAAGGGTTTTTGTATGTACTTTAAACAATTTTCGTGTGTTTAATAGTATCATGAATATGCGGTTCTTATACTCAAACCCACCGCCGCACCAACAAAAATGCTTGAGTGGCCTTTATCTGGTGAATGTGCATGGTTCAAGAAAATTGTTGCCAATTCGGGGTTAGCTAATGCTGCCGAGAATTCATTGTTGGAACATGATCGTGTGGCTATATCGGCGTTCGTGGAGAGAATGTATCCTGAGACCGATACCTTCTATATGCCGTTTGGGGAGATGACGATTACCCCAGATGATGTTGTGCAGATTCTTAACCTTCCTGACCAAGGCACAACTGTGAAGTTTAACTACACAAAGAAGTTAAGTTGGGAACAACTTTATGCTCTAACTAAAAAGTGCTTAGGTTGGGATGGAGAGACAACAACAAAAGAGTTTAGGAGGCATGCAAGTTCCAGAAAAAGATAGTTCAACATTACCGTTTTGATGAATATGTTCCGAGTCACCTTGGATAAAGAAAAAAATGAAACGTTAACTGATGAGCAAGTGGATCACGCGGCCACCGAATATATCCTTTGTGTATTGGGATGTGTCATTTTCCCCAATACTTCTGGAAACCGGATCGACGCCAACCTTCTACAACTTTTGGATCCTCTCCATGAAGTCGGTGACTACTCTTAGGGCACGGCATGCCTAGCATTCTTGATGGAAGAGTTGAGAAAGGTGTCGAGGCGAGGAACTTGCCAAGTTCCCGGGAACGTGGCTCTATTGCAGTTTTTTTTTAAACTATATAAGTCAATCCATATGATGCATATTCAGAAATACAAATGATGCATATTCGGTTGGATATACATATTTATAACTTTTGAATGCAGTGTATTCGGAAACAAATTACATAGTTGTACTTACGATTGTCTAGAATCGGAATTTAGTCTTTGGAAATTACTACCGAATATATAGGACAAAATACTATAGTTTACTGAACTCCAAATTGTGCATATTCGGTAGGAAAAGATCCATTAATTACTTTCGAATGTTATTTATTCGGAGACATGTTACTTATTTTTTCTCCCGGTTATATAGAATCGGGAATTTGTGTTGGGAAATTACTACCGAATATGTAGGAAAAAATCTATAGGTTACTGAACTCTAAATGATGCATATTCGGTAGGACATGATCCATTTATTACGTCCGAATGTTATTTATTCGGAGACATGCTGCTTAGTTTTTCTTTCGATTATGTAGAATCGGAAATGTATGTTGGGAAATTACTACCAAATATGTAGGCCAAAAACTATAGGTTACTGAACTCCAACTGATGCATATTCGGTAGAACATACACATTCGTTACGTCCGAATGTTATGTATTCAGAGTAATGTAACTTAGTTTTGCTTCCGATTATATATAATCGGGGATTATTAATTGAGAAATACTACCGAATATATAGGCTAATACTTGGTTTCTTATCCATATAGGCATGGATATATGACCACTTCCCTATCCTGAAGTTGGCCGTAGAGAACCCGAAGTGGCGCAAAGGTACTCATAGAGGAAAAAAGTATATATTCGAAGACAGCTGTTGTAGGACAAAAGAGCAGCAGTTGATTCGCATGAGGGAGATTTTGGACCAATTGAAGGCCTCGGACGTATGCTTTGATCCATACAAGGAAGATCGAGCTAGTGGCCATATAAATATTCGGTCGGACTTATCCCTTTATTTTGGACCTTTGTGGCACCCCACAGGATATGTGATGTACAACCCCTCTAGGGTGATGCGACAATTTGAGTATATACAACATCAACCAATGGAGGAAATGAGGGATTACTACAAATTGGAGACGGAGTTGTGCTCTTCTAGTGGTGAAAATATGACGATAGTTCATAAAGGCCCACATATTGTTCTTGATAACTGGGATAAGAGGACTGAGTTCATTATCAACACTGGTAGACCTTGCACCCGAGGTGATAAAAATTCTCCAGGATATATGATTTGGTATAGGAGCGTATCACTGTTAAGTGCATATTTTGCATATATTTAGTGTCAAATCCATGCTAATAATTGCTTATATTCTTGCAAATTATTGTATATTACGTTTGTTTTCTCTTATTTGTGTTTTGCTAGGTGAATCATCCAAAAAAGTGAAATTGCACGTAATTGTGCAATAATAGATAGGGCTGAACATGGTTACCGGTTAACCGCGAAACCGAACCAAACCAAACCAATAAGGAGAAAACCGAACCGAACCATTTACTAATGGTTTGGTTTGGTTTCTAAATTTTAAAAACCGAGCTAATGGTTTCGGTTTTGGTTTGATGAAGAAACCGAACCATTAACCAATGGTTAACCGACTATTGAAAAAAAAAAATTAAATTTTCATTAGAGATGTCATTGTATAGCCTACCACTAGTTAAATCTTCTTTTGATCTCTAGATTTAGAGTAATCCTTAACTACTCTTGATATTCTTTCTATTTATTTTTTGTTTGTAATTTTTTGTAAACCAATACTATTTTTTTTTGTAAATTTGTGTAATTTTTTTTTGTTTGACATAATTATTGGTTAACCAAAAACCACTGGAAAAACCTGCCGATTGGAACCATTGGTTTTTGGAACCAATGGTTAATGGATTGGTTTGGTTTCAATTTTTGGAAAACCGATAGTATTGGTTTGGTTTCGGTTTTGGCTTGAAACCGAACCAAACCGAACCATGTACACCCCTAATAATAGAAGTTAGCTGCAAGCGGAGAATGGCCAAAGACCAAGTAGAACTCGTTCAAATCTATGAGTGCTTGATATTATCTCGAAGAGGACGAAAAGACAAAGCCAATGACGAAAGAATGGGTTCAATCCGATGTCGTATGAAGAAGTTACGGGCGATTGAAGCAAAGCAAAGTTGCGAAATTGTTTACGCACAGAATTTATAAGGGGCGTCTACTTTACTAAGGGGCAGACAAGCTTCATTCAGTCCTGGAAGATTGACAGTGGAATAGCGTTATAGAGGCACCTGCAACTCTGATAGGGGCTGCCACCATCATCTTTTTCTCATTCACAACCAGTTCAGGGTAAATGATGTTGAAAATGCAGATGACTGGGAATGAGACCGTGACGCTGCTGCCATAGGCAGTATTGATGAGAATAGCTCGAGAGAGGTGATTGATAATGAACAGGGAGAATGGTCCAAGTTTTGTTACTGCTGATGGAAGTGACACAAGGAGTCCAACCAAAATAGGAAAACTAAAAATGGTACGTTGCTTCCGTGGTTGATATTCGAAGTTATATCGAGTCTCTGTTGAAGAATTGAAGTTTGTTGGAGTTCGGTAGTTTCTGGTGATGAAGACTGCTCGAGCAGAAATAGTGGTATGGCAAGATGGCTGTGGTCGATGGCAATGAGCTTGAGTTCGAAATGGAAAACTCGAGTGGAGTTTATTAGGTTTGTGGTGCTCGGTATTGGTTTGAAGGTTAGTGGCAGTTGCTGAGATGATTGGTGGAAGTTGAGCTCGTGTTAATGGAAGATGGTGGTATATGTGCTGCCGGTGATTGATATCATGAAGCTGAGGAGATTGAGATCGAGAGTTTCAGGGAGAATAACGATGGCTTCTGCCATTAACGGCCATCGATAGCTGCAAACAGAGCTGTTATGAACCTGTCATACAACAGGGGAAGTGATGAGGAAGCTGGATCTCTAGAGAAGACAGTGATGATGAAGACGCTGCTGCCATGGTTAATAAAGAATGATCAGGGATCGAGTTGGCAGCAATGGAGGAGAGGTTGCTGTGAGTTTTTGTCGTTGATCGGTGTTGGCTGGAAGCTCGAGCATAACAGCTAACGAAGAGGAAAAACTCAGATAGAGTTTGTGATACAAACAAGACAGGGAAGAAGACTTGCCGGAGAGGTGATATTTGATCAGTGACGATGAAACTGAGCTTTGGTTGCTGTCATTATTAGAGCTCGAGTCTGTATAAATGGATTGAACGATAAACTGACGATGAAGTTTGGATGGATTCTTTAGTTGCTGTTCGAGATTGGCTGTGAAGATGGAGAAGGTCTGGCAGTATGGGTTTGATCGTCGGCATTAGCGACGAGTTTATGAGAAGGAAAGATGATGATGAATTGTTGGTGGCCATTTGCCTGAGATAGAAGACGATGCTGCATGGTATAATAAATAGAACTGCCGGAAAAAAAGAAGGAACGAAATATGAAAGTTACAGGAGAGTTTACAGATGGATTATTTCAGCCGTAAAAACTGACGAAGAAAGTAATAAAAGTTCCAGGAGAAGTTGCGTATGGGAGATTCTAGCCGTAATAAGATTGGAAGGAATACACTGTAAGTTCCATAGAACTGACAGGCCATGTAGCAGTTGAAGTGAAGATAATGGGATGGGTCTTCTTCAGTTTATGCGTGGCCCATTTAAGCTGTGTTAATTTCTACTCACGGCCAGATTTTGGCAGTGACTTAATTTGGTGTTTTGGTGAGTTTTGGCAATTGCTTTGCACGTGATTCGAGCACGGGCACAACTATAATTGGGACACCTATATAACAGAACTTCTAATATTTTTGGGATATATCAATTTATAATCTTTTATCAAGCCATTGGAGAGGAGAACTCAAGAGAAGAAAAGCTAGGGTTTGGAACTATTTCCATCACCGTAACTATTTCTTTACCATTTTATCATATGAAACTCATGGGTTTTGTTAGTACCATGAGTAGCTAAACTTCTTAATGATTGGGGATGAATTCTAAGTTCTAGACATGATTTGAGTTACTATATAAATCTATTTTGAAGTTCTTCACATGATTATTGATTGTTTATACTAATTAGAATATTTATGATTAATTGATAGATTGTTTAGGTGGCCAACTGAATTAATTTGTTGATTCAATCAAATGCTAGTATTGAGTTAGGAGATAAGTAATAGTCGAATAATTCATACAAAAGTAGAGAACACAAGACCTTGCAGAGGGATTCTATGTAGCGATTGTGTGTATAAACAACACTAGAAAGTGGACCTTGAGCTAAGAGTCTAACTACTAGGATCAATCTATAATTCACAAAAGATAAAG
This sequence comes from Papaver bracteatum, assembly GCA_023529315.1. Taxonomy (NCBI): domain Eukaryota; kingdom Viridiplantae; phylum Streptophyta; class Magnoliopsida; order Ranunculales; family Papaveraceae; genus Papaver; species Papaver bracteatum. The sequence goes on along the minus strand of JAJJWX010004804.1, from coordinate 4,963,894 downwards.
CATTCGGAGAAATTACACCTTGAGTGAGCTACTACTAGGTGGTTTAGACGACTAGAATCTGGTATTGGAGAGCTTCCATACTCAGTGATATAAGGAATTTAGGGGATATCACTGAGCTAGCTGTTATTCCACGGTTGGTAATAATCTGTGATTAATTGTATTAATGGATGAATATAATAACTTGATGACGGTTTAGTAACGAAGAAGGATTCCCTGATCACATTTCTCTCCATTGCTTGCAACTTTATTATTTTCAATTGCTTTGTTATTTACTTTGTTCTAAAATCAAAAATAAAACCCCCCATTATGACACTTTTGACAACTAAATCTCCCTACTCTTCGTGGGAACGATCCTTACTTCCATTATATTACCAGTTAATTGTGTGGAAATAAGTAATTTAATTTGAGTGCACCTACGACATGCAACAATCACATCCATTGGTTATCCATGAAGTTAAATCGAAGACTACTTCGGCGGGGTCCAGTTATAATTGTATCATCAAAGACAAACCAACTAGTTATGATAGACTGGTGCGTATTCTTATAACTTTTTTGATGTTGTGGCTATTTTTTTTTATGTAATAACCGTTTGATGTTATGTCATTATGTTTAAAAATAGGTGAATAGGTTCAAGCGTGTTTCCAAAATGTTAACTGCATGTATTAGGAAGGGAGATCCTGTGCCAGTTGAGAAGATACAAAAGGCTAAAGACCTAGTTGACAATATCGATAATGAAGATTATGCAACAGAATTTGGGGAGAAATCCACGAAGAAGCATACGAATAAGATGGCAGTATCAAAGACAGGTAAAAGAACTCGATCTTCTACGAGCATTCCAATGCAAGGTGCTGAAGATGCAGGTACTCAAACTCGTGGTCGTGCAGGACTTGGAGTTAGTCATGGTCGTAAAGTAAAAGCAAAGGTTAAATAAATGACAAACTTCCGTTTTATAGTGTTTATTGTTTGCGTTGGATTATGTCGTTTTTAAGGTTAGGATCGGATTTTAAGTTCTTATATCACGTTATGGTTTGTAAATGGTTTGTTTGATGGATTATGAATGATTAGTTTTATGGATTATAAATGGTGCATTTAGAAATTTGAAGGATTATGGTCGTTCCAAAATGCCAAAAACCTTTGGATTTTGTCAGGTTTGGATTGTTTAGGCAACATACATTCGACGATTTTGTTTTTTTATTTATATCCGATTATGACAACTTCAAAACCAGAGAAATCTAGATTTTTCCAAAAATCCTAATTTTGGGCCATCGTATATATTCGGTAGTTAAAATAAAATCTTATCCTCCGAATATGACATGTTCAAAACCACTCACGCCATGTCTCTAGGTGGTTCCAAAGGCCATGTAAGGATGGTGAGCCAATACATTCGGAGGTTGTTTAATTTTATTTACGTCCGATTATGACAACTACAAAACCAGAGAAATCTAGATTTTTCCAAAAATCCGAATTTTGGTCCATCGTATATTCGGTAGTTAAAATAAATAACATATCCTCCGAATATGACATGTTCAAAAAAAAATAGCCGTTGGATTACATAACCTATATAAGGAGGGTATCTCTTCCCCTATATGCAACAAAAATACATTTTAACTCTCTCAAACGTCAAATAAATCATCTTCAACATAATGGCCCAACCATTCATTAATCTTACGGAGTTCACGATCGAAGAATATTTATCTTTATGTAGGCGCTATGTTCAATTCTATCCGAGACGCGGAGAAGAACGTAGGCAAGGAGGTGTAATGAGTATGACTTATTTGTTTCGAATCCACGATTTTTTTTGCGTTGACACCGGAAACCTAAATAACCGTCACTCCGCTGATCTTTTCTGCCGAATTGGTTCAATAAACGAACACGTCCAAGAATTCTTCCATTCAACTTATCTTGTGAATCAAAATTTTACGTCGACACCGAAAACCCAAATAACCGTCACTCCGCTGATCTTTTCTGCCGAATTGGTTCAATAAACGAACACGTCCAAGAATTCGTCCATTGCCTCCTTCTTACTTGCAAATGACTAAACACGAATATAACAAAACAAATATCATAAGTATAAGCATTTAACATACATTTTTGAAAACTAATAATAATAAAAGTAATGAGTATACCAAATCGTTTGCATAGTGTAGGGAAGTATCAGGCCTCAAATAGAAATCATCAACAACCGCTTCTACGTCCTGCAAAATGAAGCAACATGTTTTACTGTAACAATCGGTAGACAGTCAGTAAGTTTTAAAACCGATTGTCATATAATTGGAAGAATATTGTGTGCCAAAACCTACCGACTTTAATATAAATATTTAGACAGTCTCCTTAGTACAAAAACAATCCTAATCAGAAGATATATATCTGGTAATACTTCCGAATATAAACAATCAGAAGGTAAAGTAATAAATATTCCTCCGATTTTCACAGAAGAATAATTACAATTTATACAAGTTTGCGAGAATTTTAATTTGGGGCCAATGATATATTCGGTAGTTAAATAAAATTATAATACTACCGAATGTAAAAGATAAGAATACTGAGTTTCATAATTTTGAGGATTTCGTTTTTGGGGCCATTCGGTAGTAAAAATACTATAATAATTACCGAATGTAGATATTTTGGAAAATCAATTTGGGGGTTTTCAAATATTCGGTAGTAATATACTTTCTTTAAACTACCGAATGTAAATATTTGGTACTCAGTAGGTTATATTCGGTAGATATTTGGATACATTAGCTACCGAATATGGGTAGTTCATGGCGTTAAATGCATGCACTAATCTAGTTTTCTTGTTTACAAAAGCATTCAAAGTGGGTATTGAGTTTCTTAACACAATACTTGTATGTTTGATGCATCATTAGCTTCGATCTCGGGTGATTCTCCATTTTCTTCCATGAAAACGTCGTCTAGGGTTTCCTCTCCACAAAAGTTTGGATCATTCAACATATACCCCAAATTGTCTTCTCTAAATGGTCATGAACCTTCAACATTATGTTCTTCACGATCATTCTCACCTTCTTCTTCATAGCCATCCATTTTTGTTTCATATTTCTAAAAAAATGGGGTTTTCCCTTTTTTCCTTCTTCTTCTTCTTCTCTATAACTCTAAAATGACAACAAATGAAAAAAAGGATACACATTTCTTCCAAGTACTAAAGCTTCCACAATCGGACGAAAATTGTTTTTTTTCTTCTACCGAATGAATTTGGCAGATAAATATCATTAATTAGCAACCGATTATGTGAGGGCAATTTGGCCATTACGAATTAGGCGAGATAAGGGGTGGCTTCGTTTTATGTTTGGGTGACCCTATTTTGTTTTATTGTTGGCTCCTAAAAATGCCAGGCAAATCATATGTATCATCCATTTTTTTAACAGGGGTGTATTGGATCAAGATTTATATGGATAAAAATAGATACTAGTTTGCCTGAATCTAATGTATTTATAATGTTTCTTTAAGGAATCTTATAGATTCTTATAGATATATAATTTTTAGATTATAATAGATAAATTAGGATTAGTTTAGATTTATATTAAATTGCATCTTGTTTCCCAATAAAAAAACCATTCATAATTTGAGGTGGTGGGTGATGGTGTGTGAAGGTGGCAGTGATGGTGGTTGTTGTCGGTGGTGGGTGGTGTATGTGGTGGTCATGGTGGTTGGTGGTGACTGTGATGGTTGTTTTTCAGTGGTGGTAGTTGGTGGTCGATGGTGGTTGTCAGTGATGGTTGTCGTTGGTGGTGGTGGTGGGCGATGGCGGTGGAAAAACATAGCATGATGTAATAAAAAAAAAATTATCCATAAGAATCCATAAAACTCTTGTGGTGTGAGTTGAGATTTTTTTTTTTTATAGAAAAAAGAGACGGGTTGCTTATGTAGCCCACCCTCTCATGGTTACAGGACGGATAATTTCCGGGCTAGAAGCCTCCTCAGACATATCACTCGAAATGGAATTATTACAGTAATCCAAGTGATGGTTGTTAATTGTACTAGAATTATGTAAAGCTAGCAAAATGGTTTGGAAGTTCCTTCCTCTCCAGGTAGAGTTTGAGAAGAGGTTGGACTGCCTAGTAATTCTAGCAAGACTGATATCAATAAAGTTTTGTTGGGCATTAACAGTGATGAGCTTCCCTAAGACAAATTCGATTGGGTCCTTGTTGTTGATGTTGCCATGAGTTGTACTTGGTCCTCCTTTGAACCTGTTTTGAACTTCCTTTTGGTAATTTGATTTAATGGCTTGTAGTGTTTCTTCCTCTTAAGCAACAAAGTTGATGTTCATTTTCCACATAGTCTTCCCCCAAGTTACGGCCAGTTGAGCTCCTCTTCGAGATCTTTCTGCTCTGCCGATTCCAGGGTTGCAGTCTTTGAAGTTTCTTGTTCCCTTACATTGGCCTGCAAATGACATAGCAACAAAGGAGTAATTAGTATAAGGTGAAACATCACTAGTAGCATGGCAAGGTTCCACAAATTCAAAATGCATGCTAATAGTGATTCCAAATTTGTCAGAGGTAAGTCTGTGTTGATTGTAGTTCTCTGGCGGAGAATCAGAGTTGTTAGCTTGATAAAAAAAATTGTTCATGATATGCCTTGGTTTATGTTACAGTCTACTATGACTGCAAAGGTGTTGTGTTATTTCTTTAGCAGTATCTCTAGCATCTGGAGATATTTTCCTAAAAACCCAATCACATCTAGCTTTCCAGATGAACCAGCAAATAGTAGCATATGTTTCATTCCAGCTGGTATGGAGGTTATCTGCCTGGAACCAGTTATTGAACTAATGATGTAAGGATGAGAAGGCTGAGAATAAGTTGTGATGTTCCCCAAAAAGATTCTTCCAAACTTCAGAGGCAGCAAGGCAGGCTAGGAGAACATGGGTAATATCCTCAGCTCCATCGTTGCAGAAAGAGCATATGGGACTTATATAACTCAAAATGCTAGCAATTTTAGCAGAAGTTGGTAGAATGCCATGAGCACATTTCCAAATGAATAGGTGAATGGCTGGGCTAGTATCCAGAGCCCAAATTTGATTCCACGGGGCAATCTGGATATCATTGACATACTTGTCATGTATTTGTTTATCATATAAGAATTTGACAGAGAATTTATTGTTGGTAGTGAGAGACCACTGAATTTCATCCTCATCAGAGGGGTATACAAGTGTTTGAAGGACGAGGTGTTGGATGTTAGGTGTGAACCATTGATTTAAGATACTAGTGTACCATTCTCCATAATTGGTTAGCAGCTGGTTGACAGTGGTGAGGTTTTCAGGGCAGAGGGTAGGTTTGTGGATTCTATCAGAGGTAATAGCTATCCATCTATCATCCCAGATATGGATTTTTCTTCCATCACCAATCTTCCAAATATAGTTCTGCTGAATTAGAGTTATGCCTTCCAGAATTCCTTTCCATATCCAAGAGTCACTGTATTTTGGTTTGGTATCCATCCTTATAATTTCAGTGTTAGGGAAGTGGGAAGCTTTCATGGTGCTGCTCCAGAGTGAATCTGGTTCCTTTATTAATCTCCATGCAATCCTTGAAAGCATAGCCAAGTTGAAAATATCCATATTCTTGAATCCCAATCCTCCAAGCTCCTTAGGTTTGTTGACAGCATCTCAGGCAAAATAGTAGAGACCTTTAGATTTGTCTTGTTCTTTGTTCCAGAAGAAGTCCCTTTGAATGGCATTGATTTCATTACTTATAGTTTTTGGTATCTTGAAACAGTTCATCTGGTAGATGCTGGAGGTAGAGGTAACAGATTGGATCATAGTCATTTTCCCAGCAGTGGATAGATTAGATTTCCATCCAGCAAACCTGAACTTAAGCTTATCAATACAAGGCTTGAAAGCTTGAACCTTATTTTTAGTTGTGAATAAAGGGGAACCCAGGTACTTATCAGAAGTACTGATTCTTTGAATATTCATAGTAGTGCTTATGTTGTCAGCTAGACCAGGGTCAATGTTTCTGCTGAAGAAGATGCCAGACTTTGAGAAGTTTATTAGTTGACCTGAAGATTTCCCAAATTCATGGAATATCTTGATGAGGTTGTTACATTCCTGCATGTTGGCTTTGCAGAATATCATGCAGTCATTAGCAAAGAGAATGTGGTTAATGGCTGGAGCATCCTTGCAGATCTTAATTCCATTCATTTGTTGTTAGGATTCAGCATGAGTTAAATACCTAGAGAGAGCTTCCATGCAGAAGAGGAATATGTAAGGGGATAAGGGGTCCCCTTGTCTCAATCCCCTAGAAGGTTTAAAAAAAATTCCTGGAGACCCATTGACAAGGACTGCCATGCTTGTAGTAGAGATACACTGATGGATTAAATTACACCATTGAGGGCTGAAACCCATTTGAGATAGGACTTGGAGAAGGAAGTCCCAATGCACCCTGTCAAAAGCTTTGGCCATATCAATTGTGATGCCCATAGTTCCATTGCTTCATTTTTTTCCTTTCCTGGTATTCATGTGATGGATTAATTCATGGGCAATAACAATGTTGTCAAATATTTGTCTACCATGAATGAAGGCAGACTGGAAGGGTGATATGATTTTAGAGAGGAGGGGTTTGAGTCTTTGGGCTAAGAGTTTGGATATGATCTTGTAGGTAGTATTGCATAGGGAGATAGGCCTGAAGTGTGCTGGTGTGGTGGGTTTCTCAATTTTGGGGATGATGGAGATGAAGGTGGAGTTCATTTCTTTTAGGATATGCCCAGATGTGAAGAAGTTTTGAAACATGAGAATGATGTCCTCACCAAAAATATCCCAATTGGCTTGGAAGAAGATAGGGGAAAAGCCATTTGGTCCAGGTGATTTTTCTCTAGCCATGCTAAAGAGTATGCTCTTGATTTCCAGGGCATCAGGTGTTCTAAGAAGGTTCTGGTTTTCTTGAGAGGTTATAGTTGTAGGTATGAGGTTTATGATGAATGGGTTAGTGTCTATAGGTTCAGCTGTTGCCACGGAAGCAAAATGATTTGTGAAAGAGGTATTTATTGCATCAATGTTATGAATCTAGGAGCCATCATCTTTTTGTATAGAATCAATTTTGTTCCTCCTATATCTCTTTTTAGCATCCAAGTGGAAGTAACCAATATTTCTGTCACCAAATTTGACGTGTTGGTCCCTGCTCTTGGTCTTCCAGAAGGACTCATGAACATGTTGCCAATGTTCAACCTGAATTCTAGCTTCTTTAAGATCATGTACTCTATTGCAGTTGAATTGATGCTTGGTTAACCAATCCAGATGCTAAATGCTTTCTTCAAGATTTGTTTTAATGTTGCCATACACTTCCTTATTCCACTTCTTTAGTCTGACTTTGATATCTCTGAGTTTTCTAGCAATTCTTATGGCTATGGAGCCTTTATGGTTGACTTGCCAACAGTTAGCTATGATGCTCTTGCAATCTTCATGGTTTAGCCAAGGACCAAAGAATTTGAATGGGATTTACCTTGCTTCCAGGTGGGATTGGTATTGAGAATTATTGGGTTATGATCTGAACCTATGGCAGTAATGTTGGAGATGGTGGTGTTAGGTTGACTTTCTAACCAGGCTTCATTGGCTAAGCCTCTGTCCAATCTTTGCTCAGTAAGTTGGGGACCTGTTCTTTTGTTGGTCCAAGTAAAAGGACATTCAGTGTAGCTTAGATCAGTGAGATTTGCTTCCTCCAACTTATTTAGAAATATATCTGCTTCAGCTTGATCAATAGGATGCTGATTGAAATTCTCATGCTCATAAAGGACAAAATTACAATCTCCCATGATTATCCAGGGCAACAGGTTAGTAGCACAAATATTTTTAATCATCTTCCAAGAATTAAGTTTATCCTTAGTAGTATAAGGGCTCCCATAGTAACCAGTAAATAGCCAGGGGTCCCCTTGTAAGGGATTTATGATGGCACTAATATGGTAATCAGAAAAGCCTTTTATAGTGACATCTAAGTTGGTTTTCCAAGCAAGAACAAGTCCTCCAGCTGACTTGGTTTTACCTTTTGGCTCCACATACCAGAAATTTATGACTCCTATGTTACCTAGTATTCTCTTAATATTTTTAGACTGCTGTTTGGTTTCAGATAGGAAAAGAATGTCAGGTTTGTATTTATTGAGCATGTTGTCTAGGTGTCTAATAGTGTTGTTTTGTCCTATGCCCTGACAGTTCCAAGCAATGATTGAATAAAATTGCCAAAAGTAGGAAATAATATGATATGTAAAGATGATAATTCTGTATCCTAGAGTACTATGATGGTGTCTGGTGACAATTAACCATATGGTCCATCTAAGAGAAAACAAAATAAGAGTGATTAGAAGGTTAGCCTTAGGAATTAGAGTGTAGAAAGTTACTTGAGTGATGCAAAAGGGGTTGGCTCCCATCATATTGCTAGTAGGATGCTCTGGTATCTGCTTCTCCTCCAGTTGTAAGGATTGATTGTTGCTCCTCTTAGCCGATTGGTGCCTCTCCCACTGCATCTCCTGGGTTTCAATATTGCTCAGATGTTTGTATAGTTTCCTCTTGGGGTCAACCAATTGGGGATGTTGCTCAGGATCAACTGCCTTAAGTTTAAATTCGGTCATTTTCCTTTCCCAGTAAAGTTTTTTCTGAATGTTGTGGTTAGCCAGCAATTGCTTTTGTATTTCATATAGGGAAGGGAGGTTCTGTGGGGTATTGATTAGGGATAGACCTTCATTAGGTTGCTGAGGGGAAATTCCAGTTTTTGGGAATATAGCAGAGGGATCAATGGTTTTCTCTAGATTAGATGGAGAGGAGATGCTGCTGTATTGCTTTCTTGCAGCAGTTTTGATGTTGTTCTGCTTCTTCATCTTTGGATCCTTGCTTATGTAATTTTCTATTAGTTTTTTATGCCTTTTCTGACAGGCAATGGCATCAGGATTAGAGGTAGGAAGAGTTGTGTTGATTGGTTGGTCCAAACCTGCTTTGAAAATTATAGGCCTTGAAGATTCATCCAGCTTTCCAGAAGAGTTCATCAAGAGGGTTTGTTGTTGAGCAATTATCATTTTGATATCAAATTCTTCCGCTCCAGCTTTTTCAGTATAGTGCCTAATGGCTGGTGTTGGTTGTGTCTCCTTCCAGCTACTGATTGGGGTATGAGTGTTATTAGATGGGGAAGGGGTATTGGGGGATGAAGAGTGTTTGGTTTTGGAGGAGGAGGTATATTGATTGGTTTGGGTTTCTTGAGCATTTTTATCCTCCTCAGAGCAGAGAGGACCTGAATGATCGAGAATTCTGCAGATTTTACAGAATGAAATACCATTGAGGGCGTAAGCTAACTCAAGCCAATATGAAGTAATTTGATCCTCAAAGGAATCAACCCCGTACTTCAAGGCTTTGGTGACATCCAGCGTTATCAAGACTTCAAGATTTTTTTCATCCTCATCTCTTCCATAGGCTTTCTTAGATCCTTGGTAGATTCCAGCTGGTTCAATGATATTCCTAATATCAGGTATAATATGTGTTGGAATTCGCTTCACCAACACCCAGACGAAAACCTTGTAGAAATCAGCTTCATCAATGAAATCTGGTCCTAATGGTGGGACTTCAGTAAGGACTATGAGTTTGTCAAAAATGCCTCTTGTTCCTCCTCTTCTGAATATCTTATAGTCCTCAATACTAGTTAGCCTTATTTGGTAGTAGTTTTTTTTTTTTTTCCATAATGAGACTTCAACATTCTGGCGCAGTTTCTAGTTCTTCTTTATGAAATTGGTTACAATTCTTATATCATGTGAAATTTTGCTGCAGTATCTTCCAATGAATACCCATTTCTAATCAATCTTCTTCTTGGGTAGAATGTTTGCTTTGCTAATGAAGACCTTTGGGAATAAATCTTCCGGGAGGTTTAGAGAGGTGTTCATTTGATTTACAAGGTTTTCTATACTTCTAATGTCTTTAGATCCTGAAGAAGAGGCCATGAAGATATGGGTATTGTTGTTTTCTGTAATGGTTATCTTGAGATGGAACTGTATGTAAAGTATTTTGATATTGGAGGGAATAGTAGTTTTGTGAACCGCTTTAATTAAAATTTGAATTACAGGTCAGATTTGGACAGGTAGTACATTTTCTTGTGTTGTTGAAGTTTGGTAGTTTGTAGACGAGGGTTCTACAGTAGAGGGCACCAAGGATTGCAGCTTTGTTTGATGGTTTTTTGAACTACTAGCAATCTGATGGAGACATACCTGAAAAATGGGTAAAGGACAAAACAATATCTGCAAAACCAATAGAAATAACTTATCGAAAGACATGGTTGATGAATTATTGTGGTCAAACCATGTTCTTAATGGTTCATGCATTTCGTAGTCCATGTGGTGGGAGTGTACTTTGTGTGATAGGTGTGAGAAGTAATGTATATTCTATAGAAGTTAAAATTGTGATACCTGATGAGGATGTGAGGGATAAGAGTGTTGAAGTGTCCTACTGTCTGTAAGGTTTTCTTAAAATTGGACTGCAGTGTGACATCGGCTAGAGCGTCAAGGTATCTTAGGAGTCTTTGACTTATATCTATGATATTGACGTACCTGGAGCATATGCAGATGATGTGTCGATTTTTATGTGAAGTATTAATCTTAAGGTTGGTCAACCTAGGTGTTATATTGAGAAATTTGGTAAGAGGGTTGTACTTTAAGATTCTTATAATCTTGGACTGCAGTGTGAAAGTAACAAAAGGTGCAGTGAGTCTGAGGTTTACCTGGTGTAGGATAAAGATGAAGTCATACCTGTTTCATGTGCACTTGCATACCTTTTGCTCAAGCTTTTGAATAATCCATCCTTTATAGGTGCCTTTAGAGCCTTTGAGGGTGCCTTCAGAGCCAACAGGGTGGTTTGAGCTTTTGGTTATATTTGAAGGCCCATTCTTTGAGTTGTTGGTACTTAGAACCTGTGGATCGGATATTGGTTTCGAATCCGTGAGACGGGTAACCCGATTTAGAAAAACATTTTTCATCTTTATGCCAAATGGTTGTTGTCGCCGTTGCATTTCCAATTGGCTGGGGTTGCTTTCCGTAGGTCTTTGCATGCTTTGCGTAGGTATTAACTTTCCGGAGATCCTCAAATACTGATCTCTAAGATTCGTTACCAATGGATAGGATGCACCAACGGTTGGCCTTCTCATCGAAAAAGTTTTAAGAGATATGTGCAGTTCTGTTTTTCTATTCAGCCATTCTGAAACTTCCTCATTCCATTTCTGCATATCCCAATTCACTTTCCAGTGGCTGCTACTATGTCGGTGCGAGTGGATGAGTATGTGGATTATTTGAATCAAGTTGAACAACCAGCCATGTCCACTAATCAGGAAGATGAACCATGCAGCAAGAGGTCCAAACACTCGATTCATGGGAGACAGGTATTGATTTTTGCTAATCTTGAAGTAGTAATTTGTGTCCAGGTATTGATGATGTGTTTTATGTCTAGGATTGGGTAAGTTGTTAGAAACAAAGATGGTATTGATTTGGTTTGTTCTAATTCCGGGTATTGGCATGCGATAGAGATAGCCAGTGATGATGAAGCAATGCCTGGCTTGCAATCCAATTCTGGGAGGGTTATGGAGGACAAGCAACAAAGACCAGCCATGCATGATTAATCCACTACTAAGGTGTTCAATCCCCGGATGCCTCAACTCCAAGCAGCGAAGGAGGGGTGGGTGGTGTATGTTGTTCATCCTGACAAGGGACAAATCATCATCAATGAAGGTGTTGTTCTGGTGGTGGAGGAGGAGATCGTGAGTGGAGGCATCATGAAAGGATTCTATTCGGCTCCAATTCCTGCTGCTGCGAAGATTAAGATTCGGGAGAACAAGCGTCTTGGTTATCCCAGTGATGTTGTTGTCCTCCCCAATTGCTTCATGTTGGCTCCCGAGATGCAGCAATTGGCTGAAGCCTCATATGATCTTTACCTTTTAGGCCCTGGTGAGGTGACTGCTTCCAGCGATGTGCCAGCTGATATGATTCTGCAGATACCTACTCCAAGAGGAAATTACTCTGTAACTAGGCATAGAGCTGCACCATAGATGGTAGGGGATGGAAACCTTACACACCCAGTCGAAAAAGGTACATTTGTGAATATTGTAATTTGGGTTCTGGTACTGAATATTTTTTGTGAACTTAGTAGAAGTAACATTTTGGTGTTTGTTTGAACAAGATATCAGTTCAATGGTATTGTGCTTCCTGGTCAAGGAATTGATGTTAGCATGATAGTTGAAGGCATTTAAATTTTTGTTTGTGTGATTGATGGTGTGTTGTTTTATTTTTTTGTGTATGGTTGTGAGGTTTGTTGGTTGAAAATTGGCTCTGCTCTGGATAAGCTATTTAAGGAAGATCTTTGGGTTGTTTTTGGTAAGGTAGGCTATGTAAAGGTATGTGGGATTCAAGTGATGTAAGATCTTATCAGGGTATAAAGAGGGGGTTTTCCATCTGATAGAATGGTAATAGAGCAACACAAAAAAATATATGGATGAAAAGGAACGCAGATAGAGATCTTACCATAGCCAAAGAGAGGCAGAAGCATAAAGAAATTGGTAGCTGATAGGTTCCTTGAATCAAATTTCTTTACAGAGCTAGCCAATAAGGTTTTCAGGTAATCTAGGGGCCTCCACTTCCATTAAATGTCTAAATATAGCTGAATGATCAAGGTATAATAGGAATGGGGTTTGGTAAATACAGAAGCTAAGAATAGATCTTTCAGAGCTCGGGTATTCAGAAAGTAAGAGATTTTTCCAGTGAGTTGAACAGTTGTAGTGATTGGGTTGTTGGTTGAAGTGTGGATTGTTGAGGTTCTTCGCGATTTATAGCTTCCAAATCTTCTGATAAAGTCACTAATTTGAGTGATTTGGGTAGGATAGATAGGTGAGTTGAGATATATGTGATTGTATTTCTTGACGTTGAGCGATTTGTGAGAAATATGAGATTTGGAAGTTCCAGTTCCTGTATTTGCCTTGTTGAAAGTGTGATTGTAGTTGTTGTTGTTATGATTTTGAGCGATGCAGTTACATTGACAGATTATAGGTTGTGATTTGTTCTTCATTTGATATTCCGTTCAAAACATCCGGACACTCTCAGGCGAGAAGCGACCGTTGGGGAAAAGCGACGACGAGAAGCGGGAGAAAAAAGCCGTTGGAGAGAACTCAGGTGGATGTGTGTGAGATAATAACCCACATATTTTGCCTACAAATATCCATAAGAATCCATATATATCTTGGCCCTTAACTATCCTAAGGAATCTTAAATGAATTGTCTAAAAATATCCTAATTAAATACCATGGATATATAATGATTCATTATAAATCCTAATTGAATACCTGGGAATTTTTAGGATTGTTATTTATCCATTTAAATCTTAATCCAATACATCCCTGTAAATAAAATTTCTTCTTGAATCAAAAAGGAGAAGAAAAAAAGAAAAGAAAAAAGCGACACTAAGCCACACAAGGCCACAATGTAGCCATCATGGTTACACAGCAGAAGCAATATATATTTGTCAATTGTCATTCTTCCGCCATGAAGGGCATTTATGTCAATTACACATGAAATATGGGTGTTGTCCAACCTAATGCTCCAACAGTACAACTAATAAACCTAGTTTAATTGGGGGCCATGAATATTAATTGGGGGCCATGCACTAGAAGACAAAATAGGTCTCCCAATAGCAATTTGGGTCACCCCTTATAAAAAAACTTTATAAATGCCTAAACTAGCCCTCAGTGATTAGTTTTAAGAGTTAATGAATATGATTAGTTTGTTAATTTAGTTTAGATAAAAATCTGTTTTGTGGATAAAACTTTGGGGAAATATTTTTTTTAGGTTTTTATGTTTTGAGAAGAAGAAGTGGAGTTTTGAGAGTAAAAACTAGGGTTTTTAGAAATGAGTGATTCAAGTGGAGGGAATGAGGTTGGTGAAGGTTCAAAAAACAACCATGATTGTGTTGATGGTAAGATTGTATCAACTAATCCAATGGATTGGATGTTTGATGAAGAGATGATGTTAATGGAGGAAGCCATGAATAATGGTGGAAATGAAGATCCTACTGCTCAAAATGAAGGAACCAACACTCAAAATGAAGAACCCGCACCTCAAAACAACCAGGTAAACCTCCAATACTCTTGAAATTGTCATAACGGTGCTTCATGTTGTCGATTGATGGTGAATATGCAACTACACCGTTTGCGGGTCGTTATACTCGGGGTACGGAAAGGTTAACGACACTCTAAAGTCGTCAAACTATACACACACACGGTGACGACTCTAACCTGCAACTTTCTCCCGTTATGAAAAATCGTTAACGTGGTGTCCAAAACTGCGACGACTCTATTGAGTAGTTCATCAACAGTCGTTAGGCATTTAATTTGATACCAAGACGACTCTTAAATCCATAGTCTCTGTTAAAAAAACCAGGTGAGTCGTTATATGTGTAGGCCGAAACACTTCCGACCCTAACCAAATCAAAAAAAAAATACTTACAGTCGTTAGTTTTGATACTCAGAAACATTAATGACTCTTGGTTGAAGTTTTAAAGATGTTTGATTTCATAGAATAATTTCATTGAATCGAAAAAGTCTTACATCTTGCATATAGTTGCATTGAAGGAAATAAAATACAATAGATAATAACGGTGCACTTAAACACTCAACCATAGATGCTGTAATTATAGGTAGTGCCGTGCAAGATGAGGTAGCAATCGTCGAAGTCAAACTTGTTCTCACGAAGCACCTCGTATCGCTTATACGCCTTCCCCAACTAAAAACACAAAACAAAAACTTAGTTAGTATTGTTCAAAGCTAGATTTAGATAAGTTTCACCTCTTGTTTAAATACTTACTCTTACAACGCTCAACATATTGGGCATGGCTTTCCTTACGGCATTAATTTCTCTTTTGAAAGCATCACATTCCAATTTTATCTCCTTGAACTTTTCCTTGACGAGTTTCAAAGACCTTGAATTGCAATTTCCGTCTAACGCCACAAAAATTATGAATACACGGTTCCACCAAGCATCCGAATTATCATCGATGTCTTTTCCAAGACTTTCAAAGTGGTCTGTGACTGTTAACCAAGCTCTCACAATGGTGCAATTCTCTTCGGAAGTGTACGGGGTAGCCATGCCGTTTTCTCTTGTTTTTCCTCTTGAATGATAAATATCCTATATGAGAATGGTAAGAGAAGGTTGAGAGTTATGGTTTGTGTTGGGAAGATGTGAGATATGGGTCTCTATTTATTGAAACCCAAAACCCAACAGTCATTTTTTTTGAATTTTAACCGTTGCCCAACTCAACCGCATTAGGTGAATCCAAAATCCACATTAACTGCTGATAGGGTCGTTATTTAGGAAATTTGAAACAGTGACGACTCTGTATTAGAACCGAACAGAATGGTCTATATTTGGTACAACGGGATCGTCAACGTTATATTAGGGTCGTTGTGCTGGTAAAAAACATCTTGACGACTCTGTATCACAGTTTCAGGCTGACAAAGTCGTTAACCTGTACCTTTAGTTGACGACTCTACTGGTCGTAAGTCTGCTAATAAAAAGATGACGACCCTTGTGAAAAACGTGGTTTCTATAATGATATTTTTTAACTTTCAATGTAGTTGGTTGTAAAGACGTCCTCTCAACCTGAACCCGTCTCCACTATGGGTCCGGATACCTCCGAACACTATATGAGCGATTTGTATGTATTTATTGTTTGAATCATTGTATATCGTTTTGCCAATTGTTGAATTAGTGTTCTCATTAATGTGTTATCTGTTCAATGTAGACGTGGAAAATTAAGGCTGAGGTCAAGGAATGGATTATTTCCAAGGCAAAAGAAAAGATGTGCGTAGTTGTTCAAAGCAAACACGTTGATTGTAAGCAAATAGAGATGGTATGCGAGAGAGCGGGGCACAAGGAAGAAAGCCACAAAGGGAAGAACTACAAGTATGAGAAGAAGACGACTAGGGTGTACAAAACTTCGTCGAAGAAGATTGGATGCCCGTTCAGGATTGTTTTCAAAAGGCATCCTGAAACTTGTTTATGGAGTATTTATAGTATACCGCAGGGTCGTCACAACCATCCTCCACCTAAAACTCTTTTAGGACACCCAACATATGGTCGATTGAAACCACATGAAATGGAAAAGGTCCGCCAGATGAAAGGATGTAGGCCCCTAAAGATCTTAAATGCAATTAAGGCTGAAGATAAGACAAACTTGTCTATTATTTCGACCATATACGCCGCCAAAGCAACGATGAAGAGAACCGAATGGGATGGTAGGTTGATTATGCAACAGTCAGAGTGGTTGGAAGATAAACTTAACTATGCAATGCAAACAAGGGTGGGTCCGGGAGACAAAGTGACTCATATTTTTCTTGCCCATCCTAGGATGGTGGATTTGGCTCAGTGTTTTTATCAAGTCTTGTTCATTGATTGCACATATAAGACTAACAGGTATAACATGCCGTTGTTGAACGTGGTTAGTCATACTTCGGATAAACATTCATTCACCGTTGCATGGTGCTTTATGGAGAAAGAATAAATAGAGGACTATGTTTGGGCGTTGGAACAAGTGAGGTTGATTTACCGTGGCGAAGACACACCCCAGGTTATATATACGGATATGGATTTTGCTGTTATGAGTGCCGTACGACAAGTTTTTCCAAAGGCTCGACATTTTTTGTGTACGTGGCACATCCAAAGGAATCTTTTTTCAAATTGCAAGAAAATAATCCAAAAGATCAAACCTGCCCAGGGTAATCAACGTTCCAGGGAGGAAGATGAGCGTCTAAGTCAACTTTCAAAAAAAGAGAGAGCGAAAGAGAAAAGCAAAGATAAGGAAAAATATGAAGAAGAGGGGGATATGTGGAGGGATTTATGCAAAGATTGGGACCATTTGGCTCATTCCAAGACCGAAGTAAAGTTCCATGCTAATTTGCAGAAGTTTATTGATGAGTGGAGTACGGATCATAAGAAGGTGGTCGACTATTGCCTTGATACATGGTTGAATCCATGGAAGGAGAAGTTTGTTTATGCATGTACGAATAAGTACAAGCACTTCCAAAATGAGTCGACCAGTATTGCGGAGCAGTCCCATGGTCGTTTGAAAAAAAATTCTTGAACTAAACACTGGAGGTGTATTTACGGTACACGAAGCTATTCACGAGCACGCCGAGAATGATCTAAGCAAGATAGTGACTCAGATGGAGTATAATAAAGACCGTTTTATGATGCCATACATAGAAGACAAAGAACTGTTATGAGGTGTTGCACACCTAGTATCGTGGTGGGCAATAAAGCATATGATGAATGAACTTAACAAATTTAGAGCGAAAGCTTCCGCTGGAAAAGTCATCAGTTGTAATTGTACAACCGAGACATGGCTTGGACTCCCATGTAAACATAAGCTAGGTGGTTACAAGGTGATCATTCCTATTGAAGATATCGATCCTTTTTGGAAACAGCTTTCATTCACACCCAATCCCACAGGAGCACCTGATGACCAATTTGGAGACTTGGAGATTGCCAAGTACATCACTGCGAAATATCAAAAAGGAAATTCTGCATCAAGACAAATATTGGTTTCTAATTTGTGGATGGCTGCACGTAAGACCTTGGGAGTTGAAGAAGAACCAATAAAACAAAAACCACCGGTTAGACCAACAACTAAAAAAATCGTTTAGAGAAACTATGAATGCTGACAAGAGCACTACAAGTGACCCATCACGTCATGACTATGTCCAGGCGGAATATACGGAGTATGAGAACTCTTTCCTCCCCAAGACAACGGGTCGGCCAAGACAACGGGAAGACATGGATGTAGAGCATGTGGTCGGTACCCAGCAAAGCCAAACGTCCGGACTAGTGACGATAAGAGGAATAAAGGGTAATCCCCACACCCCTAGAGATTCCAAAGGAAGACCACATCGTGTTGCTCACACTTTGTATAAAGAGTACACCGATCAACTTCCTCACGTCATCTTGGATCACCTCATATCCACCGACGATGTTGACGGCGATGGGAATTGTGGTTACCATGTTGCAACGGAACAATTAGGGCATTTTCATGAGGCCTACGAACTAGAGCTTACCCAAATCCAATACGCAAGAAAGAAAATGGCAGAAAAGCTCGTTGAGGACAAGCAACTATATTTGACACGGCTTTTGGAATGAGATATAAAAGAGAGGGAATTGAAGTTTAGGGAGTTGGTTTCCAATGTGAAATGGAGGAAGGGGTCAAAGAAGGCCGGTTATAAGTTTTGGATGCAAATGCCTTTTGGTGGTCAACTATTAGCAGACACATTCACTTGTGTTGTAATTGTATTCAACAAAGGCTTCCCCGGATCTTCTTGTATGTACGTACCCTCAAAAAATAGGTGCGAGGCGGCGATAAAGAAGAGAAGAATTGTTATGGCGCATGTCAACAATAACCATTACATAGGCTTGAAGATTTCCGATGAATGTCGTCTACCACGGGTCTATGGTGATTGGGGAGAGAACACCAAGGAGTGGACAAACCAGTATGAGTACGGAATGAAAATTTGGAATGCTATGGACTCAACTCCCATTTACATGGACATGGCCGATGAATCCTAAGAGAAGATGTTTATTTTGAACTTCCCATTTCATTTTTAGGCTTACTTTATTCACAACGGTTTTATCTTGAACTTGGATATTAGTATTTAGAAGAATCCTTAATGAATACAATGCGTTTTATCTTGCGGAAACAGCGGTTTTCATTTGACTTAATGAATACAAGTTTTTTAAACTAAGGGTCGTCAACTATATTGATATAAAAAGTGATGACTATAGTACTACAAAAACCAGTCCTCTCCTGGATGCTTTTTCAATCAAGTGTCGTTGGCCATATATACGCAGAACATAACGACTAAAAGACAAAAAAATGTACACTAAGAGTCGTTAGTGTTGTAATGTATACATTGACGACCCTAAGTATAAATATACCCAACGAATCTTTTTGTGAGCACTTATTTCCAAAAAAAGAGCCGTTGACGATTTTTTATATATAAAGAGGGACACATCCGGGAGCTAATTAAATGGAAAACAACCTCTACCAAAGTTTTATTCAATGGTTGCTCCCACATCTTCAATCAATTAAATTGAAAACATTCTTAGAAGATGCAAGCGACCAACCAAATCAATATTGGGAATGGAAGAAGAGATACGCAAAAGAACCGTGCGACCTACCAAAAAACAAAACACTTACACTCCATATTCTACGAAGGAAGAAGAAGAGAAGCGAGAGGCCAAAAAACGAGGCAAAGATCAAGCACATCGCCGCAAAGTATTCAAGCAAGTCGAGGAAGAGACCGAATGGGTCAAAAATTATTACATCGTCAAATATATTCACAAAGAACAACAACATGAAAGTACATTTTGTATTCACGTTGTTTTGGGCCCTTTTGTTAATTCCAACACCAAACTACGGTATGATTATCCTCCATCCCACATTCGTGATAGAACGATACACGTTATAAGATTGTGCAACCGGTATAACGAGTTTATCGTAAGACACAAATGGGATAGGCCGGCGGCCCAGGATGCATATACCAAATGGAGGGGAGAACGGTTTTATCACATCGAAGCCGCAATGGTGGTTAAATCATCCGCTGAGATAAGTAACATGTAATTTGTTGAGTACGATATATGTTAGACTTGAGCACTAGGTGTAATGTTAGTATTTGAATGAAATTATTGACGAGAGTCGTCAACCTTTAAATATACTACATAACGACTCTTAAATGTATGTTATTGTTTCTCTACGGTCGTCATGTTTGTATACGATTTACCTAACGACCTGCAGAGCCTGAATCCTTAGAAATAAATATGTAGCGTCTGTTTAAAAATTTACAAGAGTCATTAGTCTGCAATTTACAATACTTAACGACTCCTGAAGCGTCGTTACTCTGCTAACATCGAAGATAACGAATGTAGCACACAGTTAATCTTCTCTACTCCAGGCTACAAATTTTTTCAAACAAATAAACATACTAGTAAACATCTTTCTAACATGTTATAAAAACAAAGTACATTCAACAAACCAACCAACCCTAACCAAACCCACAAGTAGTTCTAACAAACACATAAGTTGTTCAAACAAACACATTATGTTAAGTCAACAGTAACATGTCCTTACACAAAACAACCATCTCCACCTAGACCTTCTCTTTACCTCCCTGATCGAGAAACTTTCCGGCTTCTCTTTGGAGGACCCTGATTTCCACTGCCCCGTGGCGAACCACAAACTCCTGCAGCTCCTTGCTCATCATTAGGTTGGCTACTTTGCCCCTCTTCAGAAAGTTCTTGTGCTAGCTGGATACGTGATTTCAGGGACCTCTTACCATCCTTACCCACCTCAACAAACATCTTCTTTGCATTGGGATTTTCAATGTGCGTCATGTAATCACCGTACCGACGTAGCTTTGCAGGCTCAAACGCTTCCCCTTTGTCAGCATAGCAACAAAATGACTTCACAAAAATCTTCACTCGTTCCCTCTATAACCATCCAAATACCATTTCACATTAGTTTAAGAATGTACGTATATGAATAACACAATCACAGAATAAAATCCTCACCATTAGTTTAAGGATGGTACTATCATCTCTAGTGTCAGCTTTAGAAGTAGAGGTGGATGCTCTTTTGGTCCTCTTACCCGTAGCCTGATCAATCCGTATCACCCTACCATGGGAGAAGCCTTCGTACCATTGAGAGTAATCTGTTGTTGCCTCGTGACCTTCATTCGCATGCGCCCAATCTCTAATGTCTACCAACCTAGAGTGTCTAGAATTCCAATGCTTGATATCAGGTTCAGGTTCGTAGACCACCTTTATGTCTGAATTGTCAGCCATGCATTTGTCCAACTTGTGCTTGAACGGAGGTACATAGTCGTCATCGGGGCAATCTTGAATAAACCCAAGTTAACGCATGATTCTCATCGGATTGTACATTGAAAAACCATTAGGGTGAAACAAAGGGCCATGGTAATACACAACATCTTCCATTGCGCCAAGTCTGATATCCTTGTACGGATTGAAGATTACCTTTTCCGCCGTGATGTTGTCAAGTTTTTGGCGCATCGCTATCAACGCATCAGTTTGTTCCTTATCCTGATAACCAGTGAACAACCAACGGGTTCCTGTTGCACTACCTTGGCTCCAATGTGGGTTGAGTTTCACATCGACATTATCTTTGAATAGTGACGGGAAATGATCATAAATCCACACCTATAACAAAGGGCCAAAGTAGAAATTTAAAAACTATCAAAATAACAAAAAAAGTTTAAGGGAGAAAACCTCTAAAAAAAACTACTTTCATCAATCCAAATACCTGGATTAGAGCCAAATTCCCATTAATTTGAGAAGTCCTTTCGCGAGACGCCTGGGAAAGCTGACCATTCAAATGTGACACTATGGCAGTCCCCCAAGAGTACTTGTTCACATCTTCCAATGGATCCAAAAGTTGTAGAAGGTTGGCGCTAACCCTGTTACCTTTGCTGTCGGTAAATACAACCGAGGCAAGGACGTACAACAAATACCCAGCTGCCGCATAACGACATTCCATATCAGAGAGACCGTGTTTTTTTTTCCTTATCTTCTGTACCAGAAAACATATTTCTAATTTCCACAAGTTTGAACTCTTTTTTCGGGTAATTAGTTCCCGGAACGAAACGCCCTTTAGTCATCTCTTTATCCCAGCCAAACAAGTTGTTGGTCCATGTATAAATTTCATCCCAACTAGGTCTTCTCTTGAACTTCTCACCGGTTGATTTACCTTCGACCTGCAGCCCTAATATCTGTTCAGCATCATCAAGAGTCAATGCCATCTCGCCAAAAGGAAGTTGGAATGTGTCGACTTCTGCGTAATACCTTTCACAGAAACTAGATACTGCGACTTTATCATACGCAATCACAGAGTTCACAACGGCATTGTACAAACCGGAGTTTTCAACCAAGTCTCTAAATCTTGCACATTCACCTTCTAGCGGCCACAACTCCATTTTCTTGAAATAAGATTAGTGCCTGAAAAGACGGGCGACATTCTTATGATCCTACAAAACATAAACAAGTAAATATTATCATCAAAATTTAGAAAAATAACATCAACTAATGAAATAGGAGTTATAGTTGGGATTCTTAAGATTGTCTCATAGATTGTACGAGCCCATGATCCAGGATATCCAAAAAGAACTTTGCCTCCATCTCTAGGTTGTCCTCTTGGTTTACCACTTCTTTGAGGAGACAACCTCAAATGACCATCAGGAACGTGTCTCGCGCTCGGTGCAATATCTGTTCCATCCTTCTTAACCCTCTTTACCGGCTTTGGCTTTGCACTCTCCTCCTCAGGTTCTGCATCATTTTTACCTTCTTCCTCTTCCTCCTCCTCATCACCACCATTATTACCTCCATCCTCTTCCTCCTCCTCATCACCACCATTATTACCTTCATCCTCTTCCTCCTCATCATCACCACCATTATTACCTTCATCCTCTTCCTCCTCCTCATCACCACCATTATTACCTTCATCCTCTTCCTCCTCCTCATCACTCTCTTGTTCCTCTTGTATTTCTTCTTCATCTCGTATGGGCGGATCTTCTTGTATCTCTTCTTCTTCATCATCATCGCTACCATCAGCGGAAATAACAGGAGAGGATGATTGCGACGAATCCGACAACTCGGCACCTTTGTCTCTTGGTTGGGTGATAGAAAACGAAACCTCACTCGGCTTTCTTCCGCGTAATTGACCGACAACTAAGTATTTACCGTGGCGGGGAGGTTGGAAGGAGGAGTCATCAACATTTGAACCGTGTGTTTGGTCTTCTTGGTGCTATATCCAAAACACCAAAAAATATATTCAGGGTCGTCATTTGGATTATATAAAACACAAACGACCCTTAAATTTTAGGTGACGATTCTTACGTACGACACTGACGACCCTTACAAAATTTTGAACAGAGGGGGTGTTTTTCCCCTAACAGGGTCGTTAACCAACTCTAAGGGTCGTCCTAATCCAGTCGTCATCTTCAACATTTATATATGACGACCCTAATCTAGGGCAAAATTTTCTGAAGAACAAGCAACAGGGTCGTCAGCTTCAACATAATACCTTAACGAACTTTCATACAGTTTACATGCAGATCAAAAGTCGTTAGGGTATTGTTCCGTACAGACTGCCGACCCTTATTCTTTAACCGCTAATATTCAGTTACCAAACTGATTTTTGCAAACAAAACACAACAAAAAATCGAATACAAGGTGGGTTTAAGTTCACATACCTTCTAATTGGAGCCATTTTTTCCTTGGGTTGCGATTTTTGCGGATTTGAGGTGCCAGAATCAGCGACCTTTTTTTCCACGGTATCAACGATATTAACGGTGGGACGTTCCTTGCGAGCGGTTTGCTTTGTGCGTGCCATTTTTGTAGAAGAATTTTATCGTCGATTAAAGTTTTATCATCGACGATTACGCGATGAATTGGGCGAAAAAAATAAAATAAAAGGTCGTTAATGGTGGTGGGGAAGAGGAGAAAGGGAGGAGAGGAAAATGAAGAGAGTGAAAGTGAAACTGATTTTTGTTTGGGTTTTAGGATATAAATTGGGGGCCTAATTAGGAGGGTTAATTAGTGATTAACTGATTCTTAATTTTTAGGTTTATAAAAGGGTAAAATAGTATTTTCAATTTTCGGATCCATACGCCCCTGCAAATAATGGGGTGCAAATAAAACGTTCAGGCCCCCAATTAATATTAATGGCCCCAATTAAACTAGGCTAATAAAAGATCAGATAACGATTGAGTCGTTGCTTGTAAAACAGACAATAAGATCCCCTCTCTTTCTCTCTCGGAGCTCAAGCCATGGCTATTGCCCTCACAGACCTCCTCCCGTCTCTCACATTCCGCCATAGCTTTCCCGCCAAAAACCTCCACCAAACCTCCTCCACATTTCTCATCTTCCCGAAACTCTCTTCTAACCTTCATTCATCTCGATTGACAAAACACAACAAAAATGGATTTCGATTCAAATGTTCAATCGCCAAAGACTCGACAATTTCTCCATCAACAGTCAACAAAGACGGAGAATCAAATTCTTATTCAGTCGATTGTGTAATTGTTGGTGCTGGAATTAGTGGGTTATGTATAGCACAAGCTTTATCAACTAAACATGGCGAAATTGCTTCAAAAGTTATTGTAACAGAAGCTCAGAATCGTGTTGGTGGAAACATTTCAACGAGGGAAAGAGATGGGTATCTCTGGGAAGAAGGTCCTAACAGTTTTCAACCTTCCGATACTATGCTCTCTGTTGCGGTACGATTTTTCAAAATATAGGGTTTCATAATTTGGGAACTTTCCTTGTTCTCTATAATTTTCACCATTTACTATATTATCCTCGCATATTTAATCACATTTCTGAAGAAATCTTGAAATTCCAATTATGGTTAATTTCGTTAAGGTGAATTTTGGATGTTGCTATGTAATATGTGAAAATGGGTGTGATTGTAGGTAGATAATGGATTGAAGGATGAGTTGGTGTTGGCTGATCCTACTGCGCCACGTTTTGTATTATGGGATGGAAAATTGAGGCCAGTTCCATCGAAACCAGCTGACTTACCAGTATTTGATTTGATGAGTATTAGAGGGAAGCTTAGAGCTGGACTTGGTGCTATTGGCATTCGACCTCCACCGCCAGTTTGTTCCTTCTTGCAGCTTTATATAGTTTTACTTCGACATATTATTCATGAATTGTGCATATGTATGATGAATTGTGGACAAGTGAATTGGTTTTCTCATATCATAATTGTTTGACGAAGGTGACAGGATCGTGAGGAGTCGGTGGAAGAATTTGTGCGCCGCAATCTTGGTGATGAGGTTTTTGAACGTTTGATTGAGCCATTTTGTTCAGGTGCCAACTCATCATAGTGGCAATTCTAAATATAGTTTTTGTTATTAGTTATATTGCAAAAGTAAAAGTAGTCACATGCTTCTGACTTCAGACCAATGGCAGTAAGAAAGAACAACCTCATCTCAATCTTTCACGGATATACAGTCCTGTGTGTTTCTTAAAGATAGTATGCAAAAGATCTTATGCTTAGAATCATGGACGTTAACTTAGACCAATATAGAATAGTTTTGTTGGTGCCCAACGAAGAAGCGGTTTTAAAGTATACAACACCTGCTATCAAATTTCTTTTGGATAGGAGAGTCGCTTAGTGTTCTTTCTCATTTCATCAGAAAATGGTCCAACACAGGTGTTTATGCTGGTGATCCTGCAAAGTTGAGCATGAGAGCAGCGTTTGAAAAGGTTTGGAGGCTAGAGCAGAATGGCGGCAGCATCATCGGTGGTGCTTTCAGAGCGTTTCAACAGAAGGATAAAACTCCCAAACCACCACGAGACCCGTAATAAATTGATGCTTTGAGACTTATGACGTCTTCAATGTATGTTTAAGTTTCTTGATTGAGTTGAGTTAAATGCAGGCGCTTGCCCAAACCAAAGGGACAGACAGTTGGGTCTTTTAAGAAGGGGCTGGCTATGCTTCCTGCTGCAATTTCTAAAAGGTAGAATATGATAAATAAAAGAAGTGGGTCTTTACTGCCTTTGTTTTTTGGTTCGCCAGAATTCTTTAAAACTTGACAAGCTTAACATAATTGCTTCTTGTGCAGTTTGGGTAACATGGTCAAACTATCTTGGAAACTTTCAAGCATACAGAAATCAAGTGGAGGATATAATTTGACATATGAAACACCAGAAGGATTGATTTCTGTCCAGGCTAAAAGTGTTGTCATGACTGTTCCATCTCATGTTGCAAGTGGCTTATTACATCCTCTCTCTGTATGTCCCCTTCTTCAGCGCTTTTTGATTTATGATTAAGCCTACCTGGATACATTTTTCTTGCTAATTTCAGTGACTTCACTTCTTATATTTAGTGCATCATTTTTACTAAATTATGCATTCTTTCTTGTTAAGTGTGAATAGTGAGTACTAGGCATTGGATCCCTCTCATACTGCCGTCCTGCTAATTTTATGCCGTGTTGTTAAGAAGCTGAATATAATTTCTGTTTACTCCTATGGACGTGCTTAGCTTTCCGACAGTACCCCACTGCCTTATTTGACTAACTGATATGAGACAGTCATCTACATTAGCTGATCTTTTGAGTGTCGTGTTGAACTATGCACCATTGACCATACGTCTATGATAAACCAGTTGTTTTTTTTTCTGTAAGGTGGAAACACCAAAGGACTTAGGGTTGAATTTCATCAGAACTGTGCTATTTCATGTCTGGAATTGTATACAAGCCTCTTGTTTGTGGGTCACTCGAAGCGTTACGAAATGAGTCCATAACTAGTTGGTCCGCTTGAACTACTACCTCATACGTTCATTAATTTATTTTGAAAAATATGCAGTGAAGCTGCATGAGAACAAAAACCTAATTTCTTTTTAGGAAAGCGAAGTATGAGCGGTCGAACGCCATCTGAATTTTGCTCCATGGCTATCGAAACACAACCATGCACATTGCTGACATCCATAAGTCACATATCCTTTTTTCTTCTTATAAATTGATATTAAATTTCCGTGCTTATTTCCTGCAGACTGCTGTTGCGGATTCCCTATCCAAGTTTTATTACCCGCCAGTTGCAGCAGTTTCAATCTCATACCCATTTGAAGCTATCAAGAAGGAACGCCTGATAGATGGTGAACTAAAAGGGTTTGGCCAGTTGCATCCGCGCACTCAAGGAGTGGAGACTTTAGGTACGTACTTCCTCTAGAATTCTTTGTCTAATGTGCACACCTTACATCGTTTAGCCTTTCTCAACAAGGCAAGAACTGTTTTACTAATGATACTCAACTGTGTTCCTCGTCAAACAGGAACTATATACAGTTCATCCCTTTTTCCTAACCGAGCTCCACCTGGAAGAGTTCTGCTTTTGAACTTCATAGGAGGTGCTACCAATACTGGAATTGTTAACAAGGTATGTGACATGTTCTGATTTTCGGCATCTATTTCAAGGTTTTGTACAAAACTACTATATGGAAAATCAGAACGATGCTTGTTATTTGAGATCCTGATTTCCTTTCATGGGCCTCAAGTGCTTCATTTGTTTGTTTACTAATGGATTACATGCATTACTGGATGCTTGTAGACGGAGGGAGAAATTGTTGAGGCAGTTGATCGAGACCTAAGAAAGATGCTAATAACTTCGAACTCCAAGGATCCACTTGTTTTAGGTGTTAGAGTTTGGCCGCAAGCCATACCCCAGTTCTTGGTTGGTCATCTGGATACTCTTGCGGATGCAAAACGTGGTCTTCAAGATGGAGGATTACATGGCCTGTTTCTAGGTGGCAACTATGTTTCCGGTGTAGCCTTGGGCCGTTGTGTTGAGGGTGCTTTTGAGAGTGCTGCTGAGGTAGCTAAGTTCTTATCAGAGTATTCTTTCAAATAAAAACAACAAATTTTGGCCAAAGAGAAAGCGGTATTTTTCGTATCAATTAAAGCTCTTATCTTGGTTTGTTCTCTTAGCTATGAGCTTATGGCCCAGTGTATTTAGGATGATTGGCTACACAACTTAAATTCTTAATAATAGCTACTTCAATTTTTTGATCTGTTCATTGGAATGTGGAAATGCGAAACCGAGACAGTGCTAAGAGCAACCACGGTCAAAACTAAAATTTTGGAGTAAAAACCAAACGCAGTGGAGAGGGAGTAAAGATCAAGTAAAACCAAATACTAGAGTATATTTGGTCTTTGATTTGGTTTTAGTCGGGCGTAGATTAAAGTTGCGCCTGATGGGGCGAAGATTGAAGTTGCGCCTGATGGTGGGGCGTAACTCAAAAAAAATTAAAGTTATGCATGAATTAAAAAAGAATTAAAAAAAATGGGGCGCAACTAATAAGTTCGCCTGATGGGACGTAACTTAAAGTTACGCCCGAATTAATTTAAAAAAAAAAAATGTGGCGCAACTTTAAAGTTGCGCCTGATGAAATTTGGTTTGGTTTTTAGTCCTTGCCCGTAGTGTCGCAGCACGGAGTAAACCATTTTTTTTTTTTGGTTTTTTTTTAGTTTTTGGTATTTGGTTTTAGTCGTATGATTACAGTTGCTCTAAGGCCCTTGGTATTTTTAGATGTAAATCCCATTCATCAATTTTCTAATAAAATTATCCATTTTTCTCTAAACATAATTGCTTATTCTGTAAGTGGTGTATGTAAATTTGGAGAATCATAATGTGCTAAATCTTTTTTTAGCCAAGGCCTAGTACAGGCCTTGGCCGGCCATTTTGACTTGCAAGCTACCAGTTCAACCCTGATTATCCCTTGGGCCATCACATCTTTGCCCATCCGACCAGGAACAAGTCTGCTGCGACAAAGAATGTTTGGTGATATTCTTTGTAATCATGGAGTTTTTTACTCAATCAACGGGGTTTAAACTCCATATATAATGCCAGAAAGTCTAATTACTACGATAAGTCAAAGGATTATACGACGTGATAAACGCACACTAAAAATCAAAACTTAACTTTGTCAATATACTATCTTAATCTCCCAACAATCTCAAGCAATGAATGAAAAATCCCACAAAGTAGGCCCTGAAACGGGATCATGCCTCTCCCTAGAACTCTCCAGAGTACTCCAGCCAGAGTGGAGACTTTCTTACACGGCTAAGTCAAAGCAAAGACCTAAAAGGCTAGCTAAAACCCTACCTTTGACTGGCTGAATACTAGAATGTTAATGAAGGGAAACTAAAGAATTCTTAATCATCTACATTCTTTCCTCATTCTTTTTCTTTTATTTTCAGTCAATTTCATGCGATTTAATGTATTAACTTGTTTGATTTAGCATTTTTAGAATTTGTTTTGTTCCAACTCATGGTTTTCTAATCTCTTTGTTTCCCCTACTTGCGTTTGCAGATTGGTTATCTATAATGGCGTTTGCCTTGTTGTATACTGTGATTATAGCTTTTGTTGAGTTTGTCTTCAAGCTTTTGCTTATTGGTTTGGTTAATGTTGGTATTGATGGTTTCATTGGCATGGCGTTTCAAGCTTCATCACATTGTTTCAACTCACCGAGTCCGTGTTACAGTTTATCCCGCTCTCAAATCAATTCAAAAAATTTGAATTCTAGGAAAGTCAAGCAAAAGCGAAATTCCTGGCTCCTAATTGCGCTAATTTTGGGTCTAGGCAAATTGCATCTCCGGCAATTTCAAAACATATCCCGTAATATTTTCTTTCCGTTTTAGAAGCAATCCCATATCATAGAATCCCAATCCAATATCCCCTCTTTTCCATTTCTACCCTCAAAACCCTATTAAACTCAAAGTTTCTTCATCTCTTAGTCCAATAATGCAGATTAACCCTAGCTCAGTTATTCATCCTTTGGAAAATATGCAATCCACAACCTCAATAGAAGGAAAAAATGCTAGCCAAGTGGGTGAACTGGTGAATAAGTTCAAGAAAGCTACACTGGATCTTGGTGATACCAATGAAGTGACAGTTGTTCAAGGTAGCAACAAAGTCAATGAAGAAGAAGATGCGAACTGGGAAGCTAGTGCTATTGGTAAGATCATGATAGAAGGCAGGATGAACTATGATACTGTCATGAAATACATTGGTTTTACATGGCCGTTTCTCAAACCAGAAGATTTAAAGGTTGAACCTAATCTCATGATTTTCAAGTTTAGTCAGTGGGAATTTCTGAACACAGTTATCGATGAAAGGCCATGGAATATTAACAATTTTCTTCTAGTCGTACACGATTATATTCCGGGAATGATTTACACTGAAAAACACTGGAATTTCCAGATTTCGGATTCAACTCAAATACCTTCTTCCAGAACACATGAACGTTTCCTCTGTCACCAAAATTGGTGAAATTATGGGAGAAGTGGTTGAAATCGAGCCTAAAGACGCTATACCAGTTGGAAGTGTTCCAGTCAAAGTGTGTGTGAATGTTGATCTTAGTATGCCTATGAGGAGGGGTGTTAAGTGCACCACAAATGCTGGCACAACCAAATGGCAAAAATTCTTTTATGAGCGTCAACCAAAAAACATCTGCACAGAATGTTATATCATTAATCATTCCTCAGAGCTGCAAGGATCTTTAAATTTCTTAAAGAAAGCGCATGAAAAGCCGTATTTCGTTGGGAATGTTAATAATCTTCGCAAGAGTATCACAATAACTAACGGGAATCTCGCTCCCCGCTAAAGAATACTTAAAAGAAGTTTACCAAAACAACTATCTTTGTCCCTCCTAAAGATGGTGAACAAATTAATTTGGAAGATCTTCTCATTAAGGCTAATCATGGAACTCAAGAATGTAATCGAGTGGAAAAGACACAGGATTTGAAAATCTCACTGCTCCAAACCCTGAAACTGCAGAATCTTCATCTACAAGTGCCAGTGCCAATTCTGACACCAACATTGCCAACCAGACAACTCCTAGAGTCACAGTGGAAGATAACCAATCAGCTATTGCAACCATGGGGAATCAGGTATCTCTATATTCCTCTACTTTCAA
Source organism: Papaver bracteatum (assembly GCA_023529315.1). Taxonomy (NCBI): domain Eukaryota; kingdom Viridiplantae; phylum Streptophyta; class Magnoliopsida; order Ranunculales; family Papaveraceae; genus Papaver; species Papaver bracteatum. The sequence goes on along the minus strand of JAJJWX010004804.1, from coordinate 4,933,407 downwards.
ATTTTTATCATTTCATTTTCAAAGTTTTCATCCTACTTTAGATTTCTCTAATTTTTACAACATTGGAAAAATCATATTCTTTGAAATCAACTCAAACTATATTCCTTTTTTCACTAGAATACATTTCAATTTTAAAATTTTTAGTAATCTTTCTGGTAGCATTTTATTCATTAATCTTTTAGTTTTTGAAACTCCTTATTCTCCATCACAAGCTACTCCCATTTCTTACAAAATGAGAATTATTGCTTGGAATGTTCAAGGCCTGAAAACCCAATCTACTAGAGATCATCTTAAAGATCTTATTAGAACTCAAAACCCTGATCTTATATTTCTCTGTGAAACAAAAGTTACTGAAGATAAAATGAGATCTTTACTTGCTCCTCTTAGATATCCTAATGCCAAATACTTGCAACCAATTGGTTTGTCTGGTGGTTTAGTTCTTCTATGGAAGAATGGTTTTACTTGTGACATTGTTTGTTGTGAAAATAATATGATACATGCGATTATCCGTAATGATCCAAGCCAACAAGATCGGCTAGTTTCTTTCATGTATGGCTTCTGTAATTATTCTAAGAAGAAAGAGCAGTGGGATTTTATTAAAGATATTGGAAAAAATATCACCCAACCATGGGTTGTTCTTGGTGATCTGAATTTCCATATGTATGATTGTGATTCTTCTGCTTCTTCTTCTGGTGATGGTTTAATTCATACTATTTTACAAGAAATAGGTTTAGAAGATTTGGGTTTCATTGGAAGAGAGCATACTTGGTCAAGCAACAACAAAGGTACATGTAAAAAGAGATCAAGAATTGATATGGCTCTGGTTAATGCAGATTGGAATTCATAGTTTCAAGACTCTAAATTGCTTCACTTAAGTCAGAATGGAAGTGATCACTGCCCCATAATGCTTATCACTGATTATTCTCAGCCAAAACTATGGAAACCTTTCAAGTTCTTCTATACTTGGTTACAAGACTCTTCTTGTATAGATGAAATAGCTAAAGCTTGGGACAAATCAGTTCAAGGTTCTTCAGCTCACAGATTTATTAAGAAACTGCAATTCACAAGAATGGCTCTGTCTAAATGGAATAAGAAACATTTTGGAGATATAAACAAAAATGTAGATGATATTCAAAAACAACTAGATGAGATTCAAGCTTTACCCTTCTCTAAGGAAAACTCTACTAAAGCTGAAATAATATCTAAGGAATTGGATAAATGGCACCTGATTCAAAATGATTTTAATAAACAAAAATCAAGAGACAATTTTGTCAAAGAGATGGATTATAATACCAAGTATTTCCATACTCTAACTAAAAGTAAAAGAGCAAGAAACAACATTGACTCTTTAAAAGATTCTGGTGGTAATTGGATTCATTCTAGAGAAGAAATATCTTTACTCCTTACCAATCATTTCAATAATATCAAGACCCACTAGCTCTCCAGTCATTGAAGAACATCATTCTTTGTCATATCCCAACTTTGATCACTCAAGAAGACAACTCCTTACTTCTTTCCATTCCTACTGATGAAGAAATTCATAACACTCTCAAGACTATGGAGAATTGGTCTGCCCCAAGATCAGAAGGCTTTCAAGCAGGATTTTATAAATCACAGTGGCAAATTGTTGGTAATGATGTATGTGAAGTTGTTAAAAAATTCTTTACTTCAAAACAGATGCCTAAACAGCTCAACAAGACATACATATCTTTGATTCCTAAAAAGAATAAACCAAGCACTCCTTCTGAATTCAGACCTATAGGCTTATGCAACACCTCCTACAAGATCATCTCAAAAATTATAGTAAATAGGATGAAGCCCCTTATGAGCAGAATCATCTATCCATATCAGGCTGCTTATGTTTCTGAAAGACTAATAAATGACAATACTATCATTGCTCATGAATTAGTTAATTCAATGAAAAGAAAACAGGGAGAAGGAGGTTGGTTGGCACTAAAGCTGGACATGTCCAAGGCATTTGACAGATTAGAATGGCCCTTTTTAATAAAGATTCTCACTAGTTTTGGTTTCTCTGAAGATTGGTGCCAGTTAATACAACAATGCATAAGTACTACATCTCTATCAGGATTTTTTTAAATGGCTCTCCTTGTCATGAATTCCAACCTTCCATAGGTATAAGACAGGGTGATCCACTGTCACCATTTCTATTTATTCTAGCTATGGAATGGTTTTCTAGAACAATGGTTGCTGCTCATCATTCTAAAAGTATCAAAGGAATTTCTGCTGCAAGGGGTGCACCACCAATTAATCATCTGCTATTTGCAGATGATTGTCTCATTTTTACTCATGCTAATTTAACCAGTGTGAATAATCTCCTCCAAGTTTTGCAGGATTTTAGTTCTCAATCTGGTCAAGTCATTAATTTTGACAAGTCTGCTATCCATTTTAGTAATAATATGGATCCTAGCATTTGCAACACTCTGAGTCAGATCTTAGGTGTTAAACTAATGGATAAAAATGAGAAGTATCTTGGTTCTCCTCTCATCATTGGCAATTCTAAAGTTAAAGCCTTTGAAGATATACAATTGGCTTTTGAGAGAAGATTGGGGACTTGGAAAGGCACAACTATGCATCAAGCAGGTAGAACCACCATGGTCAAAGCAGTACTGAATTCAATTCCTACTTATCAAATGAGTACTTTTAAAATGACTAAGAAGCTACTGAACAAGTTAGATTCCATTCAAAGAAGATTTTGGTGGGGTTTTAAATCCAATAGGGGAAATAACCTCATTGCTTGGCAGAACATGTGTCTATCCAAATATATTGGGGGCTTAGCATTCAGAGATTTGGAGATGCTAAATCATGCTATGTTAACTAAACTAGCCTGGAGAATTTATCATCAGCAAGATAAAATTCTTGGAAAACTACTGAAAGCCAAATACTTCAAAGATGAAAACTTCCTTCATATCAGCTCAGAGAAGAAAAATACTTCTTGGGTATGGAAAGGCATTGAACAAGGTTTGACAATTTCAAGAAAAGCACTCTTTGTTTTGAAATTAACAATGGAAAAACAGCTAGAATATGGATGGACAAGTGGATTATAGGTTTGGATTATAGAGTGGAGCCTCATGATCCTTCTCACTTGCAATATGTGTTTGTTTGTGAACTTATTGCTACTGGCACCAATGACTGGAATCTCTCTCTTCTTAATACTCTTTTTGCTCCAGAAGTAGTTGAAATAATCAAAACGATGCAAACATCTTCTACTGAAGAAGATATTCTGAGATGGAGACCTTCAAGAGATGGCAACTTCACAGTAAAGAGTACTTACAATAAACTCAATGAAAATAGAGTTCAAAATCAGCTGGCCATAAGTCCTATTACCAAGGAAGTTTGGAAAGCTCTATGGAAGATATCCCTACCTCACAGAGTCAAATTGTTCATATGGAAGTGCCTTAAAGATGCAGTGCCAACCAGAGAAAGACTCTCTCAGTTCAATGACAGCAGTGAAAACTTTTGCAACATCTGCACACACCAAAATGAATCTTTATTCCATTTACTTATCTCTTGCACTCATGCCAGAATGGTTTGGAATTCTTTGAATATCAATATTTCACAAGTACAGGCAAACTGCAGCACAATCAGAGAATGGATAATCTCCTGGTTCACTCAAGTTAATAACTCTACAGCAGAAGAAGTAGAAAGATGGAGGAAAACACTAATGGTAGCTTGCTGGATCATATGGAAGGAGAGATGTGATTGCATTTTTCAAAACAAAATTCTCAACCCTTCCAACACTGCTTCTAGAATTTAGTATCAGTTAGCAAGCTTTAATAGCATGAAATGCATTCAAGCCACCAGTAACTATAACCAATTAGAAGATATACCTCCTATAGCTCATCTGCACTCTAATAGTATGACTTACACTGTTTTTTTTTGTAGATGCGTCATTTGATCATGACACTAATAACTGTGGCACTGAGATGGTGCTTTTCTCTTATGCAGGTGAATATGCAGGATTTAAAGGCACCTATGCAGATAGAGTGATGGATGCAGAAGCTGTAGAATGCATGGCCATATAGGAAGCTCTCAGTTGGCTTAAAGATGCAGGAATTCACAATATTAAAGTGACAGCAGATGCAGAAAATGTAGTTAATTCTATTTTGTCCAATAATTCTTTGGTTAGATGGGAGAATAGGAAGCTTGTTAGAGATATCAAAATTCTTATAAACTCCTTTGTTAGTTGTCATTTCTTTCATGTCAAGAGAGTTAACAATAACTTGGCAGATGCCATAGCAAAGAAGGTGAGAAGTGAGAAGTCAGTTGTAGAGAGTACTCATAATGTCTCTTCTTGTATTCAATCTTTCCTAGGCAGGCATATTGAGCCTGTCACTATTTAATAAAATTAACTCTTGGTATCAAAAAAAAAAAAAACCACATATTGGGGATTATAATGAAAATGAACAGTAAATTCACCAAATCCCACAGATTGGATTACAAGAAAGTCTTACCTCGGCTAAATGTCTTACCTCGGCTACTTTCAGAAACTGGGATGCTCAATCCCTCTTTCAATTTTTACAACCTTCTTTAAGGGATGAGGATAGAAACATTTCGGAAATGTAACTCCAGGGTGACATCCCCTGTTTTATCATTGTTAGAGCTTCTCCAATGGAATGTACGTGAAGATAAATGTCTAAGTCCACATAGGATAGACATTCATTTTCCCTAAAAATCTTCTCCAACCCAACTTTTTAAATCAATGTGAAGATGACATGGCTTAATTTTTGTTAGACATTGTCAAGGTGAATGTCAAGTTTTAGACATTCACCTTGACAATGTCAAGCTATCCTAGTAAGCTTTTGCGTCCTAAAATTAATTCAAATATATTAAATAGCCCTCTTTAGGTGTAATAAAATCTAAAATTTACTAAAAATAAAAAATGCATTTAATTCATAAAAAATCACCAACACCACCATTGGAGATGAGATGTTTTTTCCCACTAAATTTAAGGAAAATTTGGAATGAGGATGTCTTGTTTGGGTTGACACCTAGGAAACACACACAACCACCATTGGAGAAGTTCTTATAAAAAGGTATGAGGTTTATGTTCATGATAGCCAGAGATATCAGACGGATGACGTTTAATGAGGGCCATCATCCAAAGGTGGGGAATCCCCGGATGGAGTTTTTCAATGGACGGCTGGGAAAGACTTCGGTAATGATAAGTGGGTGGGATGTCGGTCAACAAAATCGGGGATGGGAGGGAATTGTTGTTGTGTTTATTTTCTCAAGATTTCAAGCACCTCTTATCTATTTTTGCTTCTCTGAAACCATCCGTAAGTGTTAACATGGTAGAAGGTGATGCAGTGCTTCAAAGTGGGCTGAGTCTCGAAGATAATCCTCCAAAGGTGATGTAGTTGCAGAAACAAATCCTTCTCAGAAAATAATCTAGAGAAAGCCTATATGATTGTATCTAGTACCTAATTTGTCAATTTTCTCATGTGATATCTAGGGATTTTGGTTCGTTGTTATTTCGAATTGGGAATTTCCTCATGTTTGTGGATCCTGATAAAATTCGTAACATTGTTGCAATTTAGAGTATTAGGTTTAGGCAAAATTAGTGTTTTTCCAAATTGGGGTTTTCCGGGTTTCGCAAATTCTAAGGTTTTGTGCCTTTACGTCTTAGCCATCAATTGTTGCTGCTGATGATGTTATTCCTACTCCTCCACCCTTTGCACTTGCAATAGTAATTTCAACTCCACCATCAACTTTTGATTCTGCCGAGGTAACTCTCTCTCTATGTGTTGAAATTTTATCCCTTTTTGATGTTCATATTGATTTTCAATTGATACTGTTCGAATTCTTTTTATATTGCGTTATTTTTTCATCTGCAGTCCAAAGCTGTTTATGCGTTATTGTTCTCTATTTATTTTTACTCTCATATGAAGTTCTTTATAGTATTGTACCCCCTACACATGCTTCATTAGAACATAACCCAGACTTGCAGTTCAGAATCATGGAGGTTGCAAATTCCAGAAAGAGGAATCCAGATTTAGCCATTTTAGATCTGAAATCTAAAATATATTTCTGAACTAACTTCATACAGTTGTCCTTTGAGATTCATTTATGCAGGGAATGTTTGTCCTACAGTTTGGGCATGATGTTGTCTATGTTATCGCCTGAGTGACATGAAATCAGAAGCGCTCTTAAAGATGCAGTTCAAGCCCAAGTCATTTCTCCCATGTGAGCAACAATGTCATATTTACTAGCAGCTGCATGTTTTGGACCTTGGAAAGGAGCCAAGTTGTACTCAAAGAAGATTTAGCTACTGAAGCAAAAAAGAACACAACTTCTTTTAAGTAATAGTCAACAAGTGAAGCTTGGTAAAATCTCTATCATGTATCCTTACCTAATTGATATTCATGTGTTGGTACTTAAGAACCTTATCAGGAAGTTTGAAGTGTATCATTGACCAGTAGAACCATCCATCTGCAAAGCCTTTCTTTTGTCCCGCAAAGAATGAAAAAGTTCCAACTTCAATCTCTACACAAAGGTTAAACCTGTCACGCTTAATTCAATTGACATCCCTTGTGACAAATTCTGTTTTACAAATTTGGAGGGTCTACTATCAAGGATCGAAAACACCTAGCTCATGGGTAAGATTTGTATATCCCTCATAGACGTTTGTTATTTATCCATATCTGAATATGGTTTAGGTCATTGTTGTTCTGTTTTATCAGATATGGTAAGCGTTGTTCTGTTAACAACTTATTTAAAATTATTCAGAGTTGAATATTTGAAGTATAGGATGTTGACATGCTATACATTTTTTTATATCTTTGGCAGAGAAAAAGACAGGATTTAAATATTTATTCCTTTCAGAGGTTGTAAACTTCGATCCAAGATCAAGACATCAATTTGAGATCCGGTAAGTAACTCTCTCTTACACCAAATATTTTCCATAATCGCATATAAAAGCAGTAGTGGAGATTATTGTTTTGTAGTCGCCTATGTTGTGTTTGGTGAAATTAAAATCTTTATAAACTTTGTCTTTTAAGTGTGGTGAATATCTTAGTCTACATTTTTGTTATCTACTTGCCTTAATTTCCAAAAGAATTTAATTGAGTAGTTTGTAATATGCATGGATGTTGTTTTGATTCTCAAATCAAAAGGTTAGTCTTTCCCACTGCAGATCCTTCATTCTGATAAAAGAAAAGCAATGTTCACAATAATCTATTAAGCAATTGCTTTCCGAAAGTGAAGTTTATCAGACCTCTGCCTTCTCCCACTACTCCTTCATCAGGTATAGCTCGCCATTATTAGTAATTCCAGTTAAACTCTACTACATGTAATTCATAAGAATTATGAAAAGCAGTACATGCGCAAATAAAATTTTGTGCTCAGGTAGCCTTGATAGAAGAATAAACCAATGCCGCACTAAAGTTTCTTCAAAGACATATGTAGAACTCCAGTTCTGTAAGTTCGCTGTGGAATTGATCATTTGTCTTCTTATGCACACACAGGTCGGTGTATTTAGCTCATTAAGCTTATTTATCTGTCAGCGCTAATGAACTACTTTTACACCATTAGTTCACTTAATTATGATTGGCAGGACTTCTTTTGATTAAGATTTATCTGATTTGTTTGTTTTTGGATTTGTAGGTCTTGCTACATGATGTAATATCCACAAAAACAATTGATGTGGTGAAGAAAACTCCAATTTATTTCAATGTTGTAAGATCCACAGAAACAGCTGATGTCGCAATTGGGGCTGCGAAAATACACGGAACGAGTTGTTCAGGTGAGTTTGCCCAATGTGGGTGCTTTTATTCCAACAATTTAACAATATGCTAAGGAATACTAGTTAGGGCTTGCTCAGTGGAAATATTTAGACTAATCTCAACAACTACTTGATATGCCAACATTATACAGAGGGTTGTCTGTCTGTTGACTACCCATTGTAACTATAGTGCAGGTCTAAGTTTTGTTAAAAAAAAATCCTCTAATATATCTTTCTTTGTTTTATAGGTATATCACAAGCTGACCACCTAATTGTATAATGGAAGGGGTATTTGTACGACTAAATCAACCAGTCTAAGTTTTCCAGATAATCTCTTACTAATTTCACATCCCAGTGTCTAACAGTTTGCTATTTTTAGCTGTGTAGTGTAGTGCATACTGGAAATTTTTGGTGTCTGCAGAGGTTTTATTGGTATGCTAACTTATGATCGGTGTATTTGCAGTTTATCTTGGATCAGTTACGATTTGAAACGTTTGGAAACCGAGGTAACCAGTAATAAGATGATTTATTCTGTTTACCTTCAAACTGCTATAATTCATATCGTTTTATTGCTTTTTGGTTTTAGCTTTCTTGAATATATTTTCCCTTTCTTTGTAGGTATACCAAAAGTTGACACAATTATTAGCCTAAATACTCAGCGCACTCGAAGGAACCATCGAAACCATCTAAGTTCCTGTTTGGGGTCCAACCAGTTAACTCACCGATGCATATTATTTATTAATTACATGATCTGAAGTTGTGTTGGGTTATTTGAGTTTTTCTAACGAGAATTAAGAATCATTAGCCTCTGTCATCATTGCCACCACCAGGCCTATTTTAGTTGAATGTAAGTAAAAGCATACTGTCTCATTTTATTTATTCCCTGATGAAGCTTCTAAACTAACATCAATTATCATTTTTGACAGACTCGATGGCGCAGTCACAAAGCTCCATCTTCTTACTAGCAACAACAGGTTGATGCTCTTACCCTTTCTACGGGAGGGAACAGGAAAGGAAGGGCTGAGAAAGTGAAGGATGGTGAATATTTACTTATTTTTAAATCTGATATGAACTTCAAATTTGAGGAGGATATGATGCCTGAGATTGAAGAACTTCAATCGAATTTACTCTAATTGGGAAACTAAATTTCTCCACCCAGATATTTTCTTCTCCTTTGTCTTCAGATTTCAATGGTATTTAGCTAAATTAGTAATCCCCAAAGTCAATTTTTGATCTACACAAGTGACACTTAAGAGAGATTTTGGGTGTGTAGTTTAATAGTTATCCGTACCTGTATATGTTTAGTGTTGTTCAGGATCAAAAAGTACTTGCTGAATATGTTTAATCTTCATTAACATTTTGAGTTGTGCATACTCTGGATTCTCTTCTCCAAGTTTTGCTGGACACTTCATTGTATTTCTGTAACTCAACTCATATCCAACTCTTTAGCTCATAAGAATTTCAAATGATATACACAATGTCATTTGATTATTTCTTATCTTAATCTTATCTTAATGCGTCTTAAGGAAGTTGTTATTTTTTATTTGCATTTGGAGTCTGACATTATTTGTTGTTCAGTTTTTTAGAAGAGAATAATAGACCAATCTTCACTCATATCATTTCCATTACCATACGCATGTATTTCTTCTTTCAGTTCTGCATTCCTTATTCCCACAGTCCTGCCATTGATTTAATATGTTATACTCAGTTGTTATTTAGAGCAAAGAGCACAGATGCAGTTCTCTTCATGACTGACTCCTGTACAATTAGCTATGCTATTTCCAAGTAAGTGTGTTTTTGTCTCTATTTTGATCTTGCAGGTGATTATAAGTTAATGCTACTAGGGTTTTACTGTAAAACACCACAAGTTTATAGGTAGGGTTTTTATTACACTTGAATGGCTTTGATGAAAAATCTTAAACCCTCAATTATCCGCAATTTTTGCCATTAAAGATGAAAGCGCTCACGAGTCACGACTTGAATTTCCATATGGTATATAAGTTTTTCACAATTGATTAATGAGGTTACCCTCTGTTATATTCATTGCTTTTGATCTTCACTAAAAATTCCTTTAGTTAGCATCAATTGGTTTATTTTATATTGGCATGTTCTTTCTAAAGAATAGTTTAATTTATTTATATTAGGGATTTTAGATCATTTTTGGTAGAGATGTATGATGACTTTTGGCTTTCTATATTTCATGGTATTGATGACTACCATAGGTTATCTAATTTGCAACATTATTCTGCAGGACCTTCTGTTGATGTTATTTAGAATATGGTTGAGTACTTAAATTCACTCTATGTTGGATTTTTTTCAGGACTAAATGACACTAAAGTTGATTCAAAAACATTGTTGAGGCCACTGGATGAAGTTGATATGGAAGGAAAGTCTTCTGCATAGTGTTATCCCTTCAACTTCCATCCGATATATCTACGACGTACATCAAATGCTCAATTTTACTACGACTGCATCTAAATTATTATAAAAGCTTATTTTTGGCTTTTAAGATTTTATCCATCTTTGTAAGATCTATCAAAGGTGCAGTTTAAGGATGAGAAACGGGTGTTGCATTAGTTTGTTGTAGTCTGTTGTCCAGTCTGAAGAGTTCCTTATAAAATCTAATAGTTGTGTAAAAAAGTGGATGCTGCATTTCTCAGTTTAGGTTGGTTCCAACCCTTTTCACAGTTGGAACATTTTTGGGTCTGATTTGTTCTTTTCTGATTTATTGAATGGATGTTTGAGAAGTTTTTTGGGTCCTAATTTTATTTCCTTTTTCTATGTCAACTTGATATATATAGCTATAATGCCGCATCTCCCTTTTGACTACATACCATCTGAAGAAACCAATGAAAATACGTGAAGAGGCTGAGAATGCATATTCATCTGAAGAACCCTATGGAAATACGTGAAGAGGCTGAGAATGTATATGAAGCAGGGTTATAGACTTAAGATCATGATATAGACTACGATAAAGACTTTAAGATCATAATGTTAGGGTTATATGTGCATATGAAGCAGGGTGGTAGGTACACTCTCTTCTGGCTATCCGTTCATGAGAAAATATTTGTATTTGTTGTCTTAGCTCAAATGGCTGATCACATGGTGTTTACCATGGAGTCGTGGGTTTGACTCCCACAGATGGAATAGTTGTATGAGTAAGCCAAGACGCTATACGCATTCTGTATAGAGATATAACGTGACATAGGCATACATATGTAGAAAACTTTTCATCTCTATATTATAGATATAGCGCAACATAGGTATACACGCAGAAAACTTTTCATGTCTGTATTTTCTCCATCAAACTAAAACCAATATTTTTTTGTTAGCACTTCGTTCTAGAGGTCAATATGTTGGAAGTTTTTTTTTTTTTTTTTTTGGTGATTCATATGTTGGGAGTTGATTGCCCTTGCATTACACTTAAGTTATCTTTAACACATCAAGTCATGTTGACCATTTATTGCATTTAGAGCGTGCCCGTTTCAAGTTTTTCACTGGTATTGTGGGGGAAACAAATTCTAGGGAAAGGATTCGTATTTCAAAAAATTATTGTTCGGTTGAACTAATCGAATTACAGGGTAAACTAATTTTATTAGATTCCTTAAAAGCCAATCTCTATTTCAGTTTTAAAAACTCAGATCCACCATGAAAGTATAAATCATCAGACGAAAAAAATTATGCCTTCTTTTGGACCCAGTCCAAAGAAAAGATGATAACGATTACAAATTCAGTTTCAGAATTAATCCAATCATAAGAATTAGGTTAAAATTCATTTGAACGAGTAGAGACGGAAAATAAAACCCATAAAAATATTGGTGGCTTCTACTCAAGCAATTTCTTTACCAATTTTAGGGTTAGATAAGATGCGATTAGGATTAAAAAGTTCGAACAAGATAAACCATTAAAGATCTCCATGTCTCTGTTTTTTTTCCTACTTTCAACCGTCAGAATGCAATTTGAGAAGATGAAGGAGAGAAGAAATTTTATTTTGTTAGAAGGGGTAACAGAGTCATTTTAAATCAGTTCTCTGTCATTCATCTAGAATTGAATTACATACCATCATTGAGTCGCTATAATGGAAAAGAAGTATTTCAGGGAATTAGATTCCATAGGAATCCGATTCTGAAATTTTTATGTCCGTTCGGTTCGAGGGAGTGGGGGTCATTCTGTCAGAATCCAATTCCTGGCCTCATGTAATTTTTGTTTTCGTCAATATATTAACTTTCAAAAAAAACAACAACAGAAAAATACATCTACATGAAGGTTTTTGCAAGAAGAACAATTAGCAAGAAAGATGACACAGAAGTTGAGCACATAGATTGATAATATCTATGAACATATTAACCACAATAGTGTCACCTTCAAGTAAATTTATTTACAAGTTTTAAGGTACTCTTAAATCTATTTGAGCTCTTTATGGGAGAGAAATATTTTTAGACAGTAATATCTTTATTATTATATTTAAAATTATTTAATATATAAATTATGGATGAAAATAAAAATATTTATGCTCATAAATTTTGTCAAATGAGTTTGTCAGATATTCCAAATCATATCGAGAATAAAAAAGAATCTCCTTTTATAAGATAGAAAAATGGATTTTGGTTTTCGTTCGCAAGCAACATGAGCGGACCATGAGATTACGAATCTCCGTTTTTTATTATCGCGACTTATAGTCTGTTTGGATACCACCCCAGAAGTTATTTTTTAACTGTTGAAAGTAAAAGTATTAGAAGTTAGTTTGGGCGCGTAATTTCAGAACGACTTTTATAAGCAAATAATTTAACTTTTTGTGAAGCAAGAACATTTTGCTTCTGACTTTTGCTTCTGCTATCCAAAGAGGCTATTAAGGTCCAAAACCGACACCTGTATGTGTTTGTGTGATATGATGAGAAAAAATTGGGGTTAATATTTCTTAAAATAAAGTTCTCACGCGATATGTATTAGAGGTATTACATGGTGTAGAAATGATAGGTAATTGTGAAATCGACTAGACATTCATAGTAACAAATATACGAATTTCAGTTTATAATTTTAACATTTCTTTTATACTCTGCCTAACATGAAACCTCATGTTTGATAGAATGTTAAAAAATGGATTATGTTACCCACTTGATATATCAATGTTATAAGGTGTTATTTAAATTTACTAATGGAGTAAATATTGTATCATATTTTTGAATGTGTTCCGTTATACGATGTTTCATTTATATATTGTGAGAATGAAGAATTTCAAATGAACGAAGAAGAAATTTAGTAGTTAAAAATATTTTTCGTATGTGACAGTCTTTATTATTTTATTTTTACTGATTGTGTTTAATTGGGAGCGATAAATGCAACAACTCAACATTATTGCAGTCACACAAACGTTGTTTATGTTTGGTGAAGTAAAATTACACATAGTGTGACAATAATATATTGAGAGAAATTAAAAAACTAAACTAAACTAAATAAGGGTGTGATGAAACCTTTGGTTATATGCGGCTAAAGTCTTGAAAAGTTGCTGGACACTTCTATAAATGTATCCCCTAGGGGCATTTTTATCTTCGTCTGTTACTTATATACATCAATTTAATAAATATGTGAAATAATAAATCATTATTCAAGAAGAAGTAAAAAAAGACCATACTAAGAAACTGGAAATGCAGTGTCATAATGTTATTATTTCGTAGATCTTAATAAATTTATGATAATAGGTTGGTCAACTGTGATATAAGTGATCTGCAAAATAATAACAACATCCTAATAGACATTTTAGGGTTTCGTGGTAATTGATGTAAATATTGTGTTCTTGCCACTTAGGACTCTTGGTCCCACTGTTGAGACAAAAAATTGTGAAAATTTATGGCCTCTATGCTGAAGTACATACACTTCAAAAAAATTTAGATACAACAAATGTGCCGATTGTCGTTTCATATTATATTTTTTATATAAATTATCTGCATCTGTTGTTTGCTTCATTTTGTTTAATATCCAATCCATTTGGAAATATGAACAATCATTCTCGGTCTTAAATTGACTATCTTATTACAATCAATCATTTATAGCTGATAGATCCAGATAAATCATTTTCCCAGTACTTTTTGAGAAGTTGATCCGTGGAGGTATAGAGTTTTAAATATGTAAACCGCCGAATAACAAAGACATATTTGAGAATTGTAGATGCATTTTACTACAAACTACATCCAAAGGATAGAAACGCACTACTCATATCAAATAAAAGTAAACACTCCACAATGAACACAAGATATACGTGGTTCGGTATGATTACCTACGTCCACGGGGGTGAAAGGATGAATCTTATTACTTCGAAGTGTTACAAAGGTGTTGCTCTTGGTGGTATTTCCTTACAAGATGAACTTACTACTCACTTACTTCTTCTTAGTGTTCACTCGAGTTTATCTCCCTCTCTCTCCTAAATTACCACCTAAATTCCTTGAATACAAGTCCCTCTATTTATAGGAGAAGTTGTATACAGAGAAATTAAGGTGTTGGTCATGTTACATCTATTCAGCAGTTCTGTGATCGGGCCGATTCACGTCATCTCATGTGGCCGATGCATCCTGACTCCTCGCCTATCCTTCGTTCGGGCCGATCTCTTCAGGTGCTTTATTAACACGATGTCGCCTATCTTGACTGTCGCCCTTATGGTTATCCGATGTGACCCGTACTTTATTATCCGTTTGACCATAGCTCCTCGTTTGACCCGCCACGCCTTATCTTGTCAGCTTTATCAGAAGTCTGGGTCGAGTCTTGTCCGACATCATTACGCCCGATCCACGTGGCTCCTTAAATCTCGCGCCCGTTAATCTTCGCTCTATACTTCACGTCTCTTCGTATTTGGGTACACCGGGCCTAGGATGTTGCCACCTGTATCTGTGGATAATTTACACCTACATTTATGCCCCTTCTTTCGCTCGTGTAGCAGACACGAGTGGAAGAAAGTCGTTTCAACCGCCACGTCCTCGTCCATGCCGCAGATCCCGCCATGCAACGTCCCACTATCTCCACTTTATTACCTGTAACCGTTGGCATCGGTTACAGCTTATTCTCCTTAAATAGCCCGCTCCTTTTTCTTTTTCTTCTTCTTTACCACTTCTCTCTCAGTCTTCCGCCATTGCAATCTCTTCTTCAAGATTTCTTCGTTACTTTGCTCTTAAAAAACCCTAGCTTTCTTTTTTCTTCCTTTATCTCCTCCTCCCTGATTATTACAGTAGCTGTTGTCGCCTCATCTTTTTTTTTTGTTGAAAACCGAGCTTTGCATTATCTCCATTAATGGCTTCTTATCCTTCCATGACTGAGAAAAGGTATGTTGACGACGTTTTTTCCGAGTTTGATGCTCCTTCCCTTGCTTCTCTGTTTTTGCTTGAAAGCCCTTCTAGGTTTGATGATCGCGCAATAAAATATATTTTTGCTGATAGCTCTTCTTCTATTTCGTGCAGGTCCGAGAAAAGGGTGAAAGATCTCTCTGATGAAGAGTTTTTTGAGCAGTTGAAGGATAAGTACGATCTTCAGAATTACGAAATGACCCTTCTCTCGGGATGAAATGGTACCTTTAAGAAGACCGACATGAAGAGGCACAAGAAATCGGATGATTGTGTGGTCATTACCTTGGGTCAACTGGAGCTAGGCCTTCATCTTCCTATGTACAACCCTGATAGCCCTTTTTATTACGAGATCCTTTCTCAGATCAAGCCTTCTCGTGCTTTGGCTCAATGGACTGGTAATACTTTTCGAATTATGAACGAGTGGAGGGATCGTCGCGATGGTCATGGTTCTGTTGCCGAGTGGTCGACCTACAAGCCCGAGGACGCTCCCGAGTATACCGTTGCCAATTTTCTTGTCAACTATCGAGCCGGTACTTCAACCTTGGGAGAGCTTGCTGGTTTTGCTGCTAGTCCTCATCGGGTCAAAACTATGCCCGAGGGTGTTGAAAGGATGATGCTGGATGCCGATCCTATCGGCCAACCCTGCAATAGGCGACTCCGTCATTCTAATGATCCGATTTATCCCCGAGTTCCACTTCTTGTTCGAGGTCCAATTCTTCATGGTGACTTTCCGTCGCCTACTTTTCCCGCCGAGCCCTATTCTTTCTGGGTGGTTAATGATGACAAGGCCGATAAGGTATGCGCTTTTCTTGATTTCTATCTTGTTAGCTTCGGGCGTCAATTGGTCATTTATTGTTGTTTGAAAATTTCAGGTCGGTTCCACCAAGACTGTCGGATATAGGAAGAGAGGTGCTGGCACAATGGTTGAGGAAGACCAGGGGAAGGTAACAAACATAATGATTTTCTTATAAGTACATGTACTTTCCCCTGTTTTTTGCCTTCACATGTTCTGACGAGACACTTGTGCAGAAACACCCAAGACGCGATGATGATGACGCGGGCGATGTTGACCCCAATCCGCTTAGGCGTAATCCTACCATAGGTAAGCAAATTGCTAAGCCCCCGCCGAAAACAGGCCCAATCATTGATCTTTCCGATGAAGATGAGCTGTTTGGAGAGAATGTCTCGGGTGACAAAGGAGATGAACAAGGTATGGGCGACCAGAAGGAGCCCTTGGAGACGCCCGTCGTAGAGAAGGTTGTTACTGATGTACCGGTAGAGCTTCCTTGTGTGCCCCGGATTACTGAGGGATCGTCTTCTAGTGCTGAAACTTCCTTTACTGTCTCTGGACCGATCATGAACTCCTTGAGTGCGCTTACTTCCTCCGACTTTGGGAAGTATACTGATGAAGAGATGTTGAATGATGTGCCCCTTTATGGCGACATCGCCCTGACACTTGACACTGTGGTGAGCGACTCGTTTCTGTATGGTAACGCCCCGCTTCTGATTTCTGTTCTTAGTGTCGCTTATGATGTAAACTCGTTTGCTTGTGTTAGATTATGAACCGGGTACGCTTGGATGCCGCCAATCGCCTTCAAGATAAGCAGTTGATACAGTCTCTCCAACTTCAACTCCAGAATGAGAAGGGTCGCGCGAACGAGCTGGAGATCAAACTTGCCGATGCTAAAGGTATATGATCATTCTTAACTTGTGTTGATTGAGTTTATCGTGCCAGTATCCTGAGTCGGGTCTCCTTCTTCCTAGCCGAGGTATCTAGTATAGGTATAGATGCTACTTCGGAGTTAAGGATTATGAAGAGAAAATGGGATATTGAGAAGGGTCTAGTGGAAAATCTTCGTCAGCGAATGGCAAACAAAGATGACAAAATAGACCGCCAAACTGAGGAAATTGCAATACTTGAGGACGAGTTAGAACGACATCGCCGGTTTGATTATGATCCTGCCGAGATGGAAAATTTACGGGCTGACTTGGGATCTTCTCAGTGTCTTGCTGCTGAAAAAGGTGCACTAGCCACAAGTTTGGAGCAAAGGGTAAACGCTCTACAATTGCAGAATCGAGACCTTCACGAGGACCGCCGACGAATATTGAGGGATAAAGATGTGGTGGAGCGAGCTAATAGCGATTTTCTGGGCCGAGTGAGTGAATTCGATAAAGTAAGGGGCAATTTAGAGTGGAGTAGATCGCAGCTTGCAGTGCTCCAAGTGTCGCGTAATCGTTTAATGGACGATTGGAATGAGCATAAGAAGTATTGCCCCAGTAACGAGTTCAACGAGCAACACTATAACGAGTTAACCATGAAGTTGTCCAAGGCCGAGGATGAGTTATCCAAGTCGGTAGGGTCGCTTCAGTCGGTGTTTCCCGCCCTTTCAGGTCTCTTAGACGATGTGTTGAGGCCATTCCTTAGATCTAAATTGCGCCTTATTCTTGCAAAAATGTTAAGTCGTGCCATATGAATAACACTTTATCTTTGTGATTTTGTAGCCGAGCAAAAACGCTCTCGGGAGCTGGATCTAGAGGTTCGTCGATTGAAACAGGCCGAGGTCGATTTGGGCTCCAAGTTAGCTGAAGCCGAGGAAAACGCTTCCCAGATTACCCAACAACTCGAGGATGAACGCGTCGCCCATGCAGAGGAGTTAGACCAGAAGGATCAGTCGGGCATTATGGACTGGGTGGAGAAGAAGCAGCTCGAGGTCGCGCAGAGGAAGGCCGACGCGGCTCCTCCCAAGGCCTAAACTTTCTTTTTGTGGTGCTGCGTCACTATGTTGCCCCTTACATCGGGTTGTAAATCGCTCTGAACACTTCTCCCCTTTTTAATTTCAGCTACATTTCTTGTTTGTTTTAATGGGGGTGCTGCGTCACCGGTGTTGTTTGTTTTACTTTCGTTAGACGTTTCGTTTCGCATGGTCACATGATGCTTTCCGTATTTTCTTAATAGACGCACGACGAAATCGAGTTCTCCTTTGTTTCACATGTTATTCCTGCAATCATTGTTCAAGTAAGTCAGTATTCTAACCATTTCTGTCGAACACACCCAACAAGGAGGGTCATCGGGCCCTATGCCATGTCCTGATTGGGGTATCTCATCACTATCTCTTTGGATTCATTGGAAGGGTACCAGTCATCCTAGTTCTAGGCCCGACAATCCCGAGTGGTTATCGATCAACCGATCTCGGGCAAGTGGACACGCCCACTTGCGATGGGGGTGACCTTTCAGATGTAAGTAGGCCACCTAGATTAGTAGACCTCGCGTCTAAACAACCTTTGGAACTGGTTTCCAACCACCAGAACCCTTAGGCTACCTCGGCACTTGCACACTGCCACTGCCCCGATTTCGAATAGCCAGGCGACTGTAAGGCACCTCGGCACTTCCACACTGGCATTGCCCCGAGTACGAATGCCCATTAGAGTGTAAGTCACCTCGGCACTTCCACACTGGCTTTGCCCCAAGTACGAATGACCATTCGAGTGTAAGTCACCTCGGCACTTCCACACTGGCATTGCCCCGAGTACGAATGACCATTAGTCGCTCATGCCCTATCCCATACCCCTCACGGTTTCACAGAGATAGAAGACACGTTTGCTTACCGTTTTTCCGCATCGCTCGTCAAGGATGGTAGAGTTTCAGGAATCGGATATTCCATGGTTTGACCTCTCTTGTTCCGTCGAGTCGTAGTAGTCGATATGATCCCTCGCCCGCCTTAGATTCGATTATATATGGCCCGCCCCACTTTGGTTCTAGTTTTCCGCCTCTTTTGTCGCGCTCCCATTCAAAGAAATTTCAACACCTGCTGCCCGGGATTAAATTCTCTTGGTCGGACGCGCTTGTTGTATTCCCGTTGTAACCTCCTTTGATAATTTTCCATTTTTTGTAACGCCATTTCTCTTGTTTCTTCCAAGTCGTCGAGTTTAGCCAAGATTAGATCGGATGACACGTTTCGCCTCCAAGATTCTGTCCTTGTGGTAGGGATCATGCCTTCTGTTGGTAGGATTGCCTCGGTTCCGTAGGTAAGCATGAATGGAGAGAATCCCGTAGCTTCTCGTCGTGTGGTTATGTATGCCCATAGGAAATTATATAGCTCCTCACACCAATTGCCATATTCCCCATCTAGTTTTTTCTTCATGTTATCGGCGATAGTCTTGTTGGTGATCTCGGCCTGCCCATTACACTGGGGGTAAATCGGGGTAGCTTTGCTCTTCCTGATATTGTAAGTTTTGAACAGAAGATCAATGTTTTCGCCTTGCAGTTGTCTCCCATTATCAGAGACGATGTCCGCTGGGACCCCAAAACGGCAGATGATATGTTCCCAAATAAATTTAAAGACATCTTTGTCCCGAATGTGCCTTAGTGGTGCCGCCTCTACCCATTTGGTAAAGTAATCAGTAACCACGATCAAATACTTCCTTTGCCCTGTTCCCACAAGTAATGGTCCGACAATGTCAACGCCCCACTTTGCAAATGGACACGGGCTTAAAATTGGGTTTAAAGGTACTCTTGGAGCATGAATTTTCTTCCCAAAACGCTGGCATTCTTCACAAGATTTCGCCATCTGCTTTGCATCATCGTTCATGTAAATCCAAAAGTAGCCCATTGTTTTTGCATTAACCGACAAGCTTCTGCCCGAGCTATGGTTTCCAGCCTCCCATAATGCAGCTCGTGTAGGATTATATGGCCCTTTTCTTTACTCAAACATCGTAGGAGTGGTCCTAGGTAGGATTTGCAATATAAGATCCCTTCTCTTAACTCGTAGGCGCCCGAATTGCATTTGATTTTGTTTATCTCGGGCCGACCCTTGGGCAGCTCGCCTGTCTCCAGGTATCGATGTATCGGTTTTCTCCAGTCTCCTTCTTTTTATCTCTCGGCTGTGTTAACGGCCACATCGATCCGTACTTCGGGTGTTTCTGGGATGGACGGAATAAGAAGCCTCATAACACATATTCCCTCGATGCTCGAGTCTACTAACTGTGAGGCGAAGTACGATAGAGCGTCTGAGTGTCTGTTATCTTTTCGACAAATGTGGAGGAATCTGATGTTGGGTATTTGCTTGATGTAAAATTGGGCGAGCTCCCAGTACTTTTGTAGTACAGGATCGTGCGTAGCGTATTGGCCCATAATTTTTCGAATCACTAATTGTGAGTCACTAGTCAAGCGGACTTCCTGTAGTCCCATCTCCACAATTATTCCCAAGGCATGGATCACCGCTTCATACTCAGTGACGTTGTTTGTTGCCTTGAACTCTAATCTGAATGAATGCACGATCTTCCTCCCTTTAGGTGTGGTGAATACTAGCCCGAGGCCCGATCCTTCTTTGTTCGCTGCCCCATCGACAAATATCTCCCATCGTGTTGGACTATTAGCGGCTAGTAGGTCTGCAGTCTCCTCTTGTTCTTCTACCATCCCCGGTATATCCTCTACCTCGTCCTCATCACTGAGGGGGAAATCTGCCAAGAAGTCGGCCACTACCTGCCCTTTGATCACGGTTCTTGTCTCATATACCACGTCGTATTGTTTTATTATGGATCCCCATTTGGAGATCCTCCACGATCGCCCTGCGCTATCCAAGACTGATTCGATAGGAGATTTGGTGAGCACTCGTATTTGATGAGTTTGAAAATACGTTCGGAGCTTTGAGGCGGCGAAGGCTAGCGCGAGCACCATCTTTTCCATTCTCGTATAGTTTCTCTCGGCCGGACTTAGTGTTTTACTAATGAAATATACTGGCTTCTCTATACTTCCCTCCGATTTCACTAATACTGCGCTAATGGCATAGGGTGTCGCTCCCAAATATAGGGTGAGTATTTCTGACGGCTCGGGCCTCTGAAGGACCGGGAGACTAGCTAGGTGTAGTTTGATCTTTTGAAAGGCCTCCTCACTGGCATCCGTCCACTGAAATTTTTCTCCTTTCTTCAAAATGTCGTAAAAAGCCTTGCATTTGTCAGATGATCGCGATACAAATCGCCCCAATGCCGCTATGCAACCGTTTAACTTCTGCACATCTTTCACTGTCGCGAGAGATGGCATTTCAAGGACTTCCCGTACCTTCTCAGGATCCGCTTCTATTCCCCTAGGGGTGATGATGTACCCCAAGAATTTACCTGACGTAACCCAAAAGTCGCACTTGGCGGGGTTAATTTTCATCTTGTGCTTCCTCATTGTTTGAAAGATCTCTCGAAGGTCTCGGACGTGGTTTTTAGCTCGGCGACTCTTAACTAACATGTCGTCCACATAAACTTCTATGGTATCGTGAATCTTGTCTTCAAACATGTCGCCTACCAATCTCTGATATGTAGCCCCCGCATTTTTAAGTCCGAATGGCATCTTGGTGTAACGATACAGTCCTCTTGGCGTGAAGAAGGAGGTATGTTCCTGGTCCTCGTGCGCCAACGATATTTGGTTATAGCCCATGTATCCATCCATTAAGGTCATCGCTTCATATCCGACTATCTATTCTACTAGCTGATCTATACTGGGGAGTGGGAAACTATCCTTCGGGCAGGCCTTGTTCAAGTCGCTGAAATCGATACATATTCTGACCCATCCTTTCTTTTTTTGGAACCACGACCATGTTGGATATCCACTGTGGGTAGTGAGATTTCCTTATTATTCCGGATTCTTGTAACTTCTTCAACTCGACCTCGACTGCCGCTTGTAATTCTGGCGCGATACGCCTCATTTTTTGTCTAACCGGCTTGAACCTTGGATCAATCTTTAAGTGGTGACAGCAAACCTTCGGGTCAATACCCTCCAAATCGCGCACTTCCCAGGTGAATGCATCCAAATTTTCTTTTAATAACATCGTGAGTTGACTTGCTTGTTCGTCCGATAGTAACGCTCCGATCCTTACGACCCTGGGTTCTTATATCGTTCCCAAGTTTACTTCCCGGGTTGGCTCAACTGTTGAGAAGTTTGATTTGGTCTCCCGGGCTGGGGACGCTTCCTTTAATTGATATAGAGGGTCTTGTTATTGAGTCTCATATGCCAGGACCACTTGTGAAATCACCTCTTCCAACTCTCTTGCTGTCTGAACTTCCTTTGCTTTGTTCTTCTCTTTCCTTTTCCGAGCTCGCCGTTCTTCATTAATTTCTACATCGACTTTCATGCACTGTTGTGCCGCCTGGGAGTCGCCTACAACTTCTGCTATTCTATTGCAAGTTGGGAACCTTAACCTCTGATGGTATGCCGACGCTACTCCCTTAATCCCCGCGATCCAGGGACGCCCGATAATTGCCTCATAAGGTGAGGCGACGTCCACCACACAAAAGGTAGTTAGCGTGTCGAGATAGCCACCACCGTCTGAAACTCTCAAAGTTACTTCGCCCTTTTGGATGGTTACTGTGCCGTTAAAGCCGTAGATGCGATATGTTGAGGGGACGAGCATGTCGTCCAAGAGTTTCATTCTTCTGAACGTATCGTAAAACATTACCTCGACCGAGCTTCCGCTATCCACGAGAATCCTTCTTACTCCCCACTTCTCGATCAATAACGTGATGACCAGTGGATCACTGTGTTCCTGTCCGTTTACTGGGACATCCTTAGCTAAGAACGAAATGGGCATCATCATCCAAGGTTCCATAGGCAGGGCCTTGGCTACACTACATATTTCCTTACCATTATGGTCCCTTTTATGGATCCTGGTAGTGATTACTGGGTCGAGGGTGTAGTCTTGCATAGCCGAATGTGAAATGGTGCTCACGAACTGACTCGTCCTATCAATACGGACTTGATGAACTGGTGCATCGGGTGCTGCTTCCGGCCAAGGGGGGTGTCGGACATACTGCCTCAAATATCCATCGCGGATGAGGTGCTGAACAATATCTTTTACTTCTCGAAAGTTGTTAGTGGAATGGCCCCTATACTGATGGTAGTGACAGTATTCGGGATGATCTCGCGTCTCTTGGAATTGTACCCCCTCGATGCTGGGTAATTGATGTCGTTTCTCTTCTCAACTTCCTTGAACACCTCTTCCAAAGGAGCATTTAGAGGGGTATACGATCGGGCTTCCTGCCTTGGCTTCTTCCCTTTGGCCATCCATTCCCTCTTCTCCATGCTACTCGGGGGCGGGTCCGATCTCTTTTCTGGTCGCCTGATATGGTTGTCTGTGACCGTTTTAGTTTCAGTACCAACTTCAGCACTGGCTTCTTGTACTCCTCTATCTTTTGATTCGGCCTGAATTTCTTCCAAGGCGATGTAGTGTTCTTGCATTCTTCTCATCTCCTTTAAGGTTTTTGGTTTTTCGGAGAACATGGCAATCCAGATGGGGTCCGATCTCCCCAACGCGTTTTCAAACCCAAAGATGGCTTGATCCACCGGAACCTTCCCAATTTCAGTACACAGTTTCCTCCACCTATCGGTCAGTCTCAAGGGCTCTCTGAATCTTCGGGCGAGAGTAAACAACTTGTTCATTCTTGGACGAGGTCGACTGTTATGCATGTAGGTCTCAAGGAAGGCCTCGACTAGCGCATCATACCCGTTAATCGACCCAGGTGTGAGCGAATAAAACCAATATCGCGCCTCGCCCTCCAAACTAGCTGGAAAGAATTTGCACATAACTACCGGGTTGTTTATCCATTGGATCAGTGACATGGTGTGCATCTTAAGATGCTCGATCGCATCGCCCGTTCCATCAAATCTAGAAGGGAATGAAGGCAAAGCACACTTGGGTGGGAACGGCATTTGTTCAAGTTCTTGAGAGAAAGACGTTTTCTCGGCTTCACTCATAATCTCGGCCAACTTATTCTATTCGCTTCCGCTCGAGAGTTCCTTGATCTTTGCTTCCAACTCCTTAAGCTTGGCTTCTGTTGTCCGATCTTGTCGCTCGTCCCTTCCTCGCCTTTCTTCGTCAGTGGACGAATCCTCGGGTGGTCCATATATCTGCGTGGGGGGTACCGGAGGCAATGGTGGTTGACCTGACTGATCGGGCTGATTAAGGTTACTCGGCCCCATCATGGGTAGTGAATGACCGGATCGGCCGCGATAACCCGATGTCCCTCGGCTGGACGACCCTCTTGATCTGGTCCGTTGGTTCCTCAACTGGTAGTTCTCATACTCCAAGGCTAGATTTCGCTGCTGGAGTTCCCTTAGTGCCGCTTTTTGTCTCCTCTGACTCTCCAAAATGTCCAACAACGTCGGGTCTATACTTTCATGACTGGAATGTCCATTGGGTTAGTGTGGTCGAGGCTGTAATGGTGCAGATGTGGGTAGTGGGGGTAGTATCGGGTTGGTTACACGATCGCCTGCCTGAATAGTTGTCGGGACGATGTTACTTGCTGCTGCTCTCCCCAGCTGAATCTGCCTAAGACGCTCTTGTTCCCTTCCCAAAGCTTCCTGGTACTCAGCTTGTCGCCTCGTCCTTTGTCTCTGAGCTTGCGCTGCAAGTGCTCCCTCATCGTCAACGGTGTCTGAAGCTGTGAGTCCATCGACTTGGTCAACTCTTCTCTGAGTCAATATAACTTGGTCCAGAGGTAGGGTGTTATCGTCTCGCCCAAAATCTACCTCCTCGTCTACAACATGCATTCCTCGCGCAGCTGCATGATATTCCTCGGGTGGTGGTTGTCGACTGTCTTCTTGTCTCAACCCCGTTATCCCTGCCTGCATGCTGCTGCTAGTAACTGTACGATTCCTCAACATCCTTATCGTCCCTGAAGTGCTAGCCATCGGTCACGTCGCGTGATACGCCGAGTATCTCCCGTCCCTACGTCAGCAAATACGAAAAAGAAACCCTTACTTTGACCTGATTTTCTAATAAAAATTTCAGACAAAAGGGAAAAAAGTTCTACTGTACGACTACTCACGCACTCGTGTAATATCTACTTCAGTTATTAGGTGGGTTCCGTCCATCTACCCTATTTTGTCCCTATGCTAAATCTGTGGCTGACCTCACTTCCCCTTCGCTATCACTCCGTACGACGTCGCTCTCTGTACTCGACCTATGCATTTAAGTTAGTTTGTCCTTTATTTTACATGCTCCAAATCATTGAAATTATGCACATGATGCTTAAAAAGTACGGCATGCAACCCAAAAACCAAATCATGCTTGCATCAGCTTCACTTCCTCCGGTTCTAATTCTATATGCTTGAAAAGTACGGCCTTTCCGACGATTTATGCTACACCGCCGGCAAAACTCTATATGGTTTGACAGTTTGTCACACGATAAAACATCCAAAAATGCGAACTTTCAGTGACTCCAAGCACCCAACTTCACACCGCAGCTGGGAAACAACTCGCTTAACACTAACCATCATACAACTGTCGAGAACAATTCAGTCGTCCTTTCAACAGATTCTTCACGTAGCTTCTAACCCGAACTTCTAGTCGCTAGTGAGCTCGTGAAGTTTCTCTGCTAATCAAACTGTTGAAGGTGTTAAGAAAACGCTACTATTGTTCTCACTTTAAATGCTCAGTAAATGACTTAAAATAACCATCATTTCGGCCCACATAGTTCATCGTAGCTTCTACTCCAACACGTTAACGTGTATTGAGGAGCTGTTGATCGTCTCTAAAGGTTTTCAAGGCAAGGTATCCGAAGATCTTAGTCGGATCCCATTAGTCGGCGCCAGAATGTAGATGCATTTTACTACAAACTACATCCAAAGGATAGAAACGCACTACTCATCTCAAATGAAAGTAAACACTCCACAATGAACACAAGATATACGTGGTTCGGTATGATTACCTACGTCCACGGGGATGAAAGGATGAATCTTATTACTTCAAAGTGTTACAAAGGTGTTGCTCTTGGTGGGATTTCCTTACAAGATGAACTTACTACTCACTTACTTCTTCTTAGTGTTCACTCGAGTTTCTCTCCCTCTCTCTCCTAAATTACCACCTAACTTCCTTGAATACAAGTCCCTCTATTTATAGGAGAAGTTGTATACAGCGAAATTAAGGTGTTGGTCATGTTACATCTATTCAAAAGTTCTGTGATCGGGCCGATTCACGTTGTCTCATGTGGCCGATGCATCCTGACTCCTCGCCTATCCTTCGTTCGGGCCGATATCTTCAGGTGATTTATTAACACGATGTCGCCTATCTTGACTGTCGCCCTTATGGTTATCCGATGTGACCCGTACTTTCTTATCCGTTTGACCATAGCTCCTCGTTTGACCCACCACGCCTTATCTTGTCAGCTTTATCATAAGTCTGGGTCGAGTCTTGTCCGACATCATTACGCCTGATCCACGTTGCTCCTTAAATCTCGCGCCCGTTAATCTTCGCTCTATACTTCACGTCTCTTCGTATTTGGGTACACCGGGCCTAGGATGTTTCCACCTGTATCTGTGGATAATTTACACCTACAAGAATGTTGGAAAATTTTCTCGAAAACAAGTTATATAATAATTTGTCAAAATTAAGAAATAAAGAAGAACAATTATGAAGAAACCTCTAGTCTGCATAACGTGGAGTATTCGTTATAGAGCAAGCAATATATGGTAGTTTAGAGGGGGTGTTTGAGGCATAAAATACCGTAGTACCACTGATGAGGATATCAAAGCAAATCATGACGACTTACACTTCGTCAATTCAAAGGTGGCGGAGCAGTAGAATACCCTAAAAATGAATAGGTATGAACTTGATAACACATACTAACACTTAAAAAATTATCTTGAAGGAAGCTGAAGCTAGATATAATTGTTCCGACATGGAAGTCCCCATGCTTTGAAGGTTAAAGCACATATGTTTGAGAAATAAAAAAAATATTACTAAGCTGACAAATATGAAAGCTTCCGGTACGAGTGTCAGGAACATATGCATATGAGTCTATGACCATGATTTTTGTGATGAAATCACTGAAATGAAGAACCAAATTGAGGATTCAAAGAAAAATATATATGAAGTAGAAAGTAAATTAAGTACAAAACATTGAATCCACATATAATCAGTTGTTATTAGAGACTAACTTGGAACTTAATGAAGAGTTGGGTTTATTGAAGAGCGATGTTAATATGCAAAACTTAGAAATGCTAGAGAAGAAGTTGAAAACATGTTGCAGTTTAGTTACAGCTGCAAAGGCTTCACTAAAGCAAGTCACGAGAAGCAGAGGATGATAAATTCCAAAATCATAAAAATGGAATGCATAATAGAGGATTCGAAGTGCTGAAAGAAAGTATACCATGTTATCAGAAACTAATATGAAAGTTAAAGAAAAAAATTGTATTTTTGGGGGATAAAACTAAATGTATGGATACACCCTAAAGAAGTCGAAATCGTTCCTCGGCCCTACTCGGTTGGGGATCTTGGAGAGAGGACCAATATGTTCGGACTTGGAAATCGCTAAAGATCGGTCTAATACTCCGAATTTATTTATTAGGGACTTATATATTGTTGTTCATAACTCATGATTTGTACCTAATTAAAAATAAAATTTTAACACTATCATATAATTAAGTGTGTAATTATTCAGAAGTTTCCATGATTTGTAATTAATATTGTTATATTGAACATGTTTATCATGTATCCTGAAGTTTTTCTATTTGATAACTCTCATATAAAAGTTACAAATTTTTTATTTTCTGATTTTAATGCATGCAAGTCCAACTCGAAAAAAAATCGTTAACTCGCTTTGCTCAAAAATTGGCCCAAATCAGCAAAATTGTCCGCCTTAATCGCCAAAAATAGGAAATGTCTTGGAATTGGAATTTTCCTCGGTAAAATAGCCTGTAGCGATTACTCGGCCTTGGAGAGAGATTTTGGCTACACTATTACACCCCCACGTTAGGATGATGATCCAAAGGTTGTAATAATATAAGTTATGTATGAGTAATTTTTTTTATTTCGAGTGCTTATTAATCATTTCCACATATAAATATATACACCCCGAATAACAAACAAATTAATTCCATAAATAAATATAAACATTAATATTAACTGGAGGACCAAGAAATATTTTGGAGAAATTCCTATGGTTTAAGTATACTTATGTAATGATTGTTTAGAGAAGGTTAGTATATATATTCATGTCAATATTAAAATTGATAGTAAACACTATGGAGTATCGATAAAATCTCAAAGTAGGCTTAGTGCCTGGGAAAAATTGAAGGCTAAAGATCAATTGTGGTTTTAGGGAATGGATTGCATCCTCTTATTAATTACTTCGAAAAATAAATAAATTCACACTGAATAACCAAAAAAATGTAATAAATAAATATTGATATTAACTCGGTTGCCCCAAGAATTGTCATGGAGATGTAGAAATCGTATTAAATGGAAATTACATATTACCTCCGTTTCAGGAAAAGTGTTACTTTTACTTTTTCATTTTAGCCTAAAAATAGATCAAATTGAAAAAGTGAAAGTAACATTTTTCCTGAAACGGAGGGAGTATAATTTTCCAAAAGAGAGAAGCTTGAAATTCATGGAAGGGTCAAAAAATATTTATTCACTTTTGGGAGTAGTTTTTAATGAATCAATTTCTTTTTGTTATCTTAGTCAATTAGCATTTGTGGTGAAGGTATGTTTTAACTTCAGATTATATTGGTCTTATTATGGTGTGGTTCATTAGGTTTTTGGTTGAGTCAGAAGACATTAATAATTGCTTGAACAACTCCAATAGATTTTGCATTATTAATCTAATTATCTACCATATTATTATATTTTCCTTAAACCTCCCTCACGATTCTACCTTGAAAGAGGTTCAACTAGATCGCGATTCCACTATTATAATTATCTATATAATATAAGAAACAATTTCATCCATTAAACAAAGATTAGAGGTATATTTGCCATTATCCCTTTCTAGAACCTAATTTTCATCCTCAATTAAAATCAATTTATTTTACTTTATTGCCTAAATTTCAAAAATATGTTAGTTCAGATTTATCAGAAAAATTCTTAGACATGGGTTGATCAGCTTTCGAGCTTCAATTCGTGGTAAGATTTTACTATTGTACTACAATGATATTAGTTTCATTTACATTATTATATTGTTTTGGTAATTTAAATTCTTATCCATATCATGCTGTTTATTTTTCGTAATAGATTTCCTGAATTGTTTTATTAAAAATTTGGGTTTATTGCTTCAAACCACGCTTAAGCTTGCATGTCTTAAGTTGTTAGATAAAACGCCCAACATCATCAACCTAAGCCACATTATATTTTGATTGTCAACTAGCACAGGTGATGTTCACGTTTAATCAATCGTCACCATTTAATATCCTGGAATCAACAGATAAAAAATGCACGAAGGATTTATTTTAGTCACCAATGGTGATATCTAGATAAAGATAAAACGAACTATATCAGTGGAGATACTTGGATAAAGAATCATATTAATGATATTTTAAAATATTTTCACGGAACTTATTAAACTAGAAACCTTATGATGGATACCGAAGATCACATAACGTATAAAACTAACCAAAGGTTGAGCTGGGGCCGTAAGCCCCAGGTGATACCTAGTTTATTAAAAAAAAAAATTACATGAAAGTACGGGTATGTAGTATGTTGGGAAGAGAGATATTTTGAATTCTACATTTCTAGAAGACTCCTCCTTTATTGGTTTTACAACTTTCTCTCTTTGTGTTTAAAGTTTTAAACCATGGATTGTGGGCAATGGGGGGCAATCTAATGAGATGTTGGAAGACTGGTCCATTCAGGCAAAAACAGTGAGGTTCGATGAGGCTCCTCGACCGAGGTCAGGTCTCTCTCCCTATCTTTAAGCCTTGCAACATATTAACAACAAAACTAAAACACTCTCCTTTAGGTTTGTCTTTGTTTAGTGTTTGAGGCTATTAGCTTAGGGAATAGAAGAGAGTGAGATCTATATATGCTTGAGTTATACACAAAGTGGAATGCACCAAGAAAAAAAAAAGTCATTGAACCAAGAGAAAGATGCCCAAGGGAAGCAACATTGGGGGAACAATAACAACCTTTTCTTATTCATCTTGTTTGTTTGTTACCACCCTAATTTTCTCCCTCGCCATGGCTTTTCTTTAGGACCAAGCTAACTATTTGTTCCCTCTCTAAATATCATAGCAGAAAAAAAGAGTGGGAAAATTATTACACAAATCCATACGTAATGATAGAGAAACAGGAAAACACTAGCCACTGTTTCATTAGTGTTTTTTTTCTTATGCATTTTCATCATCAAAAACTCAGTCAAAAAATACAGTACACAAATAACACAGCTCTTGCTTTAACTTTTTTATCATCCATTGTCCATGGCTGAGTTGATTGCATGTCTCCTAGAGTTGCCTTCATGTCTTTTCTTTCGAGAATATTAAACTCAAAAAAACCTTAAAACACAAACATATCTTCTTTCTCACACATCAACTCATGAAATCCTACCCAAAGAGCCTTCTAACCGCTGGCCCTTTTACTTTCTCTATTTTCCCAATTTTCAAATACTTTGCCTCTTGTCTCCTCTCCTTTCCCTAAACATTAATAAACAACAATATCTTACATTCATACCATAAACAAATTGAAAAAACCAGTAGACAACCAAACCCCCTCCCCCATACTTTCCTTGCCCTATGATAGTACAATTTCACTAACCCTGAATTGTCTCAATCATTATATAAATTTTTCTAAACCACCCAACTTTATGTCTCTCGTATTAGTATTAGAGACATCCCCTATTGTTCTTTTTTTTAGATAAACAAATGAACTAGTATTCCAGAATTTAGATAAACATAATCAACCTTATTAATTTTCAATTAACAATTGATTAGACTACTTTCTTCGATGTTAATTAAATGAGCGGTACGGTAGGAACTAGGAACCAATACATTGAACATTAGATAACAATGAGCGAATACCGATGGTAATTGGCCATTTACTTGTGCCCATCACTTACATTCTTGCCCATTGTTGAAAACACGATCAGTAATGTACTAATATTAATTTATCGTTCAGACTTTAAACAAATGTTAATCTACTACTTACATGGGTCAAGAACAATCAACTCAACTGTGAAGACAAACTCAACAATCTTAGGTGTAGTAAACAGTATAATTGTCATTATAGATAGATGATTATAATTATAATTATATTATAAGCCATAGACTGATATTCTAATATTAAGGTTGGCACGTCCATGGAATCAATGATTTCGAGCCACACGGAACGTGGACATCACTTGTCTCCTTATCATATTCCACGTGGGTTCGCCAAGCATCAGCTCTCGAACTCATTAAACTGACTCGGCTCGCGTAATTAAGAAGTTTAATCATATTTGAATGTGGACGGTTCTTTTGTCTAATGAAAGCAGAATAATAATAATTATAAGGTTGGTTTAGTGATAAATCAAATCGAGAGCGATGAAAGAAAACCCAAAACAGCAAAAAAAGGAAAAGAAAGAACGAAAGAAAGAGTAGAAGAAAAGAGAGAATGGGATTGTCTGCCTTTGTACGGAGGTGATAGAGAGATATTAGACTTTGATTTAATTAAACAATTTTTTTGCTTTTTTGTTTAATTGTCTCAAATCTTCTACTCATTTTTTTTTATACACAACCACTGAAACCTACCAAACATGCTTGTTTTAGTTCTTTACCTCTTTTTTGTCTATTGCTTTAGAGTTGGGGCAGACGTATCTGTTTGCCTTTGGGACTTGATCAAACTTCTTTAGTTCGTGTGATCTTATTCATTTCTTTGAAACAAGGTCCAATAGAATAAGATGTTTAGTATGGGTTCTTAATCCGTCACACATCACCCAAATTAATGGCGCATATAATGTGACCAACTGACCATAGTTGGTGATCAATTATATGATTTTGTTAGGTCAATTTGTGGTCCAATATTCGATCTATATAGATACACTTATGGATGAACATATCAGTGTGGGCTAAAGATATTTTTTGCCCTACATGCATATTTACAGAGATATCATCTTTTTCTTTTGTCTAGCCTGAATTCGAATATGAATTGTTATGGACTAGATTTCTGCCTCCAACTTTGCTATAAAATCTTTATCCATTTCTATGCACTAGTAAGGACACATGTGCGATGCACATGCTTGAATTTTTACTCATCCAACAATATTAAATTTGAAAGCCATGAATATTTTTTTCTAAAACAAAAAATTACCATTCTTATTTATACTCATTACGTAGATAATTGAAAGAGTTTTTCAAATATATAATTTTTTTTAAAATCCGGTGTATATTTTGAAAAATATTAAGTTTTTAAATTTTTTGATCTATTTTTAAAACAATGGTATTCATGTAAATATATAAAAAATAGGGACGACTAATTAATTTAGGGGGTCTCCTACCAAAAATAGTCATTTTCTTTATATTAGTAAGATAAGTCAGTGAATCTTTATCTAAATCTAAATCTAGTAAATCTAATTAGGTTGCATTATTAATCAAAACTTAAATTCATTTAGTGATTAAAGGCCTACAAGGCAATGTTTTAAAATTCAGATCGGACCGACCAGTTGGACCGATAAACCGGTGACCCAGCAAGAAAAACGGTCCGGTTCAACATAGATCCACTAATTTGTTAAAAAACCAGAGAACCGGGTGACCCGGCCGGTCTAACCAGTGACCCATACGACCCAGTCTGGTTTTAAACTGGTTTTTCCAAGTGACCCGGTACATACTGTTCACTAAGGGGGGGAAAAAAATCAAACGAAGAACAACAATAACATTGTTGCATCACAAATCAATAAGTATTGCAAGTATCACATATTAATTTTTTTCCCTTTTCTTTGCTGTTGATCTTCGTTACACCGGAGATCAATAAATCATCTTATCAAATGATACTATAATCAAATCTCAAATCTCAAATCCCCTTAATCTATTAAGCTCGTCAAAAAAGGAATCGATTAAAAAAAATAAAAAAAATAAAAATCGAGAAAGTAAGAATGACACAGGGACAGAAACAGAGATGGAAAGCAGAAGAAATATTTGAGGTGGTGTTGGAAATATTTATAATTACCTTCACGTCCTTTATTTGTTGAATTATTTACTAGTTTACTTACCCACTACCACGGTTACACGGTACCACCACGATTTGTTATCAAGTGTACACGTTCCTCTAAGATATATACTGTAGTTAACATCACATGAGGGACCACTTAGAGCTTATCATGTATTTAACCCACTGACCCACTTGTTGACCCAATGGTTAAACCAATGAACCCTTGATCCAGTAATTTTACTGGGTCGGCATCCGATCCGGTTTTTAAAACATTGCTACAAGGAGTAGGAAAACAAGCTCAAGAGCTACAAACGGACAACCCTACCAAAACAAGAGGAATACGCTCTTGACGAAACCCAAAAAACCCCAAAAGAGGAAGCCTCAAAGTTACATTAAGAACTCCAATTGGTGATGATGGAATCAAGATTAAGACCCTTCAGGTACTACTGCTGGTTAACATTGCAGGTACTACTGCTATTGTTAAGGACTTTCTGGTTGCGATCCATAGTTTGTTGGAT
This sequence comes from Papaver bracteatum, assembly GCA_023529315.1. Taxonomy (NCBI): domain Eukaryota; kingdom Viridiplantae; phylum Streptophyta; class Magnoliopsida; order Ranunculales; family Papaveraceae; genus Papaver; species Papaver bracteatum. The sequence goes on along the minus strand of JAJJWX010004804.1, from coordinate 4,899,938 downwards.
ATTTTCAATAACTTAGAAAATAAAACTGTTTTCGTTTTTGGTTTGTCACTATGATGGGGAAGTGTTCTGTGTTGGATAAACACAATGGATGTTAGTTGGAGATGAAGGGACACCTCTAATAGGTGTGATGGTTCATAAAGGACTCAACCATTCCCAACAGACACCTTATGTGTCTTTTGGAAGTGAAGAGACATCTCCAATAGGCATGAATAACCCTATAAGTAGTGAAGGAATTCTCCCATTCTTGAGAATGAATTCAACCTGTTTTCTCTCCATCTAAAGCATCATCAGAAATCTCTCTCATGTGTTCTTGGTTGGGTCAAGGGGTGCAAACCTTGAATCCAATTTCCTGTTGTAGGGCTTTCATTGTATCCTGAAGGCATTATTTCGCATACCTGTTGCAATCGCCAATTTATATTGGGAGGGTAGAAATAATCGTCTAAAAGAAATCACCCGAGCCTTGAAAGCTTTTGAGTACAACAAAAATTTCTTTTAGTGTTATCATCCTCTGTTTTTACCCATATTTTCCAACATAGTTTTCTTTAAATCAGTTACTGCGCATATAAACCATTTTGCAAGTGTAATAGACAAAATTTTCTGCTGCCGTTATGGACAGTATGTTTAATTATCATTTGTATCAGACAAATTTTACCGATAATACCATCCATGGTCATGAATAAGTTTGTCTGTAAACCTCCCCCAATAACATATAGAATTGATTTAGCCAAACGGGTGCCTGTTGTTTGTTTAGATGTGATGTGATTGCTTGTCATATGAAATCGAACAAGCATATGAACCCAAGTAGTAAAACAAGTCTTGTTATTAATTTATTGAAAGGGATTAAAGGTCTAAACTAAATAAATTAAGAGTTTCTTCTAGTAATTAATTAAGAGTAATTAAGCCAAGCCGATGTGTTTTAGATTGAGGACACGTCTGTTTAATGTTACGTGTGAATGTCGGCCACACTGACGACAGTCTGAACCAGCAAGTCTTTTGAAGATCGACTAGCTCTGACTGACTCTTTAACTACCCTCCCTCCCACTCTCTATTTAAGCCAAAGTTGGCGGCTCTTCTCCCCTGCTCTAGCAACAAACACCAAGCAACAATGGGCAGACCAAGTGTTTCATCTTCTTCATCAATTGATAGCAGTAGTCATCCTAATTACTCCGTTTCTTCATCATCCTCTGCATCATCTTCAAAATTAGATCTTAGCACTGATTTACGACTTGGCTTAAGCATTTCATCTTCTTCGTCAAGGTTTGTACATATAATTAACCAAGTCCTTTGCCCATCATAATGCAATGCTCTGTTTTGCAACTATTTTATATCAACAGCCATGTCTTTTGTATGTGTTATTCAAAAAATCTTGTGTACTTGTTTTTCATTTTGTTGATTACATATGTAATTTGATTTCAGGGATCATGAACAACCCAATTGGCCGCCGATAAAAAGGTCTATGAGAAACACATTAGCAGAGAAAGGAAGCAACAGACCAACTTTCTATGTGAAAGTGTATTTAGATGGGATTCCAATTGGAAGAAAGCTTGATCTGTTTGCTCATAATGGCTATCTTAACCTTATAAGGACTCTTTCTCACATGTTCCTAACCACCATCATCTGTAAGTGCTTTACTCTTGCTTTACATTTGGATTAAAATAAAATTAGCAGTTGCAACCAACTAATGACACAATTACAATTGCATACAGACCCTGGTGTAGATCGAGTACATTCCGATCATGAAGATTATCACGTACTAACATACGAAGATAAAGAAGGTGATTGGATGATGGTGGGAGATGTTCCTTGGGAGTAAGTTCAAAATTTGAATCTGTCCGTTCATAATTCTGTTCATTCCTATAAATTGTCTGACATAAACTAATCAAATTGTACTTGTGTGTGCAGTATGTTCTTAACAACCGTCAAGAGACTGAAGATCAAAAGGTCAAACCAATGTTAATTAAGCTAGTTTGCACCTCTCTCTGTACAGTTTTGTGTTGTTGGATGAGACTTATTGTCAGCAACAAGATCGGAAACAATTAGATATATGCAATGTTCCATATGGTCTCTCTCATATGGACTTATATTATATAGAGATGTACAAAATACAGAACAAAGATCTTATAAATTTTGGTTTTGATTTCTTTTCTTCTTTTTCACTTTCTTAACTTTTGGGTTTTGGGGGATACCATGTCCTGTTTGCAATCCATCACAATCGATATATTTCATTACTTGAGTAAACTAACCTCACTTGCGTGAAGAAACAAGGAATAGAAATGTGCAGAAGCATGTATCTTTCCAGAGCTACAAAACTTATCATGTAAACCGGCCGGCCTAATGCAGTATGACCCGATGGTTTAGACGTATACACATACTAGATTTACCCTATTAGGAAGTATCATATGTAATGCAAGATGCAAGGATTAAGACTAAACTTAGATATTTGTCACTCTGAATTACCCTATTCTTTATGTGAACCACAGCACATAATATTCCAAACCACCGGTGGAACCCAAACTCGATCACCTAGCCTATTCAAAAGAAGCAGCCTAGAGTTAACTTTTGAACTTATTCCCCTACCCTAACTCTAAGTAGTAATATAAACTTAACTTCACAGTTGCGTTCACGGCATTTCCTACTTCCTCACTAACATGCAGTCTCTGTCAAGCTTCACCAAATAAGAGTAGATTATATCAATCTGACAAAATTTATTTAGCTAATTCCAGATATTCTTGGATATACATTAGTAATTTTTCTGTTTTTATGTTATCAACAGATGTAATATTTTTCACCGAAAAAACTTAACAGATGTATAAGCAAAGTATAACAACGACCCAAAAGGAGAGAAGGAAAAACAAGCCCAAACAAAAATATGAAGGGGTAACTTTTCATCAGGGTCCAAATAGTCTCTGCCGGTAAATCTCCTTCCTATGTCTTCATTATCTGAGAATTGATCATCAACCTAGTCACCAATCTGCTCCTCAGCACTGAAATCCTCTTCGTCGCCATAAGGAAGGACGACATTCGACCAAAACAGATAGTTTGGTGCGATAAATGTCTCACTGCATTTTTTCAATAGACACGGGTCAAATGGGAAAAACATATCAAGTATTTCCATTCCACCATTAGCCATCGAAAAATCTGACTCGAGCAAGTTGTTAGAAACAAATTTATCAGACGCCATATACAATGACGTAGCTCTTGCCTGCCTCAAAAATTCCTCCACAATAGAAGGCAAGCACACCTTTAATGGGTTCAAAGAGTGTTCGAAAATTAGTTGTAGAGGAAATTGATAAATTTTGGGATCACCCAACATTTCCGTCATACGAAAGAAGAGCACGTACATGGCGGCCTGACATCCAGAATATAATAGTCTATGGGCTTCGGGATTTAATGTTTTCTCTTCAGCATTAATTAACCTACAATAATTAAGACACCAATCTAGCAGACTACGTAATGTGTCAACGATGATAGGCTTATCAAGAAATTTCCCTCGAGACAAGTAACTAGCCAGATAAGAAACCGCACTCATTCTCGTTATTAGTGGATTTCCGGTACTATCACACGTAAAAACATTTAAAAGCGTGGTTGCAAGCTGTTGGAATTTTCAATATTTGAAAATGTAACTGTCCGTATAAGTTGGACTTGCAGTTACAGGATTTGAATATTACAACGATTGAGAAGGGATTGTGTCTGTTAGTGGATAGACACAAATGATTTCAAATCTGAGATAGTTATCAATGGTGTCGATTGGACAACCAGTTACAATTGTTTGTTGTGACCATTCAACAACTATAAATACAACCCTTCTGAGTTTTTATCAAGAATGAAAAAAAAACACGATCACATCTTTCTCTTGGTTGGTGTCTGTGAATTGACTATCATTCAGCAAGTGGTATTCAATTAGGAAGAACTGAGCCTGTTTTATCTTGGGAGACAAATTTGATGTAACTCATTGCAGTTGAATTAAGAGAGTGCAAATATTGTCTTAAGGAAAGAGTAATCCTCGACTCAGGCATTTTTCAATCTTTCCTTCTAGATTAGTTCTCTCATCTGTAGGTCAAATTTTCTAACAATCTTAAGACAATATTCATGGCTCAGTCTTCAAGCAAAGCACTGACAACCAACGATATCGCCCGTTTTGACAAATTTGATGGCTCTAACTTCAAACGCTGGAAGGGAAAGATGTTTTTTTATCTAACCTTTCTGCAATTGGCTTACGTACTCACTGATACGGCACCAGAAAAGCAAAAGAAAGATGTAGTTGCAGAAAAACAAAGTGTAACTACAGAAGCAGAAGGCAGTGCAGTCTCTGAAACAGATAAGGAAAGTCAAGTCATGCAAGATGACGTTAAACGCAAGAAATGGGAACTTGACGATTTCCTATGTCGCGGGCATATTCTCAACTATCTGTCGGATACCTTATATGATGTTTATGAAGCAACTACAAATACTGCTAAGGAACTGTGGGAAACCTTGAATCACAAGTATAAGGTAGAAGATGCTGGCAACAAAAAATTTCTAGTAAGTAAACTTTATGATTTTAAAATAATAAATGGGAAGTCTGTATTATCTCAAGTTCATGATTTACAAATCATTATGCAAAACATTATTTCTGATGGGATTAAGCTTGAAGAGTCTTTTCAAGTTTCTACTATAATTGCAAAACTTCCATCGTCATGGAAGGAATGCCGAAAATATCTCAAGTTAATCAAAGAAGAGATATCTTTACAAGATCTTCTCAAGCGTCTGCAAGTTGAGGAAAATTCCAGAAATCTTGAAAAACTGGAATTGTCGGAAGTTGATCCGAATGCTCATGTTGCAGAAGAGAAATCCCAAAAGAAATCCAATAAGAGAAAGCATGATGAAAACAGTAATTATGCACCAAACAAAAGGAACAAAAGGGACAAACCAAAAGGTGCTTGCTGGAATTGTGGCAAGACAGGACACTTAAAAAGGGATTGTCGGTTAAAAAAGAAGAATTCGGACCAAGTAAATCATGTATCAGAACCCACTAAGATTGCTGTTGTAGTTTCAGAAGTATTCTTAATGGATAATGACACTGAATGGTGGTTGGATTCAGGGGCAACAAAACATGTTGCAAGAGACCGGAATCTATTTCAGGACTATGTTGAGATTGCTGGACAAGACCTTTATATGGGCAATGCGGCTACTGCCAAAATTGTTGGAAAGGGAAAGGTGGTTCTCAACCTTACTTCCGGAAATCAACTCGTGATGAATGAAGTTCTCCATGTTCCTGAAATTAGAAAAAATCTCATGTCTGTAAGTGTCCTTAACAAACATGGTTTCAAAATCTTGTTTGAATCGGACAAGGTCATATTATCTAAGGGTGCTATTTATGTTGGCAAAGGTTATGTAACCAATGGAATGTACAAGTTGAATTTGAGTAATGAAATAAACTCTTCCGCTTATGTTTCTGAGTCTTTTGATATTTGACATGCTAGATTAGGACATATTAATGATAAACGAATGAAAAGCATGGCAAAAATAGGACTAATTCTAGATTAAATAAAATCTCTAAAGATAAGTGTGATGTATGTGTAAAGTCTAAAATTATTCGAAAACCTTTTCCATCAGTGGAAAGGAATTCAAAAAATTTATATTTAGTACATTCAGACTTATGTGATTTAAATGGTGTTCTAACTAGGGGTGGTAAGCGATACTTTATCACTTTCATTGATGATGCATCACGTTACAGTTATGTGTATCTCCTTAAAACCAAAGATGAACCAATGGAGAAGTTTATGGTTTATAAGGCAGAGGTGGAAAACCAATTGAGTCGTAAAATTAAAATATTACGCTCTGACCGGGGAGGTGACTATATGGATTCTGAATATTTCGAAACCCATGGAATTATTCATCAAGTGACAGCTCCTTATACCCCTCAACATAATGGCATAGCAGAAAGAAAGAATAGAACACTAACGGAGATGGTTAATTGTATGTTACTGAATTCTGGATTAAACATAAATCTGTGGGGTGAAGCTTTGCTTACGGCTTGTTACATTCTAAATAGAATACCTCACAAGAAAACTCTTGTTTCCCCTTACGAATCTCTGAAAAAGAGAAAACCAAATTTGAAGTACTTCAAAGTATGGGGATGTAGAGATTTAGTAAGATTACCTAATCCAAAGAGACCTAAATTAGGTGCAAAAGCGCTAGAATGCGTGTTTATTGGCTATGCTCAAAACAGCAAGGCATACAGATTTCTGAATATGAATTCTGATGACTCTTCAAGTTATAATTCTATAATTGAGTCAAGAGATGTTGAATTCTATGAAAACACATTTCCTTTGAAAAGAAAGTATGTGGAATCTGTTGACGAACCAGTACTTGGTGCTGAACATAACAATGATGTACCCATAATGCCTAACAATGTTGATGAGCCGCAACCAAAAATAAGCAAAAGAGAAAGAAATGAGAATTATTCTAAATATGGTTCTGATTTTCACCTCTATCTAGTTGAAGGTACCAGGGATGATATCATTACTCAAATGATATGTAACATCGATAATGATCCTTTAACGTATAGTGAGGCGATGGCTTCTCGAGACTGCGCTTTTTGGAAGGAAGCTATAAATGAAGAAAAGGACTCCATCTTAGGAAATGGGACCTGGATATATGTTGATTTACCTCAGGGTTGTAAACCAATTGGGAGTAAATGGATTTTTAAAAGGAAATTCAAGGCAGATGGAACCATTGATAAGTATAAGGCCAGATTAGTGGCCAAAGGATATCGACAAAAAGAAGGAGTAGATTATTTCGATACATATGCTCCGGTGGCTAGAATAAGCACTATTCGTGTCTTGATTGGTTTAGCATCCATTTTTAACTTGGTTGTTCACCAAATGGATGTGAAAACCGCTTTCTTAAATGGAGAGTTAGACGAAGAAATCTATATGGAACAACCAGAGGGATTTGTTTTGAAAGGCCAAGAAAACAAGGTGTGCAAACTTGTGAAGTCTTTGTACGGCCTGAAACAAGCCCCTAAACAGTGGCACGAAAAGTTTGAGCAAAAAGTTATAATTAACGGTTTCAAAATAAATAAAGCTGATAAGTGTGTATACTATAAGTTTGCTCAAGGAAAAGGAGTCATAATTTGTCTTTATGTCGACGATATGTTAATATTTGCTACTGATTTGCAAATAGCAAAAGAAACCAAACAATTTTTGTCGTCTTGTTTCGATATGAAAGACATGGGCGAGGCTAATGTGATACTTGGTATCAAAATTGTGAGATCTCCTAATGGTATTGTTTTATCACAGTCTCATTACATAGACAAAATGCTTAACAAATTTAAGCATGAAAACAGTAAAACAGCCTCGACACCTTTTGATCCAAGTGTTAAACTAACAAAAAATGAAGGGCGTGAAATATCCCAACTGGATTATGCAAGTGCAGTTGGCAGTTTAATGTATGCAATGCACTGCACACGTCCTGATATAACATTTGCTATTGGGGCGGTAAGTAGATTTACTAATAATCCAGGAAGCATCCATTGGGATGCAGTTTCTAGAATTTTTAGATATTTGAAGGGAACCATAAACTATGGTTTATGTTATTCCGGGTTTCCTTCGGTTTTAGAAGGTTATACTGATGCTAATTGGATAACCAATCTCAATGAAGCTAAGTCCACAAGTGGATGGATTTTCACCATTGCAGGGGGTGCGGTATCATGGGCTTCAAAGAAGCAAACTTGCAATTCTCATTCGACAATGGAAGCAGAGTTTATAGCTCTTTCTGTCGCTTGCAAAGAAGCTGAATGGCTTAGGAATTTACTGTTGGAGATTCCTCTATGGCCTAAGCCGATGCCTGCAATATCTCTGCGTTGTGATAGTGAAGCAACACTTTCGCGAGCATATAACAAAGTTTATAACGGAAAGAATAGACATATAAGTCTAAGGCATAGCTATGTGAAAGAATTACTCAAAACTGGAGTAATATCAATAAACTATATTAAGTCCAAAGATAATTTGGCTGATCCCTTTACAAAAGGCCTTGCAAGGGATGTTGTCTGGAAATCATCTAGGGGGATGGGTTTAAAGACTTTAAATGATTAGGTAGCCTATGATGGTAACCCAACCAATAACTTGATAACCTCTGGTCTATTGGTTCAATGGGAAAAACTATTCATAGTGGTAACCACTAGATGCACTAAACATATAGAGAAGTATTCTCTAAACCATCACAGGTAGTGCATGCTTGTATGGGAAAAGAAAGAGGATAAGAATGTATTCTTTTAATGGATCTGTAGATAGCGTAAATCATACAAGTATGCTAATAGATTCACCTATCTAAGTGCAGGAAGTGAGGCCGCTTCTGACGAGATTTAAGGCTTATCTCGGGAGCACTTATGAAATTCCAAGTGAGAGCACAAGGCCGTAAATGTGCTGGTATTTTACAGACATAACTAAAAGTGGCGTTCTGTGTTCGGTACATCCGATTTGTCAATACAAGGTTCCTAGTTCAAGACTATACATGGTCACTAAGCACCTTGACAAATCTTGATGTATCTGGACTAAATAAAGGTTCAAGTCGGCTGACACCTTTATCTATACACAATGCCAAAGCTAAAGAGAAAAATAGTTATCACTCAAATTTTAAAAATTGGGGTGGATTGTTGGAATTTTCAATATTTGAAAATGTAACTGTCCGTATAAGTTGGACTTGCAGTTACAGGATTTGAATATTACAACGATTGAGAAGGGATTGTGTCTGTTAGTGAATAGACACAAATGATTTCAAATCTGAGATAGTTATCAATGGTGTCGATTGGACAACCAGTTACAACTGTTTGTTGTGACCATTCAACAACTATAAATACAACCCTTCTGAATTTTTATCAAGAATGAAAAAAAAACACGATCACATCTTTCTCTTGGTTGGTGTCTGTGAATTGACTATCATTCTGCAAATGGTATTCAATTAGAAAGAACTAAGCCTGTTTTATCTTGGGAGACAAATTTGCTGTAACTCATTGCAGTTGAATTAAGAGAGTGCAAATATTGTCTTAAGGAAAGAGTAATCCTCGACTCAGGCATTTTTCAATCTTTCCTTCTAGATTAGTTCTCTCATCTGTAGGTCAAATTTTCTAACACAAGCTGCCCACCACACTTTCGAGGATCTAATGAGCAAGCGTAGAACATAACAAACTGGGCAAACTTCGATTTGTGTGCATTTAGAACAGTAAAACGGAAGGAGTGGAGAAGTGCTTCAAATACCTCCAACAGACGACCATTTTCAGCATAAGACTTAAGATGTTGACATGTGAGTACCATCAAGCTATCCAACTTCTCAGCAATGGAAATCACCTCGTCCACATTAAATATGCCTTTACTAGGTTCAGGTGGCAAGATATCATCCCATCCTATTTCCACATCTAGCTCTAAAAGCCTATACACCACTGCCGATAGCAGCATCTCTCTTCCAACAAGTTCTCCTATTGTGCTGCTTTCAAGCCTTAACATGTTCTCAACATATACTGCCATCAAAGCTTCATCAGAAGAAACGTGAGGCATTCGCTCACTAATAATGGGGCTTAAACTCCGAGGTGCAAGAGGCATTAGCTCAGTAATGTTTACCAATGTTGAATTCACCCGGTGAAGCACCTGCTCCTTTTTTGCAAGGCCACAAGGTAGATTCAAAAATTTCACGGAAGACTTGGAAATAGGCGGCATAAAATTTCTAACAAGCATCTGCAGAGACGAGTCAAAATATTTTGCGTCAGAAGTAGCCAGACGTGTAATGAAGTCCATCAAAGCATCCAACACATGTGGTCTATATTTCCACATGTTCATCCCGAAAATAGATTGCAGGAGTTTCTCATGTTGATCAACATCAATAACTGCAACTGCTCTAGATAATGCCTTTAAACACGTCACAAGCATTGCCTCTTCATCGTCAGATAGGTATTCAGAATGGTTCATAATCTCAACTAACTGATCATAATTGTCCGCATCTCCCAGAGCAACTGCTTGCAAAGCATCACGAACATTTGCTGCCACCTTATTGTCAGATAGGTATTCTTCCATGTTTCTTTCTTCTAACAAGGAGAGAGAATGAGAGATGATCGGAAGACTTGAGGGATTTGTAGGGTTTTTCTGCAGTGCTATTCACAATGATAATCTTAGCCTTGAGTTCTCTCTAATCTCACGGTGATCGTAAATTATGGCGACCTTAATTTAACCTAATTGTAAGAAAACTAGTTTATAAAGGAAAAAACCTAGTTTACAACCGGGCCAGGCTGCAAGGCACCAATGGCCAAGTGGCATTTTTTTTGTTTTCTTTTTACCAAGGATCACCTCATGCATTTTGAAACTCTAGATCATTTATTTCTCAAACTGTTTTGTTACTACAAATTAGATTTTGTGCCCGTGATACGCACTGGGCGGTCCCGAAACCATCCACAATTTCTTTTTAATCATACTTTTTGTTCGGCTTCCGCCTTGTCCCGTCGTGATGCATTTTTGATTTGGTGTGGCTCGGCTTCGCCTCGCCCCGTCGCTTAAGATTTTTGATTTGGTGTGGGTCGGCTTCGCTTCGCCCGTCGCGATGTATTTTTGATTTGGTGTGGCTCAGCTTCGCCTAGCCCCGCCACACCTGCATTCCTTATACTTCTTACATCACTTCCTTTCTCTGCATATGGCAAATAAATTAATTTCAGGGACGAAAGCGACTTCACCAACCATTGCTCATTGCCTGACATACTGCATTCTCAACTGGTTGGTAAAGTATGAGGTCATTTAAAAATAAAAACAGACTGAGGATAGAGCTACGTGCTTAGAGTGATAATGTATATTTTTAAGAACTAACCAGATGATGACCATAGAGTGATAATGAGGAAAGTCTCATATTTTTTCTCGCATCTCAGAACTAATTTAATACCAACTCTCATGATGAAAAAATGACCAAATGAGGAACTAGCCGCCAGAATAAGATGAAAATAACACATAGGGCTGGCAATGGAAAGTCTCATCATGACCTCTACTTATCTCGCATCTCAGCATTTGTGCATTGCTTATATTTAATACACCAACTCTAAAAATCCTATGACCATATTTACGAAAAAATGATGGAAGGTTATCAAAAACAATGTTTAGTCATCACATTGTCTTTAGCATTAGAGTAGTAGCAAGGTTCGAGTCCAAATAAGAAACGCCCATAATGATAAGGTCATATATTAACGATATTAACGGATAAAAATAACACAACAACAAAATTTTTGGGTAAATACCGAGCCAAGCCAACCTTATCGGATTTGCCATATCAATTTTGTCAAACAAAAGGTAAAGAGCCAAGCCAAGCAATTTTGTCAACCAAGTAATGTGGCATCACATCACATCATAATATACCCAATAAAACAAATATTATCAATATTCTTACTGACTGCGAATGCAGCAACAACTTGTTAATTATTAATTTATTAAACCCATTTATGTGTTCAATCAAATTCTCGGCATTGCATTTTTCAATGTCGAGATAAAATTTCGTTGCAGCCTTCTCGAACTGGGCTTCCTTTCCTAATGCAGTTACTTAGTTCCATATTGTTTGTGTACAAAAGTTCCAATACCTAAAGGTGCAAAGGGAAAACCTTCGTCAGCAAAATGCATATGTTGAAGGTCAGATATAAATGACACTTTCACCTGCCGAAAGAAGAAGCCCACCCGAACACGGATATAAACTTGATACATGTTTCACTAACATCCCTATTGATGCATCCAATTAAACAAAACCCAACATACAAACCCAAAGCTAAAATTATTCAATTTAAATCTCATTCAACACAAAAGCAGTAATTGACAAAACTAAAAATCTAATTCAATAAATTGAAATTTACCTTGGAAATGGTAGGAAAAAAACATTGGAAGTTGAGGACCTCCTAATTACTCCATGGCAACAAATTCACACCTGCCTACACGTTACTCCCAAAAACAAAACTTTATAACATTACCAAAATCCAAAAACTTAAAAAGTATAGGATGCTCAAAATGATAAAAAAATACTATGCACATCTTGAAGTGTCTCAGGTCCCCTTATATTGAGCATGCTTCTCGTATTTTCTTTTGTTAATTGGATCCATGTGTCCCATTTTCCTTGACCTTGATGACCTTTAGCAACCAATATTACGGGCGATCATTAAGAGTCTCAAAGTTTAGTCATCTTCTCTTATAGTCATCTTCTCTTACTGTTGTTACTGCATTATGTGTCTCAATATTTCTGTAGATGTAAATTATCCACAGGTCTAGGTGGCAACATCTTAAGTTATGATACACCCAAGAATAAAGAGACGAGAAACATGGAATAAAGGCTGCCAGGTGCGATATTCAAGAAGCCATGTGGATCGAGCATGATTGCTCTGCAACTGTCGTACAAGACTCGACTCCAGAGCTGAAAAGACAAGACATGGTGGGTCAAACGAGGAGCGATAGTCAAATGGATAGGAAGATACGTGTCACATCGGCTAACTGCAAGGGCGATAGATGAGAAGGGCGACATCGTGCCATGAGAACACCCGAAGGAATCGGCTCGGACGAAAGACATGCGAAGGGATTAAAATACATCGGCCACATGCTCAGAAGAAAGGACGACATAAGCTGGCCCGACCACAGAACTTCAAATTGGATGTAATGTGACCAACACCTTAGTATGGTTGTATGTAACCCCTCCTATAAATAGAGGAACTTATATCCAAGAGAGGTGGTTGTAACTTTGGGAGAGAGACTTTGGAGAGATGCGATTTCACTAAGGAAGAAAAGAGTGAAAAGTGAGTTAATCGTGTAAGGAGTTTGGTCAAGAACAACACTTTTGTAACACTTTGAAGTAATAAGATTCACCATTTCACCCCCGTGGACGTAGGTAATCATATCGAACCACGTATATCTTGTGTTCATTGTTGAGTGTTTACTTTCCTTCGTATGAGTAGAAGGTTTCTATCCTTTGGATGTAGTTTGTAGTAAAATGCATCTACATTCTGGCGCCGACTAAGGGGATCCGACTAAGATCTCCGGATACCTTGCCTTGACGACCTTCAGAGACGATCAAAAGCTCCTAAATGCACGTTAATGTGTTGTAGTTGAAGCTAGGATGAACTCTGTTGGTCGAAGTGACGTTGTTTTGAGACAGTTACCACATGTGTAGAGTTACAGCAGTAGCAGCACCTTCAAAAAGTGAAGTTACCAACAGTTTGATCGGCAGAGAATCTCCATAAGCTCACCGGCGACTAACAGTTCGGGTTAGAAGCTAAGGGTTAGAAGAAAGGACGGCTGTTTGTTTTCGATAGTTGAGTGATTTTTAGTGTTAAGTGAGTTGTTCTCCATCTACGGTACGAAGTTGGGTGCTCGGATTTACCAAAGATTTGCGTTTTAGATGTCACCTCGTGTGTCAAGTTGTCAACTGTATGGAGTTTTTGCCGGGGATGTAGCATAAGTCATCGGAAAGATCATGATTAGATTTCGAGAAAGTAGAGTTTGAAAAAGCTTGATTCGATCCTTGGGGTTGCGTGCCGTACGTTTTTTAAGCATCAGGTGCATAAGATTAGTGATTTGGAGCATATAGAATAAAGGAAAAACTAACTTAAATGCATGGATCGGGTACTGAAAGCGACGTCATGCGGAGTAATACAAACGAAGAAGTACAATCTGCCACAGATTCACCATAGGGTCAAAATAGGGTAGAGAGGCGGAACCCACCCGATAATCGGAGTGGTAGTAATTGTGGTGTCAGTCGAACTCTTTCCTCTTATTGTTTGAACTTTTCGTTTGAAAAAAAATAGGCCAAAGTAAGGTGTTCTTTGTATTTGCTGACGTAGGTAGGGACGATACTCGGCTCACCGCGCGTTGTGCCCGATGGCTAGCACTTCAGGAGCGGGAAGGATGTTGAGGAATCACACGATAACTAGCAGCAGCATGCAGGCATGGGTAACTGGGCCGAGGCAAGATGACAGTCGACAACCACCGCCCGAGGAATCTCATGCAGCTACACGAGGCATGCCAATTGTTGATGAGGAAGTGGATCTGGGGCGAGATGATAACACCCTACCATTGGACCAGGTCATCTTGACCCAGAGAAGAGTGGACCAGGTCGACGGACTCACAGCCTCAGACGCCGATGACGATGAGGAAGCGCTTGCAGCACAAGACAAGCGACAACGAGCAAGGCAGCAAGCCGAGTACCAGGAAGCCTTAGGAAGGGAGCAAGAACGTCTCAGGAAGATTCAATTGGGGCGAGGAGCAGCTAGCAACATCGGCCCTGCACCAACCCACGTAACCGGTCATGCAACTGGTCCGATACTACCCCCACCAACATCAGTACCACTACCGCCTCGACCACAACACCCTAATGGACACTCTAGCCATGAAAGCACAGACCCGACACTCTTAGCCATTTTAGAAAGTCAAAGAAGGCAGGAGGCGGCTCTAAGGGAGCTCCAACAGCGGAACCTCGCCTTGGAATTCGAAAATTATCAGTTAAGGAATCAGCGGACTAGATCAAGAGGTTCGTCAAGCCAAGGAACGTCGAGTCGTCATGACCGATCAGGTCAATCACCACCTATGGTGGGGCCAAGCAACCCTAATCGGACCGGGCGATTAGGACAACCACCACCACCTCCCGTACCCCCACCACAAAGATACGAGCCACCCGATGACTCAACCACTGACGAGGAAAAACAACGAGCGAGCAAGGGACGGACGACAGGATCGAGCAACAGAAGCAAAGCTCATGGAACTGGAGGCAAAAATCAAGGAGCTCTCGGGTGGAAGCGAAGAAAATAAATTTGCAGAGATTATGAGCGAAGCCGAGAAGACGCCTTTCTCTCAAGAACTCGAGCAAATTCTGTTCCCCCCAAAATGTACTTTACCTACATTTCCTTCTAGGTTCGATGGAACAGGGGATGCGATCGAGCACCTAAAGATGTACACTATGTCATTGATCCAGTGGAAGAAGAACCCGGTAGTCATGTGTAAATTCTTTCCGGATAGCCTGGAAGGCGAGGCACGAGATTGGTTTTATTCGCTCCCACCTGGGTCGATTAACGGGTATAATATGTTAGTCGAGGCCTTCCTTGAGACCTACATGCACAACATCCGACCTCGGCCAAGAATGAACAAGCTGTTTACCCTCTCCAGAAGATTCAGAGAGCCCTTAAGAACCCTGACTGATAGATGGAGGAAACTATATACCGAAATCGGGAAAGTACCGGTGGATCAAGCCATCTTTGGGTTTGAAAACGCGTTGGGGAGATCAGACCCCATCTGGATAGCCATGTTCTCCGAGAAACTGAAAACCTTAAAGGAGATGAGAAGAATGCAAGAGCATTACATCGCCCTGGAAGAGATCCAGGCCTAGTCAAGAGATAGAGGAGTACAGAAAGCCAGTGCCGAAGCTGGAATGGAAGCCAAAGCGGTCACAGACGATCCTACTAGGCGTCCAGAAAAGAGATCGGATCCTCCCCCGAGGAGCGGTGAGAAAAGAGAGTGGATTGCCAAGGGGAAGAATCCGAGACAGGAAGCCCGATCATATACCCCCCTGAATGATTCCTTGGAGGAAGTGTTTAAGGAAGTCGAGAAGAGAAACAACATCAACTACCCAGCGTCAAGGGGAGTCCAATTCCAAGAGACCAGGAATCACCCCGAATACTTCCATTACCATCAATATAGGGGCCATTCTACTAACAACTGCTGATAAGTAAAAGATATTGTGCAACATCTCATCCGAGACGGCTATTTGAGGAAGTTCGTCCGACAACCACCTCAGCCGACGGCAACACCCGATGTGCCGGTCCATCAAGTTCGTATCGATAGGACGACTCAATTCGTGGGTACCATTTCACACTCATCTATTCAAGGCTATGCTCTCGGCCCGGTAATCACCTCTAGAATCCACAAAAGGGACCGCGATGGTAAGGAAATATTTAGCGTAGCCAAGGCATTACCTATGGAACCTTGGATGGTGCAACCCATTTCATTCTCGGCCAAGGATGTCCCAGCAAACGTACAAGCACACAACGACCCCCTGGTCATCACCTTATTGATCGAGGATTGGGGAGTGAGGAGGATTCTGGTGGATAGCGGGAGTTCAGTTGAGGTGTTATTTTACGATACATTCAGAAGAATGAAACTATCAGACGACGTACTCGTTCCCTCAACGTATCGCATCTACGACTTTAATGGCACAGTAACCATCCCTAAGGGAGAAGTAACTTTGAAAGTTTCGGACGGTGGTGGCTACCTTGACACACTAACCACCTTTTGTGTGGTCGACGTCGCTTCACCTTATGAAGCAATTATCGGGCGACCATGGATCGCTGGGATTAAAGGGGTGGCATCAACATATCATCAGAGATTAAGGTTCCCGACTTACAAGGGAATAGATGAAGTTGTGGGAGATACTCAAGCGGCGCGACAGTGCATACAGGTTGACACCGAAATCAATGAAAATCAACGGTCTCAACAAAGACAAAAGAAGAAGGAAGCCAAGGAGGTTAAAGCTGCAAAGGAGTTTGAGGAGATTATTTCACAAGTTGTCATGGCGTATGAGACCCAAGAGCAAGATCCTTTATAGCAATCAAAGGAGGCGGGCCTATTCCGAGAAGCCAAATCAAATTTCTCAACAATTGAGTGGTAGGCTCGGAAAGATACCTACTATTGTGTATACTGCAAGTGTACAGTGTCGACAAGCAACACAGGGCAAGCACAGGTCGAACCACAGAGACTTGGAGAGTGTAGAAGTTTATTCTAAATCCTTACTAAGAACTGATTCAGAGAGTAACCAAAGGGGGTTTGTTTTTGTCGATACGACGAGATATTGGCAAAGACTTAAACAGAAAGTAATTTGAATTAAAATATGCAATTAAATCAAGGTGTAAATATTGAGAATATGGATACTAGGGTATTCAAATCCACCACTAACCTATGATATGCATTCAACTTGTAATATTATTCTTGTCCTTACAGTAGATTCAAGTCTACCGTATATCTAAGGTGTTTCTCCAATGGATAATTTAATCACAACTAAAGTATTTCTCCAAAGCATTAACTGTCTAATTAAAGCACAACTAATCTGAGGATCAATATTTGGTTAAGCATGAGTTGTAGCATAATCAACATAGAGATATTCTAACTACAATGGATACATGGCATACATTGTGAGAGCAAGATGTTGACAAACTTGGATTAAATTATATCTTTAAACAATTCTAAACTTTCAAGAACAAGATACAAGATATGAATACATACCAATGAGATTAGGGCTTCATCTAAACCCTAGTAAATGAAATTAGAACATGAAGAACATTACAACAAAATTGAAATTTGATAAACTAACATGAACAAGCTATTCTTGGATGAGTTTTCAACACAACAACCCTCTCTATTTATACACAAAAATTCTCTCACACTTGGGATCCGAATTTCATTTGTAGCAACCACTCAACAATTAAACAAAACATGTTTTCTTAATTGATGGATAGAATGGAATACAATGGGGGTGAGGTGGATGTTTTGGAAAGAATCCAATGGGGGTGAGGTGGATGTTTTGGAAAGAATCCAATGGGGGTGAGGTGGAAATGGATTTGGGTCTTGGGTTTTGGATCATGGGTTTTGGATCATGGGTTGTTTAATCCCATGAATTTGTAAACAGGTTGCCACCGATGCGCGAGCGGGTTGCAACGCTTCCAACTTTCTTCTCTTTTGTCTTCTCAATTTTTCCAAGCTTTATTTAGTACTTAAAAACACAAAATTAATTAATACAAATATTTATTCTTGAAGATGGTAAGAATGCAGAATTTGGGATAATATATGACTTTGAAGTGCGAAAGATGAGTTAAGTGCCAATGAAAAGGTGTATGAATATGCAATATTTGGCACTCATCATTGAGCCTACTCGGGAAGTGAGCTTGGGGACGGTAGAGGAGCCTAAGGTAATAAGGATCGGGGCACTGTTATCGGACGAACAAGCAAGTCAACTCACGATGGTATTAAGGGAAAATTTGGACGCCTTTGCCTGGGAAGTACGCAATTTAGAGGGCATCGACCCAAAGGTCTGCTGCCACCACTTAAAGATTGATCCAAAGTTCAAACCAGTCAGGCAAAAAATGAGGCGTATCGCGCCAGAACTACATGCAGCAGTATAGGCCGAGCTAAAGAAGTTACAAGAGTCCGGAATAATCAGGAAGTCCCATTATCCACAGTGGATATCTAACATGGTCGTAGTGCCAAAAAAGAAAGGAGGAGTCAGAATATGTATTGATTTTAGTGACTTGAACAAAGCCTGCCCGAAGGACAGCTTCCCCCTTCCCAGCATAGATCAACTAGTAGAATCGATAGTCGGATATGAGGCGATGACTCTAATGGATGGATACATGTGCTATAACCAAATAATGTTGGCGATCGAGGACCAGGAGCATACTTCCTTTTTCACACCAAGGGGACTGTATTGTTACACCAAGATGCCATTCGGACTTAAAAATGCTGGAGCGACATATCAGAGATTGGTAGGCGACATATTCGAAGACAAGATCCATAACACCATAGAAGTTTACGTAGACGATATGTTAGTCAAGATTCGTCGATCTAAGGATCACATTCGAGACCTTCGTGAGATTTTTCAGAAGATGAGGAAACACAAGATGAAAATTAACCCTGCCAAGTGCGACTTTTGGGTTACATCGGGGAAGTTCCTAGGATATATCATTACCCCCAGAGGAATAGAAGCGGATCCCGAGAAGGTTAGGGCCGTCCTAGAAATGCCATCTCTCGCGACAGTAAAAGATGTGCATAAGCTAAATGGTTGTATAGCAGCATTGGGGCGATTTGTATCACGGTCATCGGACAAATGTAAGGCCTTTTATGACATTTTGAAAAAAGGAGAAAATTTTCAATGGACGGATACCAGCGAAGAGGCCTTTCAAAATATCAAGTTACACCTGGCCAGCCTCCCGGTTCTGCAGAGGCCCGAGCCAACAGAAGTTCTTACCCTATACCTAGGGGCGACGCCATATGCCATTAGTGCTGTACTAGTAAAAACGGAGGGGAATATAGAGAAGCCCTATATTTCACCAGCAAGACACTAATCCCGGCCGAGAAAAAATATACTAGAATGGAGCAGATGGTACTTGCGCTAGCCTTTTCCACTTCTAAGATCCGAACATATTTTCAAGCTCATCGTATACGGGTGCTCACCAAATCGCCTATCGAAGCAGTTTTGGACAGTACAGGGCAATCGGGAAGAATCTCTAAATGGGTAGCCTTAATCAAACAGTACAATATCGTATACGAAACAAGAACGGCGATCAAAGGGCAAGTAGTGGCTGACTTCTTGGCAGATTTCCCTCTTAGTGACGAACACGAGGTGGAAGACGTACCATGGATGATGGAAGAACAAGAAGAGCCTGCTGATCTGCTGGCCGCTAATAGTCCTACACGGTGGGAGGTTTTCGTCGATGGGGCATCAAACAAGGAGGTATCGGGTCTCAGGCTAGTATTCACCATGCCAAAGGGGAGAAAGATGGTACATTCATTCATACTAGAATTCAAGGCAACAAACAACATCACCGAGTATGAGGCGGTAATCCATGCTTTACGAATAATTGTGGAAATGGGGCTGCAAGAGGTCCGCTTGACAAGTGACTCACAATTAGCAATCCAGCAAATCACGGGCCAATATGCTACATACGATCCTGTCCTGCAAAATTATTGGGAGCTCGCCCAGTTTTACATCAACCAAATACCGAACATTAAATTCCGCCACATTTGTCGGAAAGATAACAGACACTCGGACTCCCTATCGTACATCGCCTCACAGCGAGTAGACCCCAGCGTTGAAGGAATTCGTGTTATGAGGCTCCTTACCCGGCCCATCTATCCTAGAAACACCTGAAGTACGGATCGATGTTGCTATTAACACAGCAGAGCGATACAAAGAAGGCGATTGGAGAAAGCCGATACATAAATATCTGGAAACGGGCGAGCTACCCAAGGGTCGGCCCGAGATAAATAAAATTAAAAGTAAATCGGGCACATACGAGTTAAGAGAAGGGATTTTATATAGGAAATCTTACTTGGGACCACTCCTACGATGTTTGAGCAAAGAAGAGAGCCACATAATCCTACATAAATTACACTATGGAGCCGCCGGAAATCACAGCTCCGGGAGAATTTTATCGGCCAAGGAAAAGACAATGGGCTACTTTTGGATGTACATGAACGAAGATGCAAAGCAAATGGAGAAAGATTGTGAAGAATGTCAGCGTTTTGAGAAGAAAATCCATGCTCCAAGAGTACCTTTAAACTCAATTATAAGCCCGTGGCCTTTTGCTAAGTGGGGAATAGATATAGTCGGACCATTGCATGTAGGAACAGGGCAAAGTAAATATTTGATCGTGGCCACGGATTATTTAACCAAATGGGTAGAAGATGCACCGCTAAGACACATCCGAGACAAAGATGTCTTTAAGTTTATTTGGGAACATATCATTTGCCGCTTCGGGGTCCCTGCAGCAATCGTCTCTGATAATGAAAAATAATTACAAGGCGAGAACATTGATCTTCTATTCAACACTTACAACATCAGAAAGAGTAAATCTACCCCGATTTACCCCCAGAGTAATGGTCAAGCCGAGATTTCTAACAAAACCATCGCCGATAACATGAATAAAAAACTAGATGGGGAATACGGTAATTGGTGTGAGGAGTTATATAATGTTTTTTGGGCATACAGAACCACACGAAGGGAGGCTACGGGATTCTCTCCGTTTAAGCTCACTTATGGAACCGAGGCAATTCTACACACGAAATAAATGATACCTACCACAAGGACAGAATCTTGGAGGCGAAATGTATCGTCCGATCTAATTCTGGCAAAACTCGACGATTTGGAAGAAACAAGAGAGATGGCACTACAAAAAATGGAGAACTATCAAAGGAGATTACAACGAGAATACAACAAGCGTGTCCGACCAAGAGAACTTCACCCAGGACAACAAGTATTGAAGTTTTTGGCTGAGTGGGAGCGAGACAAAAAGGGCGGAAAACTAGCACCAAAATGGGGCGGGCCATATATAATTGCGTCTAAGACAGGCGAGGGATCGTATCGACTACTGCGACTCGACGGAACGAAAGATCCCAAACTGTGGAACATCAAATATTTGAAACTCTACCACCCCTGAAGGGAGATGCGGAGAAAAGGTAAGCATACTTGTCTTCTATCTCTTTGAAACCGTGAGGGGTATGAGATAGGGCATGAGCGAATAATGGTCATTCGTACTCGAGGCAAAGCCAGTGTGGAAGTGCCGAGGTGACTTACACTCGAATGGTCATTCGTACTCGGGGAAAAGCCAGTGTGGAAGTGCCGAGGTGACTTACACTTGAATGGGCATTCGTACTCGGGGCAAAGCCAGTGTGGAAGTGCCGAGGAGCCTTACAGTCGCCTGGATATTCGTACTCGGGGCAGTGGCAATGTGAAAGTGCCGAGGTAGCCTAAGGGTTCTGGTGGTTGGAAACCAGTTCCAAAGGTTGTTAAGACGTGAGGTCTTCTCAGTTAGGTGACCTACTTACATTTGAAAGGTCGCCCCCATCACAGGTGGCTGTGTCCACTTGCCCGAGAATGGTTGGTCGATAACCGCTCGGGGATATCGGGAATAAAACTAGGTCGACTGATACCCTTCCAATGAATTCAAGAGATAGTGATGAGATACCCCAATCAGGACATGGCATTGGGCCCGATGACCCTCCTTGTTGGGCGTGTTCGACAGAAAAGGTTAAAATACTAACGTACACAATTAACAATTGCAGGAACGACATACGAAACAAAATCTAAATCAATAGCGTCATGCGCCCATTAACAAAGTACGGAGAATGTAAAGAAACCATACGAAATGAAAAGTACGAGTAAAACAGAAAACGTCGGCGACGCAGCACCCCCATGTGAACAAACAAGCAGCGTTTCAAAGATAAAAAGGGGAAGAGGTGTTCAAAGAGATTTACAACCCAGAACAAAGGGTGAATTAGTGACGTAGCACTACAAAAAGAGAAATCAAGCCTTGGGAGGAATCACGTCAGCCCTCTTCTGCGCGACCTCGCGTCGTTTATTCTCGACCCACTCCTCAATGCCCGTCCGAACCTTTTCGTCCACCTCCTCTGCATGAGCGACGCGATCCTCCTCGAGCTGCTGGGTAAGATGAGAAGCAGTTTCCTCGGCTTCGGCCAGCTTGGAACCCAAATCGGCCTCGACCTACTTCAATCGACGGACCTCTAGATCCAAATCCTAAGAACGCTTCTGCTCGGCTACAGGATCACAAAGACAGAGCATTATTCAAAAAACACGGATTAGCAATTTTGCAAGAACATGGCGTAATCTAAATCTAAGGAACGGCCTCAACACATCTTCTAAGAGACCTGAAAAGGCTGGTAACACTGACTTAAGCGACTCTACCGACTTGGAAAACTCATCCTCGGTCTTCGAAAACTTCATGGTTAACTCGTTATAATGATGTTCGTTGAATTCGTTGCCGGGGCAGTACTTCTTATGTTCACCCCACTCGGCCATTAAGCGGTTGCGCGACGCCTGAAGAACCGAAAGTTGTGACCTACTCCATTCAAGTTCTCCCACCACTTTGTCAAATTCACTCACTTTGCCCAACAAATCCCTGTTCGCCCGCTCTACTACATCTTTGTCCCACAAAAGTCGTCGGCGATCCTCGTGGAGGTATCAATTCTGCAATTGTAAAGCGTCTACCCGCTGCTCTAAATTTGTGGCTAAAGAATCTCTCTCAGCAGCAAGACGTTGAGAGGATCCTAAATGAGCCCGCAAATTGTCTATTTCTGCAGGGTCATACTCAAACTGGAGATATCGGTCTAGCTCGCCCTCAAAATTTTTGATCTCCTCAGATTGGCCATCTATTTTGTCATCTTTGTTTTCCATTCGCCGACGGAGATTCTCCACTAAATCCTTTTCAATATCCCATTTTCTCTTCAGAATCCTAAACTCCGAAGAAGCGTCTAAACCCATACTAGCTACCTCGGCTAGAAGAAGGATACCTGACTCAGGATACTGGCACGATAAACTCAATCAACATAAGTTCGAAGTTAAAAAAAAATTTGGCATACCTTGGGCATCAGTGAGTTTGATTTCTAGCTCGTGCGCGTGGCTCCTCTCGTTTTGTAATTGAAGTTGGAGAGACTCTAGCAGCATCCCTTCTCTGCGGCGATTGGCGGCATCCAAGCGTACCCGATTCAGAATCTGACACAAGTAAACATGATTACGCTGAACACGACAAAAAGGATATCACCAAGCTAAGTCGAGTTACACACCACCGTGTCAAGAGTTTAGGCGATATCACCATAGTGGGGCACCGCATTAAGCATTTCTTCATCAGTATATGCTCCGAAGTCGGGGGAAGTCAGCGCCCTAAGAGAATTCATGATAGGGCCCGAGACGGTAAAATAGGTTTCGACACCAGACGAAGACCTACCAGTAATCTGGGGCAGACGATGAAATACTTCTGATTCAGCATTAACAGCATTTCCAGACTCGGGCGCCTTCAGGGGATCCTCTTTTTCGGCCAATTCAGGATTAACAACCACCTCTGGACCGACACTCTCGCCCATCTCCTTCCCCTCGCCCTGGTCACCCGAGAGATCATCGTCAAATAGGTCATCTTCATCAGGGATATTATAGATTGGTTTCTGCCTTTGTGGTGGCTTGGCAACCTGCTTGCCCCTAAGAGGATTACGCCTAAGGGGTTGAGGATCAATCTCCTCTACATCGGCCTCATCACCATCGCGCCTAGGAAATTTCTGCACAAGGCTTCTCGTCAGAACATGTGAAGGCAAAAAATAGGGGCAAGTACATGTACTTATAATAAAATCACTATGTTTGTTACCTTCCTTTGGTCTTCATCAACCCTTGTTCTAGCACCTCTCTTCTTAGACGAGCCGACAGTCTTGGTAAAATCTCCCTGAGGTTTTAATAACAACAAAACAGCCAATTGGCGTCAAAGATAACAGAATAGAAATCGAGAAAAGAGGAAGGAGACGCATACCTTATCAACCTTATCATCATTAACAACCTAGAAAGGATATGGCTCGGTGGGAAAAGGAGGCGACGGGAAGCTACCATGTAAAATGGGACCTCGGACAAGGAGTGGAACTCAGGGATAAATTGGGTCATTAGTATGACGGGGTTGCCTGTTAGAGCCTTGGCCGAGGGGGTCGGCATCCAGCATCATCCTCTCAACACCTTTTGGCATAGTCCTGTGACGATGAGGACTAGCAGCAAAACCGGCAAGATCACCCAAGGTTGAAGTACCAGCTCGGTAGTTGGCAAGGAAATTGGCCACGGTATATTCCGGAGTATCCTCGGGCTTGTAGGTTGACCACTCGGCGGTGGATCCGTGACCATCCCGACGAGTTCTCCATTCATCCATGATTCGAAAAGTGTTGCCAGTCCACTGAACCAGAGCGCGATAAGGCTTGAGTTGAGAAAGAACCTCATAGTAGAGTATTATCGGGGTGATATAAAGGAAGATGAAGACCTAGCCCCAGCTGGCCTAGAGTAACAACCACACAGTTAGCCGACTGCTCGTGCTTCCCTACGTTAGACTTCTTCAAAACGCTAATTTGGCCCGAGATCAGGGTAACTTCGTAATTCTGAAGATCGTACTTCTCTTTCAGCTGCTCAATGAACTCCTCGTCAGAGAGATATTCCACCCTTTTCTCGGACCTGCACGAAATAGAAGGAGAATCAACAGGAAAGATAGATTTTATGGCGCGATCATCATACTTAGCGGGGCTATCAAACGAAAACAGGGAGGCAAGGGTAAAAGTGTCAGAATCGGAAAAGACATCATCGACAGACCTTCTTTCAGTCATGGAGGGAGAAGAATCCATGAACGCGAACAGTGTAGAACTGGGAAATTATTGAGGAAGACTGGGACGACGAGAATGTAACCACAGCTACTGTGACAATCTACGAGGAGAAGATGAAAGAAGAAAATCAAGAAAACAAGGACTTTTAGAAGAAGAAAGCGGTGAAGAAATCTTGGAGAGAGGTTGCAGCGGCGGGGAACTGGAAAGGAAATGGTAAAGAATAAGAAACAGAAAAGGAAGCGGGCTATTTAAAGAGGAGAAGTTGTAACCGACGCCGACGGTTACAGGTAATAAAGTGGATTTAATTGGGTACTGCGTGACGGAATTTGCGGCATGGACGAGGACGTGGGCTGCTGGGACGACTTTCTTCCACTCGTGTCTGCCACACGAGCGAAAGAAGGGGAATAAATGTAGATGTAAATTATCCATAGGTCTAGGTGGAAACATCTTAAGTTATGATACACCCAAGAATAAAGAGACGAGAAGCATGGAATAAAGGCTGCAGGCGCGAGATTCAAGAAGCCATGTAGATCGGGCATGATTGCTCTGCAACTGTCGGACAAGACTCGACTCCAGAGCTGACAAGACAAGACATGGTGGGTCAAACGAGGAGCGATAGTCAAATGGATAGGAAGATACATGTCACATCGACTAACTGCAAGGGCGATAGATGAGAAGGGCGACATCGTTCCATGAGAACACCCGAAGGAATCGGCTCGGACGAAAGACAAGCGAAGGGATTAAAATACATCGGCCACATGCTCAGAAGAAAGGACGACATAAGCTGGCCCGACCACAGAACTTCAAATTGGATGTAATGTGACCAACACCTTAGTATGGTTGTATGTAACCCCTCCTATAAATAGAGGAACTTATATCCAAGAGAGGTGGTTGTAACTTTGGGAGAGAGACTTTGGAGAGAGGAGATTTCACTAAGGAAGAAAAGAGTGAAAAGTGAGTTGATCGTGTAAGGAGTTTGGTCAAGAACAACACTTTTGTAACACTTTGAAGTAATAAGATTCACCCTTTCACCCCCGTGGACGTAGGTAATCATACCGAACCACGTATATCTTGTGTTCATTGTTGAGTGTTTACTTTCCTTCGTATGAGTAGAACGTTTCTATCCTTTGGATGTAGTTTGTAGTAAAATGCATCTACAATTTCATTGTTTGAACAATGTAGGCAAAGCAACCCCGTTAAGACCCCTTGCTAAAAAAAGAAGAAAATGAAGTAAATCATATGCGGACCAATAAAAACAATGAACCCATTGTATAATTCAGACATAGCCCATTGTCACTATAAAATCATACAAAACAATAACCTAACATCTATACTTACGTTAGTACTAAAATCAAAGAACAATAGTCGTTAAGGGTGAACTTAGGATAGTTTTCTATACTGGCATTTTGCGATCTTTTTAGTCATTATTGAAACAAAATAATGAACTAACCAATGGTACTTTTTGAAATTTAACTGTCTGGAAATGCAAGGCATTATGCTATGTTTTTGCTCATTACTAATGTTCATTAGATGCAGATTAGGGTCATCGGAGTCTAGACTCATCTACCTAGCTCAACTTTGTACAGAAAAACAAAAATATCATAAACCAGGATACATTAATTTGGATATAATATAGAATAATATTGTAATAGTAGTTTAAGCTTTCCGCCAACTTTGTTTAACTTATGCTCCCTCAACAGGAAAAAGACAATGTTTAAACTGTCAGAGCTCTAGAATCAGTGAGCTAGTTGGACTTCGTGTGAAAAAAGATAACGAACAACAGAATCATAGAGATATCCAATTACATTAGCCAAGAAAAGGGATGGAAGTCGCATCGCGCGTGCGCCTCTTCCAGTACCCCATTAAAAAAAAATCATGTAGTAAGACATGCAATTCATGACTACACTAAACTTCTCATTTGACAATTAGCTCATGACAATAAGTAATCAAGTAGCTTTAGTTCATGATTAACGTGTTAGTAACATACCAATAGGTAAACCAATGATTCCTCGCCCTACTGCCTTCCCGTACTGAAGAACCAAAAATAAATAAAAGAATTCCAAAGAGGTAATTTTTTTAACTTACAGAGCATTGTTGAGGATCGTGTCGTAAGAGACTGTACAATAAGATCAGAATTGGACTTTGAACAACCTTTAAAATCCTAACAGAAACAAATAAATTAGGTTATTAAGATTTCAAGATTGATCAATCAAAAAAAAAAAAAAAAAACTAATGAAGATGAAATGGGATCATAAAGACACCATCGTTGATGTTATTGTTAAGAAATCAACCAAATTTCAGATGATAGAATTTAAGCCCTGAAATACCAAAATTTCAGTAAAAATGATTTTACTATAATTGAACCAAATTGGTGCTGAGCTTTAAACCCTAAAAATCAAACTTAAAAACCCATAATTGAAGCTTTGTTGAATAAAAAATCAAAAACATACCAAACCCTACCTGAAACCTTCACCGCCATTAATGGAACCTTAAAACCTGGAAACAAAGTGATTTCGTACCTGTAGAAGCCTAAGATGCTATATCTATGCGCTTATACATGTTAACAAATCAATGAGCAGGAAAAAAAAACTCTTACAATTACCAAACCCTATGAAAGATACACTGTGAAATAAGCGGTGGTGAAAGAGAATAAGAGATGAGACGAAACATAGGCTTGGTTTTTGACTTTCGTTAGGTTTTGGTTTTCTTAGGTTTAGTTTGACGGACGGAGGTGTTGTACACCTAACGGATGTTAGTAACGTACAGTTAAGTTTTTGGTGTAAACTAAGTGTAAGTTTTTAGTTAGCTGTAAATCAACACATAAGTCTTGTACACCCACGTTTCTACTAACGTTTTAGTATTAGACCGTTAAAATCAGGGGGCTTGGACCATTAACGTTCTCTACTAAAGGGGTGTTTTTAAAAAACAAAATCTTCGACCAATAGCGTTACGACACTTGTCTTCTCCATAATTGTTGCAGTTGAAAGCTTTTATCTAATTTAATTTGAGATGGGTGTGACACTCATCGTGCAACGTGGGAGCTCATATGACTTAGCCTTTTAAAGGAGGAGAGATATATGACTTGCCTTATAGAGTAATTTTATACATATGTTAGGAGGAAGAACTTTGAAAAACTGGATTGAAAGCTAGTTTGTTGGTAATGTAAATATGAAAGATCTAATCATTTTTGCAGGTACAATACTGTGGAATCTGGAAAGCTAGATTTTCCATTGTATTTGAAAATACTGATTTATAAATTATAAGTGACAAGACTAGTTATTCAGATTTAAAAAGAGTTGAATGAGTGGAATGCTCACTCACAACAACATATTTCCCATAATCCTCAATAGCCAGTACCTAGAGTTGATGTTAGATGGACAATTTAGTGCCCCCAAAGCTAGCAGCTGACTAATCCAAGAGATTAACTAAATAAAGAGACACTAAGAATCTAAATCATTTAATTAAACATTCAATTAAGAAATTTGCTATAAAACTTAACCCAAAACTAGCCCCACTCAGAAATATATATACAAGAACTTCTCTCAAATGATACATAACAATAGTCATTTTGTTTGCAAATAGAATATACAACATAATATAATATAGCAGAAGTAATCTATCAAACGAACTCAACTCCTCGAAGCTTTCGATGCGCAACTTTGAACTGTCTCTGAAACTGAAAGTGGGAATGGGTGAGCACATCATTCCTAAAAGGGGTGCCCAGTAGGAATAACATCTAACTTCCAAGTAATCATGGAGAGATTTGGAAAACAATAATGCTTTTCCAAACATTAAAAAGTGACCAAATCACTGAAATAAATAAATATGTATATGGACAAACTCCTTCTTCAAACAATGTATAATATGGTGTCAACCAGTTACACACCTAATAGTTATTGATATCACCCCTTTTGATCGATAGTAAGCATAAAAGATGAATTCGTGTAGATATAAATGTGAAGGAGCGTCATATATACCACACGTGGAAATTCTTATTTCCCATAACAATTCATATGACAAACAAACATTACAAGTCCTTTCCAAATCATGGAAAGATTAACAGAATCAACATAATTATCATAATGCAATTTAAACAAGCATGGAATGCACAACTAGACAATGCATGAGTTTGATAAACATAAATCTTTGTAAAATAAAACATCAATGGTTACAAAAGAGTTAAATGTATTCCCACCTCTTTTGATGACAATCCATGCCTACCTTGAGATCCACGATCCACTGGTTCATCCTTTAAATCGATCGTTGTTAATATAGATTAATTGTTAATCATACAAGAAGTTTAAGAATCTAGCCAAAAGGCTCACACAAGAATCATACAAGTCTTTCTACTGATTCTAGGCCCATTTAAGGTTCTACACCTTTTATTTATCTATCTTTAGCAAATCTAAGGTTCACTAATTGAATTAGGTTAGTTTTATAGTCTATTAGACAAGTCTTTAGAATATCTACAACTTTTTATAAGGAACCGAAAGCTAATTCGGACCATAAATGGCCCAATTCAACAAATAGGAACTCTATACCTAAGCCCAAGTCCACTAAACCGGCCCCTTAATCTAAGGCCTAGTCCATCTGAGTCAACTAACGGTCACTAACGGTCAAAGTGTCAAGTAACAGTCCACGTCAAGTCAAAGTCCAGGGTCAATGGTCAACTAAGTCAACTAGGAATCGGTCAACGATCCAACTCAGGTCAAGATAGGGAAACTCAGTGAGTCGACACCGATTCAATTTTGTCAGAGCACCGAGTCAACTAAACTAACTCAGTGAGACATCTGACTAGGATCACTAGAGTCTAAATCTCAAGAATAGGAGTTCATACAGTTTCACTAACTCAGATTCTATCCAAATTGATCATTACATAAATTTCCACTCTAACAGAATTCAAGACTTCAATATATAACTGGAATTTAAGATTTACCTGCAAACACAATCTCTTTTCCCCTATATTTAGCATGCTCAACAATAACACCAATTCCATAACTCAATTATACAAGCAGTTCAATACAAATATTCAAATTTCAACAACTCGGAACTTACCCAAATACCAGCATCCTCGGAATTGTTGTTTCACCAGCCACCTCCAAAAAAAACCTAAATTAATTAAACCCACAGTCTTCATCATCACCAACAGTTCTTAACTGATCCTAATTCAAATCCCAAATCTTCCTTAAAACAGACCCAAACCCTAACTTCCAATTTCAAGCTAATCTTCAATCTCATACTCTAATTCAGATAAAACCCCTCTCTAATTTCATCTTATTCATTTATTCATCTTTCTAATCGAACTTCTAAACAATCTTATAACTTCTAAACAATCTTATAACAAACCCTAATTCTATGATTCTTTACCAAAACAAGTTCAGAATTTCAATTGAACCTCAACCCTTGTTTTCTTTATCTACCCGCAGCTCTTTCCTTCATCTTCTAAGAATTCAAACCACTAATCAAAACTACAGACCCTAACTCAGATCTTTTAAGATTAAGCCCGAACCACATCAATCTCTTATTTAAATTCTTCATAAATCTCAACTATACAATATTCTTCATCGATAGTACAATATCAACATCTGATTTACTTCGATGAAATTTCACGCACATCTCACTATAGAATTGCAGGAGAAGAACAGAGAAAAGAGGAAGAAAAGAAGAAAAGCAGAAGAAGAGAGAAAGAGAAGAAATAAAAGAGAATGAATTTCTCTTCCCAATTTGGTAGATAAGGCCGACTGAAAATTAATAAAGGCACTCGACCAAAAGATAAGGGCAGCCCGCTCAGCTAAACTGCAAAAGTTTATTTTACTCTTCGAACTAAACCAGTGGTATCTTCTTCTTCTGGTATCTGAATGACACATTCGAGTAGTCCATTCTGTATAACTTTTCGAGATCTACTCAATGGTACTAATTTCGTGTCTAGATCGTTATTAGATTAATTCATATTAATTAGTGTTCGTGTTAAACTAAACGAGTAATTAGCGTCTAAGACGTTTCTTGACTAATCTTATAGCGTTGACGATCTTGAGGGTCCTTACATTCTCCTCACCTTATATATTTTCATCCTCGAAAATCAAACCATCTTTCTGGTCTTCCAAAACTCCCCACCTTATAGAGATAATCCCCTCTTATCTAAGCGCAAACAACAAGAAACAAAACACAAACCTATATGGTTTTCTACTACTAAAATTTGTGGCTCTAGGTTCAATAGACTAAATTTATATTCCATAAGATGATTGATGCGTGTCGTAACCACAACAAATTAATTATTATTTTACTACCTAATTAACAAGTAATATAGGGTAGTCAAGTTCGTTCCCACGAGGAGCAAGAGGTTTTAGTTGTCTTATAATGTCACAAAGGGGGGGGTTTTGGTTTTAGATTTTATAAAGCAAAAGAAAATAAACAAAGCAATTAAAAGATAAAGGAAATCAATAACAGAAATTATATCAAGGAATCCTTATTCATTGCAAAACAATGATTCAAGTTATGTTCTTTTCCACTTTTTATTAGTCACAGATTATCACCAACCGTAGATATAGCAGCTAGATCAGTGCTAACCCCTAAATCCCTTGCATCACCGGATACAGAAGTTTTCGCCTACCGGAATCTATTTACCAAACCACCAAGTAGTATCACTCAAGATGTAATTTAGTTAAACGCATTAAGATTTATGAATTTATTAGGTTGATATTTGTAGTTAGACTCTTAGATCAAGGTCCACTTGCTAACGTTGTTTTCACACATAATTTCTCCACGGAATCACTCCACAAGGTCTCGTGTTTTCTACTTGTGTAAAGAGTCAAAAAACGATTACTTATCCCCTAACTTTCACTAGCTTTAGATCGAGTTAACAAATCAATTTAGCGTGCACTCTAAACAACCTATCAATCAATCATAAACACTCATATTAGTAAAAAAAAACGATAATCATGTGAAAACTCAAAGTAGATTTGAAACAAAACTCAAAACGTGTTAAGAACTAGGAATTCATCCTCAATCAATAATAAAATTAGCTACTCATGCTAAAGAGTTCACACAAAGAATAAAGAAAAGAGAAGTGTTGTGTGTGTAAAGGTGTGCAAAAAATGTATAGAAGTATATCTAAGTGTGTATAGAAAAGTAGAGAACTTCTCTATTTATAGGCTTCAATGCTCTCCAAATCTTCCAAGGAATATAATCCCTTTCCCTTTGTAGTTCAACTTCCAAATCCAAGTCTTTCTCAAATCTTCCATCTTCTCTTTCCAAATCCAAGCTCAATTCTTCATCCAATTCCAAACCCAAGTCTTTACACCCATGAGAAAAACTCACACAAAATTATGTAACTTTGGGTCACCGGAAAACTGGGTTTTCTGCCGGAATCCGTCACCTGGTTCTGTTAAATATAACGGCCAATATGGTCAACCATTAGTCAAGAGAGTCAAGGGAGGAGAGAGTCAGACACCGAGTTAGCTTATCAGTCAGCCTTACTGAGATTACTGGATCTTATTCATCTGAGTCAAGGTACTGGATCGATTGTCGGACTCGTACTCAACACACAGGAATCGTATCATCGTTGGCTACCGAGTCAACTCGCCGGAATGGAAAACCGGCCGAGTTTCGTCTGTTTATTGAGCATTTCTCAGGCCAATTCAGGCTAAATTATTATCCCTGCGACAATCCTATACATACATCTACCAAGTTCTTTCAAGCACACATTCATTCAACAATAGAGCTTCAAATCATCACTATCTCTAACCCATTTCTACATCTCTTATTTCATTCTTCATAGTAGCAACCAATATCAGACTTTCATCAAACAAATCTTCTCTTCTCGATCTACTAAATCTCGACCACAACCCTTAAACCATTCCAATCATCCCCTGTAACAGCAACAGTACTTATGTATCATCAGAACAACCAAACCCAGCTTCGATTCGTTCTCGATTTCAATCAGCAACAAGAACCCATCTCTATTCTTAACCAGCTCAATCTTCTTCTAGTTCATAACAGGATCAACAACATCCATAATCCCACTCTTTGATTCAGTAGCAGCAGTCATAGATGTTCTTCCTTCTTCAATTGCACGAACCCTAATTTTCTACTTCATCAATACTCCTTGTTTGTTCATCAATCCACATACCCATAGAAGCAGGAACGGGCTCTTCTCAGATTCAAATCGAAACCCTTCTTCTCAAATATTCTTCTCTCGGCTTTCTGCAACTCAACCTATCCTCATACCCATGAAAAATCATCAGCTCCCTCAATTTCCACTCTCGAGTCTCGACTGCATCTCAATTTCTCGAATTACATACGACAGCTTTTCTTTCTCTTCTTCTCAATTTCAGATGTGTCATGAAAGGAATGAATGAGACTCTCGAGATGTAAGGTTAGGTATAGTAAAGTGGTGCTTAGGATTCGGACACCCCTAGTTTAGGACAACATCCTCCCCAGATTAGGTGCCTATAATAGATGGTCACTTCTGATAAGGGCTAGCCATCTGGTAGCCCCTTAACCCTGGCTAGTCTGTCTTTAAAACTCCAAAACAGAGTTGCCCCTTAACCCTGGCTCTTCATGGAATGATAATCTTGACTTTTTTACTCAAATTGGGTGATTTCTTCTTCTTTTTATCCGTGCAACTCCAGAATACCTAATAACTCAAAAACACGCGTAAAATACATAATTTACAAGAAAAATAGCAAAGAAAGCATAAACTCTATAGATAGTAAATATGGTGTATTCTACACCTATCAATGATTGTCTCTAAGGTCACTATGCTAAATTAATTTCTAACAGATGACTAGGTCTAAATTCTTATCACTAAATTTCTACTTCAATAGATTAATGGTTCTAACTACGAGAGAAAGTACTCTATGACAAAGTTTCTAAGTATAATTTGAGATCTATCGGTCCACTAACAGAAGCAAGTCTCCTTCTATGCCTAGTGATACAAGAATGCAGATGCCTTGTCTAGATTCGCGAAGCCTGACAATGCATTCCTACGTAACAAGTATCACCCGAACACATCAGAATTACCAACCTCACTATTCCCTAGAGCTGGATTAACTAAGTATTAATTTATTAAAATCAATTAGTCTCTAAACTTTTATCTTAGCTGGTGTAATTTGAAATTTTATTTCATAAACAGTTCACATCATTTTAAGCAATTTAATCATCAAACTTTATTTTCTTTAATTTTTATTTATCATTATTATTATTTATTTAAATAAAATCGAATTTTAATTCCAAATGAAACTATGTTATTATAACTAAATTAATCTACTTATTTATCATTATTATCATTTTTAAATTCATGTACCATTTAAGAGTAAACTAATGATATAACCATTATCCAAATGTTACTACAGTAGAACCTCCATATAAGAATGAACGCGCAATTGGGGGATATAAATTACTTCCCCAACCCATGGTTTTTGCTAACGGGTGACCATTTGGTATGAAAGTACTAAAATACCCTTTGGTTAATTAAATTTTTATGAAAAGACTCTTATACCCTTTCTCATAAAACATTAAAATCAAACAACCAAATTCATATATCCCCCATTCTCAAATCAGTACCACCAGTGCTCTAGGTTTAGGTTTTAGAAAAAACAATTCTTCATCATTCTTCGTTGATTCAAAAAAAAAAAATCGTCGATTAACCTACCCGAATCATAATTAAAAATGCCTCCACGAAAGAAATCAAATGCCCAATCGAACTCAAAATCGATTGGTGAAGAGAAATTAAAACAAAGACTTGCTAAGATTGCTTAAGAGCAAGAAGAAGAAGAAGAAGCAAACTCGGACGATCAACCTCTCGCAAAGATGGCTTTCGTGAGAAGGTAAGTGATTTTAAACTCCTTTATGAGTGTTTAAATCGATTTATAACAATGGGTTTAGGTTAGAATCGCGAAACCTAACCGAAATAGTTGAATTTCAGTGAGTTCCGGCATTGAATTGTGTATGAATACCATGCCGGTTTTAAGTTACGAAATTTAATCTAGGATGAATACAGTGCCGGGAATAAGTTACGTCTTAGATGTTAGGTTGAATACAATGCCGTTTCCAAACCCTGGAACTGAATCTTATGTACCGGCATGGAAATTGGGTTGAATACTATGCCGGTTTTCAATTACGGAATTCCTTACTGATAATTCGTGTATGCCGATAGTGGACTTAAAACTTACAAGAACATCTATGAATTTGTCCCCGGTGCCGGCATAGATAGTCGGTTGCATTGTATGCCGGTAATCAGTTACGGCATGGAATCTATTTATTTTGAGAGTGCCGGTAGTAATCTTTTGGTATCCAGGAGAATTACATATGACTACCAGCATTGTCGATAGTTAATATTCACTGTCGTTACAATGTACTGGCAGGAAATATTTACTAAGTGTCTATGCCAAGATATGTGTACCGGCGTGGTTTGTTTAAGAGAGTCTATGCCGGTAATAAAACTAAAAATGAGATGTCTTATATTCGTTTCGTGTGCTTATGATATAGGTCAAAAGCCAAGGAAACTAACAAAATAAAAACTAAAGATGTTGTCACTAAGAGAAGGAGGAAGGACGGTCTTAATACTCCTAAGTCTCTACCTCCTCGAGGGAAAGATGAAGGTTGCAAGAAGCGTTTGGGGGCTGATACAAGATGGAAAATTTGGGAGAGTGGTGGTGACCGTAGTCGACTTGTAATCCCGCGAATCTGCTGGAATAGTTGATCGCGATGAGCAAGATGAAGAGGAAAGTGAGGAGGAATATAATGAAGTTTATCCAAGTCAATTAGCAAGCCAAAGCGAATTCGGTGGGCCGAGTCAACAACCAACACAAGGCAAAGGAAAGGGCAAAGTAAAAGTTAAAGTTTCTCACCTTCCTTACACTGATGACATGATACCTGACCTTGAACGTGGTAGAATTTGGGGTGAAGCTCCGGACCCGAAAATACTATTTGGATACAAGGACTCTTGGGATCGTACTATCCATCAAACCTATGTAAGCATTTTTTATCTTGTGCATATGTAATGTTGTGTATTTATGTAAAATCTCTTAATTGTATTGTCTCTCCTAAGTGTAGGATCATAAGAAGGCTGTGCGTGTTTGCCGAAACCAAGCCGCGGATGGTTGGAATTTTTCCGAGGAATGTGAAAAGGTCTAAACAATAGTAAAGGATTCTGGTCTATATGCTTTGGTTGAAAATTATGTGAAGCCTGATTTTGTGACTGTCAATTGCTTCGTGGAAAGGTATCATGGTGAAACTGATACCATACACTTCCCTTTTGGGGAGATGAACTTCATCCCTGAAGATGCTCAGAACATTCTAGGCTTGAATGTTATTGGCAAATCAATTGCAGAAGGAGTTGAGTGTCTGGACCTAGAGCGGTCGAAGTTGCACACTCTGACTAACAAGCTATTTTGTCAGGACTACAAAACTTTTGTGGATAGATTTTATGTGTCCATGTCTAGTAGGACGAAGACATTCAAGCTGAAGATGCTTAAGGAGAAGTTTAAAAAAATGGGAGAGAGAAGTTTGAAGGATGGATGGGACCCTACACAGATTCGTTATACAGCCGCTGCGTACCTGTTATACATCATGGGCACTAAGGAATTCCCTGATAGTAATGGCAACAGGATAAGTGCAAACTTCCTTCAGTACTTGGATCCGTTGGAAGATGTCTTTAACTATTCTTGGGGCACCGCGGTAATGGCACATTTGATGACGGAGATGAGAAGGGCCTCTAAGGCTAAAACAAACCAATTTGTTGGGAATTTCACTCTACTGCAGGTAATTTTGTTTTTTAACTTATGTTCTTATGTATATTATTCACATGTATCTTTATCATGAACTTATAATCAAAATTTACTACTTCTTATATGTATTATTACACATTGGAATAGATGTGGGCTTATGAACACTTCCCAACCTTGTTCAAGGACTGCCCCTTCTTGAAGATCATAGACCTTCCCGAACCCGAGACGCCTAGAGCTAAGAGATACGAGTTCAACAATATTATGAAGCCCGGCAACAAAGGTCGATTGATCGATATGAGATTGGCTCTGGACGCGATGAGTGCCAAAGATGTTGTGTTCGACCCTTACAAGGAGGCTAGAGGAAACCTCCAACTTTTGAGGTTTGGTAACGTTGCATTTTACAATGGGCCGTTATTCTACCTAAAATGATAAGTTATGGATGATCCTATACGTGTGATGCGCCAACTTAGATATAAGAAATTATCACGTTTTGAGATGGCATGTCTTCAAAGTTATGTTCTTGACCTTTCTTGGTGCCACTACGGGAAAAATCATCATTGACGACACTGTATTAACGTTGTAGTACACCTACGATAACTCCATTTTATGCATTGTTGAAGTGGGGTATTGTAGAAAGTCCAAGCTTTTCTACAATACTTCACTAAGAGTTGTAAAGGGTGATGTGATTCATGGTTCGACAATAGTTTGCCAACGTTGTGATTCTCTTTCGATTTTTTTTGAAAGCCTAACTCAACTCTTGCTTGTGTTGTAGGACTATTTTACACAACAAAGGATACGTATCGTAGAAATATGTAACACAACACTTGTATAAGTTGAAGGACTATCTTAGACAACGTAGGATGTGTATTGTAGAAATATGTAACAACTCTTATTACTATTATGAATAAGATTTGCAAGACACTTGTTAGAGTTGTAAAACTATGTTGGACAACACCTAGTTATGTCGTAAAGACATTCTTTCATAACCTTTGGTTTGTGTAGTTGAAAATATGAAACACAACTCTTATTAGAAGTTGTGTGCATATATCTACTTTGAAAAAAAAATTCACAGCTGAAACCAAATTGCCGAAAGTATTTCACATTCATAATTTCATATTAACCTGCCAGTGTAACACATTTACATTCATTCAAGACATGCCACTCCAATTACCAGCTAACTCGTTATAAATATTCTTTATCGATGTGTAAGCATTCAAGTGTATGTCATAGCATTCTGCACCCCATGAAAAATCCTTAGTCATACCATCCTTTATCTTCTCATTCCATTGGGATGAATTTTTGCCTACAAATACAAAAGAGGAATACGGATAAGCATCGGGTTAAATCATTGGTATCTCGGGAACTACTGTGAGATGTCACCAATGGATACTCTATGCTATTCTAATGTACCGTGGTCTTTCCAAAAAAGAGGTAATTTCAAAAATTGCGCATTAGATAATTGTCACTTACAATTTGGTCAAGGGCTTCGCTAAGGGACATATTTCCAAATGAGGTTATGATGTACTCGGACATGTCAGTTTTCCATCTCATAGAGTTATACTTATGATTTGAGCTTAATGCCACTGAAGCAGCTCCATATTTGATAGCTTTAAGCTGCAGAATAGAAAGTAAACTAAGAAAATTGGTCAGGGAGAAAGCTTTTGAGCTATTAAGAATATTAATTCACGTGTATATTTTAGAGAAAATGAGACAAGCGAATTTCTGGTTAACTGGAATTTTGTTGTTCTCGATGTTTAAGTGAATTAACATACCGGCATTTGTAGCACTGGGTCATGAAAAGATGGGCACAAGATGATATCAGCACCTGCAAGGATCAAGTGTGATAAGGCTTCATCGTATGTGATTATAATCCGCATATCTTCATCCTGCAAAATAGCTGATAGTTTACGTTTCTTATGAACTAAAATGAAACATATTGTGCTCCATGAATTGTGCATGATGATGAGTTAATCCTTCAAAAGATATTTTTAGAATAATAACAAACAACTAGAAAAAGGTCAAGATTTTACCCCAAGACTTTTATGGAATGATTCCAACGCACTGTTTATGCTTGGGGATGTTACGGGAGGCCATGAGAATGAACTGAAAGAAAACATAAACAAATAAATAAGCTAATAAATCTTTTAAAGATGAAAGGTAAAGTGAAATGAGCAAAGACAAATATATTTCAAAATAAACTCACATGAGCACCCCTTTGGGAAATAAGCTGGATAACATTCTTTAGGCTCTTCAAGTCAATATCTGAAACGTCTGAACATATGTATCCAACCTGATAATTCATAACCAGTTTGAAGTATTTCAGATGGTGTAGAAAGAACCATAAAACAAAATGGATGAATTTGTCCAGTATCACATAATCTTCATTATATTTTTATTTAGCAAACGAACTCTAGAAGGATTCCGCAGGTACCACTTACAACTATAGAAGGATGACTGGATAATTCAAGACGCTGCCTCAATGAAGCTTTACAAACAGCTTTCCCTTGTAGATCATCGGCAGAATAATTTTGAAGGAAGAGATGTATCCTTGGAAGGATCCCATATTTTGCAATCAAATCCATACGGGGCAAGCAACAGCTTCTCCCTAGAATCAAAATTCAAAGCAAGAAATGTAGGTGATTAAGATTAACAAGCAAACTATTATTTTGTGAAAGACTGCGCGTACGGTGTACTAACTTGTGGATGTCTAACATGGGTTCCAACCCATGACTCAGATTAGAATTTGTTCTTCCCTCAGAATGAGCTGGAGACATTATAACAAATTTATTAGAGTACACAATGTAATATTGCCTCGCTACTCCTCTAGATGCTATAACAATTAACAAATTACCTCCAGGATACAACTATCGTTAGTTCTCCTCTATGTGTAGCATACACAGAGAGAACCCTTAGAACTTGGCAGCAAATAATGAAAACAAAAACATAAATCGAAACTATAACCAGCCGTGAGAAATGTAAAAAGTAATTTATGTTTCTAAACTAACTATGTTTTTGTAAATGAGAAGTAGTATTACAAAATTATGTTTCGTAAACTACAACTCGTTTTTTATGTTTCTGTAAACTAAGAACTCTATTTAATGTTTCTGTAAACTTAAATAAAATTTATGAAAGAATAAAAGAAGAAGAAGAATTTCAGAGAGAAGAGTTCTGAAAGGTTTTATTCAAATGAAATTCTTCTCTCGTATTTATAGCAAAAAACATTTCAACGTTCGACCAAGAATCCAATGTGCGATGACAGTCCGTGATTCACGCTTCACTTTTTGTCGGACGAGTAAAAGCATCCGTTAAAAATACAGGTAAAATGTTTTGTCGGAATTCAAATTTTTTTCGAGATTCTTCTCGAGGTGCACATGTGTTACAACGACATTTTTTTCAAAGATGCTTCACGAGGTTTTTTGCACACGGGTCGGACACCCAAAACCGAGAAGGCAAAGAATAAAATTCTTTATATGTGTGGGAGAAACGTGTGGAAAAATTCAGTAAAAAGATAGGGTCGGATAAACCCAAACCCAAACCCAAACCCAAACCCAAACCCAAACCCACTCCCTCGCCCTCGCCCACGCCGAGCCGAGCGAGCGTGCTTCTGTGCGAAGCACCGCGCGAACGGGAAAGGCAATAAGAAATGCAATAAGGTTTAGGCAACCTTGCCATAGTCTAGGGCTTTCCCCATACACAAAGGTCTAAAGACCCAAAGGGCCATACCCTTAAGGCTAAACCAATGCTATTTAAGTCTAAAACTCTAAGTGTTTTAGTCTATATGGGACTAATGTTTTATTCATTCACATGAAAAAACATCTAGGGAGTAAACACAATTCCACCCTGCACAACCCGAGAATGAATATGTTTCCAGAAAAAACAGAAGAAAGAAATTTTAATGGTCAAACACATTTGTAACCAAAGAAAACAAAACAAACTTAAAAGTAGGATCCCTATACAACCCGAGAATGTGGTTAACTGTGGAACCAAAGAAGATCTACTTAAAAAAGCTACTGAATTTTCTTATAGTAATCCATATTTAAGTGAAATAAATTTTAATGTAGTAGAAAGCCAAACCTTCAAAATGTTGACAAGATGCTTCTTATTGTTATCTTTCAATCGATCATGGCGGTTAAGTCGAAAAGGATCGAGTCCACATAGAGCAAGTTTATCCGGATGCTCTAGACGCTAAAAAATAAAGCCTTAGATAAGAAAAATGTATGTAATAAACCTATTAATACTGTCATACAGGAAAATAGACAACTTTTATATTTACCTGATTTTTGAAGTCATGACAAGTAAACAATATTCTTGCATCTTCTAATCCCTACAGTCAATGGCCAACACTTGTAAGATAGATTACTTCCTTCATAAATCTAAAGTAAGAAAGCAAAAATCCAATTGCTGACAGATAAAGAAGGGGACAAGTTGCACCTGATTAACAAAACCATCCCAAAAGAGAGGCCCAACAATTGCAGTTTCCCAATTGTGTATGTGCAAGATGGCAGGTTTCTTTCCAGAAATTAAAATGTAATCCAGCGAAGCGCGAGAGGTATAGGAAAATATGAAAGCATCTATAAAACAAACAATTAGAAAATAAGCCCGTGAGCTTACAATGTCAATCAGCTTCCAACTTTTGGGGCTCCTTGAAGATAGTTCATTCATAATACCAAGGTTGCCTAATGGAGTTGAAAAATAATTAAACAGCAAAAATGAACCAATATTAGAAATTAGTGTACTGACCATTCAAAGTCATACGAGTATCCATATATCATATCACGGTTGGAATATGACGCATCATTAACAGGCTCAATGAATGTAACTCCAATGCCATGAACAACATTACATACAAAAGAATAAAAACATAAGCGCAATGAAAGTAGGAAACAAATTAGTGTACAATGAAAAATAAAGAACAAATTTAAGAAAACCCCCATTTTTATCTTCTTCTTAAACCCCGGAAACCCCCATTTTTATCTTCTTCTTAAACCCCACTTCTCTTGTCACCAAATACTATTCAACCATTCCTCTATCTTCTTCTTGTGCATCTCTCTCTGATCAAAGCTTGCCCAAATCCTAACACCTGCCTTAAGTTAATTTTAGATTCAGTCGCATTTTCTTTTTACAAAACCTGCACAATTTTTAACTGCTAGTTCCATCCAAATAGCTCAAAACCAAAATTCTACCACCACTGCTACCAATTTTTCCCATCATTTTTCCAAACCTAACTCCTCTGCAGACAGCCACCGAATAAAACAACCCAATTCAGTAAAATTGACAGTGAATTGAACAATACTGGTAAAATTTTATGGATGAGAGATTATACCTAAAAGACCATTATTCAATGCAAAACTCCTACTCTCGGTGGACAAAATAATCGAATCCGTTATGTTGTTTATTAGCTTTGGATTCAATGAAAGGAGATTGAGCTTCTTTACCAATCACTATGTGAAGAATTACCAGAATCTGAATCTGCAATTAAACACCAAACACATCACAATCTCAATAATCAACAATTGCAGGACATAAGTGATACAGGGGAACCAGAATTGAAAGGGGTTCTGAGATTAAATCAGTGAAAGAAGAAATTGGTAGCAGATTACGAATTATACCTTTATCCAAACTCTTAGATTGAAGCAGTTGATTTTGATTTCCTGTTTTGCCTCGATTAAATTTCTGAATCATCACTTCAAACCCTAACTATCAATTTTATTTTCAATCACCATCATCTATTCTTACAAACCTAAATTTCCTCCTCTGATCTCACTTCTTTCTCCAATTTTAGCTCAACACATCGATTTATCATCCTCAAATCACCAAACCCAATCTCTAATTTCTTCTTGTTTATCACTAAATTGAAACTTCAATAAAATTCAAAACCCTAACTTTTCAATTAAACTCCCCATCTCTACGTCTTCTCGAAGCTTGTTTCCTCTATCAACATCACCTCCACGGACTAATTCCTAATCTCGATTATAAGGGTGAGGAATTGGAAGAAAAATCAAAAGAAAGAGTAAAGCTTCGGTGGTGGAAGTCTGGAAGATGA
The DNA here is from genome assembly GCA_023529315.1 of Papaver bracteatum. NCBI lineage: Eukaryota > Viridiplantae > Streptophyta > Magnoliopsida > Ranunculales > Papaveraceae > Papaver > Papaver bracteatum. The sequence continues at coordinate 4,857,285 of JAJJWX010004804.1, read as the reverse complement.
GGAATCGAGGCTGCGAGCAAAATCTTTACTCTTGTCTGTAACCCTAAACTCAAAAACGACAACAAGACCTTCTTCTCCTTAATCTCGAGTTTATCAGTTCTTCATAAACTCTCGATTCCAAAATCTCCATGTCAATTTGAATCACATCAAACCCTAATTCTTTTCTGTAATCTTCTCCTCATCATCTTTTCGATTTCTTCTCTTGGTTTCACCATTAATAGCACCTCCATTCCTCTCATTCTTTCGCAACTTCTCTGTAGATGGCGATGATGAGTAAAGAATTAGAGTTTTTGAAGAGATTTGGTGAAGCAGGTGAAGAGAGGGAGAGGAGATGGAAATGATGAGTAAAGATGGGTTGAGTGAATTATATTTTCTCATGTAATGTCGTAGTTCATCTGTGGAGTGTGGAGGAGACGAAGAGGAGAGGAGATGAAGATAGATCAAAATAGATAAAGTTCGAGTGGTTGAGGAGGGTTTGGTGAATGAAAATGATGGACGGACCAGATTTTGTTTGATCTACTCATACGGATTGAGAAAAAAATCTGACGGTTAAGATTGTATTTGTGATGCTCATACGGATTGAAGCATTTGTGTTTCTCTTTGTGCTAATACGAACTCATGTATTATGTTTATTATCAACCTTCGACATGGAAAAAAAATCCAAAAAATATATTAATAAATTTAGGAAATTGTTATCGACATTCTGATATAAAAAAATCCAAAAAATGTATAAGAATGAAGCTCAAAAATAAGAAGTGAATTCAATAATTGGTGTGTTTCTTTGTGCTTCGGGTTTGAATTTCGACTCACATAGGTCACGAAGTAAGTTCGAAGCTCCAAGAGGGTTTCAGAGTTCAAACTTAGCATGATACATCATCGAAATTGATAAATATGAATCCCAGTGTCAATTCGAACTTCAAATGCGGTATAATGGCATACAGACTATGAAGTATGAAGCTCCGGGAGAGTTCAGATTTCAAACTTAGAATGATACATCATCAAAATCGATAAATATGAATCTCAATGTCCATTCTAACTTCATAAATATGGATCCCATGTGTCACTTCTAGCTTAAAGTGTGGCTCAACGACATACGAACCATGAACTCTCAGTGTCCTAAGTGGTTTTGAACTCCAAATTTAGCAGGATATATCATTGAAACTCGTAAAGATGGAGCTGATGTGTCACTTCTATCGGGATATTCTTCTAAACCTTAAACATATTATATTTTGGAAACATCAATACTTAACCTGGATCTTAGATCGAAACCCGGCCCTGAGTTAACTACTTTAAGCCGGAAACTTCAAAAGAACGATGAATCCATCGATTCATATGTAAGATTCAATCAGAATATTCCACGGAACCTTGAACACATCCTTTTTTGGCAACTTTGAGACTTAACCTGGCTCTGACTGGACTTCTATAAGTCGGAAACTTTGTCAGAACGACGAATCCATCCATTTACAGGTAAGATTCCTTCGTAATATTTTATGAAACCTTAAACAAACCCTATTTCTGCATACTGTATACATACCTTAAACAAACCCTATTCTCGGGTTCAAAGATTTCTTGAGTTGAACTTGAGTTTCTCATTCGGATGAACTGAAGATGAAATTTATAGGATTTAAACATCCCGGGTTCAAAGATTACTAGAGTTGGACCTGAGTTTCTCATTCGGATGAACTGAATATGAAATTTATCAGATTTGAACATCACGGGTTCGAAGATTACTAGAGTTGGACCTGAGTTTTTCATTTAGATGAACTGAAAACGGAATTTATCATATATGAACATCACAGGTTAGAAGATTACAAGAGTTCGACATGGGTTTCTCATAAGGATGAACTGAAGATGAAATTTATCAGATTTGAACATCACGGGTTCAAAGATTACTAGAGTTGGACCTGAGTTTCTCATTCGGATGAACCGAATACGAAATTTATCAGATTTGAATGACACGGGTTAGAAGATTACAAGAGTTGGACCTGAGTTTCTCATTCGGATGAACTGAAGATGAAATTTATCAGATTCGAACATCACGTGTTCAAAGATTACTAGAGTTGGACCTGAGTTTCTCATTCAGATGAGCCAAATATGAAATTTATCATATTTGAACATCACATGTTCAAAGATTGCTAGAGTTGGACCTTAGTTTCTCATTCGGATGAACTGAAGATGAAATTTATCATATTTGAACATCCCCGGTTCAAAGATTACTAGAGTTGGACCTGAGCTTCTCGTTCGGATGAATTGAAAATGAAATTTATCAGATTTGAACATCACAGGTTAGAAGATTACTAGAGTTCGATCTGAGTTTCTCATTCGAGTGAATTGAAGATGAAATTTATCAGATTTGAACATCTCGGGTTCAAAGATTACTAGAGTTGGACCTGAGTTTCTCATTCGGGTGACCTGAAGATGAAATTTATCAGATTTGAACATCACGGGTTCAAAGATTACTAGATGTGTTTCTTATTCGGATTAATTGAAGATGAAATTTATCAGATTTGAACATCACGGGTTCAAAGATTACTAGAGTTGGACCTGAGTTTCTCATTCGGGTGAACTGAAGATGAAATTTATCAGATTTGAACATCACGGGTTCAAAGATTACTAGATTTCGATCTGAGTTTCTCATTCGAGTGAAGTGAAGATGAAATTTATCAGATTTGAACATCACGGGTTCAAAGATTACTAGAGTTGGACTTGAATTTCTCATTTGGGTGAAAGGAAGATAAAATTTATCAGATTTTAATATCACGGGTTCAAAGATTACTAGATTTCGATCTGAGTTTCTCATCGGGTGAATTGAAGATGAAATTTATCAGATTTGAACAACCCGGGTTCAAAGATTACTAGAGTTGGACATGAGTTTCTCATTCGGGTGAACTGGAGATGAAACTTATCAGATATGAACATCCCGGGTTCAAAGATTACTAGAGTTGGACCTGAGTTTCTCATTCGGGTGAACTGGAGATGAAATTTATCAGATTTGAACATCACGGGTTCAAAGATTACAAGAGTTGGACCGGAGTTTCTCATTCGGATGAACTGAAGATGAAATTTATCATATTTGAACATCACTGGTTCAAAGATTACTAGAGTTGGACCGGAGTTTCTCATTCGGATGAACTGGAGATGAAATTTATCAGATTTGAACATCACATGTTCAAAAATTACTAGAGTTGGACCGGAGTTTCTCATTTGGATGAACTGAATATGAAATTTATTAGATTTTAACATCACAGGTGGAAAGATTACTAGATTTCGATCTGAGTTTCTCATTCGGGTGAATTGAAGATAAAATTTATCAGATTTGAACATCCTGGGTTCAAAGATTACTAGAGTTGGACCTGAGTTTCTCATTCGGGTGAACTGAAGATGAAATTTATCATATTTGAACATCATGGGTTCAAAGATTACTAGATTTCAATCTGAGTTTCTCATTCGGGTGAATTGAAGATGAAATTTATCAGATTTGAACATCCGAGGTTCAAAGATTACTAGATTTCGATTTGAGTTTCTCATTCGGGTGAATTGAAGGTGGAATTCATCAGATTTGAACATCCCGGGTTCAAAGATTACTAGAGTTGGACCTGAGTTTCTCATTCGAGTGAACTGAAGATGAAATTTATTAGATTTGAACATCACATGTTCAATAATTACTAGATTTCGATCTGAGTTTCTCATTCGGTTGAATTAAAGATGAAATTTATCAGATTTGAACATCCAGGGTTCCAAGATTACTAGAGTTGGATCTGAGTTTCTCATTCGGGTGAACTGAAGATGAAATTTATCAGATTTGAACATCCCAGGTTCAAAGATTACTAGAGTTGGATCCGAGTTTCTCCTTTGGGTGAACTGAAGATGAAATTTATCAGATTTGAACATCTCGGGCTCAAAGATTACTAAAGTTGGACTTGGGTTTCTCATTCGGATGAACTGAAAATGAAATTTATCAGATTTGAAATCACAGGTTCGAAGATTACTAGAGTTGGATCTGAGTTTCTCATTTGGGTGAACTAAAAATGAAATTTAATATGAATGTGAAAAATAACCAGACTACCCTTATCGGAAATAGGTAAAGTAAATATTACAGAATGTGAAAATGACGATATTACCCTTAATGGAAATAAGTGCAATAAATATTATGGAGACTGTGAAAATGACCAGACTACCCTTATCGGAAATAAGTAAAGAAAATATTATATACTATGAAAATGACCATATTACCCTTATTGAAAATAAGTGCAATAAATATTATTGAAGCTTTAATAATGACCAGACTACCCTTATCGGAAATAAGTAATGTAAATATTACACTTTGAGAATGACCATATTACCCTTGATGGAAATAAGTGCAATAAATATTATATAGACTTTGAAAATGACCATACTACCCTTATTGGAAATAGATAAATTAAATATTATAAAATGTGAAATGACCATATTACCCTTAATGGAAATAAGTGCAATAAATATTATGGAGACTGTGAAAAATGACAAGACTACCCTTATCGGAAATAAGTAATTTTCTAAGAAGGCTTCGCGCTGTTTGCAGCTCAGTCACCTGAGCATTATTTTTTGAGCATTACATTTTGTTTTACAACACTTATGAAGTGTTGTCATAAAGTTAGTGTATTAAAGAACCACAAACTTAACAGAACATGTGATAGTGTAGGATGGTTAGTGGTGTAGATTTCCATGCCCGAGGCTCAGGATCGAATCCCCCCAACCTCATTTTTTCCAAAATTATATATTTTTACTTCAACAACACTTATAAGTGTTGTTATAGGTTTCTATTTAAAAAAATGAAAAAAAAACAAAACTTGTGAACTGAAAGGATGGTTGATGAGCTACACTTCCATGCAGTAGGTTCATGTTCGAATCTCCCCTCTAACATATTTTTCATTATCATATTTTTGTGTTCTTCAACAACACTTGTGAGAGTTGTGATAGGCTAAGTCACTACACTTATAAAACAAAGTTTTTATAGCTAAATATCGTCACAACACTTTTTCTTAAGGAGTTGTCGTTTATTTTCTTAGCGCAACCCCTTGGTCCTAAGGGTTGGAAGTGATAATATACGATAACTCTTCCCTTGAAACCAGTTGTAAAACATAAGACTTTCTACGATATTTAGCAAAGAGTTGTAAAACCCCAGTTGTAGATGTATATTTTTCCTGTAGTGTTCTTTTCAACTCCCAATCGGTTGCATGTAGAGTATGATCCGGATCCGGAACCAACACATTGGAGGTATAGGGAACCACATTGTTTGGTAGATATTAGTAAGTGGGAGATCGCGGAAAACGTTGATGAAGTTGATGACGACTACATGGAAGATTACCTGGAATGGTTACATCCTTATGTCGTGCACCCGGATGATGTCCAAGTTCTACCCCAGACTTACCCTCCTGTTCCAACTCATGCAGAGGCACCACCTACGATGGCCCAACTTAATAAGACTGTTGGATTGTTAGTAAGTATTGTTAATTGATTAGTCGTTTAATATACACATAATCTTATATTAGCATATATATACTCATTATGTGTTTGATGTATTAAACTCGCGGCGTCGGCTTGGAAAGTTGAATAAGATGTTTGGTTGCAAGAATAAGGAAGGAGAGGTTCTCTCCCTTGAAGAAATGAAGGTAGTCGAGGAAAAACTTGATAGAATTGAAGAAACCGACCCTAGTGCAAAAGATTTGTTCGGGGAAAGTAAGAAGAAACCGGCCCAAAAGAAGCAAAAGACCAAGTGATTAACTCTTTAGTTGTGTTTCTTTAATTGGATGGCGGTTGTTACGACTTGAACAATTCCGAACTTGTTTTCTTTTGTACCTCATGGTTAACTCTTTAGTGGTTTGGTTTGCTTTTAGTTTATGATACCTGGATTAAGAACATTTAAGAATTATCCAGTTATTTGTTTGGTTTATGTTGAACATGTTTAGATTTCTAGTCAAATGTTATCTTTACAAGATTTATTTATGACTGTTGCCGGCATAGATAAGTTGAGGTTCTACATCGCTGGTTTTAGTTGTCGGGACGAAAGATAATTATGATTCCATGCCGGTTTCGAGTACCGGTATTGAAATTGTTTTATAAAATTGTACCAGAATAAAAAGATAAAACATTTCATGTTCCTGTGTAGATATTGGAAGGTACCGGCATAGTGGTATTTTCTAAAATATATGCCGGAATTATGATTTTTGCAAATTTTATTAGTAGTCAGAAAACCGGCACTGTAAGATTGATTGATTCTATGCCGGAACTCTCCTTATCTTATACTATGATAGTTTTGTTATACCGGCATTGCTTAGGATAAAATTACAACGCCGGTTTTGTTTATAAATCCATTTCGAATGCTCTTTTATTTCACTCCTATGTAATCTATTACATTGGATTTGAAACTTTAAATTAAAACATACTAAAAAACATGGAATGGAGTAATTTTGGTTAAAGATGATCTCATAATCTATTTCCATCCATTTTCAACAATTAGGGAACCTTTGAACCTTTTACGAATATCTTCGAAGACATCGTCTGGAATCTCGATATCAAGGACCATCTTTATTGGTTCATCTTCACGTTCAACATATTCATTTCCCTTCATATAACACCCATCAGACCCATCAATAGGCTTGCATTGGCCCTTATGGTTTTCTCTTGCTTCGGCTAGTGCAACTGCTTTGTCAAACTATTGAAACTCTTCGCACTTTGGGTGATTTAAACACCTTAGAAACATTCTTCCATTTTCAGCATCATTAGTTTTTGCAATCCAAAACCGGCGTATCCCATCACAGTTTCCTACACTTCGAATAAATAAAAGGACAGTCAATGGCTAGATGAGAAGGTGACTTGCAAATTTGACAGCTGCAATGATAACTCTGTAAGAGAAGATTATATTAGTGATTCGTTCTAGTAGAGAATATTATAATTGTCCAATTCATCCTTAGTAATGTTGAATCTACTTACTTTGCAGGTAAAGGTTGATGATGGTTTGCTTGTTGATGAATCTCCCATCGCTTGTGAACCTTGAACCGTGCTTGCTTGATTTATTTTTTGAGGCTTGGTTTCTTCAGAGAAGGATACTTGCTATTTTGTGGGTGGTTTGTGTACATTTTTGTAAAGGAATGAGGGGTTTTTTTATATAGGTTGAAGCTCCAACGGTCTTATTTCTAAAAAAACTAGCCGTTTTTTTTTAAATTCACATGTACTAACATTGTCGCAGAAACACAATAGTCGCCAGTATTGAATGCCGGCGTTGTAAGATGCCGTTTAAACTACGCCGGTACCATCTACATAGTCCACAGAATCTGTACATAAGAATATTATTTACCGGCATAGACGTTTAACAGTGATGTGTACCAGAAGTTTGAACTGGCGTACATTATCATAATTATTTCAAAGCCAACACTTCTGATTTCAAAAAAACTATCCGTTGATATTTTTATCTATATAAAGATAGCTAATACTTGGACCCAATTTCCCAAAACTCGTGTGTTCTTTAGTATATCCTTGACACTGTAAACTTATAAAACCCTAAGCCCTAGAAGATTCATCATAGCTTAGTATAAAACCTACTCCTACATACTACAAATAGCATCGTTTGACTCCAAGGAATATTTAGAAATCACCAAAGCATGGTATTCCGAAACTCGTCCTTCAACTATAGATAACAGTTCGCGGGATTCCATGTGGATGAAGATTTTTAACAAATTTACTCACGATTATGGGAACCCAAAACGAAGAACTGCTCAACAAATCGAGCAACGTCACAACATCATCCTAGATGCGGTGGTTGAGTATTTAAAAATCAAACACCGGATCGAGCATGCTACCCACAATAGATTGTCCCCTCCACAAGTCGTAAGTATCTTTATGATTAATTCGACACAATCCACTCTTTTCAATTTCTATGTAACAAACTAAGTTTGTGTGTTGATTGTGTAGCATGAAGCCGTGAAAGCACGTTACTTACAGGAAAAGGGGGAAGTATTCATGTTTGACGAGAACGTGAACCAAATCATAACCAAAGTCACAGAGTACCACCAGCTGGGTAATTAAATCGGAGACAGATTCTTCTTAAAAATATTTATAGATTTAGTTATTTTTGGTTAGGTTTTTAGGGTAGTTTTTAGTAAGGTTTTGTGGGTACATCTCTATGTAAACCCTCACGAGACTATAACTCGTCCACTTGGGTCGCCCAGTGGTTTAAAGGCTTGATGCACCTTCTAAGTGCATCCCGTGCTTCCCGCGACAAGGATTACATTTGAAATAAATTACAGTTCCGTCATACTATGTTTACATAATAACACGCCGGTAATATGTGCTGGCATACATCTTTTACATATTTCTATGCCGGTAGTGGTGTCAACTTTTTATTATTTATGTGTACAATATACCTTGTTCTGACATTTGTTTTATATAATTTTGAATGCCGTCATCTGGTTCCGGCGTATCGTATATACTTATTACAATGCCGGCTAGTTTAAAATTCAAATTTATGAAAGTACAACTTCATTGATTGAGTACAATAATAGCCAGATTTGGGCACAATCCTATAAATACAAAAGTTCTCCCTACAAAACAACACACACATAGTTCCATATACTATATAAAGCTAATATCATTACATACTCTTTCTAGCTATCCAAATACCTCTACATACAAAGCAATGGCATCATTTGATTCAAATGAAGATTTGGCAATCACCAAATCTTGGTACGCGAAAACTCGAGTTAGAAGGCAGTCCTCCGTAAGAGTGGATTTCGTAACCTTTTGGGGTAAGGTATTCAACAAATATAGGAAATAGTTTGGGAATCCCAAAGGAAGAAGTGTTGAACGAATTCATGATAGGCACCAAGTCATCGAAAATGTGATACTTGGTTATTTAGCTATCCAAAAATCGATTTTCAATGCCACCAACTTTAACTTATCCATTGAAAAATTTGTAAGTATTTTTGTGGTTTATTTTACATAAGTTTGATCTTCCTACTTAACACCACTAACTAAGTAAGTTTGTGTAAGTACTGAATATCGCAAGATAATAGTTCACGAGTATCGTAATAAATAAAGGAGAGAAGAATTATAAAGTGTTACGATGATAGAAGAAGCGCGGAGAAATATGAAGTTTTGCGAGGATGGAGTAATTTTGCGAGTATGAGTTGCGATACTTCGTAACTCATGTACAGCTGTATAAGTTTTACTATAAATAGGAGTTCAAATGTAAAATTCGAGAGGTTCTTTTAGTGAGTGTTAGAAAATATTTTAGGAAAGAGAATAGAGAAAGTTGTAACTATTCTAATTCCATTTAGATACTTCTTTGTAATCAATTAAGAACATTAATAAGAAAATTGTCATTCATCATCAAGAACTTCTTGAGTTTTTACTAATTCTATTGAGGGTGTAGTTGTAGGTTATTCTGCAACTACATAATTGGCGCTAGAAACAGGGAGAGAAAGAATTCTTGTACCAGAAAAATGACAAGAATAAGAAACACATCAGAACCATTAACTGAAGTAAGAAGAAGTGTAAGATTAGCAGGAGGAGAAGCAAATATAACAGGAGAACCTAGTAGAAGAAGGAGTAATCGAATAAATCAAGCTCAACAAGTAGAAGATCATGATCAAGTGAGTATACACACTTGGAGAACTAATACACCAGAAGAAGAAGATAGAGAACCACAAATCAGAGAAAATGGGAGGTTGATGGGAGGAACAATTCTTGAAAGAGAAAGGAAGATGCTAGAAACATTGAGACAAGGAATCCAAAAAGAACGAATGATCGAAGCTGAAGAACGTGCCAAATTAACAAGACAAAATCAAGAATTGAGGATGGAAAATGAGATGTTACAAAGGAGGAAATCTCAAAGTGTTGCAAGATCAAATGTTAGAATAGAAAGAGAAGGAAAAAATTCACCGATAATCAATAATGAAAATGATATCCAAGAACAAGCGCAAAATCAAGGTGATAGAAATCAAGAAAATCGTTTCATTTTAATACCAAACCGCGAACAAAATATGGAGAATTTACGAACAAGACCAAATCATAAAGAAAACAATCAGAATCTAGAGGAAGAACAACAACTTATGGAAGAAACTGAGAGACAACAAGCAATACATCAAAACAATCACGAGAATGGAGTAAGAAGACATGAAGAAGTTCGTAACAAACAAAATGTTGAGTATGAAAGAATTAAGAGAAGAATTGTAAATCAACAAACAGAAGTGGAAAGGAATGAACCAAATTCTCGAATCAGAGTACAAGTAAATCAAGAAGAAATAAGTCACAGAAGAAGGAGAAATGAAGAAGAATAAATTCATGATATTCGCATGAGAAGAATGAGAAGAATAAAAAGGGAAGAACAAGAATTCCAAGATGCTTTACAACTGAAAAATTATGATAATTTAGAAAGAAGATATTTGCAGAATTATGCAAATGAAAACATTAATGAAGAATATGATAGAATGCGAAGGATCGCAAGGGAGGAAGCGCAAGAACGTAGAAGAAGAGAAGTTGCATTAAAAAGACCAATGGATGAGAATTCTGAGGCAAATGCACGAATCTTTCGAGAATTAGCATAAATGAGAGGGATGATAAACAATAGAAGAGGAGGAAATAGGAGGCAATTAGATGAAGCAATAGAAGAAGCTGCGAGGACCCCATTTGCTAGAGAAGTACAGTTGGGAGGAATTCCACCAAAATGTAATTTGCCCACACTTACCAGTATTTTTGATGGGACTTCATGTGCTATTCAGCACATTAAAGCATACATAAGATGTATGTTACAATGGGAGAATCATGATGTTGTGTTATGCAAGTACTTCGCATCAAGTTTAACAGGGGAAGCTCTAAAGTGGTTCGAAGGACTCCCTAAGAACACTATTACGTCATTCAATCATTTGCAAACAATTTTCCTTGGAGCATATATCACAAATCACTCTTCACGGCTTGGTATTGAAGATGTATTTGGTTTAAAACAAAGAGTGGGTGAAAGTATGAAGCATTTGGTAAGACGATGGAAGACTATGTGCAGTGATATGGCAGGGCGTGTAGATGAGAGATACTTGATTCTGTCCTTCATAAATGCGATGTTCGCAACTGAACAATTATATGTTCAAATCTTCAGAAGAAAGAATTCCATAATGATGACAGAATTACGAGAATTGCAAGAAGAATACATTACACTAGAAGAAAAGCAAAACAATATGGAGCCATATCCAGTAACAAACACTAGCAATAAAGAGGGAGGAGCAAATTTACTTCCCAAAATAATCAATGTAGTAGCAGGTACTTCGCAAACATCCTCACAAACTTCTTCGCAAATTTCAGAAGAGAAGAAAATCAATGATAGACAGCCAAAGATGGTAGCAATGGGAAGTAGAGATCAAGAAGAATATGATAGAGAGAAGAATTTCTATAATCGGATAGGAAATAACCAAATTCCAAGACTAGATCAACAACAAGAAAATTATGGTGGACAAAGGCAAAATTATTTTGGACAAGGAAACCAGAGACAAAATTATAACAACGGTCAAGGAGGTCAAAGAATGGTAAGGGAAGAGATAAAATTTCCACCTTTGAATACAAGTGTAGAAAAGATATGGCAAGCAATTATCCTGGTAGAGAATGTACCAACTCCATGGAATATGGGAAAGGAACCACCAATGGGTCCAAGAAGTCATGAATTTTGTTCATATCATCATTTTGATGGACATTCTACAAATAATTGCCATAATATCAAGAGGATAATCTTGTGAATGATTGATCAAGGAAAACTAAATCAATTTTTACTTAAGCAGACACAGTCGCAACAATTACCACAGGCTCCATCCATAACTCGCAGGGAGAACACGACAAAAGAAAAGGGAGAAGAAATCCTACATATAGAAGTGGGGTCAAAAGCAAGGAATGTTTTCTGTAATTCCATTGTTCATTCATATAAAACCATAGAGGATTTTCATGATAATGTGTTAAGTAGGGTATATGCGAGGGATGGTGAAGGAAAGGAAGTAATGAACATCGCAAAGATTTCACGACTTGAAGATTGGCAGAAACGTGAAATTTCTTTTGAAGCCACTGAAATTCCAGAAGGTTGTGAAGCACATGATAATCCATTGGTGGTAAGACTGGCAATCTACATGAATATGGAGGAGAACGAAGATGATATGGAGGAAGAGTCAATTGGTCTTAATAGGATTTTGATTGATACGGGAAGTTCTGTCAATATCCTCTTCTATTCTGCTTACAAAACTATGGGGGGAAAAGATGCAGATTTAATACCTTCTACTTACAGAATTTATGGTTTTAATGGAACTGCCAACAAGCCCAAAGGAGAAGTGAGCATGCGAATTCCATTAAGTGGAATGCGAACTGAAATTCTGTTCTGCGTTGTTGATGTTGAATCACCATATAATGCTTTGATAGGAAGGCCATGGATTCATGGAATTCTAGGCGTAGCTTCCACCCTACATCAGTGCATAAAGTTTCCTCATATGAAGGGTATTGGAATTATCAAGGGTGATTGGGCTGAGGGAAAGAAATGTTACGATACAGAAGTAGAAGTTTGCGAAGGAAAAACTGCTGAGAAGGAAAATTGGAGAAAAAGAGCAAAGGTTGTGAAAAGAAGTGAAAATTTAATGGCAGAGGATTAAGGAAAAAGAGAATAAAGTTACGATGATAATCATACAAGAAATTTACGATGATAATAAGGGATTGTGATTTGCGAGGAAAAAGAAGGAAAATAACAAAACAAGAAGGTTATCAGTATGTTTGCTCGTGAAAATGAGGTATGTGGCAAAACAAAATTTTTATTTCGTGATAAAATTTTACGAATATTGTTTGCTCGCAGGAAATTGGGAAAAAGTTACAAATTTTCAGAATTTATATTCCGATTAAAATTTCATTAATTTGCGAATAAAAGACCGCAATCTGTGATCAGCCTCCAAAAAAGAAAGAGAGCCGCAAAAAATTTTATACAGGCAAACCTTTGTGGCGTACACCCTAGTTCGCGAAGCTATATTTCGTAAGAGGCAAAGTCCTAAAGTACGTCATTTAAGGGGGTACCTATAACGTGGCTAAGGGTAACCGGAACACCACCAAGGGCCCTTAGTACATGGTAAAATTTTTGGGGTACAACCCAATAATGGGGTACCTATCCGGGTTAGACACCTTGGATTCTCACCTAATCTAACGACATTACGCAATATAAAATGCGGTGTAAGAGGATTTAGGATGGGAGACTAAGGCATACTGTCTTTCCCAAGAAGTGCAGAAAACGATCAAGGCGCCGAGGTACACGGTTGAGTCAAGAGTGCCGGGTGAGGTTGAACCACATCTGCCATTTTTGACAAGTCTTGGAAAATGATGCACTTGGCCCAAAGATACCCCATAGGGTGCAACCTCGTAACTATAAGCCCTATAGGAAAAAAGGATAAGAGGTTGCGATCAAAAGCTGGTTGTTGGCAGAACCGGATGGGAAGAGCTAACCTTGTATGGTCGATGTATGCTTCCTTGAAGGGGCAATCAGGGGAAGATAAAGGGCAGCACCCTCCATTAGGGAGCTGATACGTGCTATAAGACGCAAATGTCACGAGGCTTCTTGTTTGCGAAAACATAAAGGCTTGTCATATTTGTGCAACAAATGAAGTTCTGCGAGCCTTCTAAAAAAAAAAAAAAAAAAAAAAAAGGGAGAAAGAAAGAAAGAAAAGAATAAAGAACTCGCAGAACATAATAAAGTTAAGATGAGATCAATGGGTCGCTACATGAAAGTGTAGAGACGTCCTGCGATTTCATCGCAAGACGGCAATGTCATGGGGATTTATGTTCGCAAGAATATTTAGGCCTGTCATATTGTCGCAACAATTCCTGAAGAGGCTAAAATACTATACAAAGAAGTTAAGATGAGATCAATGGGTTTTTGCATGAAAGTGTAAGAACGTCCTGCGATTTCATCGCAAGACGATAATGTCACGAGGTTGTATGTTCGCAAGAATGTTCAGACTTGTCATATTATCGCAAATAATTAATACAAAAGAGGTGGCAAAATAAGACCTTTACTTAGGAAGGCATGATAAGACCACAGAAATTAATGAAATTTATTGCATCAACATCATTGAAGAAATTATACAAGAATATACATTATGAAGATCTGAAAAGAAGACAACTTCGTCAATATCATTGAAGAAATTTTACAAGAATATACATCAAGAAATTTTGAAGAGAAGACAACTCTGTCAATATCATTGAAGAATTTTTACAAGAAGTCCTATCAAAAAAGACAACATCATTGAAGAATTTTAATGAAGACTTAACAAAAGATGCGATTTTGATAACAATCAAATACAGATAAATTCATATTCGTAAAAGTTTACGAGAATTACATACTTCTCCATATATTGAATATTTCACAAAAAGATTGAATACTTCTTATAATTCTTCAAGAATATCTCATATTTATTATACTTCTTTAATGGATATTTCATTTGGTGAAAGTTAAATAATCATTATACTTCGTCATATGTTACATAATTATTCAAAGATCGAATACTTCTTATATTTCTTCAGTTGGTAAATTGAGTACTTCTAATACTTCTTATATTTCTTCATTTGATGAATTGAATACTTCTAATACTTTTTATATCTCTTCATTTGGTGGATCGAGTACTTCTAATACGTAAAAGGGAATTGAGTATTTCTAATAATTCATTTGGTAAATTTAATACTTCTAATACTTCTTATATCTCTTCATTTGATGGATTTGGTACTTCTAATACTTCTACAAAGGTTGAAACTTCGTAAGATAAACTGAGGCAGATATTTTAATACTTCAAATAATGTTTAATCATTTAAAGAGAAATAATAGGGGGAAAAGGATATACTAAGCTTTATCTGCGAGTTATATATTATTTCTCTTCATATGATCAAATGGGGCAAATTTAGTCAAAGAAAGGTTAAATTATCTTCGCAAAATATCAAAAAGAAATGATAAATCATCTTCGTAAAATATCAGATGTACTTCTCAAAAAATAGAATTGTTCGCAAAAAGGAAACCAACAGTAACTAAGGGAAGGAATTCAGAAGAAAGAAAGACAGGAGAGTCAATGATAAATTGAACAAGGAATATTATCATGCTTCATCAACACTCTGTGCTGGATCTTTAAGATCAGAAGGGTCATTAGCAGCCTTCGACTTTTGCGAGATATCATCCTTGGAAGAATACGCAGCAGGGACATCTCCTTGAGGAATAGATTCTTTCTCATCATCAAGATCTTCATCATCACTCTCATAATTGAAATCACTATCAGGCTCACGAGCAACTTCATCGTCAGATATCTTCAGAGGAGTAATCTTCACAGGAGGCAAGCCTCTTGATAAGAGAATGTTATTCGTAAAGACTTGAGCTTTCAGATGACTTTCACGAAGTATAGCTTTTTAATGATTGGTATCTTCGATATCTTTGGAATAAGCAAGATAATTGAATCTCCTAGTAGCACGGTCACGAGAGTTGATTAAGCGAGTAGAAAGCAAAGCATTCTTCTTACGAAGCTCAGAACAGGAGGCTTCTAATCCAGCTTTTGCATTACGAAGATGGTTCTCAGATTCTGCAAATAAAACAAAGTTCAAAGAATAAAATTTGCAAGTATAACGAAATTTAAAGATATACCAGAGGCAGTCAAATTTTAATGACTACCTTCTCTTTGCGAAGTAAGAGATTGAGTTAAAGATAGACAACAGTTCTTCATCTGATTCATCGCATTATCAAAACCATCACCAACTAATCCTTTAAGTCGAGATTGAAGCTTTTGATCTTTAGAAAGGAGAAAATTTTTATCCTTCGCAAGTTTGGCATTAAGACTTTTTAATGACGAGTAATCTTCTTCAAGTTGATTCTTCTTAGAACACAAGACTATATTCTTATTAATAAGGGAATTCTTCTCAATAACAAAAGAATTTCTTTCAGCATCTGAAGACTTCTTTAATTCCTCAAGTTCACCTTTCAACAAAGAAATAAGATTTTCTTGATCGCAACATTTATTCTGAAGAGTCTTTAATTCTTGCGAAGAAACAATCATTGTATTCAAAAACGAACATTTCTCTTCTGATAAGGTTTTGTTCTCTTCTAATAAGGTTTCTATTCTCAAATTAGCTTTGGTTAAGGAAGAAAAAAGTTGAGATATGTCATCATTCAAAAAATTTCGATCATATATTAATTGAGTATTCTCTTGAAAAATAGCATCAGAGTTGTCAAGAGCACACGAGTAAAGATTAGATAAATGGGAGAATTGGTTTGAGAGGCTTTCATGCTTGGTTCGATATTCTGTTGCATCTGATTCATGGTGAAGTACCAATCTTCTACATTTCTGGATGGATTCTATAAAGGGGAATGGGTTTTAATGGATGTTTCAAGCATATGAAGAATATAAGTAAATAAAAGAGAAAATATGAAGATAGTAATCATACCTTTCAATTCATCATTTCTTTTGCGAAGAATCGCACAGTCCAGAGAATTATTCTGAAGATGATGATTTTCTTTACGAAGATCCTCGCATTCTGCTTGAGAAGCTTTCAAAGATTGGTGAAGCAATTAAATTTCTTTTTCCAAGGATTGACGTGAAGAAGAAATGTCTGGATTGACGAAATTATTTAGAACTTCGCAAAATTCATATTGCGAACGAACATTAGTAGACTTCGCAGTATTGGTCAAAACCTCAGATAACATTCGGAAAGTTGAATAAATTCCATCTCGAATTTCTTGAGGAAGAGGAGAAGAATTTGAAGGAATAAGAGCAAGCTGCAAATTGTCTGGAGAAATAGCACTCAAAGGATTTGGGGACAAGACAGGTTTTTCTAAAGAAGAAGTTGAAGAAATATTTTGCGAGGGTTGTTTTTCAAAAGAAGAAGTTGAAGAAATATTTTGAGAGGGTTGGTCTTGAAGAAGTGTTGATAAATTGACATTGATAGGAGATTGAAAAGCAGGTAATGGAGTAGAGGCAGGAGTATGTGAAGAAGCATTTTCACGAGGAGGAGAGGAAAATTCCTTATCAACTTTAGGAAGGAAATCATCAATCGGAATTAATGGTGTGGGTTTAGTTATTCGAGATCTCTTACTTGGATTTGGTTTTTCGTCAACCTGCGAATCAAAATGTAGATTAAAAACTAAGGCAACAATATATTGTTCAGGAAAGAAGGCAGAGTATTTTAACTACCTTTTGATTCTCAGATTTTCTTCTTCGTGGATTAAGGCTTGGATTCTTTAGTTGAGATTTCATCTGAGAAGTTATTTTGCTGAAATAAACCAAAATCAGATAACAAATTATACAGAAATTAAAGAGGAGAACAAATGAAATACGCAGAGATAGAAGGAAATTACCTTGGAGAACTCATGAAGATACAGTAGAAGAAAAAATTGCAGAGAAAATAGT
The DNA here is from genome assembly GCA_023529315.1 of Papaver bracteatum. Taxonomy (NCBI): domain Eukaryota; kingdom Viridiplantae; phylum Streptophyta; class Magnoliopsida; order Ranunculales; family Papaveraceae; genus Papaver; species Papaver bracteatum. The sequence goes on along the minus strand of JAJJWX010004804.1, from coordinate 4,839,862 downwards.
GATAGAGAGTATGAGTAGAAGATAGAATTGCGGAAATAAGAAAAAGAAAAGGAAGAGAATATAAAGGAGTTATATAAGGGAATAACTAAAAAAGAACGGTTACAAAAGACGTGTCAAAATTTCAAAAGACTAAGTAACGGTTATGTTCTCACGATCATTTCTTCTTTGTAGAATTGACATGAGAAGAGGCAAGATGTAAGTACTGAATATCGCAAGATAATAGTTCACGAGTATCGTAATAAATAAAGGAGAAAAGAATTATAAAGTGTTACGATGATAGAAGAAGCGCGGAGAAATATGAAGTTTTGCGAGGATGGAGTAATTTTGCGAGTATGAGTTGCGATACTTCGTAACTCATGTACAGTTGTATAAGTTTTACTATAAATAGGAGTTCAAATGTAAAATTCGAGAGGTTCTTTTAGTGAGTGTTAGAAAATATCTTAGGAAAGAGAATAGAGAAAGTTGTAACTATTCTAATTCCATTTAGATACTTCTTTGTAATCAATTAAGAACATTAATAAGAAAATTGTCATTCATCATCAAGAACTTCTTGAGTTTTTACTAATTCTATTGAGGGTGTAGTTGTAGGTTATTCTGCAACTACAGTTTGTGTTATGTTTTTGTAGCATGAAGTCGTCAAAGCGCGCTACTTAGAGGAAAATGGGGAAGTATTCGCATTCGATGCAAGTTATAAATTCATGGAAGACAAAATACTGGAGTATTCCCAGGAGATGATGGAGGGTGTATCTCCCTCGGAAGATTGATGGCTTTAGAAGTTTTAGTGTAGTTTTTATGGGTAGATCTCTATGTAAACCCTCTCGAGACTATAAATCGTCCACTAGGGTCTCCTAGGGGTTCAAAGGCTTGATGTACATGCTAAGTGCTTTCGTTGTTCCATCGACAAGGATTATATTCAAAATAAATTACACTTGTGGTATAATATGCTAACATATTTCAATGGTGTATCTATGCCGACGTAGAATATAGTGTGTAACTCTATGCCGGGATACAATGTATAATTTTTAATTATTTCTGTGTACAATAAACCTTATTCCGACATTGAAATATATTACGAATCAATGCCAATACTTGGTGCCAGCAGCATATTCAACCACAATGGAGTGTCGTGAATTAACATTCAATGCCCAACAGCTATTTTTTCAAACCATAAACCAGTTAAGGGAAATGTTGGCGTGGAAAGTAGGTTACTGAAAATGTCGGTACAATAAAGTGGAAAATAGCCGTTGTGTCCTCATCTGTTTAAAGGAATTTATACTCCCATTGCACTTGATACCTTAAAAAAAAGTGTGCTCCAACACATATCTCTAATGGATAATCCATCATCAACTAATGATTTCATCATTGTCATGGAAAAAAAAAACTTAAAAAGAACAAACTATCGACTCTGATAGGAAATCAATCATCATCCACCAATAACTCAATTGCCATTATACAAGACTTCGACGATGCTTACGGAGTTGTCACAATCGTGTTGTTGTTGACTAGATATGGGTCCCTTACCTTTGCTATCATTTATTTTATGTGTGGCTTTGGAATTTTCACCTTCATGTAGTTGAATTGTTGTAGTTTCCTTATTTGGCCTTCCCTTTTTGTTTGGCACCACCGCCTCGTCACCTTGTTGTTTTTTGTCACTTGATGTTGGTACCTTTCGTGACCTACCCCTTTTTCTTGGAACCTCCACTAGATCGACTATGGGTGTGGCTTCAGAATGCTCACCTTGTTGTTATTGGTAGCTCAATGTTGGTACCTTTGGCGACCTACCCTTTTTCTTTGGAACGTCTGCTACATCGACTATGGGTCTGGCTTCAGAATGCTCACCTTGTTGTTCTTGGTAGCTCAATGTTGGTACCTTTGGAGGCTTACCCTTTTTCTTTGGACCCTCTGCTACATCGGATTTTGGTATGGCTTCGGAATGCTCACCTTTTTGTTCTTGGTAGATCAATGTTGGTACCTTTGGAGGCTTACCCCTTTTATTTGGACCTTTCGCTACATCGGATTTTGGTGTGGATATATAATCCGCCGTTTGTTGTTGACTTGATAACGGTTCCTTTCTTGGCATACCCCTCTTTTTTGCAACAGGCACTTCCGCGAACCTTGCTTCCGAAATCTCACATCCGGTTGGATCTCGTTTCTTACTTGCCGCAAGTTCTTCTTCACGTCGAATTCTTTTCTTTGTTTTCTCCTTGCCGTTTTAGTTTGTAATCTATCGGGAGGATCTCCCTTTGTTGGATCTTCACTTTGTGTTATCCATGGACATTTAATTATCCTTAATTAGCTCAACAAGACTTGTCGGATAACCGAGGTTCCACGTGAGTAAGCTTAGAATAATTCCTTTGCTTCGTTCGTATCCCATGGTGATTTTCCGGGATCTTCCATAGGGGGAAATTCGAAAGATAGTTGCTTCCAAAATGGATCAATACCCTCAATAGGTATCACTTCTTCATACTTTACAAGCATATGATGACACGGAAGTCCCAATGAAGACATGTCAGGAAAAATACACACATCACCCTGTTTTCCATAGTTTATCTCATATTCCATTTGTCTCATCATATGTTTTATTGCCCAATGAGAGACGTTGAATTCTATTCCTTGGGGAAACTTACCATATTTAAAAAATTGAGTCATCCTTTCCATTGAGATTTTCTCAAAAGCCTGCTTGATCCTGTCGATATCACTCTTTAAGTATTGCTCCATTGCCTCGGTAACCGTAACTACGCTCCCTTGGCCGCCTTGGATGAGATCTTTAAATCTCCCATGAGCAGAATCCACTACACTAGTTGCTTAATTCTTGTAGTGTCTATACCTGCTTGTCCATGCACGCACAAATTTTTTCTTGAACTTATCCAACCATTGACTCTGATAATACCAGACGGCAGTCAGATATTCTTCGTTCCAGTCCGCAATAAACTTGTCCAATCTCTTTTCGTATGTAACCTCGGTAAGAGACCAATAAACTTTCTCCCAATCTCTTAGAAATTCTAACCACTTTTTATGATTTTTCACATGTTCTTTGTCCACTCACTCTTTTATCTTGCCTCTCTCATCTTCTTCTTCTTCTTCCGGGGATAGTTTGTTCTTGCAAACATCTTCCTCTAGTTGAACAATCATTCTCTTCTTAATATCCGCCTTGGTGGGTTCAAACAAGGAATGACAAGTTTTTATAATATTTTGACGTATATGAAATGTATATAGGAAATATTGTGCGTCCGGGAAGACGTCAGATATTGCATTCATTAAGGCGTCCTCTTGATCGGTTATGATGACCCTCGGAAGTTTATTTTCCCGAAAGAATAATTTCAATTGTCGTAATGCCCAATGATAATTATAGTCCCTCTCGTTTTCCATTAAACACCAAGCCAAATGTGAATGTTACCTTGTCCGATGTTTCCCCCACTATGTTGAACAACGACATATTGTATTTGTTTGTCTTGTAGGTGCAATCCATCAAAAGAACACCACAACATGTATTTGCTAATTGTGAAAGCAAAGGATGCAAAATGAATCTTTGAAGGGACTTCTTGTCCGGCCCTATTTTAATGATACGCATGTAGTTATGATCCCAAACTATCTTCTCAAATTCTTACATAACGGTCCTCCCTTCCCATTCCACCCTTCTAATAGTTGCTTGTGCGCTATAAATTATACTTAAAGAAGACACGTTGGTTTTATCCTTTTCCTTGAATCCTATGAGAATTTATCTCGGTTTGATAAGTGCTTTGGTCATTCTCTTTACATCCTCCAATTCATGAGGTTTTATCTTCACAACTAGGGAGTGACCAACAAAATCTTTCGTATCCCGTTGGATATGACAACCAAACCAAACCGCACAATCCCATTCCTTATTCATGTCATTTAGATGGAATACAAGCTTAAAGGGCAAATTATCCTTCCTCGTACGAGTCTTGTATACCTTATTAGTCTTCTTTAAATATACATAACCCTTTCTCTTGTGGCTATTCTTCTACTTGTATTGCCCACTTCTCTCGCAAATTATCTCAAAATGAGTCTTTGAACCTTGGGTATTCCTCACCAACACACACATGTTCTTAAGAGCCGTATCTTTAGCCTAAGCGATTGCTTATTTTGTATATTTTATTCCCTACATAAGGACAATAATGATAGATTAGAAGGTTCATTACAAGCAATCCATTAGTAAGGTTCAAAATACTAGGTGAAAAGTATTCTTTGGTAACATACCGGAGGCATTTTATAGTATTCCGACGTATCCCGACCAAGCGGATTTTCATTTATTGGATCAATATATGTCACCACCTAAGGATCGAATGAAAAGAAAATAAATTAGTTCCAAAAGAAATTAAAACACTCTGTCGGAAGATAGTTCCGGCATGGTCGAACTGAACCGAAACTGAAGAACAAATTTGAAACATTTTCCGGCATACATATTTCATTTGAAATCTATGCCGGAAACATAGGTGTCGGCATGCTATTTATCTACGGTTCGTGTACCGGTATTGTAAAGTTATAATCGTACAATGCCGGTCATAGTGCCAGCATTATTTGTGTATATGGTTCCACGCCGGTATATAGTTCCGGCGTGGTTGTTGATTAAGTTTTCCATGCCGGAATTTAGGTTTGGAAGGGACTGCTTCGTGTATGTTTTTCATGCAATACCGACATGGTAACCTTAGAAAATAATCATGCCGGTATTATATTCCGTAGAATATTCCTTGGTAGGTAAAAAGTAACTTTTGTACCGGCATAGTTGTTTGTTTGAATACTATGCCGGTTTTGGTTTCAAAATGGGGGATATCGGGATGTCGGCATAGACGTAGTATGAATACTATGCCGGTAAAGGTAATTCCGACATTGTTTTCATACTTCCTCTATGCCGGTACAGAGGTTTTTCAGATGAAAAAATGGCGGGTTCAAAGTAAAAAAGCAAATTTTCAACCTCTATGCAGCTTTACATGTGTGTTGGGGATGCTTGTATGCTATGCAAGTTTACTTTCTTGTGTAGGTTCTTCAAACAACTCTCCATGCTCGTAAAAATCATCATTCAATGGTGTTGGTTCCATATAAACTTGCAATTGTGAGTTGTTGTCATTAGCAGAAGATTGAGGATATGATCCTTATTGTAGTTGAGCTAAAGATTCAGCAGCAGTAATTCTCTCCTCACAATCATCCTCCATTTTCCCCAAATAAAAGTTATCTCTCAAATGTTCTTTCCCTCCTTCTACTCAGGGGCGGAGCCAAGATTCATGAGAAAGGGGTGCAAAATTTTTCTATGGGTGCAACCAAAAAATTTAGGGGGTGCAAAAGTGCAAAAATGGGCTTGTTTGTTAAAAAACAATTCTTATGAGGCCTAAAATGGGCTTTGGAGCCAGCTGGGAAGGGGGTGCAAGTGCAACCCCTTGCAATGGGCTGGCTCCGCCCCTGCTTCTACTCTCACCTCACTCACCCAAACACAAATAATAATACACACAAATCATTTATCAAAAATCTTATGATTTTACTAATTATTATTAATCACTAATCAGGATTAGTGAAAGGTAGATTAGGTATTAAAAACTATTTAGATAAGGGGTGACCCGGAATGGCTATTGGGAACCCGTTTTTGTCCTTTAGCTATATCCCCCAATTAGATTGACTATCCCCCAATTGCGCGTTCATAAGAATACTCTATAACGAAATAAACTCCATATAAGAATAAAAAAATTTGGTCCCAACTTGGCTTAATCAGTGTAAAAATTACCTCCATATAAAAATAACCTCTATATAAGAATATTTTTATATGGTCCCAAGGGTATTCTTATTAGGGCTGAACATGGTTTCGGTTCTCCGTTAGAACCGGACCAAACCAGACCGATTAGAAAGAAACCGAACCAAACCATTTACTAATGGATTGATTATGGTAAAAAAAAACTGAAAACCGACATTATTGGTTCGGTTTTGGTTTGACCTGAAAACCGAACCAAAAACCAATGGAAAACCGATAAGTATAGGCCGTTGATTAAAATCAGATAGATTTAATCTACCCCGTCCATCTCACTCTTTGTAAACCCAAGTTCTACCCTTACCCCAGATGAGTTCATTTTTTCTCTTCTTCTTTTCTTCGTCTCTAGTCGGCATTCGCTAGAATCTTCAACTGAGTTATGAATTTGGAGCATGCAGAACTTGGAGTTTATGTATTTTGAATCTGTAATGTTTATGTTTTGAACTATGCTTATAAACTTGAGTTATGAACTATGTTTGTGTGTTAATTGTATTCTGCAGGTAGGTTAAAAAAATTCAACTGTAATTTTTTTAAAAGATTTGAACTTTCAGTTTCAGAAAACTGGCATACAATCGGTTTTCCATTAACCCAATGGAACAAACCGAAACCGGGTAAAACCATTTAGAAACCAAACCAATAGTTAATGGATTGGTTTGGTTTAGATTTTTAAAAACCAACCGAACCAAAACCGACCATGAACATCCCTAATTCTTATATAGAGGTTCTACTGTATTATTATTTTATTTTATTTGACATATTATTTTTAATGTATCTATTTGTTTATTTCATTATGTGACTTGATATAAGTAAAGGATCGGGATCTTTTAACAAAGGGGTTTGACAAACCCTTTTGACAAATCTCCTAATCCATTGGATGAAGACAATCTGATGGTCCATAATATCCATGACGTGGCGACATAACTACCTTTATTTTGTTCGGCTCAGTTAGCCGAGCCAAACGTTTTTCCTTTTTTTCCCTAAAAATAAAATAAAAAAAAAGATTTTCCTATATTTCCTCCACGAAATAAACACGATCTCAATTAGTTTTTTTTTTTCTTCTTTAAGTCTTTCTTCTTTTTCTTTGCCTACTCCTCTTCTTCGTTGATTCTTAAGATTTTGATTATATGTGATCATAAAGACACTTCAACTTCCTTATAGAAAGGTAAATAATGGTTATTGCATAATTGTTACTCATAGAAAACAAGGCATGCTCGCATCTAATTGCGATCTCTAATCCACATTTTACATAAACGGAGGTACTTTGTTTCTACTATCACCTCTAATATTATTCTTGTATTACATTTATCACTACCGTACTAATTAATATGCTCATGTGTATTTCCTGAATTCTAAAGAATGAAGTCGAGTTTTTAGTAGAACATAGAAAAACTCCGATGGAGGTAGCCTGAAAATATTTGGGATTTATGCACCTACCAATTTTTTTAGTTTAGTTTAAGGTATAGAAGTAGCATGACATTTTATTTATTTTTGATTCCAGGAGCGATGGATGATTTACCCATTCCTGATACTCTGACTCCAAATAAGAGAAATAATAATCTAGAAACACCGTATGAAGGAATGCAATTCAACAGTTATGAAGAATCCAAGGAGTATTATACCGAATATGGACGACGTAATGGTTTTACGATTCGTGTTCGATCAACAAATAGAACTCGTATAGGTGTTGGAGAAGTGACAGCAGCTTACATGGTATGTTCTCGGGAGGGAAACAAAGTAAAAGCTGGCAATATAGAAGGGGTAGATAAAAAAAGCAGAAGTTGTAGTACTATACAATGTGGGTGCACCGCAAAGATGCAAATTCTTCTTAATGCAGACAATAATATGTGGAAGGTGATGGTATTTTCAGACGAACACAATCACAAATTTGTGTCACCATGAAAAAGAATGCGTATGCGGACCAATAAATGCATGCCAGAAGATGTAAAGGATATGACAGAAAAATTCCATAGAGAGAATCTTGAAGTTGGAAAAGTTCCTGTAATCCTTGAGTGTAAAAATATTGGATTTAATAAAAGAGATTGTTGAAATCATCTACGCAATGTTAGGCACAAAAATTTAGAACTTGGTGATGCCCAATCTGTCATTGATTATTTACACAAGAAAAAAAGTGAGAATCCTCAATTCTTTTATAGAGTTCAAGTTGACGAACATGGCAGAGCGGTAAATTTTTTCTGGGTGGATGCGCGATCACGGTTATCATACGAATAATTTGGCGAGGTAGTTTTCTTCGACACTACATATAGAACGAACAAATATGAAATGCCATTCGCACCGTTTACGGGGGTAAATCATCATTATCAAACTATCCAATTTGGGTGTGCTCTTTTACAAGATGAGACTGAAGTTACATTTTCATGGTTGTTTAGGATATGGCTTGAATCTATGGGGGAGAAACATCCATCAGCAATCATAACGGACCAAGATGCTGCGATGGCTGGTGCTATAAAGAAAGTTTTCCCAAATACGCGCCATCGTTTATGCCTTTGGCACATTAAGAAAAAATTCCCTGAGAAATTATCACATATTTATTTTAAGAAGTCAAAGTTCAAGGGTGATATGAAAGAATGCATTCATCATACTTACAAGATACAAGAATTTGAAGAAAAATAGAAAAAGATGATTGTGGAGTTTAATTTAAGCGACAATGAATGGCTAACTGATTTATATGACATTCGAGAATCCTGGGTACCTGTCTACCATAGAAATACATTTTATGCGGGTATGAATACAACGGGTCGCAGTGAAGGGGTAAATGCCTTTTTCAAATCATTTGTCTCATCAAAAACAAATCTCAGAGAATTTGTTGTTCGGTATGAACAAGCAGTGAAAGAAATTATTGATAAAGAAGACAGTGAAGATCTTATATCAGAGCATAAAATCCCGAATATTGATAGCAGAAATTTGATACTTAAGCACGGTGCATCAATATACACTCGCAATATTTATAACAAGTTTCATGAGAAACTATTAGACGCACAACGTTTCAAGTCTGATGAGATAGAAAAAGGGGATGAATTTAATACTTACTTAGTAACATCTAAGATTGGTCATCCGCAACAGTTCACTATAAATATGAATCCAGGTACGTATGAAGGGTATTGTGAATGTCAATATCTTGAATTTAAAGGTTTACCTTGTAAACATGTGCTTAAAGTTCTTATGAAGCTGGAGGTAGATGAAATACCACCACACTTTATTCTAAAAAGATGGTTGAAAGGTGCCAATTAATTTAGGATTATGGATGAAACATTATTGTCTGATAATTATGAGAACTTCGAAACAAATAGACTTAGTCATCTTTGTCGAAGATCAACTCAAATGTCATGTTTTGCTTCAAAGTCAGATACACTATATAGAATGGCAATTGAAGGCATTGAAAAGATCTTTGCGCATATCAAGGATGAACATAATAAGATAGTTGAAGCAAATAGAATGACTCCAGTTTCAAGCTCTAAAATCCAAGAGGATACTGAAGTTGAGAAAGCAAGTCATCCGGTTATTGCAGATCCGCATATATCGCAAGTGAAAGGTAGACCTGCTGAAAAATCGAAAGGAAAAGTAAATAGTTCCGGTAGAATATTAAGTTATGTTGAAGCATCAGTACCCAGGAAGAGAAAATGCTCTTTGTGTGAGCAATTCGGGCATGAAAAAAGAAAATGCCCCCCAAAAGCAGATAAAGAACAATTGAAAATTGTTGAACCATGTAAGTAGTACTCTTATTTTGCACTCACTGTTGAATTCATTGTTTGGAATTCAAAATGATGAATGCTTTCTATTTCCGTGTAGGTTCAACCAATGAGAACGCCACCTCACTTTGAAATGACAAAACTAGTTTGCAAGATAGTCCATAAAAGTTAAGCTTGATGCAGATTTAAGATCCAGGTAAACTATGCAGGCCATTTGAGTGTTTAGTATTTCCGACTTAAATGACTTAGATTTTCAGAAGCATATAATTGTACTGAAACTTATTGATAGTGTGTCTACGTGCGTGTTGCAGATCCACAAGTTTAATTTCCTGGTTCCGTAAAAAGACGACGAGGAAGATGAGCAATTTGGAATTATATTTTCTATGTTTTCCAGAAGCTTTGTAATTTATAATTTGAGTGAATTTTATGAGCTGTTGATTAACTTTTTATTTTTATGTTTTTTTAGTTTGGACTCGATGATGAGTAAATGCATTTCTTTTAACTGCAGATTGTGTACAAACTGAACAGAACATGTAAGATGCAGAACTTAGTCTGTAAAATGAATTAGTGTCGCACATGAGCACTGACTTCTGACCTTATCAGTGATATGTACGTTTAAAACTTACAGCTGCTAAAGTTAAACTGTAGTGTAGATCCATCCATTATTGAAGTTGCCATAACCAAATGGTTTTTTTGTGGGCATGTATCCGAATACAGTAGAAAAGGCTGACAAATTTGTGACAGGAAGATGCAGAGAATAAGAGAAAAACTTGAAATATGGACACATTGTAAACTCGAAAAGGATGCATTAGTTTGACATCTTCAATTTCTGATGGCAGTACGGTTCAAATCTTGCCGACTAGTTTTGTTTCTTTGGTATTAGTTTGTGAGGTTTAGGTACTATTCATGGGGTTGGCCGACACCAACCTTAGAAAACAACACATGACCAAGTTCACAGGCCATAGAAGGCTAAATCCTAACTTCTTCGAACAAATACACTAATATATTAAATATACAGTAGTGCTACTTGCTTACTTATTTAAGCTTAAACAACTATCAATTACCAGTATTTAGTTCTAAAATCCTATGACGATCTTAATATGCAGAGTTCAAGGGACAGTTTATCCTCTTGAGTTGGAAAGAAAGTTCATATAATTAAGGTATACAAAGCCATATGTAAAGGTCCAGAAGTAAAATATAGTACGTAAAAAGAAACCAAACGAGAATGAACTAGGAGGAGAAAGGGATGAAGACGATAAATCTTAAAGACTTAAGAAAAAAGAAAAAAAAAACTAATTGAGATCGTGTTTATTTCGTGGAGGAAATATAGGAAAATCTTTGTTTTTATTTTATTTTTAGGGAAAAAAATGAAAAACGTTTGGCTCGACTAACTGAGCCGAACAAAATAAAGGTAGTTATGTCGCCACGTCATGGATATTATGGGCCATCAGATTGTCTTCATCCAATGGATTAGGAGATTTGTCAAAAGGGTTTGTCAAACCCCTTTGTTAAAAGATCCCGATCCATAAGTAAATAACCACTAATAGTTTTTCATAGTTGTCTGGCATTAATAGTTTATTATTGTTACTACATTTATTTCTTATTCCTTAGGCCGATAAAAGTTAATCGTAATTAATCATAATGTCAAATTTAGTTTCTATTATTAACACTAAATTTGATTTGATCTAACTTTATTTCCTTAAATTTTATATTATTGTTAAGTAATCCCTAAGTTGTATTATTAATAAAAATTACATTTTCATTATTAAGCAAATTATATGTTAGTATTGTATTAGAATACGAGCATGGGAGAAGATGATCCACTGTTATTTAGTATTGTATGATCTTCTTGACTCGGAGAACACGAGCATGGGACTCATCATGAGGCTCAGACGCAGGTCGTGCACATTTAATGGAAGACCCTGGATGGTACGAAGAAGATGATCCACTGTTATTTGACATGACGAGGAAATGGAGTTTCTGCAAAGAAATTTTTATCACAAGATTGTAGAAAGTGATTTGACATGACCAAGTCATGCTTTCTTTCAAACCATAATCAAAGATTGGAGGAGTAGCTGGATATGAGGCCAGAAGTGTGTAAGCACCCACGCCGGGGAATTCCAGTAGAAGAAAAATTATATTCCTAGCTCAAACACCTAAGGGAGGATGCCGGTCCCACCAAGGCCCATGGTCACGCATGCGTGGAGGATTACCCACGATTGGTCGGAATCCCTCCAAGTAGACTTCCTTCATCTTGTTTTCTTATGTTGTATATGTCACCATCTAATGCCTACCCCACAATAGTGTAACCATCACGTGCTAGGCAAGGGACTTAATGTTGATGGTGGATTTTAGTTCCGGGCTAAAGTTGTAAAACCAATTTTTGTGCCGACATTCTGCAAAGGATAATGCTATTTGATAAGTGATGAATACTTCTCCGCTTTATTAATTCACCTAGAAGGGAGCATGTAGCAACAATCCCAAGTATTATATAAATTTTAGCATTATTAATTAATGCATAAATCGCCTAGAATTTCCTGTGTTGTTCTCAGCAGAACTATCATTAGTGGTGCGGAAAGATGACTAATTGTTTCTCTCAGCAGAGTAACATGAATATCCAAGTATCAACAGTGAGGCATACACGAAATACCCGTACAAGCTACACCATTCTCTGACAAAGAGAATCATCTCTCGGTGTGTTATACTATCCCTATCGAGCATATTTGAATATGAACTGTCCATATCAGTCTCAGAAACAATCACGACCACGCAAGTTGTCCGCATGGTTTAACCATCCAAGATGATCCTTAGCAGGAGCAGGCTATCACCGCAATGACAATCAGTGGGCCCGTTTATGCCCTGGGCGCGTACCATGCCTCCCAAATGACCACCGAACACCAACCTAGAATAGGATGGTTGGGATGGTGTGGAGCAGCTTGGAAAATATGTATGCACAAGACTACCAATGAATATCTCAAAAATATCGCGTCCGTCCAACTTTTCCGGCATAGTTGGACGGCATAGATCGTCCCACGGCCGGTTGGACAAGCGTTGTCTTACACACTGGCGGATCCCCTTCACACCTGCATGATCGATCCTCCCCTGACCTAGACACAAAACCACGTACAGTTGCCCGAAGTTGGGTCGGCGTGGGGTTTAAAGGGTCGCAAGAAATTCCACTAAGGGTCTTAAATTGATCACGACCATCCAACTTCATCGGCATGATTGGATAGATTAGATCAGGCCTAGGACCATCATTCAGGTATCACCATATTCCCCACCGACCCAATGTGGGTCCCACATGGTCGGCCTCCTAAAAGGAGGAGTATAGCCTACCAAACGGTTAGGTTGAATTCGTGTACACACGACCGATCCAAAACCCTAATTAGGGTTTGCAGCATATTACATGTGTCGCTAATCGATCACGAGCGTCCATCTTCGCAAGTATAGATGGAAGGTGTATATGTTGACTTAACAGGTCCTGAGTATGTCAGCACGATCACTATGGGCCCGTCTACACGCCTGACCAATCAGCCAAGACCGACCATGGATAGACTCCTTGATTCGTGCTCCCAAACTAGACATGGACGTGCGGTCCCCGATTCCTTTGCGGCAATGGATTTCTTCCGCAAACCGATCTCAACCACTCAACTTTGCTAGACAAATCGAGTGGCCTATATTATATCTCATAGGGTAATGTGGTATGGACATGTACATCGGCAAGCTGTTTACACGCATGCCCGGTCGGCCCTGCCTAATACACCTCCCATGCTTGGTTTCGACCAAGCTGAAGAGTGATGCTTGTGCACCTCTTCAAAAACCAAATCAACGGTCGTAGATGCATCATCTCATCCGTCCAATTCTACCATCTTGGTTGGGCAGCCCAGGCCAGGAGTTAAACGACCAATAAGGTGTCATGGTGATTACCATCCGTCACTCTACCACATGGAATGATTGTCCAAGGGAGAGCTTGCTTGTGCATCCTCCAAACGATCATTCGAATATGGCTAGGCATGCATCTGTTTTAAAATGCTTAATCCGCGACCTACTCCGTTAAACCTTAAAACCGCGATGCTTCATCCATGCTGAATATATTCGATGCATTACATGCATAGAATATGCACGATATTTCATAAATATCGACTTCCTAAATGACTTAATTATTTAACCTAGCACCGTATGCTACCTTATTTGGGTCCCACGATCCACACAATCGAGACATCAAACATGTCACAAACTAGGGGATACTTACTGGGGTATTGGTCTGGCGGTTTACAGCGTGCAGCGCATAACGCGCAATCACAAGAACGTGTTAGGAAGACATGGAAGGTTAGTGATGACGGGAGATGTGGGCAAGACTAATCGTGTGACACTAGCCCACGACTCCACTACTCCATATCTTCACTTTCTCCACTTCCCACGAGATATGAGGGTTAGGCTCAATGGCTTGTATAAATAGTTCTCCTCCCTATTTCCAACAGAGATGAACAAGGCACAGAATAATCCAAGTGTTGTTACCAGTATCCAGAATTCACCATTCTGATACAAGTCATAAACAACCAACACCTTCACAATCTCAACACCTTATTCGCTTCCCTCCCTAAGATCAACCCCATCTCCTTCACTCTGTGACCGAAACAAGTCTGGAACAGCCATTTCTTGGTTTAGGCCAAAATTGTATAGATTGATCTCTTGAATCAAAAAGCACTCCCGTGCAGTGCATTTGTTTAGGGTTTAGATTCATTTCTCATCCACACACCCCAAATTACCAAAACCGGCAGAAATAGTTTTCACCCATAAATAATGACGACCACATTAGGAGATTAATCTCTCGGTTGTGAAGTCATTTCCATCAATACCCATCTCATTAGTTAATTTCAAAATGGTTGGTCTTAGGACTCACCAAACAATTTCAAATTCCGGTCGAAACTCCTCCAACGAATATGCTCCTCTCCCCAACGATATATCCGATGGTATAACCAGAAGAATCACAACATTGATCGAGTTAGCACGGGTACATGAGATTCACATGAAGAACATAGACCTGATCAAAGAAACGATAAATGGCATACTCGATCTCCTCATCAAGATGACATCAGAAATGAGTGGTTCCCATGTCATGGAGATTACTACACTAGGGACTGATCCTTACAATGATCCTCCTAAAGTCAACGGTTTCACTATGAATCAGAGGCCGATGGACCAGGAAGCGGCTTCTTTAGTGGAAAGCTTGTGCGAACTTTTACACCTCTCGAAGAATTAGCGGGTGGAGACGTTTGCTGCAATCAACCAGATAGCCTTGGACGTACAGTTAACTCCTTTGTGCCCAGAAGCCTCCAAGACACCGGAGATGTATGTGAATAACGTTACATTTCATAAGAAGACATGATGGCGGAAGAAGGTCACAACCGGGCCCTACATGTTACTGCATGCATTAAGGATTCAGAGTTCAAGAGGGCCCTCATCGACACATGAGCGTCTTCGAATGTGCTTACCCTCAAGACACTCAGGACGGCCAAAGTTCGCCCAAGCAAGATCGTACAACAGCCTACCATAATGACGGACTTTGAAGGAAACCAAACCAACACATACGGGTATGTCCATTTGAATTTATATGTAGGACCCGTCCAATCAAAGGTGAAATTCGAAGTCATAGAAAAGGAGCCGGACTACCATATGATATTGGGGAGACCGTGGCTTCATGACAACATAATTGTACCTTCAACGTATCACCAGTGCTTGAAGACTATGCTGAATGAGGAAGTCGTTTGTATTCCTGCATCGTTCTCTCCTTACGGGCCAATATGTGGCGTAGAGTTGTTTGAGCTGAAATAAATTCTATGGTAAGAATCAGGGAAAGTTCATTGCATCCCACTCCCCACGTGGGCATCAATCGAGGAGGAGGACCGACTTGCATCATGGAAGGCTAATCCCCACGATATGTCAGATCATCCTTCTTCGCCTGGTGCAGCCGCAACTCATGTTCACATTAAAAGAGAGAGAAATTTTGTGGTGAGCCGCGATCAGAAGGGGAAGACTGTATACCGACGCCGATGTTAGCAATTAGCATGGGAGACTACTACCAAGTCTCTCCTCCCAATGGAATGCTACAACAATGAAGAGCCACATGAAGAGGTGTTAGATGATCCACGAAAGCTGCAGGACGGCACCAACTCCACGACTGACGAGCTCGAAGTTATTAATATCGGGAATGAAGAATCCCCCAGACCTATCTCCATCAGTTCAACCTTGTCCACAGATGAACGCACGGAACTTGTGCAACTTCTAAAGGAATACCAAGACATATTCTCTTGGACGTATGAAGAAATGCTCGGATTAGATGAAAAATTGATCACCCATCACCTACATGTCATATCTGGATCCAAGCAGATCAAACAGTCTCCAAGGAAATTCAGGCACGAGGTAGAAGAGCAGATCAAGACTGAGATACAGAAGCTACTAGCTGCTGGCTTCATTAAACCTATTCATCACCCGACCTGGTTGGCTAATGTGGTTCTAGTAAAAAATAAAAACGGGCAGATCAGGTGCTGTGTGGATTTCAGAGAATTGAACAGATGCTACCCCAAAGATGATTTTCCTCTACCTAACATCGACATGTTGTAGATGCAACCAGTGGGCACGACAAGTTCTCCTTCATGGATGGGTACAATCAGATAAGAATGTACGAACATGACGCAAGTAAGATATCTTTTTGAACTCCTCTCGGAAAATTTTATTATACTGTAATGTCATTTGGTTTGAAGAACGTCGGTGCCACTTATCAACGCGCTATGATAGAAATCTTCCACGACATGATGCATAAGAAAGTTGAAGACTAGGTGGATGATATAGTAGTCAAATCGAAAGCTTGGGAGGATCACACAGGAGTCCTACGGCAAGTGTTCGAAAGGTGTCGTGAGTACAAATTGAAGATGAATATTGAAATGCGCTTTCGGTGTTTCTTCGGGCAAATTTTTGGGATTCCATGTAACCGCTAAGGGAATCGAGGTAGACCCATCCAAGACTCAAGCTATCCTCACGATGTCGTCTCCACGAACTGTGAAGGAGCTCCAAAGCTTCATGGGCAAGGTAAACTATATTCGGCGCTTTATACCCGGCTTGGCCCAGCTCGTTGCTTCATTCACTCCCTTGATGAAGAAGGGAGCAAGCTTCATTTGGACCGAATTACAACAGGAAGCGTTTCAGAAGATTCAACAGATGTTGTCATCTCCAGCGGTCATGAAGTCCTCTGTCCAAGGGAGACCACTGTGTCTCTACACTTCTTTTAGAGATACTGCCGTAAGGGCTTTGTTCGCGCAGCATGATGATGAGAGAGTCGAACATCCTATATACTATTTCAGTCGAGTATTAAGAGATGCTGAACTCAGATATCCCAAAGCGGAGAAAGTGTGCCTGGCTCTGATTCATTCTATTCAGAAGTTCAGACATTACCTGATGTCCAACAAGGTAATACTCATATCAAAATCTGACCCTGTGAAGTTTTTACTTTCAAATCCGGTCTTGATGGGAAGGACGGCCAAGTGGCTTCTCCAAATGTCGGAGCTAGATATAATGTGCACATCACCAAGAGCTATCAAAGAACAAGCCGTTTCTGATTTACTGGCAGCATTCCCTGGAGAAGGCACTGCTGCATTACACGAGGATCTTCCCGGAGAGTTTCCAGATATCTCCGTTGTCGAAGGAGAAGCGTGGATGATGTATTTCGATGGCTCTGCCACTCCTAGAAATAGTACTGGAGGGGCAGGCATGGTCCTAGTGTCTTCAACTGGCGAAGTTTTTTCACATTCTTTCAAGTTGGACTTTCAGTGTACCAACAAATCAGCGGAGTATGAAGCCTTTCTCATAGGACTGTCAATAGACAAGCAAGAAGGGGCCACTCTCCTAGAGATAAGAGGGGACTTTAATTTACTGGTTAATCATATGAACATAGTGTATGCATTGAAGGAGGAAACGCTGGCCCCGTATCGATCAGAGTTGCAAAGATTATTAAAATAATTTGCAGATGCAACCATAACCCATGTTGGTCGCAGCAACAACATACATGCCGATTGTTTAGCCACACTGGCATCCAAATTGCAGTTTGAGGAATTATAAGAGACTTTGATGGTATAAAGGAGAACGGTGGAATCAACATGGATTTCACAACGTGAAGACATTGGGACATGTGATTGGAGAACTCCTATCATTCAAGAACTCAGCAGCTCGATTTCTCAAGGAAAGGTTAGTCTCAAAACTCTGCAGAGCTATTTCATGCTTCAGGGTATACAATATCACCGAAACCCGGATGGTTCCCTATCGAGATGTCTCGGAGATGAAGAGGCACAGTTGCAGCTTAACCGCGTTCATGATGAAACTTGTGGACAAACGTTGGTGGTAATGCTCTACCGTCGTCTTCAATGCCTGGGCTATTATTGGCCAGAAATGGAAGCTCAATCTCGTTTACTCCAGAAGTCTTGCACCAATTTCCAAGTGTCGCCACATCAATTGGAGGTTTTCAACGTAAGTCATGTTGTGGACTGGAGAGAACCGTACATTATCTATTTCCACGGTGGAGTAGCTCCTGCCAATCAAAGGGATGCTGTCAAGATGAAGCAAAAAGCGAAGCGATTCATATTTCACGAAGGGATCTTGTATCATAAAAGCTTTGGAGGTGACCTATTACGGTGTCTGGCTAAGGAAGAGATTCCGACTATGTTGAAAGGAATGCATGAAGGGGAACATCAAGGGAAGAGAAAACTGTTTCTCCAGATACACGAGAAATACTATTGGCCAACCATGGAGGATGATGCAGCTGTATTTGTTTAAATCTGCCACGAGTGCCAAATTCACGGGAACCTCGTTCACGCACCTTCCACTACTTTACACTCGATAAGTAGTCTATGGCCATTTTATAGTTGGGGACTTGACATTATTAGGAGGATTAATTCGTCATCGTCAAAGCATCATGAGTATACGATAACTGCGACAGAGTATTTTACCAAATGGTTTGAAGCCATCCCTCTACGAGGAACTACAGGAGCAACAATTGCCGCCTTCATTAAATAATACATCATTTGTCAATTTGGTGTACCCAAGCATATCATCACTGATACTGGCACTCCCTTTGCAAACAAACAACTACGAGAGCTGATTGAAGAATATTGGATTAAACAGGTCTTCTCCGCTATTTACTATCCTCAAGGGAACGGACAAGCTGAGAGCACCATCAAGATGCTGATCCGAATTCTCAGTCGAAAGGTGCATGACAATCCCAGGGACTGGCACAAACAGCTACCTATGGTACTATGGTCATATCGGACGGCACCTAGAAGTTCCATTGGGGTTTCTCCATATTCACTTGTTTACGATACAGACGCAGTCCTCCCAGCAGAAATCAGGATTCCATCAACTAGGATTGCAGCATCAAGCGGGGTCTACTGGAGTGAGACTGAAGCATCTAACTCAAGAATTGCTGAGTTAGACACTATGGATTCCAGAAGAAGCAAGGCAGAGGAGCGCGCTCAGGTGTACAGAAACAGGATCTCCAGGGCGTATGACAAGACTGTGAAGCCACGTATTTTTAAAGTAGGAGATTTGGTCTTGAAGATAGCCAAGCACATTCAGTAAAACATGTCTGCACCAAAGTTCTCTCCGAAATGGGAAGGTCCCTACGTGATTACCAAGGCTTACAGTACCGGCTACTACAAAATCATTAAGGTGGATGGAGGCAAGTTAGAAGCAGTCATTAACGGAAAGTGGCTGAAGGCATACCATGCTTGATTATTATTCCACTACTGTCTAGCGACATGATAATGAAGGCATTTTCGTTACACGTTAGAATTGTCAATTTATTCAGAAAAAAAAAACGTTAATAAAAAAAAGAAACTTCGTCCATCCACCAGAAACCAATGCAATCAAGAACGTTCAAAGGAAAATTGAGAATAAGGAAGCATGGCCTAGAAGAGGCCATCCAGCAGATTATAGTTCCTCAAAATCATCATCTTCATCCTGGTTTGGTATCTCTTCGTCTTATTCTTCAAGATTTGAACCGCCTGCTCCACCCTCTTTGACTCCGTATCCAGAGATTTCTCCTCCTCCAAGATGGCTTTCGTAGCAGGAACAACATTCACAAGGATACCAGCTCGATCAACCTTGATGATATCAAGACGCTGCCATAACTAGCCCGCGTTGAACTCCATGGATTCGCAGGTAGATACCATGTTCTCCCACTTTTCGAGGCTTGATTCAGCAACATTGCGGATAGAAATATCATCCATCTCAGCAATCATGGGAAGGAGGCAGTTTACCGTGGTGACTAAAGCAGATGAACAGTGTCGGACTACATTCCTGGTTGCAATGTGGCCATACTTTATCCATACCTTTGTGTACAAAGGTACGAACTCCTTCCGCACTAAGAATCCGCCGACATCTCTATAGCTGGAGGATAAGCATTTCATCCGAATGTCAAATGAAATACCCGCATTGGGGTATTCATAAGACGAGACACCCAGATCAGCATCTTCGATGTCTACAGGGGTAGGCGTGTTTGAATTCGAAGGAAGAGGACTAGTTAAGTCGTCATCGTTAATAACCATCACGCATGTTCCCGTGGGATATCTCTGCAAAAAGAGAGGATTATTCGCCTGATCATGAAGAAAAAACAACTGTTCGGAATAGAAAATAGAAAGATGGACGAACTAGTATGATCTTCTTGACTCGGAGAACACGAGCATGGGACTCATCATGAGGCTCAGACGCATGTCGTGCACATTTAATGGAAGACCCTGGATGGTACGAACAAGATGTTCCACTGTTATTTGACATGACGAGGAAATGGAGTTTCTGCAAAGAAAACTTTATCACAAGATTGTAGAAAGTGATTCGAGATCCCTACATATACATATATGTCGAGGAAACCCTAAAGGAAGACTAAAGCGGTTGCGGCGAAGCCTACCCGATATACGAGGTATCAACACCAACCAAGTCATGCTTTCTTTCAAACCATAATCAAAGATTGGAGGAGTAGCTGGATATGAGGCCAGCAGTGTGTAAGCACCCACGCCGGGGAATTCCAGTAGAAGAAAAATTCTATTCCTAGCTCAAACACCTAAGGGAGGATGCCGGTCCCACCAAGGCCCATGGTCACGCATGCGTGGAGGATTACCCACGATTGGTCGGAATCCCTCCAGGTAGACTTCCTTCATCTTGTTTTCTTATGTTGTATATGTCACCATCTAATGCCTACCCCACAATAGTGTAACCATCATGTGCTAGGCAATGGACTTAATGTTGATGGTGGATTTTAGTTCCGGGCTAAAGTTGTAAAACCAATTTTTGTGCCGAAATTCTGCAAAGGATAAGGCTATTTGATAAGTGATGAATACTTCTCCGCTTTATTAATTCACCTAGAATGGAGCATGTAGCAACAATCCCAAGTATTATGTGAATTTTAGCATTATTAATTAATGCATAAATCGCCTAGAATTTCCTGTGTTGTTCTCAGCAGAACTATCATTAGTGGTGCGGCAAGATGACTAATTGTTTCTCTCAGCAGAGTAACATGAATATCCAAGTATCAACAGTGAGGCATACACGAAATACCCGTACAAGCTACACCATTCTCTGACAAAGAGAATCATCTCTCGGTGTGTTATACTATCCCGATCGAGCATATTTGAATATGAACTGTCCATATCAGTCTCAGAAACAATCACGACCACGCAAGTTGGCCGCATGGTTTAACCAGCCTAGACGAACCTTATCAGGAGCAGGCTATCACCGCAATGACAATCAGTGGGCCCGTTTATGCCCTGGGCCCGTACCATGCCTCCCAAACGACCACCGAACACCAACCTAGAATAGGATGGTTGGGCTGGTGTGGATCAGCTTGGAAAACATGTATGCACAAGACTACCAATGAAGATCTCAAAAAGATCGCGTCCGTCCAACTTTTCCGGCATAGTTGGACGATATAGATCGTCTCACGGCCGGTTGGACAAGCGTTGTCTTACACACTGGAGGATCCCCTTCACACCTGCATGATCGATCCTCCCCTGACCTAGACACAAAACCACGTACAGTTGCCCGAAGTTGGGCCGGCGTGGGGTTTAAAGGGTCGCAAGAAATTCCACTAAGGGTCTTAAATTGATCACGACCATCCAACTTTACCAGCATGATTGGATAGCTTAGATCAGGCCTAGGACCATCAGTCAGGTATCACCATGTTCCCCACCGACCCAATGTGGGTCCCACATGGTCGTCCTCCTCAAAGGAGGAGCATAGCCTGCCAAACAGTTAGGTTGAATTCGTGTACACACGACCGATCCAAAACCCTAATTAGGGTTTGCGGCATATTACATGTGTCGCTAATCGATCACGAGCGTCCATCTTCGCAAGTATAGATGGAAGGTGTAGATGTGGACTTAACAGGTCCTGAGTATGTCAACACGATCACTGTGGGCCCGTCTACACGCCTGACCAATCGGCCAAGACCGACCATGGATAGACTCCTTGATTCGTGCTCCAAAACTAGACATGGACGTGCGGTCCCCGATTCCTTTGCGACAATGGATTTCTGTCGCAAACCGATCTCAACCACTCAACTTTTCCAGAAAAATCGAGTGGCCTAGATTATATCTTCATAGGGTAATGTGGTATGGACATGTACACCGGCAAGCTGTTTACACGCATGCCCGGTCGGCCCTGCCTAATACACCTCCCATGCTTGGTTTCGACCAAGCTGAAGTGTGATGCTTGTGCACCTATTCAAAAACCAAATCAACGGTCGTAGATGCATCATCTCATCCTTCCAATTCTACCAGCTTGGTTGGGCAGCCCAGGCCAGGAGTTAAACGACCAATAAGGTGTCATGGTGATTACCATCCGTCACTCTACCACATGGAATGATTGTCCAAGGGAGAGCTTGCTTGTGCATCCTCCAAACGATCATTCGAAGATGGATAGGCATGCATCTATTTTAAAATGCTTAATCCGCGACCTACTCCGTTAAACCTTAAAACCGCGATGCTTCATCCATGCTGAATATATTCGATGCATTACATGCATAGAATATGCATGATATTTCATAAATATCGACTTCCTAAATGACTTAATTATTTAACCTAGCACCGTATGCTACCTTATTTGGGTCCCACGATCCACACAATCGAGACATCAAACATGTCACAAACTGGGGGATACTTACTGGGGTATTAGTCTGGCGGTTTACAGTGTGCAGCGCATAACGCGCCATCACAAGAACGTGTTAGGAAGACATGGACGGTTAGTGATGACGGGAGAAGTGGGCAAAACTAATCGTGTGACATTATCCCACGACTCCACTACTCCATAGCTTCACTTTCTCCACTTCCCACGAGATACGAGGGTTAGGCTCAATAACTTGTATAAATAGGTCATCCTCCCTATTTACAACTGAGACGAACAAGGCACAGAAAAAGCCAAGTGTTGTTACCAGTATCCAGAAATCACCATTCTGATACAAGTCATAAAAACCCAACACCTTCATAATCTCAACACCTTCTTCGCTTCCCTCCCTAAGATCAACCCCATCTCCTTCCCTTTGTGACCAAAACAAGTCTAAAACGACCATTTATTGGTTTAGGCCAGAATTGTATAGATTGATCTCTCGAATCAAAAAGCACTCCCGTGCAGTGCATTTGTTTAGGGTTTAGATTCATCTCTCATCCACACACCCCAAATTACCAAAAACGGCAGAAATAGTTTTCACCCATAACAAAAAAATCTCCTTCAAGAAGCTCAACTTTTTTTTTTTGAAAATTTTCATGTTGACATTTTATTACTGAATGATAGCATTTTTATCTTCTGATTCTTGAAATTTTATAACAAGATGTTAGGATCTAGAATGCATACCTGAATAAACCATTGATTATGTCTTCTAAGATTGAGTCAAATGAATTTAGCAGCTCTCTCTGCGTCCGAACAAATCATAACACCAGGAGCATTTAGTTTACTTGCTAAACTAAATCTCCATTCTCTGACACAAATAAAATAACAGTATTAGAATACATAATTGCATTTTTTATAATAGATTCTTCACTGATAAAAACATCATCCATTTGCTGGGTATTATTATCCATACAAGATCTAGCCATAAAAGTGAAGAAAATAAATAAATATAAAGAACATGGAAGGGTATGCAAGAAAATGGTTATGATACTGTGATATTTATAAGGGAATTGGTAAGAAGTGTCAGTTTACAAGGATGAAAAGTATGGAAGAAATAACTAAGAAAGGTATAAATTGGATAAAAGAGTTGAGAAATCAAAGTATGGGGATGATAATAGATAAAAATTAG
Source organism: Papaver bracteatum (assembly GCA_023529315.1). Lineage (NCBI taxonomy): Eukaryota > Viridiplantae > Streptophyta > Magnoliopsida > Ranunculales > Papaveraceae > Papaver > Papaver bracteatum. Next base: position 4,816,062 of record JAJJWX010004804.1, on the reverse strand, counting down.
AGCAAGATCGAACTAATATAAATACCTCAGATCAGATAAAAGCGTAGACACAAGATAATCATGAACGCCATATGCACCTCTGCAACATAAAGGCAAGTTTAAAGATGACAACTGTTAAACTGTCAACTAATTAAGACCTAATGATATGATAAGACATTATCGCAGCACCAACGCATCGCAATGAGTAGAAGATGATATTAATTTGTCACTAAGAGAAAAGCAAAATCAATTAAAATCAGAGAATGACACATTGGAAAAAACAAAGAGAACCAAAAATCAGGTAAAAAAGAGAAAAATAATCGAATTCAAACTGATATTGAAAAAACCAAAACAGATAGAAAAGAAGAAGTAAATGCACATCAGATCAAAAAAGGAAGAGAAACCAAGGTTGACTAGTATTGAATAATTGGTTGACCAATCTCTGGACTATATCTCTTGGATAGAGAGAGTCCAACAACAAGTGTTAATTGTGTCCTAAGGCCGGTTTCTCTGGGCATGGAAAAGCCATGAGTTTGTCACTTTTGCACCCACTATGGGCATGGCAAAGTGGAAAATTTTCCACTTGGCTAGGCCAGGTCAAGTTTCTGTCTCGATTGCTCGGTCAAGACTACACCCAAAGGATCTAGTTTAGACCGATAGCGGTTGGGACTCGAACGTTCGATGGAAAATAGACCGTCCACTAGATCTAATCCAACGGACATAAATTCATCAGTCTATAAATACCCAATTCTAATTTAATTTCAACTCACACATCTTCCTATTTTTTAGATTAGATTTTTCAATTCCTGAAAGTATGAACATGGATCAGTTCATAGAAGAGCAACATGCTGCCAAAAATCAAAGAGTTGAACATCGAGCTAATGTGCAAAATGAAATAAGAAATGAAAGAGCTACACATCAGCGCAAATTTAGTACGTTAGAAGATGAATGCATCTACGGGAATTATGTTTTTTTCACTAATTATCCAATCTTTGATGGCGCATTATAGGCCATTCCATTTTGGGGACGTGTTTTACTAAAATTTGAAAAAGAAACAATGAACCTCAACAATCGTGATTCAATGGTGTTGAGTTCTCGGTTCTCCATAATTTCTAAGAATATTATATTTCTATGATAAGGGAAGCGTCTCGAAACATGAGAAGTGGTGAAACCCTGCTGGACATTGATCAAAGGTGTCGTGCAGATTGGCTCTGTGACAACAGAAAGGAGTTCCAATATGGAAGTTGTTATAAAATCTTAAAAATGTTGCCCAAATTTAATCTAATTATATGGTTTAAGTTCTTAATTATAACTTAAGTATAAAACTTTAAAAGAAGATTATTATTTATCAAACAAAAATGCAATTACATTAAATTACGATTCAAGCTACCAATTAACATCTATTAAACTAACGATTTCCAAATATATATTCCCATATGCCTGTTTGATCCTCCGAAAACTTACTAGTTTGAGTCTGAGATGGTGGTTGAGTAGCATCAGGAGATTCATAACCTTGATATGGTACCGGAGATGAATTGGATGAGCATGTGCTTGAAATCGGTGAAATGTTGAAGTACTTGTTGGGGTATAAATTGCGTATTGCCTAAATGCATCCATATTTACGCCACCATCAGGAGTAAGTACATGACCTTGGGGCATAAAACCAATAGGAGACTGGAACCGAATATACGTCATCCTCACGTATGCTTCTGTTGTTGCTCCTGCTGTCTTTGGTAGCTGAGTTTCTTCCACCATAATTAGAGTAAAATGATGACTTTTTCGACCTCCATGACTTCTACGACTTCTTACACTGCTATCACCAGGGTAAATGCCATCACGACCTAAACCTATTTGAGAACTTAAACCTAACGGAGTCTTAGGCATTTTGAAACTCAAATTCTCCCTCTGTACATGCATCTATCTCAATTGAAAACTCTGGAATTCATCGAAAAGAAGCGTTAAAGTGTCCAATTGGTTCTGATACTCTTCTGGTGATGCCATCATACCGTAGTTTGGATACATCTGTTGCAGACATTCGTTACTAAATAGAACTGTAACAATATCTCCACCGGGTGATAAAGTCTGGACTTTCCAAGATATTTGGGGCATATTTGATGACCCCATTTGACAGTTAGGATATGTGTATGCTTCGCCTGTCGGTGGTGTTTGGATGGGAGATCTCTGTCAGTGGCAAAATTACCAATTGTTGGAAAGTCAACAATACCTAAGTTTTGTGGATGAGCTTGCATACCTTTTGATATTAACTGTAGTAATCAAATTCATCATCTGGGGATTGGATCAACTCTTCAGCTTCTTCACAAGGTTGTCCATTTTTTATCAATGTGATCCAATCATCCTATGAAATTATTGAAGTTGGAAATGGGTTGATTGCTTTTACCTTTCTGCCTTGTAGCTGAAACATATGTCTTTCTCCGTAGTACTAAATACCATGACCCGTAATAGGACCGTAAAACACAAGTCGATTAAGGCTTAACTATAACATGCTTTGTGTTATTTGTTCATGGTACTCGTCAATAGAAGTATACGACATTGACCTAATGTTGATACTAGTTTTGCACAGTTGTTGCATCATATGAATATCAGCGACATTTTGACCATCATTAATTTGACCAATACAATTATCAGATTTGTACTTGTACACGATTGGAAAAAATAATCGTGTATCGTAAATCTCAGGTTCGCAGACCTTAAAGTAAATATACCACCAATACTGAAAAATAACATCGACGAACATTGTTGTGTTAGTACATTCACCACTAGAATAGTAAAAAAGAATTGTGGTTCTAACCTCCAATACGACCCAAAATCCATTCAAGCTATTGTATCTAAACTAAAAGTTAAACTATTGAATGAAAAATTAGAACTTACCTCACTCAAAATCCTTGAAAAATAACGTATTTGCAGTCTCCCACCAATACTCTACTATAACTCACACAACTTGAGTCCTGTGGTTTTTGCCTTTCATGAAATATAAACGCTTCCAAGGATACAAGGATTGTTGAACATCTTCGGGAGGAACCCAAACACTTCAGTTATATCAGACCACGCACCTCTTAGTTTAGGTAAACCAACTCGCTCGTGATGGTTAGATAAATGCATAGGTAATACACCAGGTACAACTAGTTACCTAACATTTGTGAATTCTTTTTATTTATCCTGGACCCATGTGAACTATTTGCAGTGGATTTTCCTTTGTCTTTTCTGTTCCTTTTTCTTTGTCCATTTGTTTTGCTCTCTAGAATGGAAGATTTTTTTTTTGTGAATGAAAACTGAAGAGAATGGTGATATTTTTACACGGTAGAGCACCGACTGCAGGAGGTCGAGTTTAAATCGATGTCGGTGCAAACTCGACCGGGCGGTCGAGTTGAAGTCGCTAGTGGTCGAGACTAGATCGCCCGGTAGAGACTCGATCGCTGAACTCTTTCCCATAGTGGCGCAACCAGTTTACCAAGCCAGCTAAAATGGCTACCCCATAGGAACCGGCCTAACCGAGAGGCGTTGTTTTCATGTTTTCATGTTTTCTTGTCTTTTTTTTTTTTTTTTTTAGGAAAACTTAGGCAAAGCCTAAGGACTGAGATTGATAGTATTTCTAGTAGAGTCATGGTTTAGACAAACCTCAGACCCACTGCTTAAGTTCTTACAAAAAGTATCCAAGGTTAAAGCTTGGATGTTTTGAGTTCTTTTAATAATCTTGAGACCTATTAAAACAAATGTTACAGGCCTAATGTGTGTGACATTGTCTTCATTCAAAAGTTGTTTCTCCCTGTGGTGAGTCCTGTTGAATATCCCTTTGATTGCTTGTAAATAGAGTGTGTTGAAATGTTCCAGAATATCATAAGTTTCAGCTTGTATGACAATATTTGTATGCTGCTGTTCCTCTGCCCAGCTAAATTCTAATTCTGCTCCTCCTGTGGCTCCTTTTGGCCCTCATTGAGCTGAGTGTCCTCTGCTATCAACCAAGTTTCCTGCAAAATCAGTGATAGTTAGCGCAGGGAAGAATTGAGTGGTGTTGGGGTCTTTGATAGTGCATATTTTGATTACAAAACCATAATTATGCCTGTGTTGTTGATCCCCAACATTTATTCTAGCAGGTGGAATCTGGTATTCAGTATCATTAAAAGAATACCGAGAGTTCAATGGATGGTGAGGTAGGTTGTGTATTCTGTTATAATCACACAGATGGTGTTTAATGCTGAGAGTGGTAGCTTTAGCATTAGGGACAATGCTTTGGAATACTAGATCACATCTAGCTTTCCAAATATACCAACAGGTGGTAGCATAAATGCATATATTGGTAGAGTTGCTATTATATTGAAACCACTCATTAAACCACCCTATGAAAGGTGTAAGATGGTCAAAGATACCATGATTTACCCCTAGCATTTGCTGCCAGACAGCAGTTGCAGCAGGGCAATTTAAGAACATATGAGTCATTATTTCCTCCCAAAAGTTGCAGATTTTGCATATGGGATCAATATAGTGGAGAATACTTGCAGTTTTAGCATTGGTTGGGAGGATTTCATGAACACATTTCCAAAGAAAGATCTTGATAGCTGGGGCTACATCCAACTTCCAAATAGCACCCCAATTCCTTGTTGCTTGGTCATTTCTGTATAGATTCTCCATTTTTGCTGTGTAAAGAGCCTTGAATGAGAATTTTCCAGTGTTGTTAATATTCCAGTGTATGCTATCTTCCTCCCTTAAGTGGATGGTTGAGTCAGTAATAGCCTGAGCAATGTCAGGGTTAAAGAGATGTTGGATGAGCTGTGTGTTCCAGTCTTTCTGATCTGTCATTAAATGTGCTACCATCTGAATATTATTTGGGCAGTTGGGAGGTTTGGTGAGCCTCTCATTAAGGTTTGGTAACCATATGTCTTCCCAGATGTTGATTTTGTTGCCATTCCCTATTCTCCACTCACAATGTTTCTGAATGTTCTGAATGCCTTCTAATACTCCTTTCCATATCCAGGAATCTCCATCTTTTGCATTTGTGTTCATGTTTAGAACATTTCTTCCCAGAAGGTATTTTGCATCCATAAGTTGGTACCAAAGAGAGTTTTTGTCTCGTTCCAGCCTCCAACCTATCTTTGTTATCATTGTACTATTGAACAATTCCATATTCATGAAGCCTAACCCACCTAGCTCTTTTGGCTTGCAAAGGGCTGTCCAAGCCTTTGGGTAGTAACCAGAAGGGTTCTCCATATTTTCCCCCCATAAGAAGTCTCTTTGTATCTTGTTCATGTCTTGACAGGTTTGTTTAGGTATTCTGAAATAGTTTATTTGGTAAATTCTTGCTGTAGAGGTGAAAAATTTGATTATAACTTCTCTTATAGCTGGATTTAAAGGGGAGTTTTTCCAGCTGGATAGGTTTATATTCATCTTGTCCACTTCCGGTCTGAAACATTGTATCTTGCTTCTGTGGGTAAATAAGGGGGAACCCAGGTATTTGTCATTTTCAGGCAGAGCTTTAACTTCTAAGACCTTGCAGATATTTGGAATGATGGTTGGATCAGTGTATTTGCTGAAGAAAACACCAGATTTGCTGAAGTTAATGAGTTGGCCAGAGGTAGCTCCAAATATATTGAGAATATCCTTTAGATTCTGAGCTTCATTAGGGTTGGCTTTACAGAAAACCATGCAGTCATCGGCAAATAGGAGATGTGTGATTGAAGGAGTATTCTTGCAAATTTTAGTACCTGAAATGATGCCTAAATCTTCAGCATGGGATAGATTCCTGGATAGGGCTTCCATACAGAACAAAAAGAGATAAGGAGATAAGGGATCTCCCTGTCTAAGCCCTCTAAAGGGGTTAAAGAAATTATCAGGGGAACCATTGATCAACACAGCTGAAGAAGTTGTGGTTATACATTGCATAATTTTGTTGCACCACTCAGAGTTGAAACCAATTTTTTCCATACTATTCTGAATGAATTTCCAATCCACTCTATCAAAAGCCTTTTCCATGTCTATTTTGATTCCCATGTTACCTTTGTTACCTCTGAGGCCTCTTCTATTTCTTATGTAGTGAATAATTTCATGAGAAATAACTATGTTATCAGCTATCTGTATCCCAGGGATAAAAGAAGATTGGTAGGGGGATATGATTTTATGAAGATAAGGTTTCATTCTCTGGGCTAGGAGCTTTGAGATGATCTTATAGGTAGTGTTGCACAAACTGATGGGTCTGAAATGGCTGGGGTTTGAAGGATTGTCAATCTTGGGTATCAAGGTTATGCATGTTGAGTTCATTTCTTTTAGAAGGTGTCCAAACTTGAAAAAAATGCTTGACCATGTGAACCAAGTCTTCCCCCACAATATCCCAGTTAGCTTAAAAGAAATTTGGTGGGAAGCCATCAGGTCCTGGAGATTTATCTTTGGCCATACTGAAAAGGATTGCTTTAACTTCATGATCTTCAGGAATTCTGTTGAGCATGTTGTTGTCAGCTTCAAATATGGTTTTAGGAATGAGGTTGGTAATTTTAGGGTTTATCTCAGGAGATTCAGTGGTAGCCATTTTGGAGTAGTGGTTTGTGAAGCAATGTTTAATTTCTTGGTAGTCTTCAATCCAAATTTCTTCAGAGTTCTGAATAGCATCAATCTTGTTTCTTCTTATTCTGCTCTTAGTGGTTCTGTGGAAGTAGCTGGTGTTCTTGTCTCCCAACTTGATGAATTGGTCTCTGCTTTTTGTTTTCAAGAACTTTTCTTCAATATCTTGCCAATCTTTTAGGACTTGCATTGCAGTTTTTATAACTGTGCTTCTGTCTTTCTTGAAGTAATTTCCTTGTAACCAGTTTAAATATTGCTTGTTTTCATCAATGTTTGTCTTTATGTTTCCATACACCTCCTTGTTCCAAGTTTTGAGCTTTAGTTTAATGTCTTTGAGCTTTATGGCTATTAGAAAAGCACTAGAACCAGACAGGTGCCTTTGCCAACATTCAAGCACAATGTCCTTACAATCCTTGTGATCTAGCCATGGACCAAAGAACTTGAAGGGGATTTTTCTAGTGTTCCAATGGGGGTTGGTGTTGAGGAGGATGGGGCGGTGATCAGAACCAATAGCTAAAAAATTGGTGTCAGTGGTGTTTGGGTAGAGGGTAAGCCAGGATTCAGTAGCTAGCCCTCTATCCAACCTTTGTTCAGTGAGAGCAGGCCCACTTATTTTGTTTGACCATGTGAAAGGGCACCCAGTGCTACCCAAATCAATAAGATCTAATTCAACAATTTTGTTACTAAATAAATTTGCTTCCACACCGTCTAGTGGATAGGTACTGTACTTTTCATTATCATGCAGAATGAAGTTGAGATCTCCAATGACTAACCATGGGATAGATTGTTTTGAAGCAGTGTTCTCCAGGACTTTCCAAGAGTTCAATTTACAAAGAGTGTTATTGGGATTGCCATAGAAACCAGTAAACAGCCAAGAGGGGCCATTAGTAGGTTGGATTGTGGCATTGATGTAGTTGATTGATGAGTCCAGAATGGAAACATTGAGATTGTTTTTCCATATTAACACTAACCCACCAGCTGTACCTCTATCCCCTCCAGGATTAACATGCCAATAGTTCTGAATGTTAAGTTTTTTCATGGAGTTTAAGAGTTTTCCATGTTTTTGCTTAGTTTCAAATATGAAACAAATGTCAGGATTGAATTTTTTTAGCAAGTCAGTGAGGTAATTCTTAGTATTTCTCTGTCCTAGCCCTTGACAATTCCAAGCAATGGTGATAAAGTATTGCCAGAAATAAAATACAAGAGGATACTTTGTTGTTGGTCTCCTAGCTATGAAATCATTGAAGATAGTGATGGGACCAACATGGTAAGCAGGATATTGATGCATGGATTTAAATCTGAAAGGAATGAGAGTGGTGTAGTAGTGTACCTCAGTAGTTGGTGTTGCAGAATCAGATCCACCACTAGTCATATGGGGAGTGCTTGAGTCTAATAATTCTGCAAAGTTGTCAGGGAGGTCCTTGAATCTTTTGTTGTAGGCAGTTTCATTGATTTCCATAGAAGACATACCACAAATCGCTTGTTTTCTTTTATCATAAGATTTTGTAAGGGGGTCACTGATTAAAGGCTCCTTAGGAAAAGTATGCAGTTTCTTTCTAGCTTTCTTCTTGAATTGAGTGGTTTCAGCATCCATTCTTTCTTTGATTTGAGAGAGGGTTGGGATATTTTTGGGGGGGATTGATGGGAAGAGACCATCAGTGTCCTCTTGTTGGATGGTATTGATAATGATTGTGTTGGGTGGTTTTGTTCTGGCTGCTTCCTTTATCTTGATTTTTGTTTGAAGATTCTTGTAATTTGTTAGAATTTTTTTGAGAGATCAATTCTTTTGTTTCTGATTTGGCTAGCTAGAATATAAGGGTGAGGTGAGCTGGGGTTTGCTCTAGAGGAGGCTCCAAAGGCGAGATGATTGGAAGAATGAGGAGCAATGTTTGCAATTGTCTTTTCTAGCTCTTTCTGTTTAGTATTCCTCATTTTAATTTCAAAGGCTTGAGCAGCATCATCATCAGTATATCATATGTGTATGACCTTTCTTCCTTCTTGGACAGTTCTTTGATAAGCATATTGAGGGGGTGGTGATGGTTGAGGTGTTGGTAATCGGAGTAGTTTGAATAGTGAGATTTTGATGGTGAAGGTGGAATGGGACAAGGTGGAGATGGGTGGTCTAAAGTTCTACAGACTTTGAAGAATTTGATGCCATTGAGTGCATAGGCAAACTCAAGCCAATGTGAGATGGTTGGTGTTTCAAAGGCTTCTATTCCAAACTTGAGTGGTTTGGTTACATCAATGGTGAGAAGGACTTCAAGGTTTTTTCAAATATGTCTCTTCTATAAGGTTTCTTCTCCTTCTGGTACACTCCCACAGGTTGGAGAATATTTCTGATATCTGGTATAATGTGAGTTGGGATTCTTTTGATGAGCAACCAAATCAAAACTTTTGATAAATCTTCTTCATGAATTAAGTTAGGACCTCCTAACGGAATGCCTACAAGCACCATGAGTTTATCAAAAACTCCTCTAGTCCCTCCATTTCTGAGCGTTGAGAAATCATCCTCATGGGTGAGTCTGAGAATGAAGTAGTTCCTTCTTCTATTCTATATTTCCAATTCCACTCTGCCAATAAATTCCCAGTTGTAGTTGATAAAGTTGCCGACTCTATATGTTTCAAAACAAGTGTTGCTGCATAATTTTCCAATAAAGCACCATTTCCAATCCAAAGGTTGTTTTGTTCTGATGATTTCAGGGTTGAGGAAGACCTTTGGATAGAGATCAGCTTCAGGCATATTAAGAGATTGGTTCATTTGAGCAACAAGGGTTTCAATGGATGGGTATGATGGTTTTGAAGAGGAGGCTATGGATTTTGAGGAAGAAGCCATAGAGGAGCTAGGGAAACAGTATAGCAGGTTTAACCAACTAGTGTTTTTTCCAATGGCATTTGTTGTTTTGTCAAACCAGAAGAGTTGATGAGGGTGGGCATGCCAAGCTTTAATTTGAAAATGATTCTTGGGGATGTGAGAAGTACTTTTCACACTAGTCCAATGTAGTTTTGTAGTATGCTGATCTGGAGATAGCGACTTCACCTTGTGCATTGTTTGCTGAGAGTTGTTGTTGTAATATATGACTAGTGGGATCTGATTCAAGCACCTGCACTCAATGGATAAATAAAAGTTATTAAAATATTTGAAAGATTTACCGTGTCCTTTCTATCGGTTCCTGCATCTGAAGTGGGTCTTAGTTTTTTTTGTATTGATAGAGATGCATCTAGCAAGAAGTTGAGAATAAGTCACGGGTGAAAGGATAGTTTTGATACTGGTTTTGTACTTGCACCAGCAGTTGTTTAATGAAGAGTCTCTAGCCTGTCGAAATTTTTGAGAAGCTTTTCCCCATCTAGACCAATCTGTACTCCGCATAAGCTTATTCAACCCAGAAGACTCAGTAGTGGTTGAAAGTGACCTATCATGGCATTCATTCGTATTTTGCTCAGGGATCTTCTTCAATCTGGTGCTACTTTGGTGTCTGCCTGTAGTAAATAAAAATGGTGGCCTCCAATATATTTCGTTCCATTTAGAAGAGGAGTCAGATTGCTTCTAACGGGACTAGAGAATTTTCCAAACATTTATTTTCCAAGCTGAGTGATTATTGTTCGGTTTTGGATTCTCTTTTGTCCGAATAGCATTGCTCTGAATCTAGAAACCTAGCCGGATCTTTTCACTAGTGCCAAGTGTGAATTGCCGCTTTCCATGCACCAATAAGAAAGTTTTGCTTGTGCCAGGCCCAAATAAGGGGTTAGTAGACTTAATCATGCCCCTAGACTTGCAATTCCAATCTCTAGAAAGAGTGATTAAGATGCCAACTTGGCTGATTAATGGTTGTGATTTAGAAACGGTTACTCTTCCCTCCTCAATTAAAACCAAACTTTTAGAACAAACTTTCATTTTCATCTGTTCTTCTCCCAGAAGATAGAGAGACAATTCTCCAGATTTCTGCTTAGCAAGCACAAAAAAATAGTGAAATTCTCCAAAAAAAATCATACTATGGATAATACTGAGATGCAGCCTGACAATGTTCATAGGGAGGCAAAGAAGCCCCAAAAAATGGATTCCCTGTCGCAGGTTGTTTTCCCCAGTTTTCCAAATATTTTTGATTTTTGATTGTATTATTTTTTTGATAAATCCAGGAAGCATTTTTTGATTGATTGAAGATTGTGTTCTTGTTTGATTATTCTTTAGGGATGTTCTTCCAGTGTGCATGCACAGAAAGAAATTGGCTTGCAACAACAAGGCTGCACTCGGGGTAGAATCGAAGATGGTGAATTGATGGGTGTGAATGATGGGTGGGTTTTGTTTGCATTGCATCCTAAGCGAGGGCGGTATGTTGTGAAGGAAGGTGTTGTTCTGGTGGAGGATGAGAGGGTTGTATATGGGGGGGAGAAACATGGGTTTTTCTCTACACCTATTACTGACGATGCCAAGGCCCAGATTCACCTGAATGACATGGCTCCACCAGCAACAGAAAGTATACAATTTCCGAATTTGTTCATGATTGCTCTTACTCTTCGTCAAATGGCTGCAGATGTAGCTCTGCTGGCACAAGCGGGAGATGGGGAGATTACATATCCACATGAGGTACCTGCAGATAGTCATTTGGCTCCTGGGTTGATGCAAGGGTGTTGGGTCAGATATTTAGAGCATCTGTAGAAAGTGAAAGGCGGGGGGAGACTCCTTAGCCACCAGAAGTGCTGGCAGAGACATTGCCACCAGGTGCTGATGCAAAAGTTGTGGCTAGAGTGTACCAATCTGCAGTGACCAAGGTTGTAGAGATGGTTGCCAAAGAAACTGAAGCTGCATGAAGATCTAGGCCAGATATCCTTCCCTTCCAAACTCAGAGAGAAAGTGAGGTTGCATGAAAGACAAAAGATCTGTTGTTTCCCATGGTTAATCTGTTTAAAAACTTTGAATTGTGACAGATTATTTGGATGAAAGCATGCTAAATGTTTGTGAAACTGGCATGACTTGGTACTTAACTTTATGGATTTAGTGTTGTCAAACATGCTTATAATGTTATTGTTTTCAGTTAACTTTATGGTTTTTGTGTTGACAATCATGCTTATAATGTTATTGTGTTCATTAATTTTGTCTATCATGTCAGAGTTGGCTAATTTTTGACCAGAATCTCTGGCATAGTTGATATGTGTATGATAATGTATGCGATTCGTATATATGCTAGGGAGCTCATGTTTCCCAAAAATAGTGCTAAATTCAATATTTTCAGGAGAAATTGACATGCCAAATTTATGTAAATTAGGACTAGAGGCATTAGAATTTGTAAGACAACCATAGTAAGATGTGTGACTAGAAAAAGTGCAGAGATTGTCATGGTGATGAAACCCATACATAAGACGCTTTAGACTAGTAGCATCAGGATTTGTAAAGTAAACAAAGAAAGATTTGGGCCTAATGTAAATGCATAAGCATAGCAAATCAAGGTGGTAACTTTGTGAACTACTATCAGGGTATTCAGAATAGAGAGGCCTACCAGCATAATCCAGAGAATCCATGTCAGACTTGCTCTCATAAATTTTAAGAAGCACAATTAAGAGATACTTACCAGGAGATGCATAAGTCAGGCACCAGCGCATAGCTCTGGATTGAGATTGGGAGAAAAAATGCTCTTCGAGGATGATGGCATTAGGTCTTTTGAAGATCAGAAGAGTGAAACCCCAAAAATTGAGATGGTATTCGACACGCAGGTGGAAGAGATTAGATATCAGACCTTTGTAATTTGAGATGGGGTTTATCAGAAGATCCTTTGGGGTGTTATTTCGATTGATTTTGGGAGCAATCATTGTCAGAGAAGAGCTTCCATAAATTTGCAGGGGGTGTTTCGAGGCTGTGCAAGAAACAATTCTAGTTCCGTATCTTCCCTTAAATTGGGAGTTGAATAAGTGGTAGTGGTGATTGGTTTTGGGTGTGATTCTAGTGATTCTTGTGGTTGTAAATGTGATTCTAGTAATTCTAGTGATGACAGTAGTAGTAACTGAGATTCTTGTGATTCTTGTGTTTTTGAAAGTGATTCTAGTGAGTATAATCTGCTTAGTATTGAGAAGAGATTCAGTGATGTAAGTGATTTCAGCAAAAAATTTGCATTCAGTGATTTTTGGTGAAAGAGTACTAATTGTGATATAAGCAAGAGTAGGGGTTTCAGAGATATCGGAACTATGATCGTAATTCATGAAGAACATATGATTCACTCAATTCCGGTATAAGTCCGGCACAAATTCCAGGAGAAAATAGCCGTTGTGAGGAGTCACGACAGAGGCAACGGTTAGATAACGGCTGCAAATAGCCGGCCAGGAGAGAGAGACCACGGCACCGATATTTATATATCACATCCTTTCAATTTTATCCCACACCAAAAAAAAAAAAAAGTTCAAAAAGAACCCTAGAAACTAAAGAGGGCCACGAGGATATATCAGAATCTAAAATCGAAGGGGGAGAGGAATGAAATATTTCGCGGGAAGCTTTCCAAAGATACAACCCGTCAAGTTCCGAATGTAGGTTCTCTTCCCCAATTTCCGATTTTCAAAGTTTACAATGAATCTCTACTTTTTAGAGTTCTGATATTAATGGAATTCATGGTTTGTTTTTGTATGTAGCCCAACTTCTGAAGCTTTGATTCCAATTCGTTTGGATATTGAGATCGATGGGAATCGATTCAAAGATTCATTTACATGGAATCCAACCGGTAAATCTCTATTTTGGATTGAAACTTGTTTTTATTTAGTTTCCATCTTGCTAATTTTCTGAATTGGTTTTCAATAATGTTAAAAGAACCTGATTCTGAAGTGGTGCTGTTCGCGAAGAGGACAGTGAAGGACCTGAAGCTCCCTCCAGCATTCATTACACAGATTTCTCAGTCTATACAAGTGAGTATGTGTATAACTAGTAACGTCTGTGCGTTCTGCTGTAAATTTTGACCTAATTCTAGGCAACAATGTAGTGAATCTGAAGAAATCGTAGTGAAACTATAGTTACTTGCTTAGGGGATGCTTTTTGTGACGGACGGGAATCACTTTTAGTCACTCCCAAAAGGGTCTCTTTGTTGGCTACTGATACAATATGCTCAAATGGTGATATAGTTTTCAGTTGATTTATCTCAATAATTGTGAAATCCTGATGCAAATATAGTAAATGGAAGCTGCGTATGTGATTGTTGTATGGAAACAGATGATCTCTGGGATTTTCTTTTTCATGGGTATGCATAGTGCCATTCTATATATTCTGGTTGTTCATCTCTTAACCGCCGGAAATTCGTTTGCTTGTTTTCTATTCGTTGCAGTCACAGCTCAACGAGTTCCGATCCTTGGAGGGTCAAGAAATGTTTACTAGTGAGAAGATAGTGACTCTCAAGGTTCATTACATGAAAAACTTCTTATGTTACTCTTTTCTAGCAGTTGGTTATGGTTTGAGTTGCTATAGATAGTAATGTTGGTGTTTTCTTTCAGCTGGATCTTCGTGTAAATAATACCATCATAAGGGACCAGTTTTTATGGGCAAGTCTGCTTTGAGTTTTGCATTGTGGCTTTGAATATAAATTTTTAATCATGCATTTGGATTTTGTATTTCTGAATGTAAATTTTGCTTATATGTTCGGCGTCCGTTGATGTTTACATTGCAGGACTTGAACAACTTCGAGAGTGATCCAGAAGAATTTGCAAGAACCTTCTGCAAAGACTTGGATATTAAAGACCCTGAAGTTGGGGTAGGCGTTATTAGTTAAGTAAAGTACTTGTTAGTGACTGATAACTTCATGCTAGTAGCTGTAATTAATTTGTATAAGTTGTATTTTACAGCCAGCAGTTGCAGTTGCAATACGTGAACAGCTTTATGAGGTGAGGATTTTCCCAAATGCCGTTTTCTTCTCATGTTGGATATAACTGCAATAAAATTTTGTCTAGCTTGCTCTGTAGAAAATTTTGTTTTACGTTGTTGTTGGGCACTGACTATATTATGTTCTGTAGATTGCAACCCAAAGTGTAACTTCTGCTAGGGAAACCAGAGTTAGCAAGAAAGGTCGTCGGGGTGAATATGTCTCTGCCAGGTATGTTATTGCTGTCTTTGGGTTCCTAGTTGGTATGCCTGAGGACCATTGGTTTTATTTTTTTGTTTATCCAAAAGGATTTGAAGGCTAAAAACTCTTTGCAATTTGTTTTCAATAACCCTCGCTTCTTTTGCTCAATCCTGCAGCAAAGTTGGTGGAGCTGCTGTGGACTTGATGAAATTATTTGGTGGAAAATCTAGTGTTCTTAGGTAGGATTGCTCTGCCATACGCTCGAGCTTAAGATTAAGGGGTTCATTTTGAAGACCCTTGTGGTTAATAATGTTGTGCATTATCTTAAACAGGAAAAGGAAGGAGTGGGACTTATATGAACCCATTGTTGATCTCCTATCAAAGGAAGAAGTAGAAGCTCTTGATGCAAGAGAAGAACGTCATGCTCGGTAAGCAACATAATCTACAAAAACATGTTAGAACATATGTATAAGTTGATTTTAAATTTTGCGTATATACAATTTGCAGGATGAAGAAAAGGTTCAGTGACATGGACGATGTATATTTGACGAATTACTCAAGTGGCTAATGTGACAAAGCCCTGTTTCACACCCGTCACCTGCTACTACCTTGCAGATGCAAAAGTTGTAAAACTATCCAGTTGTAAAACTATCCAGTTTCCTATACACCTAGTATTAGTGTATGAATGATTCACCTCGTAAAATCTAATGTTGGAGTGAGCTCTTTTTTTTTTTTTTTTTTGTGTGTGCATGTTGTGTGTATTCTTTGCGTCTCAGGTTATGCCCTTTTATTATCCTGGAAGTACTTGAACTTCTTTTACTGTCATTGATTACGAGAATATTATAAACGTCAGATCCATGGTTACCGCATAGATTATTATGGTGTAGGCTAATGTAAAAGAAACGCAGGAATAATGCTCTAGACGAGGAATCTCAGATTCTGGAAGAAATATGTTGTGGGACAACAGATAGAATTGTCCAATAGTCCTCCGTGGTTCTTGATATATTTAAGTGTGAAATGTCACCGGGTCATTTTTTATTTTTTTTGGTAAGAAAACACTTTAACTTAGAAAAGTATTACAAACATTTGACAGGGGTTTCTCTCCTAACCAAATTGTCCAAAAAAGGAGGAGAGACCAAATATCCTTAGTACAATACTTCCTAGCTCGATGTGCAAGCTGATTTGCTAGTTTGTTTTTAGAACGACTAGATTCTCACCCGTGCGATGCACGGGTCTGTTTATTGTTTATGAAATATTTATTGCACTTTTTAAATAAGGAATATATTACAAAACCAAATTGTGCAATAAAATAAAATAAAATAAACAAAATTTCATAAGTTCTGATCAGAGTTATCTTTATTATAAGCTATTGTTAAACATAAACAAATTTTAAAGCACAATTCAAAATTCTTGATAGTAATAAAATTATATTATTTTTTTAGCTCTGCAAATAACGAAGAATTGATTGAAAATAGCAAGCAAGGTAAAT